>CM077664.1:347219866-348419866 GCA_039707655.1 Elymus sibiricus
TCCAACACCTGCCGTTACCTCTTGATTCAATAAAATAAATAAGGCTGAGACAACTAGCATTAAGCATCAAGAAGGAAAACAAAACTGAAGGACAGCAAATACAGCACTAATCGTCCAAATAAATAAATAAGGCTGAGACAACTAGCTATTTTCTGAATACCATATTCAGATGCCTAATCTTTTGCTTTATGCCGTCTACTATATGTTCGGGAAAAATACAGGGTTATGTATGCATCACTTGGAAGTGGTTTGCTTAGCTTCTCCTGCTTGTAAACAGGAAGCATTTCTGCTTTGTGCTACACGCAGCTTTTCTTTTACATGTCGATGACTGACAGTTGGCCTATAACTAAATTTATCATGTTTTTTCTGCCCAAAGGGTGTTGCCACTTTGCTTGTTTGATTAGAATATTGAAATGCATTATGATTAATTAACGGTTCATTGCAGGGTAGGGCATTTCAACGGAACATGAACCAGAGACTAGCAGTTTTCACACACTGATTACTGTGAGATGGCCAAGCTATTGCTCATGTAGTTTGAAGATAAAATTCATGAAGCCTCGCTTTTCTGGCTTATTATCCCCGTAGTTTTCACATGTAACCCCCTCTATTTTACAGCTGTTTTAACCATCACTCATCAGAATTTCCCATGTTACTGACAGTTGATAGCTGCTTATAGAAGAGCAATAACATTGATTGATACAGCACAAGTTCAATCGGTGCTTCAAAGCCATTCTTCTAACAGCCTTAGAACTGCCCTCTGCTAATGGTATTAAAAGAAAAGAAGATCAAAGAAGTAGATTCAACATACAGTACACCCTACGTATCCTACACCCTATACTCTCTCTCTCTCTCTCTCTACTCTATTGCTACTTGATGATAGTTGTGCAGAGAAAAGCTCTTGTAAATCGGTGCAGAACGTTGTAAATCGAAGATGTGGAACCAAAAGTGATCCAGCACAGTTGGTCTTACACGTAGCAGAGCCGGCCGGCGTCCCCTCCCGCTCCGGCGCGCATCCCCTTCAGCCCTTCGCTGCTGCACGAGTCTCCGTCGTGGGTAACGACGGCGACGAGCCGATGCGCGACCCCCACGTCCTCCTCCTCTTACGGTGGCCGCCGGTGGTGGTCTCCTCCGCTGCTCACTGAACTCGAACAGATCCCACGCACTCCGCGCGTGATGGCGCGAAAGATTGGGCGGGGATCCGCCTGGCTCTCGTGGAAGGAGGAGAATGCGGCGGTGGAAACAGCCGCACTCCGGCGAGAGATTTATTTGAGGAACGATTTGGGGGAAGAGACGAGGAGTGAACTCTGTCCCAGCTTTTTTTTTTTTTTTTTGAGGTGATGTCCCAGCTATACGGCCGCGGATGGGTGGAGTTGGGCCCAAATGAAAACACAACCCACAACCAGGCCCAAGCTACACGTCTCTCGCGCGGACTTTAATGCGGCCCAGTTTATACGTACCACACCTTCCGCTACGGATTCCACCTCTCTTCTCCAACGGTCGTCCCCGACGAGGCGGCGAGACGCGGCGGCCCTCCAGAATCCAGATCCGCACCGCCGCGGCCGGAGAGAGAGCACAGAGAGAGGAGGGAGTGTTCGGGACGCAGGCGGTGTTTGGGCTGCTGTCAATGGGCGCTGCGCTAGCGGACGACGCGCCGGCCATGCTGGTGACATGGATCACCGTGCTCAAGATGTTGGGAGTTCGCTGGGAAGCCGAGACGCGGGCGTGAAACGGCCAACATCTCGCCCTTCGTCGGTTCCGTCGAGTAGCGGCACCGAGGGCGAGAGGAAAGAGAGTTCTGCTGCAGGCTACAACCGCGTCAGTTTATTCAGATCATTGCTCTGCTCGCTCCTCAGTTCTGAAAGATGAAAAGTTACAGGATCGATATGGTGGGAATTATTGTTTCTTCAGCTAGATTCTTGCAGTAGGTAGGTAGTGGAGCAGGGGAAACAATATGTTCTTCAGCGGATGCAAATCTGTCCATGCTTGAATTGGACCAAGAGTTTATGTTTGAGAAGGTGGGACTCGACGGTGTCTGACCTGACAGCTTTGTGCTGGCGAGTGCTGTCAGTGGTTGCTCTGAGCTTGGCATTATACTGGCGGCACGAAAATACATGAGTATGCATATCGAAGCGCCGCGCCACGGAGTGAGATGCGTTGGTGGTCAACGCGCTGATTGATGTGTACTGTAAGTGTCCCAGGCTCTCACTGCCTTGCAAGATGTAGCCTTTTTCTGCTTTGGAGATATTTATCGGTAGCTGGTGTCATTTTTGGATGCAATATTGTTGTGCTACTGTTGATTGGCTGACTTGAAAATTGATTGATCTGTTGTCGCTAGCAGAAATTGGATGCATTTACATAGATAATTAGTTTGATGCTAAAGGCTTTATTTTTAGTTAATTACATGTTCTGTGTGTCACTATTTGTGTTTTCAATCAACGTTTGACAAGTAAAATATCAAAGTGAAGCAGAAAACCCAAGATGTTATTCATGAGATGGCTGTGGCGGCTAGACAGGGGGAATTAATTGGTGCATGTCCTTAATTAGTGATGAAGACACGAGATTTTATCATGCAAGAGCTTCGACTTGACTGAGAAAGAACAATGTTAAATCTATTGAGGTAGATGATGTGATGTGCCAAACTATTCCCATGATGCTAAACAATTTATTCTCACGGAATTTACAGAGATCTTATGGTGACCCAGGAGACCACGTCTATGCATGGATATTGATCTCGAGCAGTTGTATACCGATCAAGTTGATCTTTCAAGTTTGACTGCTCCTTTCACAGAGGATGAAATCCTTAATGCAATTGAAGGTATCCCCCGTGATAAAAGCTCTGGATGGTTCCTACTGTGCGTTTTATCAGGATTTCTGGCAATATTATCAAAGGAGACATGTTTACTTTCTTTGACCCATTCTTCAATGGGTCTCTGCAAGTGGATTACAAAAGTTTTGGCGGCTAGGCTTCAGGATCTAATCACTTTGCTGGTGGATATTGATCAGTCTGGTTTCATCATCTTTGTAGAAAAAAGTCTGGTTTCATCAAGAAAAGATGCATAGCCAACAACCTCCTGTATGCGATGGACCTTATACAAACTTGCAGGAAAAGAAAGAAGAAAGCCTTGGTCCTTAAACTTGATTTCACCAAAGTGTTTGACACTGTATCTGGGAGGGCTTCATTTGCCATCATGAGAACATGAGGATCTTATGACAGGTGGGTTTTGTGGATGATTTCTCTGCTAACGACTTTCAAAACTGCTGTTCTTTTAAATGGGGTCTCGGGCAATTGGATTGACATTAAACACAGGTTGCCTCGGGGGGATCCACTCTCACAGCCTCTTTTCATTTGTAGCGAAGGCAAGTTTAAAGAGGAGCTGCATGCAGTGGGTCTTGCATCGTTCGAAGAGAAAGAGATGCAACACTTTTCAAAACTGGGTACAAATTTTCCATTAAGGGCCCTGTTGTAGGTTTTATTCTGTTTCCTTCTTTTCCTTGTACATTTGTATTTGAAAAATAATAAAAATATACGCAGCAGAGTCTTGTTGTTTCCGGTCAAAAGAACTTATGGAGATTTATTGTGTTCATTTGTTCACTCTACTTTTTGATGTATGAATGACTTTCCATACTTTTGCGGTAGCTGTACTTTGCCCCAATGCATAATAAAATATCACAGGATAGATGTCACCAACTTTCTCCTAATGATCCGTTGAATGATCCTTTTCTTATCGACAAATTGTTGTAATTAGGAGGCTTGTTTCATAATATGAATGTAGAAGGTTTCTAGCACACAATGATGTGCCGTCAAATCATTTATATTCTGGTCCGTAGCTGTTTGCATACCCCAAATGCAGTTTTATAACACTTTGCTATTAGGAATTTACTTAGCAACACCAAAATATTATCATGAACTTCTCAACAAAAAATTTAAAGCCTAAAGATACATTGACGTGTCCGGATTTTGAAAAGTAAGTACTATTCCAGGGTTTAGTGTTGTTGCTTCAGTCCGCGATTTCTTATAAAGCAAGCTATTGATTAGCGAGTAATAGATGATATATTAGTTTGCATTCCGTTTTCAGAGAATATTTTGCATATTATTCAATCGACCTTTCAACTGAGTCAAAGTGTTCCCCAAAATCAAACAGTCCTATCATGTCTATCTGCAAAGAAATATAATCTGTTTTGTAATTAAAGATTGGGTGAGAACAAAAGGGTGACCTCAGTTCACTCACTTTTCTTGTACATTATTAGTTTCAAATCTACATGTTGTCAAGAGGCAGTTTGTCCCTTGTATATATGTTCCTTCAGCCATGCCGAAGAATCTTCCCTGTACTTTATACGCCCAATTATATTGTCAAACAATATTTTACACATATTACTGGTCTAGTTGTCAAAGTAGGCTATGGCTGAAATTTTAATGAAAGCAATGTGTGGGTATGTTAAGGCCTGCAAGAGAAAGTCCTCAACTTTTCTGTTGCAACTACGACAAAGAAAAGAAGAGTTCTTTGTCTATAATAATCGCTGATCCTTATCATTGGAGACAGGCACGCCCATGGATAAGAAATGAGAGTTCATGTGTATATGGGCTGCATGATTAATTCAGATATCAAGTCAAAACTGCTGCTACATAATCACAGAATCTAGTCCGACTGGAGTCAAAACTGGAAGATTGAGGCCACAATATAATACTTATGCATGGGGGCAAATTCAATGGGTTCATCACTCCTATACTGTCTGTGGGAGTGATCCTGTTAGAGCTGTAAGCTTTAAGATATGCTACATAGTTCATACTGGTAAAACTTGCCCAAGTCTTATAGCCATTTTGATTAGACACTTGTAGCCATTTTGCTTGTATCCTGTACTAACTTGTGTGTTCTCCTGCATGTTCTCGAAAAAAGATATTTTCCCAGTCTCTCATCCAACCGTTCATAGCCACTCAAGAAATGTTGGCATCTTGCAAACGATTGGACTTGCTACCTAGTGTAGTGGTTCTTACAACTTATGAAAAAGCGGCTTGTTACATGTTGTATTGTTGTCCACACATTAGACTCCAGACTTTCACATCATGGTCTACTTATTTGTGGAGTATCTAGATCAGACCACCTCAGCTGGAAGATGATCGCAGTTCAGATTTTGACATGTAGACATCACCATACCAACTACTCCTATTTCCATAGGCTATAGCAGTCATGTGATAAATTCAGTGGGCAACTGCACAGATTTTTTTTCAGTATTGTCGATCTCACTGAGAAGCTTATCATTTTTTAAGGAGAGATAACTTTGCAACCCATTTTTTGACAAAGCATATTCTGTATTACTTGTGCGTAGCACAATTATTGATCAAATTAATGACAATCCTCCATCAGTTGAATAAATTATTTCACTTTCAACCGTGCCTTTTCTTGGAAGGGCAAAACTGGTAATTTTGTTAAGAAAAGACAAAGTATTTTAGCTTTCAATTGTACAAGTTGCAAAAATTGTTTGGTTCAACCATGCCTTTTCTTGGAAGGACAAGAATGGTTGTTGCCTTAAGAAAAGAAAATGTGTTAGAGCTTCCTAATGTATGGGAGAAGTGCAACTGTGATAATAGTTCATAGTGCAGCTTTATACATGCTCCTCTGAGAAACTCATAGTTTTGACACCTATATCTTCTAGTAAAAGTTGAAGCTTTTGGAAAGTGTCAAAGTGATAGTTTTGTGGACTTCGGTCGAAATATGAGTCTCTTTAAAAGTAGCTTCAAAGTTTAAATAGATCATTATAGTAAAATATATATATTTGATTGGAATAGCAGTAGACATATATAATATCATTGATGGGACAAGCATTAGATAATAATTCAAACGTGTTCTGAGTTTATTTTGTCAAACCTAATGATTACTTGATTAGCCCATCACTAGTATATATGTGGTACTTGCTATTTGCTTCCTCTTTGCCTCATCACTCCCAAGACCCCTCCCTTTCCTTGACATGGAGCTTGAGCTTAGTCTAGGCGATCTTCCAGCTCCAGCGAAGGCCAACATCATGCCTGCGACGGCGCTTACAGGCACATACCAAGGAGAAGACCACGACGACCTTGTGCTAGGGCTAGGAGTAACGGCTACCGAAAGAGCTGACCAAGATAACCAGAGGCAAAGCATAGAAGGAGAAGAAACTGTGGAGGGAGGAGATAACGAAGCATGCCCGGAACTACGGCCTGTCAGAGCAAGCCCTCTTCGCCAAGCCTCTGCACAAACAGGTACTAAGTTGAAGAGAATCCTGCAGAACAAGCTGTTGAATTGACTTGTTCCCAGTACGTAGCTCCATATATATGTTGCTATGTGCCCATATTGTCTTTAAAATTCTGTGTGCTGCTGATGAGTCTTTTTCTGCACAGCGGGTGTGAATTTACGGGTGCACAGACACGGGTTTGATGTGAACGGTGTTCTGGTGGATGACGGAGGATCGATAACAGCGAGGTCTTCGTCACCGCCGTCCATGCATATGGAGGTTCCTGTGATACAGGGAGTTGTTGATCAAGAAGGTTCAGAGGATGAAGAGAATGGAGGTGGAAGGGTGAGGAAGAAGCTGAGGCTGTCCAAGGAACAGTCTGCGTTTCTAGAGGATAGCTTCAAAGAGCACAGCAAGCTAACCCTGGTATGCGCCTTCTGCCTGCATATTTTCCTAATCCATCAAATGGAAACTTGCTTGCCTTGCCCTATCTTGTTCTAGTGCACCTAAAATAAGTATAGATGATATAGATGGATTCATTCGGCATATATACAGGAACAAAAGAGCCATTTAGCCAACCGGCTGAGCCTTCGACCACGCCAAGTTGAGGTCTGGTTCCAAAACAGAAGAGCCAGGTATGCAACAAAATACACCATTAATTTTTCCCTTTTGATGCATGGTTGTACCTACAACAATTATCACAGTGAATTACTACTAGTACGTCTTGATCGAAACCAGAGATAATATTCTCATCATTTCCCCTCTCTTCATGAAACATCGATCGATGAGATGAAATTTAACATCGTCATCTGGTTCACAGGACGAAGCTGAAGCAGACCGAGGCGGACTGCGAGCACCTGAAGCGCTGCTGCGAGGCGCTGGCACGGGAGAACCGTAAGCTCCAACGGGAGGTGGCGGAGCTGCGCGCCCTCCGTGCCCCATATCCACCCTACAATCACCACCACCTGTCAGGGTTCAGCACGGTGCTCCCTGCAGCGTGCCCATCATGCGTCGCGACCACCCGCTCTACCATCAACGCCGTGTCGTCTCCAGGACCGGCTGCATCGCCACCGTCCACCTTGTTTCACTTTGGCCCCTTCACCACCAGTCACCCGGTGCTGCGCCGCCAGCCATCAGCGACATTGTAACGTGGCTAGCTAGCCCGTTCATGTTGCGTGAGCTGTGTAAATAGTTTCTTGTGTGTTTGTCACCAGTGATGTACATACATAGAAAGGAAAAACCATATATACATACTTTGTAAACTGTAGTTTAATTAGCCAGTTTAATTAACAGTAGATGAACTCGCTTATAGTAGGTGTGGAATTTGCGTGATTGCGTGGCTGACTTTGGAAAGTTGATTTGGCTTTGTAAAATACTAGTATGATGATGATGATGTGGTTTGTAGACTGTCATCCTGGCAATGGCAAGAGTTTCCTTTCCACTTGTGTACCAGTGACAGTGTGGCACATGCCATTTTCTGCTTAAGCATTGTGTCGTGACCTAATGACTGAACCTGTTGGCTGAAAAAGGAGAAGGAAATTGGTGATGCTGACCCCTGCAAATTACAATCATTGAGGATGTATCACTGTCGGTACGTATGTGTGTGTATGAGAATCAAACTACGAAAATTTTCTTTTCGTGGTTGCGTGATTGCCAGCAAAAAAAACGAGGGATGATGGGGTTCCTGACACCGTCAGTTTCAAGTTGGATACGTGCCGCACATCTGTCCGGTGAACCTCGTTAACAAATACCGCCCCTTCTGTCTACTTTCAGCAATGATCTATTCACATATTTTCTAACACATTTTTCCATGTCAAGTATTGCAAATTAAGCTAGGCGATTATGCACGTCGAGACAAGGGAAGAGACACAGAAAGTTGACAGGGCCAGGTCTAGCTTACACCTGTTGAAGTGGACGACCAGCGACAACACTAGAGTAGCATATATTCGCACTCGAAGCTTTGATTGGGTGCTCACATGTCGACGACGACGACGGCGACACGTGTGTGCGCTCGCTGTCGCAAACGATCCATCCAGCGTCGACGCAAATCTGAACATCCAATCAATGAGTAGTAGATGTTCCGCAGAAAATTATTGAAGACTTTGCTTCCAGAGGTTTGCCACAACACCCTATTCTGAATAGCATGGTGCTCCAGTACGTAGACGACACCCTGATTGTATTGAAAGGAGAATCTTTTTTTGAAGGGTACTGAAAGGAGAATTTAACGAAGCCAGGCTTTTGAAGGAGGTTTTGGATGCTTTTGCAAACACCAGAGGGCTGCCCATCAATATTGATGATAATGATATACAGGTGTCAAGTGTCAACAGATCAAGTAAACAATTCTGAGTTCTAAGAGATCAAGTAAAAACAATTCTACCCATAAGCAGCGATGATGCTGTGGTTAGTTTTACATAAATAGACAGGTGACGTCTTTTAGATCTACTAAATCACCATTGTGTTCATCTTCCAATAAATATGTCCCACATCCTTCACTTGCAGTTTGTTCATATGGATATTTAGAAATGATAGGTGTTGCGTCAAATTGTAGCTTTCAGAAAAGAGTTAAATACACTGCAAGTGCCTTAACTTGTCCAACGCGGTCACTTTGGTGCCTAAAGTTGTAAAATACACAAAACTAGTGCAATAACTTGTCCTATCGTGCAAATATAGTGCCTCTTGTACGTATCCGGGTGTATTTTCTGCCTATGTGTCATGTTAGCTTGGCGTTGGCCCACGTGTCATTGATTGGCAGCGAGTGAGCTTTGGATGTCCCATGCATAAGGATATTTGAAAGAAAATCCTCATATTTTGTTTAATTGTGTATAAGAAAGGCCCTTAAATTAGAGACATGGGTCCACATGTCAAAATTACTGAGAAACAAGAGTAAAATAAAATTGCAGGCATGATTTTCGAACCTGGGACCTAGCAGCCGCGATTTGTACAGCCCGCCCAAGCTGACGTCCACGTAAGACTCTACTCGGTGAACAACTTTAGCTAGACACTATCTACCGATCGCATCAATAATTACCTCTTCAAGCGTTTCTCTTATATATTTATTTAAATATATGACACTCGATCTTATGCGCCCGTACATGATTTTTTATCCTTTTTTCATTTTCATATCTATCATTACCGTTTATTGATCGTAAGATCTTATGAGTTTCACCTTTAACCTACCCCCAACTTGTTTGGAATTAAAGGCTTTGTTGCTGTTGTTATAGTAGTATCTATTATTCTCATTTGAAAAAAGAAATGTAAGAAAATATTACAACTGCCGTAAACATAAAGGAAGTTTGAAAAAAAAAATGTTCAACGTATCTCTAAAAAAATTTAGGTGTTTTAAAAAATTGAAAATGTTTTTACGAAAAATGTCCGTCATACATTTAAAACATGGACAACATCAATTTCGAAATAATGTTCAACATGTATTAAAACATTATTGTGTAAAATTATTCTTCATTTCCACAAACACATTTAACATGTTTTAACACATTTATATATTTTTTACACAATGATTTTAATACACATTGACCAGTTTTCATAATGCAATTTTTTATTTTTTTAATAATTACATATTCTAAAAATACATTGAAGATACACAGTAGTTATATGTGCTTGTGGTCCTGATCGAAGATATATATATATTACAATATTGATTGATGATATACGTTGAACTATTTATATCCACATAAATTTTTAAAAAGTTCATGTTTTCCTATTCAAACTACGAAATAATGAAAATAGATTAAATATATATATATTATATTTTTATATGAGAAATTTTGCGTATCATAAAAACTAGACGGTAACTTGAAGAAAAACAATTTTAAAAAACCGTAAATAACATGAAAGGGAAATGGATTTGAAGAAGAGCTATATTTATTTCCAGGAAATAGTTGGTCATAAAGTATTTTTCAGCCTGGTGACTATGCAGGAAATTTAACCCGGGTGTCTCAGGTTCGAACGTATCGAACAACCCAGTTTGTCTTTCTGTAATTAATTATACTAATATGTGAGATCAACGTTAGTCGTTCCTACATAATTAATAAAATGGAGGGGGGGGGGGGGGGGGGGCTGTAAAAAAATACATTTGCAAGTCATTAGCACCTCATCGGCTGCCCGCCACTGATCTGTGGCCCTGGCACGCCACAGAGGCAGGGTGTACACCCAAATACGTACAGAGGCACCGTATGTGCACGACATGACAAGTTATAGCATCAGTTTTATGTATTTTACAACTTTAGGCATCAAAGTGATCGCGTCAGACAAGTTAAGGCACCCACGGTGTGTTTAACTCTTCAGAAAACATCAAAGCAATCTGCCGACTTGGACACTGCATGCATGATCATAGACCACTGAGATAGATATGGGGGATCAGGTAATACATAACCAGATGGAGTCTCGAAGAGCCTATGGAACATTCTCCGTACCGGGGCTGAACCAGAAATATTTTCTTGAGTTTGCCACTAAGCAAGGCTTAACCATATAAAGTTGTCTTTTCTCTAGCTCGACGTCAGACCTTCCTTTGTATCCCATGGAAACCTACAACCATTCATGTCTGGTATGTCTCCATAATCAAGCAATTCATGTCTGGGTTATGACATCTGCTTGGTTTCCAGTTGTTGTTGCTCTGAACTGATAGTACTTACACCCTCTGTTCCAGTTCGATTTAAACTACCAAAACGTCTTATATTTAGGAACGGAGGTAATACTATTCTGTATTGTGATACTCAGAGGGATTATTTCAGTCTTATAGCTCTGAACTAATGATACTCTAGCAATTATTGCTCTCCTGCTACCTCAGTACCTTAGTACTCCCTCTGTAAAGAAATATAAGAGCGTTCAGATCACTGAATTTCTTTACAGAGGGAGTACTTCACACGTTTTCTAATATACCTATTGTTTGTACTCACATATAGGATTCATTGGCCTGAATTAGTGAATTGGTGACATTCACTTCAGTAGTTCAGTTACACGTTGCTAAAGAATACTTCACTTATATACACCTGACACTGGCACAACAAAGAACAATGGCATTGTGTATCATCTATGCACTAGCAATTCAGAATCAATGTACGGTGTTAGCTAGCGGGATGCGGGAAGAATTGCAGGTAGCAAAACGAAGCAACCACCAGCCCTGCAGAGATACACACATGATCAACAGTCTGTCAGTGCGATCTTCAAGAGATGGAGACGTTACTGAACTTATAGTATCAAACAAATTAGAATGATAAACAATGGCATTTAGTGAACAATTAGAATGCATTTTGTTTGATACTATAAGTAGTTGTTGCCTGCATTTCACATTTTCTTCAGGAAAAGAGAGGATATGAAATTAGAATGCATTTTGTTTGATACTATAAGTAGTTGTTGCCTGCATTCTGTTTGATACTATAAGTAGTTTGACTTTGACTCGTGTCTGGTCTTCGCCGCCTCATCTCGAACATGTGGACCCCATCACTCGTAAAGGCAATCAAAATGTTCTCAGGCGGTGTGCCTCTAAAGCAGTGTTTTTTTTTGTTATGTTCGCTAATAGCGTTGGTTATGTGATGTATTTGTCGCACATGTGGTGATTTTTTGCAATTTACTCATCGTGTGCCTTCCGTTGCTTGCATACGCTCCAGGAAATATGAGCACCACTTGACTCACTCGTTGGTTGCCTTGAGGCCAGCTAATCAACTGATAATATGTTACTACGTTACATAGAAAATAATTAATTTCTTTTGATACAAGTTAGCAAAAGTGTAGGCTGCAATTTGTGCCGCAACAATACTCGCAGATACCAACAGAAAATACAGTTCTCATGATATAGATATAAAATGTATGTTAATGTTTCCATTTGTAAGATTCAGCAGTACCTCGTGATTGAATCGAGCGATAGTCGAATAATGAATTGCTTCTGAGAACTCAAGAACTAGATCTACTTCAATACAACGCTACTCGAATCAAGTCGTGCAATTTTATTTTTATTTTTACAAGAAACATATACAGAACAAGAGTTCTACTAGTACCTACCTACCTACAAGGTGGTGTCTCTCATGGTGCGTGCCTGCCCCCATCCCCATGGTGGTCGTATTCAGTTACCAAGCTCTGCCGCTGCCAGCCTCCATGTTATCCAACGCTCGGCCATTGGTTCTCATCTCCATGGAGGCAACATATGGTACCATGGACAGATCATGCGGCAGCACCGACTGATGGGTATCTGTTGTTCCTTGGTTCTCAGTTTCCGGGTTATTGTGATGTTGGAATGCATGAGGCCACAGCCCTGAAACAGAACAGGTAACATTTCACTTCAGTTATACTATGTTGCGAAAAAAGGCTTCATTTATGTACATCTGACAATGGCGGAACAAAGAGCAGTGGCATTATGTATGCACTAACAATCCAGAATAAATGTACTGATGTGGATGTGGTGGTTGCTTTATATATAAAGCGGGGGGAAACCTATTTCGTGAATCCAGAATAAATTATAAATGTACCGTGTTGGCTAGCCGGATGTGGGAAGAACTGCAGATAGCAGAACGAAGCAACAACCAGCCCTGCAGAGATACACCCACATGATCAGCAGTCTGTCAGTGCGATCTTGAAGAGATGGAGACACTACTGAACTTATAACAGCTCTGATGGAGTTGGAACGTACCAAGGATTCCACCGGCAAACACGTCCTGCCAGTGGTGCCAGTAGTCTGCGACCCGCGACACGCCAACCATCGCAGCGAAGAGCAGCGGCAGGATCACGATGCAGAGCTTGGCAATGTGTCCGCCCCGGTCAAACACCCTGATCTTGCCGGCAAGGTACCACGACAGGAAGCCCAGCCCGGCAAAGGACCCTGCATTCCATACCAGGTGAACACGAGAAATCTATGAGACTGAACTGTTTTTTTTGCCAAGGGGGAAGTGATCTAGAAAGATAACCAGTTCGTGCTACAGTGCAACTCAAACAAGTTCAGATGGTTCTCAGAATTGCAGATGGTGGTCAAACTTACATGAAGTGTGGCCACTGGGGAAGCTTTTGTGCCCTTCTTTGATGACTTTTGCGTCTCCGTGGCATATGACTTGTCGAGTGATAGCCTCGTAGTTCTGAAATGGCAACTGAATTCAGTGTGGCAAATGTTGAAGAAAAGTAAAGCTGTGAAGAAGCAATTGTGAGATAGCTCACCGGCACCCCATCAGGAAAGCAGCGATAGTAGAAGTTGGGGCGAGGCCGGCCGACCCCGTCCTTGATGGCGTCGGTGAGGACGCCAGTGATGAGCACGGAGAACAGCAGGCCTGCAAATTTCCCCACACATCTTTCAGAGCTGATGACAAGAGCAGTGTTCTGAATAAACTGACGCAGTTGCAGGCTGCATCAGAACAATTACTAGTAGCACTGCAAGGATAACCTGCCTAATATGGCGTGATGCAGGTCATAGGCATTCTTCTTCTTGACATAGATCGCGGCGAAGATGAGCATCGGCAGGATGACGGCGTATATCTGCATCCGTCGGCCGAGCAAGGTTCGGTCAGTCGAGGAAAAAGAACAAATTTTGCAGATAAGGCAGGAAGGCAGGCGAGGGTGGGTACCGGGACGGCCCAGACGGGGATGGTGTTGGGCTTCATGGGGTAGCGGAGGTCGTCCATCATGAACTCGGCGACGAAGCGGTGGAAGGGCGTGATGAGGTTGAGCACGACCTCGATGGCGGCGAGGAGGAGCAGCACGATCCAGTCGTACATGTGCCGCCGCGCCATCTTGGCCCCGTGGGTCCTGAGGTACGGGGGCGGCACCCCCAGCCGGATGGGCGGCGCCGGCGCCGCCGGTCCCGGTGGCGGCATCTTCGTCTCCGGCGCGGGTAGGAGGGGGGATTCGAGCGATTCGCCGGGCGGATCCCCTGGCGGCTCTGCGGTTTCCATGCGGGGTTAGCGGGGAGGACGGGGAATTCGTGGACAGGGCATGTGCGGGGAGACAGACAGAGACCGCAAGTAGATGACAGGTGCGGTGACGACACAGCGGGGTGCAGGTACTCACAGGAAGGGCGAAGAGCAGAGATTCCTCCTGCCGGCCGAAGTCAACGGCGAGCGCCCCCTCTTTCTCCTCGGACGGCGCTTCTCCTCCTCCTTCTCTGCAGGGCAAGCGGCCGCGAGCTGGACGACGAGGGGCACGGAGTGACACCAAACCAAAGCGAGCCGCGGGGTCAGTACCTCTGCTATTTGATTCCTGCGTTTCTACGCCCTCTGGGGCTCCGGTCGGGTCCGGTGCGGCGGCTCCTGATGTCGTCCGCCCGCCCGCCGCCGTCGATTGGGAAGTTTGGAACCGGTCTATGTGTCTGTTTCTCGAATTGATCTCGACATGATGCTTCCTCGCGCCTTCTGCGTGTGCTTTTCTGGCGTGAGACGGATGGCCAACTGGGAGCGGCTGACAAGGGGGAGGTGCGTGCTAGGCCAGGCGGCGGCTAGCCCACCCCCGCGCGTCGTTGCCGTTGGTGGCTCACTTGCCGCCCCTCGTGAGCTGTGACGACGGCTGTTTCGGTGCTAGTTCACCGGCCAGGTGCGCCCCGTCAACGTAAGCAAACAATATCTTCTGCGGGAGATAAATGCTTTCGTTTTCTAGGAGTTGTGCATCGACAGACACTTCAAGGCCAAGTATAATCGTGACAAGTTTAGTCGGTGAATAATATTAATAAACAAGTAGAGGGTCGACACGCCATATAATAAAAAACGAGAGAACCTATTACTTCAAACTTGATTTTTCGCACAAGGAATTCATAACATACGGTAAACCAAACTTGTGATGTACCCAGCCGCCCCCCGTCCTGGTGGTGTGTCTAGCATCGTCGGTGGGCGTGTGGAGGTGTGTCTCCGGCGAATCTGTCCTTGGTGAATTTGCTCAAATCTGATCGTAGTTCGTCTACGTTCGTGTGTTCTCAGGTTGGATCCTTCCGATCTACGTTACTCTTCATCGGCGGCGGTTAATGTTCTGCTGCGCTGGTCCTATGGGGCCTTAGCACGACGACTTTCCGACTGTCTACTACAACAAGTTTTGCCCGTCTCCGACGAGGGAGGGGCGATGACGGCAGCGTGCCTTCGGCTCGCTTCAGTGCTTGTAATCGTCGCTAGGTGATCTACGAATCTAGATGTAATTTTTATTATTTCTGGTGTTCGTTGTATTGCCAAGATTGAAGATGAATAGAACGGAAGTTTTCTTGAAAAAAAAGTATATTTCAATGATACATTAGGCATATAAAGTGAACTCATGGGCTGTCTAGATGGGTGAGATGGCAGAGGAGCCGGTTCCCCGTCAGCTATCTTCCATGTCAAAGGGATGTATAGGGCATGTGGTAGTTCTAGGTCATTGATTTGACTAATTAAATTAATATGCATTATGTGTCACCAAAAGTATATCACTGGATTTTTACACGAATGTATGTAGTTTCTAAACATATATTTCTCGTTACTTATAATATATATTTAGCTAGTTAAATTATCGACCTGAAACTACATGCATGCCCTACACACCCGGACAGAGGGAGTAGTATATTATTCCCAGCTGTCGTCGGACTACTAGAGAGACGAGACATGGTGTACCACTAATCTCCTCTCTCTCGTTCCACCACTTCTAGCTCTCAACTGGATTTCCGAGCTTCTATTCTGTATTTCGCCTGAGTAGTCAACTTCGATGAACTACGTCCACTAGAAGGTAACTGATTCCTTAATATTTTAATTCTTAGGCACATTGGCATGGTTGTGATTAGGACAGATATAGATTATACTTTTTTCTATGATCATGACTAGCATTTTTTTTTAAAATAATCAGTGTATATAGAGATGTATTCTACGTTTTGGAATGTCTTTTATTAGGAGATATTTTAACATGTGAGCTACATCAAAAAAGACAAAATCAGCACTATTATGTCTTTTGAACGCCACATGTGGTCATAATTGCTTAATAAAGACTCATAGTTATACTTACGAACTAAGCATGGCTTAGACGGTTAACTTTCATTCTTTTTTTAGATGGTTAGGTACTTAGATTTGTTCGTGAAACCAGTCTCTATGAGGCAGGGTGTATGTGCGTGCGTTCATAGGGGTGAATATGTGTTATGTGCATTTGCGTCTGTTGTGTTTCTGAAGAAAAAAACTCAAAATTATATTTTCCATGAAAATAAGTTTACAAGATTTTTTCAAGTATTTGCATGAATCGTAAGTAATGTAAATATTCCTTTTTACGGTCGCCCTAACAAAATTTGTACAGCACGAGAACTCTTGAAAAACTACCTGATGGAAAGTGACACCGAAACGTAGCCAACCACGCATCTCAGCGACTAGCAGCAGCAGGCCAAAACGGAATCAAGGAGGCGGAAGTTGGATCGGCCTTGCCGAGGTGGCGCTCCCCGTCCAGTTCACATCGACGGGCCGCACGCCAGATTTGGAGAGCGGGGCGCCGGAGAAGGAGCCGCGTCCTCGATCGGAGCCTGGGGTGCATCTCACGATCGTAGGGTTTCAATCAGTTAATCAACCGGCCTTCGAATTACCACCATGGATTCACCGCCGCCCCAGCTCAGCACGGGCCGAGGCGAGGACAGAATCAGCGCGCTGCCCGACGATCTCCTGCTCGAAATCCTCGAGCGCCTGAACCTGCGCGAGGCGGTCCGCGCCGGCGCAGTCTCGACGCGGTGGCGGCGCCTCCCCCACCAGCTCTCCCGCCTGTACCTCAACCTCAGCCACATCCCCCACGCCACGCTGGAGAAGATGATGGACGCGTTCACGGGCGCGGTGCAGAGCTTGCCCGCCAGGAGCAAGTGCGAGCGCGACGGCAAGAGCTATCGTGCTATCAAGACACTCGGCCTTGGTTTCTACCTGTCGGCCTCTCACCTGAGCTCCATCGGCACCGCCGTCGAGGACGTCGTCAGCCGCGGCGAGATCAAACACCTTGTGTTCGGCATATGCTCGCACTGCTGCAGGAATGCCTAGTAGTGACGGGTGGGAAAAGGCCAGCAGTGACGGGCAAGGCTCCCAGGGCCGCCCGCCACCGACCTCATGCCATTGTTATTATGGCATCAGTGGCGGGCGGGCGTCCGCCACTGATGGGCACACTCTCGTGGCGGGTGCTTTTGGTCGCCCGCCATAACTATAATCTCTGCCCGCCACTGTTTCTAATAGATACAGTGGCGGGCGGCACGTAGTGCCCGTCACAATAGTTTTCTCCGCTCGCCACTGGTAGTGGTCTAGGCATATAGAAGAATTGCTGCCGCGGCAGCGTTTTTTGCTGCCGTGGCAGCATTTTAATTAGGTGGTTAGAGTATTTCGCACTCAATCATCACATTGCAATACAAATATAGAATGCTGTCTCATCATTCAAACAATCATGTAGTACATTAATTATTACAACGTCGCCATAATAAATAAGAGTAATAGTGAAGCAAAGCAGTTGGGTATAAAAAGTGCCGGAGAAAAAAACATGTGTCTCAACACATAATCAATAGTTTATGAAGCTGTTTTGAAAAATTGTCTCGAGTAGGCTACTCGCTGGCAATCGATGACCGAAATGTGTCTTCGACTCGGTGAAGTCGTTCTTCATGTGACTGTGGCACATAATGGTACTTCCCATCCTCATTTACAACCTCCTTGTTGATGATTTTGGCCAAAACCTTTTGGATGCGCTCAGGCTCACATAATAATTCCCCTATGTCAATGTCCTTCTCCATCTCCTCAGACCACTTGATGATCTGGCTATGATTTCGCAAATATTGACTTTTCTTCAAATAGTCGTTCATGACAACCATTGCAAAGTAGCCGTTGCAAAGTAGCCGGACATATGGGAGGTTCTGACATTTGGTTCTTGATAGCAACAAGCGCTAGTGATGAACTTGAATTTTGAATACTGTGTTACCTTGTTGTTGAAGTTCTTACACTTGCGTAGAGCATCATTTAGAACCTCCTTCAATTTTGTCCATTGCTTGTGAGGGTCTCTCTTCGAATCGAAGAAATATGCCAAGCCCTGCGTCGGCAATAGTGCGATTACGATCCAATGTCGGTCGCTGCGCAATAAACGAAGAAATTAGCATGGATGAGATCAAACTAGAAGGTCAACTATATATGTTTCATAATAAATGAGTGAACGTTAAAAACTTACTTGTCGCAGTATGGCAACAGAAAGGTGTCCTTTTGCGGATGAGTCGAAATCATGCACGGGAATAGGTAGTTCGAGATGAGCTCCTGGCTAATTATGGATTCGAGGTTGTGGCAGTGCATGTAAAAAGGATCAAGTAAAGACACTTTACTATGCCCGAGTAGGGGATCTGAAGCTCGATGAAGTGCCCAAAGCCTCATTTACTCCGGGGAGAGTGCACTCACATAGAAGATATTTGCATGGATCACCTCATTAAATGGCAGATCAATTGTATCGGCCGAAAACTGAAGGATGAAATTATAACCTTGTAGAACCTTGTTGACCTTCTTCTTTTGATCTACGTACCACGTCGTCGTGTAGAACATTAAGATCTGTCGAGAGGGTCATCAACGTAGAGTCCGATAGCGACGGTTCGCCGGGCTTATACTGATTCCATTTATGTCCTTCGGGGAAGACAATTGGCACAGGTGGCTTGTCTGCGGATGGTCCGCAATCAGCACGTAGATCCTTCCTCGCTGATTGCGGAATATCCTTGGCTATGTTGTCTCCAGTGCTGTCAATGTTGAAAAGGGGGTCAAGGTTCGCGAAGGCGGGATCGCAGTCATTACCTGAGAATCCATGTGGACTAATCTCCTCTATATCACTGAGTGGCCACTTAAGCAGGTACCCCCGCATCACTTGTCCTAACATAGTGATGCCTTCATCAGGGGGGTGAGGCAACGAACAGTATTCAAAGCCCGGCATTACGTACTGCACTAGCACACTCGTCATGTCCAATGGCAGGACGACCCCGTGCATCATTCTAGTACCATCTGTAAATGGAATTATTTGCCCCTTGGCAACCTTCGTCGACACGCCGTTCACTTTGGCTAGCAGCCAGCATGAAACATCCTGCGATGCTTGTGGCTGTTGGGTGCTACTATACAGATGATGCTCGTGGCCAGACGGGAATATTTCAGCTAACCTTCTTTGAATTGCTGCATCTACTTTCGCATCAACTTTGGCGTCGATCTTGTCATCAACCCTGATTTTCCTTCTATATTTTTTTAACTCTTTGGTCTGGGAATAGGCCTGGTCCCACAGCATCCTACCCGCGCCCAACACATGCCCAGTCTTGGGCTTCCTGTCAATCCCAAATCCCTCGTTCACAGCCCGTGTAAGATGGTCTTCATACCTATAGCCGTACGGAGATTCATCAAGACCGGGTCCAAATTCCTCCTTCATTTTTCTCTACAAAAAAGTACATAAGTTGTGGTAAACGATTAGTATGATAATAATTGTAGTAGGTACTAAATTATTAGTCTTCAGTGACGTTACCAGGCTCTCCTCCGTCGAGCGAAGTTGCGGCGTCGGGAGGACGAACTCGTTAGTCTCTGGGTCTCGAACTGCACGGGCCCTGAGGAAATGGAAGTCACGCGGGCGATCTCGATGTTCCAAGAATGGGGGTGGTTTACCCGCGGCTTCAAAGTCCGCGGCCTCCTTCTCCCACTTGGGTATTGCAGCTTTGTAACCACCAGGGCCCAGACGATGGTTACCTGGCAGATTTTTCCGTAAATTACGGAAATGGTCGCTTACCTCTTTGCTTGACTCGTGATGACCCACAAGTATAGGGGATCAATCGTAGTCCTTTCAATAAGTAAGAGTGTCGAACCCAACGAGGAGCAGAAGGAAATGACAAGGGGTTTTCAACAAGGTATTTTCTGCAAGCACTGAAATTATCGGTAACGAGTAGTTTGATAGCAAGATAATTTGTAACAAGTGACAAGTAGCAATAGTAACAAAGAGTGCAGCAAGGTGGCCCAATCCTTTTTGTAGCAAATGACAAGCCGGAACGATCTCTTATAATAAGCAAAGCGTTCTCGAGGACACATGGGAATTTCATCTAGTCACTTTCATCATGTTGGTTTGATTCGCGTTCGCTACTTTGATAATTTGATATGTGGGTGGACCGGTGCTTGGGTGCTGTTCTTACTTTAACAAGCCTCCCACTTATGATTACCCCCTCTTGCAAGCATCCGCAACTATGAAAGAAAAATTAAGATAACTCTAACCATAGCCTTAAACATATGGATCCAAATCAGCCCCTTACGGAATAGCGCATAAACTAGGGTTTAAGCTTCTGTCACTCTAGCAACCCATCATCTAATTACTACTCCAGAATGCATTCCCTTAGGCCCAAAGATGGTGAAGTGTCATGTAGTCGACGTTCACATGACACCACTAAGAGAATCAACAACATACATATCATCAAAATATCGAACGAATGCCAAATTCACATGATTACTTATGACAAGACTTCTCCCATGTCCTCAAGAACAAAAGTAACTACTCACAAATCATCTTCATGTCCAAGATCAGAGGGGTATTGAATAGCATATTAGATCTGAACATGTAATCTTCCACCAAATAAACCAACTAGCATCAACTACAAGATGTAATCAACACTACTAGCAACCCACAGGTACCAATCTGAAGTTTTGAGACAAAGATTGAATACAAGAGATGAACTAGGGTTTGAGATGAGATGGTGCTATTGAAGATGTTGATGAAGATTGGTCCTCCCACGATGAGAGGATCGTTGGTGATGTCGATGGCGACGATTTCCCCCTCCCGGAGGGAAGTATCCCCGGCGGAATCGCTCCGCCGGAGAGCAAAAGTGCTCCTGCCCAAGTTCCGCCTCGAGACGGCGGCGCACCGTCCCAAAAGTCTTCTCCTTATTTTTTCTAGGGCAAATGGGTTTATATACCAGAAAATGGGGGCCAGAGGCTGGCCAGAGGCCCCACGAGCCACCAGGGCGCGCCTGGGGGAGGGGGTGGTGGCGCGCCCTGGTGCCTCGTGGGCACCTGGGTGGCCCCCCTCTAGTACTTCTTGCTTCCAGTATTTTTTATTTATTCCAAAATAAATCTCCGTGAAATTTTAGCTCATTTGGAGATGTGCAGAATAGGTATCTCTGACATAGCTTTTTCAGGTCCAGAATTCCAGCTGCCGGTAATCTCCCTCCTTGTGTAAATCTTGCATATTAAGAGAGAAAAGGCATTAGAATTGCTCCACAAAGTGTTATATTGATTAAAAACACTATAAATAACAGTAGCAAAACATGATGCAAAATGGACGTATCAACTCCCCCAAGCTTAGAACTCGCTTGTCCTCAAGCGAAAGCCGATATCGATAATCATGTCCACATGTTTAGAGAGAGAGGTGTCGATAAAAACAAAATACGGACATAGTAGCGTCATGCTCATTATTATAACAACAATATTCATATAATAAAACTTCTCATGAGCAAGTAACAATTCATCACAACAATGAAGTATAAGGCATAAACTTTCTTGAAAACTAACAAACTATGTTCTCAGTCAACAATGTAATTGCAATTCATCATATTTTCAGGAAGGGTCTCATGTAGGAGCTTTTTAGTAAGTCCACATACTCAACCATCATATAGTCTTCTATGATTGCTAACACTCATAACATATATATGGAGCAAAAAGTTCCAGCCAGACACATAGAAAGATAGGGGCTTATAATTTCGCCTCCCAACTCATTCACCTCAAGGGTGATGTCAACAATAATAACTCATGATCACTCATATCCAACTGGATATATATGCCTAGATCTTTCCCCACCACATGATGCTTACAAAAGAGAAAAATAAAAAGGAATAGAGGAGAACACTATTGACTCTTGCATAAGAAGTAAATACATAAAAGTAAAAGATAGGCCCTTCGCAGAGGGAAGCAGAGGTTGTCATGCGCTTTTTGTTGTTGGATGCACAAGCTCTTAATGCAAAGGAACGCCACTTTATATTGCCCCTTGTGATAGCAACCTTTATTATGCAGTCTGTCACTTTTATTTCTTTACCATCACAAGTTCGTACAAAGCTTATTTTCCCTTACAATAAAAGCTCAGACATATTTAGAGGCAATTTTTATTGATTTTTGCACCGATGACAACTTACTTGAAGGATCTTATTCAATCCATAGGTAGATATAGTGGACTCTCATGACATGAAACTGGGTTTTAAGGGTTTTGGATGCACAAGTAGTATCTCTACTTGGTGCGGATTTTTGGCTAGCAAAGATATTGAGCAAGCACCACATGTTGGAGGATCTATAACAATATAACTTCTATGTGAATATAAGAAAACATAATTCATTACGTTGTCTTCCTTGTCCAACGTCAACAATTTGACATAAAATACTTTATGGGGGCTCACAATCATAAAAGATGTCCAAGATAGTGTATTTGCATGTGAATCTTCTCTTCCCTATTAATTTTTTCATGAATTGCACCATTGACCAATGCTATGTTTGTTAACTTTCAATAAATTTTACCACTTATACTTTTCTTTATGTAATGTCATTACTTTCCATAAGATTAGCATATGATCTTTTTCATTATTTTCATTGCTAAGATTGAAACATAAAAGTAAAGCAAAAACTCAAACTACTCTTTATTATATAGCTCTCAACTCAATTACATAGATAGATAGATCACGAAACTAACACTCGAAAATAGATCATACTAAACTTTTATTCAAATAGATCACGAAATAACTAAGGATTGAATTAAAAATAGGTAAAGATAATAAAAGTGATGGTGATACGATACCGGGGCACCTCCCCCAAGCTTGACACAAGCCAAGGGGAGTGCCCATACCCATGTGCTCAAGTTTCCTTCTTCGGTGATGGTGGTGAAGTGGGTTTGTCCTTCATAATATCAATTAGGATCTCCTTTAAGCTTTGAATCTCTCGGAGCACATGCTGTATCATCTCTGTATTCTTTTGGACTTCGGCCATGATATGCTTATTTTCTGGCCCCCAAGCATTCTTTCCTGCATCACTTTCACTTGGACGAGAGATGTCCCAATTGGAAGGTATGTGCATATGAGGAGTACTTTCAACCCCATAATTGTGAACCAAATTTTGAAAGTTGTTCCGATGTAACCTGTGTAGGGGCCTCCTAGGGGGAAACCCTTCTTGTACCTCTGGACTCCCATGGCTTGTAATGCTTCTCACAGCTTGATGTGGGTTTGGAATTGTGGAGATGCCAGCAAGGGTGCCCCTCTCGGAGGCCGGAGGGTAAACCTCAAGCGAATTTCCATCATCTTCTTCCATGGTAACCTCTCCTTCCCCTTCTCGCCTGAGCTCCATCTGAAGCAACCAAGCATCGTCCCCCACCTTGTTTGAGGAAGAGGAAGACATGATGCCTGGCTTCGAGATCTGACAGAAAACAACACAAAACAAGAACAGGGAGAAAACTTGCGATACGGTGGTCAAAACGTCCTAGAGTATATATAAAGATTTTTTATCTTGCAAAACAAGTAATCCAGGAGAAAACGGAGTCGGGAAGGCTCACGAGGGGCCCACGAGCCACCAGGGCGCGCATGGGGGGGGTGGCGCGCCCTGGTGCCTCGTGGGCACTGATACGTCTCCAACGTATCTATAATTTTTGATTGTTCCATGCTGTTATTTTATCAATCTTGGATGTTTTTATATGCATTTACAACAATTATATATCATTTTTTGGGACCAACCTATTAACTTAGTGCCCAGTGCCAGTTGTTGTTTTCTGCCTGTTTTTGGTTTTACAGAAAATCAATACCAAACGAAGTCCAAATGCCACGAAACATTTTGGAGATTTTTTTCTGGACAATACCAACACTAGAAGCTTCGGGAGAAGACCAGACGCCAGAGGAGGTGGCCACGAGCCACCAGGGCACGCCTGGGGGGGGGCAGGTGCGCCCTGGCGCCTCGTGGGCCCACCTCAGCTCCGTTTGACCTAATTCCACCACTATAAATTCCCATAAATCGGGAAACCAATAGGAGAGTCCACAAAATACTTTTTCCGCCGCCGCAAGCTTCTGTTCTCGAGAGATCCCATCTGGAGGCCTTTTCCGGTACTCCGCCGGAGGGGGAATCGATCACGGAGGGGCTCTACATCAACCTTGCTGCCCTTCCGATGATGCGTGAGTAGTTTACCACAGACCTTCGGGTCCATAGTTAGTAGCTAGATGGCTTCTTCTCTCTTTTTGATCTTCAATACAATGTTCTCCTCGATGTTCTTGGAGTTCTATCCGATGTAATCACTTTTTGCGGTGTGTTTGTTGGGATCCGATGAATTGTGAGTTTATGATCAGATTATCCATGAAATTATTTGAGTCTTCTCTGATCTCTTTTATGCATGATTGTTATAGCTTCGTATTTCTTCTCCGATCTATTGATTTGGTTTGGCCAACTAGATTGATTTATCTTGCCATGGGAAGAGGTGCTTTGTAATGGGTTCGATCTTGCGGTGCTCAATCCCAGTGACAGAAAGGGACATGACACGTATGTATCGTTGCTATTAAGGGTAAAAAGATGGGGTTTATTCATGCGTGAGTTTACTTTGTCTACATCATGTCATCTTGCTTAAGGCGTTACTCCGTTCTTTATGGACTTAATACACTAGATGCATGATGGATAGCGGTCGATGTGTGGAGTAATAGTAGTAGATGCAGGTAGGAGTCGGTCTACTTGTCTCGGACGTGATGCTTATATACATGATCATTGCCTTGGATATCGTCATGATTATTTGCTTTTCTATCAATTGCCCAACAGTAATTTGTTTTCCCACCGTATGCTATTTTCTTGAGAGAAGCCTCTAGTGAAAACTATGGCCCCCGGGTCTATCTAAATCATATACTAAAACCCTAAAAAATACTTGCTGCACTTTTTCCTTATTTATTTTATTTTGTATTTTTGCTTCAATCTATCAATCTATCTATCACATACAATTTAATCTTGCAACTTACCACCGAGGGATTGACAACCCCTTGTTTGCGTTGGGTGCAAGGATTTGTTGTTTTGTGTGCAGGTGCTGCTAACGAGGTGTTGCGTGATTCTCCTACTGGATTGATAACCTTGGTTTCATAACTGAGGGAAGTACTTATCTCTACTGTACTGCATCTCCCTTCCTCTTCAGGGAATTACCAACGCAGCTCACAAGTAGCAGGAATAATTTTTGGCGCCGTTGCCGGGGAGACATCATCAACATCTATCAAGTACCTACGCATAAAACTCTCATCTCCTTGCATTTACTTTATTTAATTTATTTGCATTTGCCTCTCATTTTCATCTCCCCCACTTCTAAAAAGTTTTTACAAAAATACAAAAATATTTTCCGTTTGACTTTTTTCTTGTTTGCTTGCTTGTTATCTTGTTTGCGTAGCCACGATGTCTCAAGAAAATACAAAATTGTGTGATTTTTCCAATACTAATAATAATGATTTTATTAGTACTCCAATTGCTCCTCCCCCCGCTAGTGCGGAGACTTGTGATATTAATGCCGCTTTGCTAAATCTTGTTATGAAAGAATAATTTTCTGTTAGTCCTAATGAAGATGCTGCATCCCATCTTAACACTTTCGTAGGATTGTGTGATATGCAAAAGAAAAAAGATGTGGATAATGATATTGTGAAATTAAAATTATTCCCATTCTCATTACGGGATCGTGCAAAATTTTGGTTTTCATCTTTACCACGAAATAGTATTGATTCTTGGGATAGGTGTAAAGATGCTTTTATTACCAAGTATTTTCCTCCCGCGAAAATTATTTCTCTTAGAAATCAAATTATGAATTTTAAGCAACTTGATCATGAACATGTTGCCCAATCTTGGGAGAGGATGAAATTAATGATAAGAAATTGCCCTACTCATGGTTTAAATATGTGGATGATCATACAAAAATTTTATGCGGGATTGAATTTTGTCTCTAGAAATCTTTTAGATTCCGCCGCGGGTGGTACTTTTATGGAAATTACTTTGGGAGAAGCTACTAAATTGCTTGATAATATTATGGCAAATTATTCACAATGGCATACTGAAAGAGTTCCTACTAGTAAAAAGGTGAATTCTGTTGAAGAAATTCGTACTTTGAGTGATAAAGTTGATGCGCTTATGAAATTGGTTGCTAGCAAAAATACTACTATTGATCCTAATGATGTGCCTTTATCCACTTTGATTGAGCAAAATAATGATCCCGTAGATGTGAATTTTGTCTCGCGAAACAATTTTAATAATAATGCTTATAGAGGTAATTTCAATGCTAGACCGTTTCCTGGAAATTCCTCTAATAATTATGGCAATCCCTATGGTAATTCTTATAATAATAATAATAATAATAATAGGATGCCCTCTGATCTTGAAAGTAATATTAAAGAATTTATTAATGCTCAAAAAGTTTTCAACACTACGATAGAAGAAAAATTGAGTAAACTTGATGATATGTCTAGGAGCATTGATAGAATTATTCATGATGTGGAAAATCTTAAGACTAAAATCTTGCCACCTAAAATTGATATTAATGAATCAATTAAAGCTTTATATGTCTCCATGGATGAGAGTAAGAAAAGAACCGCCATGCTAAAAGCTAAACGAGAATTTTTAGAAAAAGCGATTCCTCCCGGTTTTTATCGTAGTAATGATGAGGATATTAAAATGATTGGTGTTTCATCTATTAATTCTTTGTTTAGCAAAATAAAACTTGATGAAAAGGGGACTGAAGAAGAGTCAACTTTAGCTAGTAAGCGTCCCCATAATTCAGAGGGTGAAAATCTTGATAAGAAAATTGATAAAAGTTGGTTTGGAGAGGTAAAAACTTTAAATAGTGATATGCCCACTCTTTTGGATTACAAAGATTTTAATTATGATAGATGTTCTTTGATTGAGTGTATTTCTTTGTTACAATCCATGCTAAATTCACCCAACGCTTATGAGCAAAATAAGGCTTTTACTAAACACATCGTAGAAGCAATGATGAAAGCGTTAGAAGAAAAACTAGAACTAGAGATTTCAATTCCTAGAAAATTAAAAATTAAAAATTATGAGTGCAATGCTTTATGTGATTTGGGTGCTAGCGTTTCCACAATTCCAAAATCTCTATGTGATGTGCTAGGTTTTACCAATATAGATGAACGCTCTCTTAATTTACATCTTGCGGATTCTACTATTAAATTGCCATTGGGTAGAATTAATGATGTGCTTATTCTTGCAAATAGAAATTATGTGCCCGTTGATTTTATTGTACTTGACATTGAATGCAATCCTTCTTGCCCCATAATACTTGGTAGACCGTTCTTACGAACCATAGGTGCCGTTATTGACATGAAAGAAGGGAATATAAAATTTCAGTTTCCACCAAAAAAGGCTATGGAACATTTCCCTAGGAAGAAAATTAAAGCACCATATGAATCTATTATGAGGGCCACTTATGGAATCAACTTGAAAGATAACAATACTTGAAACTATGCATTAT
This sequence comes from Elymus sibiricus, assembly GCA_039707655.1. Classification (NCBI taxonomy): domain Eukaryota; kingdom Viridiplantae; phylum Streptophyta; class Magnoliopsida; order Poales; family Poaceae; genus Elymus; species Elymus sibiricus. The sequence continues at coordinate 347,247,470 of CM077664.1, forward strand.
GCCTAGCTAGGGGCATAAAACAATAGCGCTTGTTGGGAGGCAACCCAATGAATAAAATAATTTTTTTCTTTTTGTTTCTGTTATTTTGTATTTTCACATTTATTCTACTGTTATGATTGTGTTTTTGTGTTTTTAATTAGTGTTTGTGCCAAGTAAAGCCTTTAGGATGATTTGGAAGATAGTATAATTGATGCTGTTTGGAAAACAGAAAGTTTTGCATCCAGTGCTGGAATTTTGGTTCTGTACTGGAGCGTCAGAAAAATCTGAAATTTTTACAAAGTATTGGTATATGAATTTCCCACGTTTTCCTAAGTTTTCAGAATTTTTGGAGTTACATAAGTATAGCTTTTAAATAGATTGCTACAGACTGTTCTGTTTTTGACAGATTCTGTTTTTGATGCACTGCTTGCTTGTTTTGATGAAACTATGGATTGTATCGGGGGGTATAAGCCATGGAGAAGTGAGAATACAGTAGGTATAATGCAAAAATAAAATATGAATGGGTTTGCAACAGTACTTAAAGTGGTGATTTATTTTTTTATACTAACGGATCTCACGAAGGTTTTGTTGAGTTTTGTGTGATTGAAGTTTTCAAGTTTTGGGTGAGATCACTATGGATGAAGGAATAAGGAGTGGCAAGAGCCTAAGCTTGGGGATGCCCGAGGCACCCCAAGGTAATATTCATGGAAGACTCAAGCGTCTAAGCTTGGGGATGCCCGGAAGGCATCCCCTCTTTCTTCTACCAACCATCGGTAATTTTACTTGGAGCTATATTTTTATTCGTCACATGATATGTGTTTTTCTTGGAGCGTCTTGTATTATATGAGTCTTTGCTTTGTTTGATTTTTAGTTTGTCACAATCATCTTTGCTGGACACACCAATTTGAAAGAGCCACACGATCATCATAATTTGTTAGAATACTCTATGTGCTTCACTTAAATTTTTTGAGCTAGGCAGTTGCTCTAGTGCTTCACTTAAATCTTTTTGAGCACGGCAGTGGCTATATTTTGAAGAAATAAACTCCCATGCTTCACTTATATTATTTTGGGAGATGTTAAGACTAAAATTTGAAGAAATATTTGCACTCCCATGCTTCACTTATATTATTTTGGGAGTTGATAAGACTAAAATTTTGAAGAAATATTTGCACTCTCATGCTTCACTTATATCTTTTTGAGAGTTGATAAAAGTAACGGTAATTTGCACAAGATATGAATTTGGTCCCAAAGTGATGAATATTCAAGAGGGATATAATAAAAACTTTCATATAGATCATTGGATATGATAAGTGTGATTCCTTGCAATAGTTTTGCGATATGGAGGTGATGATATGTGAGTCATGTTAGTGAGTAATTGTGATTTAGTAATAATATTCGTGTAAAGGTTTGTGATTCCCTATGCATGCACATTAAGTCAATAGTTATGCAACGAAATTATGTCCTACTTATGGTATATTATTCAATGTTAGTTATGTTCAATGCATGTTTATGACCATTTTCGCTTTTTGGTTGGTTGCTTCTCAATCTATTTGCTAGCCTTCATTTGTACTAAGCGAAAATACTGCTTGTGCATCCAAACTCCTTAAACCCAAGTTGTGCCAAATGAGTCCACTATATCTACCTATATGCGGTATTTCCATGCCGTTCCAAGTAAATTTGCGTTTGCCAACTCTAATTTTCAAAATAATTTTTCCGTTTTGTGTGCCCGTACCACTCATGAAGCGGCAGGGGGTGGCCAATATTTTCCATGCTAGGTGTGTTATTCTCACGATGAGTGTTTATTCACTTATCATTGCATGAGAGAGTGGCTGGTAATAGGGATGCCCAGTCCCACAATGAAATCAAAATTAATAAAAACAAAATTCCTTGGAAAGTGATGGTATGGAGGGCACCCGTGGATACGACTACCATGGATTGTGAAAGAATGGTGGAAAGGAAATAAACTTTACTTTCTGTTTGGGAACCGCCTATGATGTGTCTAGCATGGAAGATATTGGGAATTCTCGGTCGTTTTCGTTGACAGGAAAAGCATGCCTCTCAAAATATTTTTATCTCTCTAATTTAAGCTTTGAGCTCTGGCACATTAGCAAATCTCTACTTCCCTCTGCGAAGGGCCTATCGATTTACTCTTATGCAATTTTTATTTTTATCTTGAGTCTCCATCTTCTCTTATAAAGCACCAACTAGAGAGCACTATTGTCATACTTGTGCATTGTGTGTAGCTAATATTTGAGTGTGTTTTATGAATGGATCAATGATTGAGCATAATGGGCTAGGGATAACTTTCTTTAGCATTGATATTTTGAAGGTCATGGTTGCTTGTTAGCATGCTTGAGTATTTATATCTTCATGTCAAATTATAGACTATTGCTTTAAATCATTCAAGTCCAAATGTCCATGCTACAAAAGAAAAGAATATGTGATGAATATGATAGGCAGCATTCCACATCAAAAATTCTGTTTTTATCATTTACCTACTCGAGGACGAGTAGGAATTAAGCTTGGAGATGCTGATACGTCTCCAACGTATCTATAATTTTTGATTGTTCCATGCTGTTATATTATCAATCTTGGATGTTTTTATATGTATTTGCAGCAATTATATATCATTTTTTGGGACTAACCTATTAACTTAGTGCCCAGTGCCAGTTGCTGTTTTCTGCCTGTTTTTGGTTTTACAGAAAATTAATACCAAACTAAGTCCAAATGACATGAAACTTTTTGAATATTTTTTTCTGGACAATACCAACACTAGAAGCTTCGGGAGAAGACCAGACCCCCCCAGGCGCCCTGGTGCCTCGTGGGCCCACCTCAGCTCCATTTGACCTAATTCCACCACTATAAATTCCCATAAATCGGGAAACCAACAGGATAGTCCACAAAATACTTTTTCCACCGCCGCAAGCTTCTGTTCTCGAGAGATCCCATCTGGAGGCCTTTTCCGGTACTCCGCTGAAGGAGGAATCGATCACGGAGGGGCTCTACATCAACCTTTCTGCCCTTCCGATGATGCGTGAGTAGTTTACCACAGACCTTCGGGTCCATAGTTAGTAGCTAGATGGCTTCTTCTCTCTTTTTGATCTTCAATACAATGTTCTCCTCGATGTTCTTGGAGTTCTATCCGATGAATTGTGAGTTTATGATCAGATTATCCATGAAATTATTTGAGTCTTCTCTGATCTCTTTTATGCATGATTATTATAGCTTCGTATTTCTTCTCCGATCTATTGATTTGGTTTGATCAACTAGATTGATTTATCTTGCCATGGGAAGAGGTGCTTTGTAATGGGTTCGATCTTGCGGTTCTCAATCCCAGTGACAGAAAGGGACATGACACGTATGTATCGTTGCTATTAAGGGTAAAAAGATGGGGTTTATTCATGCGTGAGTTTACTTTGTCTACGTCATGTCATCTTGCTTAAGGCGTTACTCCGTTCTTTATGGACTTAATACACTAGATGCATGCTGGATAGCGGTCGATGTGTGGAGTAATAGTAGTAGATGCAGGCAGGAGTCGGTCTACTTGTCTCGGACGTGATGCCTATATACATCATCATTGTCTTGGATATCGTCATGATTATTTGCTTTTCTATCAATTGCCCAACAGTAATTTGTTTACCCACCGTATGCTATTTTCTTGAGAGAAGCCTCTATTGAAAACTATGGCCCCCGAGTCTATCTAAATCATATACTAAAACCCTTAAAATACTTGCTGCACTTTTTCCTTATTTATTTTATTTTGTATTTTTGCTTCAATCTATCTATCTATAACATACAATATAATCTTGCAACTTACCTTTGAGGGATTGACAACCCGTTGTTTGCATTGGGTGCAAGGATTTGTTGTTTTGTGTGCAGGTGCTGCTAACGAGGTTTTGCGTGATTCTCCTACTGGATTGATAACCTTGGTTTCATAACTGAGGGAAATACTTATCTCTACTGTACTGCATCTCCCTTCCTCTTTTGGGAATTACCAACGCAGCTCACAAGTAGCAGGCACCAGGTGGGTCCCCTCGGCTGTTTCTTATTTTTGTATTTTTTCTAATATTCCAAAACTGACAGAAAGTATTTTTATGGAATTTTTGGAGTCGGTTTACTTACCGTATCATGTACCTATTCCTTTTCAGGGTTCTGGTGTGTTCTGGAAGGTCTCTCTTATGTATTCCTCCGGTGTAATTGTTTCAATAATATTGGTTTCAACATTAATTGGGGTACCTGAAATATAATGCTTAATTCTTTGCCCATTCACCACTCTCGGATTAGTGCCTTCGGAGTTGTTTATTTTGATGGCTCCGGAGCGATAAACTTCTTCGATGATATACGGTCCTTCCCATTTAGAGAGAAGCTTTCCTGCAAAAAATCTCAAACGAGAGTTGTACAATAGAACTTGCTCACCCACTTTGAATTCCTGTTTTTGAATTCTTTTATCATGCCATCTTTTAACTTTTTCCTTAAACAATTTGGCATTTTCATAAGCTTGGGTTCTCCATTCATCTAATGAGCTAATATCAAATAACCTCTTTTCACCGGCAAGTTTAAAATCATAATTGAGTTCTTTAATTTCCCAATATGCTTTATGTTCTAACTCAAGAGGTAAATGACATGCTTTTCCATAAACCATTTTATAAGGAGACATACCCATAGGATTTTTATAAGCAGTTCTATAAGCCCATAATGCATCGTCAAGTTTCTTAGACCAATTCTTTCTAGATCTATTGACGGTTTTTTGCAAAATTAATTTTATTTCTCTATTGCTCAATTCTACTTGACCACTAGATTGAGGGTGATAGGGAGACGCAATTCTATGGTTGACATCATATATAGCAAGCAATTTACGGAATGCACCATGAATAAAATGTGAACCACCATCAGTCATTAAATATCTAGGGACTCCGAATCTCGGGAAAATAACTTCTTTAAGCATTTTAATAGAGGTGTTATGATCAGCACTACTAGTTGGAATAGCTTCTACCCACTTAGTAACGTAATCAACAACAACTAAAATATGAGTATACCCATTGGATTTTGGAAAAGGTCCCATATAATCAAATACCCAAACATCAAATGGTTCAATAGCAAGTGAATAATTCATAGGCATTTCCTGACGTCTACCAACATTACCAATTCTTTGACATTCATCACAAGATAAGACAAACTTACGAGCATCCTTGAAAAGAGTAGGCCAATAAAAACCAGATTGTAATACCTTATGTGCAGTTCTGTCTCCCGCATGGTGTCCTCCGTATGCTTCAAAATGACACTTCCGTAGGATTTGTTCCTGTTCATGCTCAGGTATACAACGTCTAATAATACCATCTACTCCTTCTTTATAAAGATGTGGGTCATCCCAAAAGTAATGTCTTAAATCATAGAAGAACTTTTTCTTTTGTTGGTATGTGAAACTAGGTGGTATAAATTTAGCAACAATATAATTAGCATAGTCTGCATACCAAGGAGTATTACGAGAAGCATTTATGACAGCTAATTGTTCATCAAGAAAATCATCATTAATAGGAAGTGGGTCATCAAGAACATTTTCCATTCTAGACAAATTATCTGCTACGGGATTCTCAGCTCCCTTTCTATCAGTAATATGCAAGTCAAATTCTTGTAGCACTAGAACCCACCTAATGAGTCTAGGTTTAGCATCTTTCTTTTCCATAAGATATTTAATAGCAGCATGATCGGTGTGAACAGTTACTTTAGAATCAACTATGTAAGATCTGAATTTATCACATGCAAACACGACTGCTAGAAATTCTTTCTCAGTAATAGCATAATTTCTTTGGGCACTGTCTAGAGTTTTACTAGCATAATGGATAACATTTAATTTCTTATCAACTCTCTGTCCTAGAACAGCACTGTGACGCCCCCGACTTAATCGTGCGCTAATCATACACGCAAATGCACACGATCAAGCCTAGGGACTCACTTGAAGATATCACAACACAACTCTAAACACAATATAAAATAATTCAAGCTTTATATTACAAGCCATGGCCTCGAGGGCTCGAATACATAAGCTCGATGTCATACAAGCATCAGCGGAAGCAACAGTATCTGAGTACAGACACAAAGTTAAACAAGATGCCTTAAGAAGGCGAAAACGAACAACGACTCTGATCGAAAGAGGCAAGGCCTCCTGCCTGGGAGCCTCCGAATCTACTCCTGGTCGTCGGGGATCTCCACGTCGTAGTAGGCTCCACCGGAAGTGTAGTAGCGGTCGTCGGCGGTAGCAGCTGACTCCTGGAATCCGTCATCTGGTCGCAACAATCGGGTATGGGGGAAAAGAGTAGCAAAGCAACCGTGAGTACTCATCCAAAGTACTCGCAAGACTGACATCAGAACTATGCTAGTTATGCATTGGTATCAAAGGAATGGGGCTATATCTTTGGACTAAACTGCATAAATGCTGGAACAGAGGGGGAGAAGCCTAGCCTATCGAAGACTAGCATCTTCAGCGTCTTTCAGCATTAGAAGAGTGTAGATTAGTAACATAATTAAAGTAGCAAGCATGTTGTAGAAAAGCCTAGAGATCCTTTCTCGACTCCCTGCGAGAAAGCAATCCCGTAGCTTACAATTAATTAACATGTATCCAGTTCAAGTAGTAATAGATCGGGATACAACACTGAGCGTCCTGTTACCGTGGACACGGCTATTCGAATAGATAACTTCCCTGCAGGGGTGCACTACTGTTACCCAACACGCTCGATTAACTCCGGCCGGACACACTTTTCCGGGTCATGCCCGGCCTCGGCTGATCGACACACCGCAGCCCTACCTAGAGCTCAGCAGAGAGGTCCCCGCCGGTCTACATCCTAAGAGCTCAGGGGTCTTGGGCCATCGCCCTGTGCCCTCCGGGTTGTTGCGTGCAGGGTCAGCCTCACCACGATGTGCCTGTGGATATCTGATGTCGCCCGGCCGCAATGCTGAACTGGACGTCTGACAAAGCTTTCGGCTGATACATACGGCGTAGAGGCCCCCATTAAACCATTATCCCATGTGGTGGTAGTGCGTATAGGCCAGTGGCCAACTTAGATCAATACCCAAATCCGTTATCGCATTATTAGGAGCTCGCGGTGATGATCAGTACTCCTGTCATCCCGTCTCGAGGAAGTGCAACAAGGGCCAGGCCCATCCCTCTCTAGGGCGGTCTCTGCCTGCCCGGTCGTGCCTCGTAATTATCTCGCGGGTACCCTCACGGTAAACCCGACTTTGCATCTCTCGCGGGTACCCCTCGGGGTCGACCCGACTTTTCCCGGGGACTGTAGTAAAAGTAGGGTATCCGTGTGTTCATCACATCAAGGGGGAATCCGAGGAATCACCCTCTAAGGGTTCCTACTCGATGTAATCCATCAAGGAGAACCAGGAGGGATCACCCTCGATGGGTCCACGCTTGAGGGGTTGCACGACAGAAGCTCCATCGGAGGTGGAGGAAGAGGAATCACCCTCGGTAATCCACGTCCGACTAGCTGAGCTACAAAGGCATCATCGGGAGTGAGTTACGAGGTATCACCCTTGTCACTCGAGGATAACTCTGTAGAGTGGGACAACTTAGGGGGTGTGCGGTGCTGTGCTGGTTTCAGCACATCGATCACATAGATCGAGGCATTAGTAACTAAGCGGGGCAACTGGGACAAGGGTGAGGGGTCACTGGTGGATCATTAACCAACCTATACTAAGCAGTTTGGGATGACAGGTAGAGTAGCAGCAGCAAGTTACAAAAACAGGCTATGCATCAGAATAGGAGCAATCAATTACAGTAGCAAAATCTAATGCAAGCATGAGGGAGAAGGTATGGGCGATATAGGGATGATCAAGGGGGTTTTGCTTGCCTGGTTGCTCTGCCGAAAAGGAAGCAGGGTCGTCGGTGATGTAGTCGGTCATAGGGGTAGCGTCGGTCTCGGGGTCTACCGGAGAGAAGAGGGGGAAGAAACAATAAATATAAGGCAAACAAATGCAATCACAGAGGCATGGCATGGCAGCCCGCTATTCGAGAAGTGCCCTAATGCAGTACTACGCAAGTTAGTCGGAGCGGGAAACATCTGGAGGTGTTTTACCAGCTCCGGGCAATTATCGGACAGATGAAATGGAGGGGAAACTCCCATGTTCATCATGTTAGAGGGGTGTGGCAGGTATGTGGGTAGGATATTCGGATTCTTCATATTTTTCTGATCGTTTTTCATATATAAATTATTTTCATCCGAGTTACGGTTTATTTTATATGATTTTTCAAAGTTTTACTGAATTTCTGGAATTATTTTAATTATTAATTTCGAATTTAAACAGTAAATGAAATTGCTAAGTGCACCCAGTTTTGTACCCAGCCAGCACACATGGTGGCTGACTGGTGGGCCATGTTGACCGAGTCAACAGCCCAGTCAGCAGAGGCTGACAGTGGGCCAGCTGTCCAGTCAGCCTGCTGACTGGACCAGCCTTATCTACTGGAACAGTGGGCCGTGCCCACATGTCATACTCAGCGGGATTAACAGAGACTAATTTTAATTAACAGAGTTAATTAGAGGTGGGCCCCAGGTGTCATAGACAGGTTAGTTATTAAGTTTTATTTTTATTTTAATTACCCTAATTAGCTACAGTGGGGGCCCGCATGTCAGTGGGGATTAGGGGCTGGGTTAGTGGTTAATGACCCTGACGGGTGGGACCCGCCGGGGTTTAAACGGCGACGCGCGCCGGCGAGGTCACGCGATGGCGGCGACAGCCGGAACTTCGCCGGAATCGCGTTTCCGACGACCATTTGGTCCGGCGCGGTGACCTACGAGACGAGCGCGACGCGCTGCGTCCATCTACGCTAGCGGTGCAAGCAGGGGAGGCCGGGTTCGACGGCAGCGACGACGGCAAGCGGCGGCCGGAGCTCGGCGTTGCGGCAAACGGCGCCGGAGCTCGAAATCGAGCTCGGGCTAAGAGGGGAAAGACGCGCGCGAGCTCACAGAGGGGGAGGCCATGCTCGAGGAGGCGCGGGGAGGCTGAGGCGGAGTAGATCGAGTGGCGGCGAGCTTCGGGAGAGGCGGCGAAAATGGTGGCGATGGCGACGAACGAGGACCTCCCGGCTCGAGCTGGTCGTCGCAGGTGACGTAGACGGCACAGGCGGCCCTCCTGGGCATGTCGAGACGGCGCGGGGTGGCTACTAGCCACGCAGACGACGGCGAGCTTGCGGCGGTGGCGCTCGGATGCGGGCGTGCAGTGCGGGAGAGGGGGCGAGGGAAGGGAAGGAGGGGAGCCAGGGGGCGCGGGGCTCTTCCCTTAACTACCAGGCGGGCGAGGGGAGTGCGGTGTCGAGCAGAGCAAGGGGGGCCGGGCTGCGGTCGCGCACGCGGGCGCCGTGGTGTCGACAACGAGGAGGAGAGAGGCGGGAGGTGGGAGGAGACGCCGGCTGGGCTGGACCTTGGTACTGTGGACTAAGGCCCAGTGCCAGGAGACCTTTTCCTTTTTCTTCTCTCTGTTTCTTTTAAACAGTGAGCCTTTGCAATATTTCCAGCCACCAAATGACTTGCAAAAATTATGGAACTTGGCCAGTTAAATATGTTGCAATACATAGTACTGCCATAAAGAGTTTGGGATCATTATGAATTCATTTAATGTTGTTTTAAACGAAAATGATTTTAAACAGGGCTGTTTAGGTACTGTTTTAGGTTGTTAGAGTCACTTAACTAATTCAATTAATGTGGATTACATTTTTATAATTGCCTATGGATTATTTGCAATATTATGAACATTTTTGTTTTGCTGTTTGGATAACCTTTGTTTTAAATTTGAATTTGAATTTGGATTATTCTCTAATTGTTTTTATAAGGCTTAATGATGATGACTTGGCATAACTACTGTTAGTAATCCTCAGTGTTTTTAGTAATCTCTTTTCTTCATGCGCTGAAAGGTTAGCACTAATAATAACAGGATATATCTTCTTTTCATCAAGATAAGCATATTTCAATGTATCAGGCAATTGCTTCAATTCAAATACAGGATCACCCTTAGGTGGAGCAGGACCTCCTAGAGTTTCAACAGGCAAATTATGTTTGAGGATAGGTGGTTGATTGCTACTTGTAGCTTGCGTTGGTATTTCCCCGAAGAGGAAGGGATGATGCAGCACAGTAGAGATAAGTATTTCCCTTAGTTATGAAATCAAGGTTATCGAACCAGTAGGAGAATCACGCAACACCTCGTTAGCAGCACCTGCACACAAAACAACAAATCCTTGCACCCAACGCAAATGAGAGGTTGTCAATCTCTCGGCGGTAAATTGCAAGATTAAATTGTATGGGATAGATAGATAGATTGAAACAAAAATACAAAATAAAATAAATAAAAGAAAATAGCAGCAATATTTTTAGGGTTTTAGTAATATGATTTTGATAGACCCGGGGGCCATAGATTTCACTAGAGGCTTCTCTCGAGAAAATAGCATACGGTGGGTAGACAAATTACTATTGGGCAATTGATAGAAAAGCAAATAATCATGACAATATCCAAGGCAATGATCATGTATATAGGCATCACGTTCGAGACAAGAAGACCGACTCTTGCCTGCATCTACTACTATTACTCCACACATCGAGCGCTATCCAGCATATGCATCTAGTGTATTAAGTCCATACAGAACGGAGTAACGCCTTAAGAATGATGGCATGATGTAGACAAGATAAACTCACATATGAATAAACCCCATCTTTTTACCCTTAATAGCAACGATACATACGTGTCATGTCCCTTTCTGTCACTGGGATTGAGCACCGCAAGATCGAACCCATTACAAAGCACCTCTTCCCATGGCAAGATAAATCAACTCAGTTGGCCAAACCAAATCAATAGATCGGAGAAGAAATATGAGGCTATAATAATCATGCATAAAAGAGTGCAGCAAAGACTCAAATAATTTCATGGATAATCTGATCATAAACTCACAATTTATCGGATCCCAACAAACACACCGTAAAAAGTGATTACATTGGATAGAACTCCAAGAACATCACTGGGATTTTTTTTGAATTTATAGTGCTGGAATTACGTCAAACGGAGCAAAGGGGGGCCCACGAGGCACCAAGGCGTGCAACCCCCCCAGGCGCGCCCTGGTGGCTCGTGGCCACCTCCTGGGTCTTCTGGCCCTCTCCCGAAGCTTCTAGTGTTTATCTTGGCCAATAAAAAATTTCTAAAAAGTTTCGTGGCATTTGGACTTCGTTTGGTATTGATTTTATGTAAAACATAAATAGGGCAGAAAACAGCAACTGGCACTGGGCACTAAGTTAATAGGTTAGTCTCCAAAAATGATATATAATTGCTGTAAATGATTCTAAAAACATCCAAGATTGATAATATAACATCATGGAACAATCAAAAATTATAGATACGTTGGGGATGTATCAGCATCCCCAAGCTTAATTCCTACTCGTCCTCGAGTACGTAAATGATAAAAACAGAATTTTTGATGTGGAATGCTGCCTATCATATTCATCACATATTCTTTTCTTTTATAGCATGGACATTGGACTTGAATGATTCAAAGCAATAGTCTATAATTTGACATGAAGATATAAATACTCAAGCATGCTAACAAGCAACCATGTCTTTCAAAATATCAATGCTAAAGAAAGTTATCCCTAGCCCATTATGCTCAATCATTGATCCATTCATGGAACACACTCAAATATTAGCTACAGACAATGCACAAGTATGGCAATAGTGCTCTCTAGTTGGTGCTTTTGTAAGAGAAGATGGAGACTCAAATAAAATAAAAATTGCATAAAAGCAAATAGAAAGGCCCTTCGCAGAGGGAAGCAGAGATTTGTCAAATGTGCCAGAGCTCAAAGCTAAAATTAATGAGATAAAAATATTTTGAGAGGCATGCTTTTCCTGTCAATGAAAACGACCGAGAATTCCCAATATTTTCCATGCTAGACACATCATAGGCGGTTCCCAAACAGAAAGTAAAGTTTATTTCCTTTCCACCATTCTTTCACAATCCATGTCTAGCCGTATCCATGGGTGCCCTCCATACCAACACTTTCCAAGAAACTTTGTTGTTATTAATTTTTGATTTCATTGTGGGACTGGGCATCCCTATTACCAGCCACTCTCTCTTGCAATGACAAGTGAATAAACACTCATCATGAGAATAACACACCTAGCAAGGAAAATAATGGCCACCCCCTGCCGCTTCATGAGCGGTACGGGCACACAAAACTGGAAAATTATTTTGAAAATTAGAGTTGGCACAAGCAAATTTACTTGGAACGGCATTGAAATACCACATATAGGTAGATATGGTGGACTCATTTGGCACAACTTGGGTTTAAGGATTTTGGATGCACAAGCAGTATTTCCGCTTAGTACAAATGAAGGCTAGCAAATAGATTGAGAAGCAACCAACCAAAAAACGAAAACGGTCATAAACATGCATTGAACATAACTAACACCGAATAATGCACCATAAGTAGGATATAATTTCGTTGCATAACTATTGACTTGATGTGCATGCATAGGGTATCACAAACCTTAACACTAATATTTTTACTAAATCACAATTACTCACTAACATGACTCACATATTATCATTTCCATATCGCAAAACTATTACAAGGAATCACACTTATCATATCCAATGATCTATATGAAAGTTTTTAATATATCCCTCTTGAATATTCATCACTTTGGGACCAAATTCATATCTTGTGAAAATTACCGTTACTATTATCAACTCTCAAAAAGATTTGAGTGAAGCATGAGAGTGCAAATATTTCTTCAAAATTTCTATCTTATCAATTCTCAAAATAATATAAGTGAAGCATGAGAATTCATTTCTTTAAAATTTCAATCTTATCAATTCTCAAAATAATATAAGTGAAGCATGAGAATTCATTTCTTCAAAATTTCAATCAACTCTCAAAATAATATAAGTGGAGCATGAGAGTTTATTTCTTCAAAATATAGCCACCACCGTGCTCAAAAGGATTTATGTGAAGCACTAGAGCAACTGCCTAGCTCAAAATTTTTATGTGAAGCACATAGAGTATTCTAACAAATGATGATAAACGTGTGGCTCTCTCAAGATAGGTGTGTTCAGCAAAGATGATTGTGACAAACTAAAAAGCAAACAAAGAAAAGACTCATATCATACAAGATGCTCCAAGCAAAACACATATCATGTGACGAATAAAAATATAGCTCCAAGTAAAATTACCGATGGTTGGTAGAAGAAAGAGGGGATGCCTTCCGGGGCATCCCCAAGCTTAGACGCTTGAGTCTTCCCAGAATATTACCTTGGGATGCCTCGGGCATCCCCAAGCTTAGGCTTTTGCTACTCCTTATTCCTTCATCCATCGTGATCTCACCCAAAACTTGAAAACTTCAATCACACAAAACTCAACAAAACCTTCGTGAGATCCGTTAGTATAACAAAATAAATCACTACTCTAAGTACTGTTGCAAACCCATTCATATTTTATTTTGCATTATAGCTACTGTAATCTAACTTCACCATGGCTTATACCCCCCGATACAATCCATAGATTCATCAAAACAAGCAAGTAATGCATCAAAAATAGAATCTGTCAAAAACAGAACAGTCTGTAGAAATCTGAATTATCATCATACTTCTGTAACTCCAACAATTCTGAAAATGTAGGACAACGTGGGCAATTCATATGTCAATATTGTGTAAAACATTCAGAAGGTTCTGACGTTCCAGAGAAACACCAAAATTCCAGCACTGGACGCAAAACTTTCTGTTTCCAAACAGCATCAATTATACTATCTTCCAAGTCATCCTAAAGGCTTTACTTGGCACAAACACTAATTAAAAACACAAAAACACAATCATACCAGTAGCATGACAGTAAAAACACACCATAACAGAAACTTAAAATAAAAATTTATTTTATTCCTTGGGTTGCCTCCCAACAAGCGCTATTGTTTTATGCCCCTAGCTAGGCATAATGCATAGTTTCAAGTATTGTCATCTTTCAAGTTGATTCCATAAGTGGCCCTCATAATTGATTCATATGGTGCTTTAATTTTTTTCATAGGGAAATGCTCCATACCCTTCTTTAGTGGAAACTGAAATTTTATATTCCCTTCTTTCATATTAATAACGACACCTATAGTTCGTAAGAACGGTCTACCAAGTATTATGGGGCAAGAAGGATTGCATTCAATGTCAAGGACAATAAAATCAACGCGCACATAATTTCTATTTGCAAGAATAAGAACATCATTAATTCTACCCATTGGTTTTTTAATAGTAGAATCCGCAACATGCAAATTAAGAGAACATTCATCTATATTGGTAAAACCTAGCACATCACATAGAGATTTTGGAATTGTGGAAACGCTAGCACCCAAATCACATAAAGCATTGCACTCATAATTTTTTATTTTAACTCTAATGGTGGGTTCCCATTCATCATATAATTTTTCTAGGAATTAAAATCTCTAGTTCTAGCTTTTCTTCTAATGCTTTCATCATAGCTTCTACGATGTGTTTAGTAAAAGCCTTGTTTTGCTCATAAGCATTGGGTGAATTTAGCATGGATTGTAACAAATAAATGCACTCAATCAAAGAACAATTATCATATTTAAAATCTTTGTAATCCAAGAGAGTGGGCACATTGCTATTTAAAGTTTTTACCTCTCCAAACCCACTTTTAGCAATTTTCTTATCAAGATTTTCACCCTCCGAATTATGGGGATGCTCTTTAGCTAAAGTTGACTCTTCTTCAGTCCCCTTTTAATCAAGTTTTATATTGCTAAACAAAGAATCAATAGATGAAACACCAATCATTTTAATATCTTCATCATTACTATGTTCTAATGATTCCGGCTTAGCTGTCATTTGATTTACTAGCGTAGCTTGCGCATCAAAAAAAACTCCTAGAAAATTTTTAGTAAGAGCAAATTGAGATTGTAGACTAGAAACTTCTTTACTAACATCATCGAGTTGTTTTGCAATAGCATCCAATAAAATTGAGTGTTCTTTGAGTTCCTCGGTAAAAAAATTGTTGTGCTCAAACTGCGTAGTCATGTAATCTTTAGTATTTTTCTCAATTTCGAACAAAATTTTATAATAAGAACTATCATGATAATTCTCTCGGGGCATAATGATTAAGCAAACAAGGTAACAAGCAAGCAAGCAAGCAAACAAGAAAAGGGCAAACGAAAAATATTTTTGTATTTTTTGTAAAAACGTTTTAGAAGTGGGGGAGATGAAAACGAGAGGCAAATGGAAAATAAAATAAATGCAAGGAGATGAGATTTTATGCGAAGGTACTTGATAGATGTTGATGATGTCTCCCAGGCAACGGCGACAAAAATTCTTCCTGCTACTTGTAGCTTGCGTTGGTATTTCCCCGAAGAGGAAGGGATGATGCAGCACAGTAGAGATAAGTATTTCCCTCTGTTATGAAACCAAGGTTATCGAACCAGAAGGAGAATCACGCAACACCTCGTTAGCAGCACCTGCACACAAACAACAAATCCTTGCACCCAGCGCAAACGAGAGGTTGTCAATCTCTCGGCGGTAAATTGCAATATTAAATTGTATGGGATAGATAGATAGATTGAAACAAAAATACAAAATAAAATAAATAAAATAAAATGGCAGCAATATTTTTAGGGTTTTAGTAATATGATTTTGATAGACCCGGGGGCCATAGATTTCACTAGAGGCTTCTCTCGAGAAAATAGCATACGGTGGGTAGACAAATTACTATTGGGCAATTGATAGAAAAGCAAATAATCATGACGATATCCAAGGAAATCATCATGTATATAGGCATCACGTCCGAGACAAGTAGACCGACTCCTGCCTGCATCTACTACTATTACTCCACACATCGACCGCTATCCAGCATGCATCTAGTGTATTAAGTCCATAAAGAACGGAGTAACGCCTTAAGAACGATGACATGATGTAGACAAGATAAACTCACATATGAATAAACCCCATCTTTTTACCCTTAATAGCAATGATACATATGTGTCATGTCCCTTTCTGTCACTGGGATTGAGCACCGCAAGATCGAACCCATTACAAAGCACCTCTTCCCATGGCAAGATAAATCAACTCAGTTGGCCAAACCAAATCAATAGATCGGAGAAGAAATACGAGGCTATAATAATCATGCATAAAAGAGTGTAGCAAAGACTCAAATAATTTCATGGATAATCTGATCATAAACTCACAATTCATCGGATTCCAACAAACACACCGCAAAAAGTGATTACATCGGATAGAACTCCAAGAACATCGAGGAGAACATTGTATTGAAGATCAAAAAGAGAGAAGAAGCCATCGAGCTACTGCCTATGGACCCGAAGGTCTATGGTAAACTACTCACGCATCATCAGAAGGGCAGCAAGGATGATGTAGAACCCCTCCGTGATCGATTCCCCCTCCGGCGGAGCGGAGAAGGACCCCAGATGGGATCTCTTGAGAACAGAAACTTGCGGCGGCGGAAAAAGTATTTTGTGGGCTCCCTTGAGGGTTTCTGATTTTTTCTGAATTTATAGTGCTGGAATTAGGTCAAACGGAGCAAAGGGGGGCCCACGAGGCACCAGGGCGTGCCTGCCCCCCCCAGGCGCGCCCTAGTGGCTCGTGGCCACCTCCTGGGTCTTCTGGCCCTCTCCCAAAGCTTCTAGTGTTTATCTTGGCCAATAAAAAATCTCTAAAAAGTTTCGTGGCATTTGGACTTCGTTTGGTATTGATTTTGTGTAAAACAAAAACAGGGCAGAAAACAACAACTGGCACTGGGCACTAAGTTAATAGGTTAGTCTCCAAAAATGATATATAATTACTGTAAATGATTATAAAAGCATCCAAGATTGATAATATAACAGCATGGAACAATCAAAAATTATAGATACGTTGGAGACGTATCATTGATCAAAGAACATCTTATCTATTTCATTTCTTTCATTCATATGCATATCATTTTCATGGTCTAGCAAATATTGTTCTAACAGATCAGTAGGAGGTACGGAAATAGAAGCAAGACCAATAATTTCATCTTCACTAGGCAATTCTTTATCATGAGGTTGTCTGTGAAACTTGGAGAAATTAAACTCATGAGACATACCACCAAAATTAACACTAATAGTTTCTTTAGCGCAATCAATCCTGGCATTAATAGTGTTCAAGAAAGGTCTACCAAATATAATGGGACAAAAATCATCTTGTGGAGAACCGAGGACTAGAAATACAGTAGGGTATTTTATTTTTCCACACAAGACTTCAACATCTCTAACGATCCCAAGCGGTGTAATGGTATCTCTGTTTGCAAGCTTAATAGTAACATCAATGTCCTCTATTTCAACAGGTGCATTATCATTCATAATTTCTTGATATAACTTAAACGGAATGGCGCTCACACTAGCACCCAAATCACATAAGCCATGATAACAATAATCTCCTATTTTAATAGAGACAACAGGCATGCCTACTACAGGTCTGTTTTTATCTTTAGGATCCGGTTTAGCAATTCTAGCCGCTTCATCCCAGAGGTAAATAACATGCCCATCTATATTATCGACCAAGAGATCTTTAACCATAGCAACATTAGGTTCAAATTTAATTTGTTCAGAGGGTCTAGGTGCTCTAATATTACTTTTGTTAACCACAGTTGAAACTTTAGCATGTTTCTTAATCCTAACAGGAAAAGGTGGTTTCTCAATATAAGCAGTAGGCACAACTGGATCAACATGGTGAACAATTGTTTCTTATTTAACACTAACAGGTTCCTCAATCTTTTCTTTAACAGGGGGATGATATTTAAACCACTTCTCCTTAGGGAGATCAACATGAGTAGCAAATGATTCACAAAAGGAAGCTACTATCTCAGAGTCAAGTCCATATTTAGTGCTAAACTTATGGAAAGCATCGGTAGCCATAAAAGATTTAACACAATCGAACTCAAGTATTATACCTGACTCATTACCTTTGTCGAGTTCCCAATCTTCAGAGTTGCATTTAATTCTTTCCAGAAGATCCCATCTGAATTCATTAGTTTTCTTCATAAAGGAGCCAGTCGAAGAAGAATCAAGCATGGTTTGATTATCATGAGAAAGCCGAGCATAAAAATTCTGCAAGATAATTTCTCTTGAGAGCTCATGGTTGGGGCATGTGTGCATCATGTACTTAAGCCTCCCCCAAGCTTGAGCGATGCTTTCTCCTTCAAGAGGCCAAAAATTATATATATAATTCCGATCACGATGAACCAAATGCATAGGATAAAATTTCTGATGGAATTCCAGTTTCAATCGGTTCCAGTCCCATGTATCAGTATCATCACATAGCCTATACCATGTCAATGCTTTTTCCTCCAAAGATAAAGGGAATACTTTCTTCTTAACTCCATCTCCGGATAAACCTGCAAGCTTAAACAATCCACAAATTTCATCCACATAGATCAAGTGCATATCAGGATGTACCGTTCCATCTCCTGCATAAGGATTAGCTAGCAGTTTCTCTATCATACCCGAAGGAATCTCATAATAAATATTTTCAGTAGGTGCAGTAGGTTGAGGAGCAACTATTGGTGCTTCCGGTCGAGGTGAAGATACCCCGAACAAACCCCTCAAAGGATTACTTTCCGTAGTGACAAGTAACAGTAAATTTCAGCACGTAATATAAATGTTTCCTTACCAAATTCCACTCACCAAAGGCGCTTCACTCCCCGGAAACGGCGCCAGAAAAGAGTCTTGATGACCCACAAGTATAGGGGATCAATCGTAGTCCTTTCGATAAGTAAGAGTGTCGAACCCAACGAGGAGCAGAAGGAAATGACAAGCGGTTTTCAGCAAGGTATTTTCTGCAAGCACTGAAATTATCGGTAACTAGTAGTTTGATTGCAAGATAATTTGTAACAAGTGACAACTAGCAATAGTAACAAAGAGTGCAGCAAGGTGGCCCAATCCTTTTTGTAGCAAAGGACAAGCCGGAACAATCTCTTATAATAAGCAAAGCGTTCTCGAGGACACATGGGAATTTCATCTAGTCACTTTCATCATGTTGGTTTGATTCGCGTTCGCTACTTTGATAATTTGATATGTGGGTGGACTGGTGCTTGGGTGCTGTTCTTACTTGAACAAGCCTCCCACTTATGATTACCCCCTCTCGCAAGCATCCGCAACTACGAAAGAAGAATTAAGATAACTCTAACCATAGCCTTAAACATATGGATCCAAATCAGCCCCTTACGGAATAGCGCATAAACTAGGGTTTAAGGTTGTGTCACTCTAGCAACCCATCATCTAATTACTACTCCACAATGCATTCCCTTAGACCCAAAGATGGTGAATAGTCATGTAGTCGACGTTCACATGACACCACTAAGAGAATCAACAACATACATATCATCAAAATATCGAACGAATGCCAAATTCACATGATTACTTATGACAAGACTTCTCCCATGTCCTCAAGAACAAATGTAACTACTCACAAATCATCTTCATGTCCAAGATCAGAGGGGTATTGAATAGCATATTAGATCTGAACATGTAATCTTCCACCAAATAAACCAACTAGCATCAACTATAAGATGTAATCAACACTACTAGCAACCCACAGGTACCAATCTGAGGTTTTGAGACAAAGATTGAATACAGGAGATGAACTAGGGTTTGAGATGAGATGGTGCTATTGAAGATGTTGATGAAGATTGGTCCTCCCACGATGAGAGGATCGTTGGTGATGTCGATGGCGACGATTTCCCCCTCCCAGAGGGAAGTATCCCCGGTGGAATCGCTCCGCCGGAGAGCAAAAGTGCTCCTGCCCAAGTTCCGCCTCGAGACGGCGGTGCACCGTCCCAAAATTCTTCTCCTTATTTTTTCTAGGGAAAATGGACTTATATACCAGAAAATGGGGGCCAGAGGTTGGCCAGGGGCCCCACGAGCCACCAGGGCACGCCTGGGGGGGAGGGGGTGGCGTGCCCTGGTGCCTCGTGGGCACCTGGGTGGCCCCCTCTGGTACTTCTTGCTTCCAGTATTTTTTATTTATTCCAAAATAAATCTCCGTGAAATTTCAGCTCATTTGGAGATGTGCAGAATAGGTATTTCTGACATAGCTTTTTCAGGTCCAGAATTCCAGCTGCCGGTAATCTCCCTCCTTGTGTAAATCTTGCATATTAAGAGAGAAAAGGCATTACAATTGCTCCACAAAGTGTTATATTGATTAAAAACACTATAAATAACAGTAGCAAAACATGATGCAAAATGGACGTATCAACTCGCTTCCCGATGATTCACAAAACTTCATCCATTCTTCGTGATCCATAGTTGGATTGAGCCGCTTAACGGTCTCAAAGTTCTTACCCACGAGATTGCAACGTGCACTGCTCTTCCAGTCCCTAAACATTTTCGGCCATTTCGATAGGGCATACTGGTACTTGTAGCTTGCGTTGGTATTTCCCCGAAGAGGAAGGGATGATGCAGCATAGTAGAGATAAGTATTTCCCTCATTTATGAAACCAAGGTTATCGAACCAGTAGGAGAATCACACAACACCTCGTTAGCAGCACCTAGACACAAACAAGAAATCCTTGCACCCAACACAAACGAGAGGTTGTCAATCTCTCGGCGGTAATTGCAAGATTAAATTGTATGTGATAGATAGATAGATTGAAACAAAAATACAAAATAAAATAAATAAAAGAAAATGGCAGCCATATTTTTTGGGTTTTAGTAATATGATTTTGATTGACCCGGGGGCCATAGATTTCACTAGAGGCTTCTCTCAAGAAAATAGCATACGGTGGGTAGACAAATTACTGTTGGGCAATTGATAGAAAAGCAAATAATCATGACGATATCCAAGGCAATGATCATGTATATAGGCATCACGTCCAATACAAGTAGACCGACTCCTGCCTGCATCTACTACTATTACTCCACACATCGAGCGCTATCCAGCATGCATCTAGTGTATTAAGTCCATAAGAACGGAGTAATGCCTTAAGAACGATGACATGATGTAGACAAGATAAACTCACGTATGAATAAATCCCATCTTTTTACCCTTAGTAGCAATGATACATACGTGTCATGTCCTTTCTGTCACTGGGATTGAGCACCGCAAGATCGAACCCACTACAAAGCACCTCTTCCCATGGCAAGATAAATCAATCTAGTTGGCCAAAGCAAATCAATAGATCGGAGAAGAAATGCGAGGCTATAATAATCATGCATAAAAGAGTGCATCAAAGACTCAAATAATTTCATGGATAATCTGATCATAAACTCACAATTCATCGGATCCCAACAAACACACCGCAAAAAGTGATTACATCGGATTGAACTCCAAGAACATCGAGGAGAACATTGTATTGAAGATCAAAAAGAGAGAAGAAGCCATCTAGCTACTGCCTATGGACCCGAAGGTCTGTGGTAAACTACTCACGCATCATCGGAAGGGCAGCAAGGTTGATGTAGAACCCCTCCGTGATCGATTCCCCCTCCGGCAGATCACCGGAGAAGGACCCCAGATGGGATCTCTCTGGAATAGAAACTTGCAGCAGCGGAAAAAGTATTTCGTGGACTCTCCTGAGGGTTTCTGATTTTTCTGGAATTTATATTGCTGGAATTAGGTCAAACGGAGCTGGGTGGGCCCCACGAGGTACCAGGGCGCGCCACCCCCCCTGGGGCGCGCACTGGTGCCTCGTGGCCCACTGCTCCATCTTCTGGCCCTCTCCTGAAGCTACTAGTGTTTATCTTGTCCAATAAAAAATCTCCAAAAAGTTTCGTGGCATTTGGACTTCGTTTGGTATTGATTTTCTGTAAAACAAAAATAGGGCAGAAAACAGCAACTGGCACTGGGCACTAGGTTAATAGGTTAGTCTCCAAAAATGATATATAATTTCTGTAAATGATTATAAAAAGATCCAAGGTTGATATTATAACAGCAAGGAACAATCAAAAATTATAGATACGTTGGAGACGTATCAGCATCCCCAAGCTTAATTCCTGCTCGTCCTCGAGTAGGTAAATGATAAAAACAGAATTTTTGATGTGGAATGCTGCCTAACATATTCATCACATATTCGTTTCTTTTATAGCATGGACATTTGAATGATTCAAAGCAATATTCTATAATTAGACAGGAAAATATAAATACTCAAGCATGCTAACAAGCAACCATGTCTTTCAAAATATCAATGCTAAAGAAAGTTATCCCTAACACATTATGCTCAATCATTGATCCATTCATGAAACACACTAAAATATTAGCTACACACAATGCACAAGTATGAAAATAGTGCTCTCTAGTTGATGCTTTTGTAAGAGAAGATGGAGACTCAAAAAAAATCGCATAAAAGTAAATAGAAAGGCCCTTCGCAGAGGGAAGCAGAGATTTGTCAAATGTGCCAGAGCTCAAAGCTGAAATTAAAGAGATAAAAAATATTTTGAGAGGCATGCTTTTCCTGTCAACGAAAACGACTGAGAATTCCCAATATTTTCCATGCTAGACACATCATAGGTGGTTCCCAAACAGAAAGTAAAGTTTATTTCCTTTCCACCATTCTTTCACAATCCATGGCTAGCCGTATCCACGGGTGCCCTCCATACCAACACTTTCCAAGGAATTTTGTTGTTATTAATTTGATTTCATGTGGGACTGGGCATCCCTATTACCAACCATTCTCTCGTGCAATGACAAGTGAATAAACACTCATCGTGAGAATAACACAGCTAGCATGGAAAATAATGGCTACCCCCTGCCGCTTCATGAGCAGTACGGGCACACAAAATGGAAAATTATTTTGAAAATTTTAGAGTTGGCACATGCAAATTTACTTGGAACGGCATTGAAATACCGCATATAGGTAGATATAGTGGACTCATTTGGCACAACTTGGGTTTAAGGAGTTTGGATGCACAAGCAGTATTTCTGCTTAGTACAAATGAAGGCTAGTAAAAGATTGAGAAGCAACCAACCAAAAAACGAAACCGGTCATAAACATGCATTGAACACAACTAACACCGAATAGTGCACCATAAGTAGGATATAATTTCATTGCATAACTATTGACTTAACATGCATGCATAGGGAATCACAAACCTTAACACTAATATTCTTACTAAATCACAATTACTCACTAACATGACTCACATATTATCATTTTCTTATCGCAAAACTATTGCAAGGAATCACACTCATAATATCCAATGATCTATATGAAAGTTTTTATTTATATCCCTCTTGAATATTCATCACTTTGGGACCAACTTCATATCTTGTGCAAATTACCGTTACTATCATCAACTCTCAAAAAGATTTAAGTGAAGAATGAGAGTGCAAATATTTCTTCAAAATTTCAATCTTATCAATTCTCAAAATAATATAAGTGAAGCATGAGAATTCATTTCTTTAAAATTTTAATCTTGTCAATTCTCAAAATAATATAAGTGAAGCACGAGAGTTTATTTCTTCAAAATATAGCCACCACCGTGCTCAAAAAGATTTAAGTGAAGCACTAGAGCAACTGCCTAGCTCAATTTTTTTTAAGTGAAGCACATAGAGTATTCTAACAAATGATGATAAACGCATGGCTCTCTCAAGATAGGTGTGTTCAGCAAAGATGATTGTGACAAACTAAAAAGCAAACAAAGCAAATAATCATATAATACAAAACGCTCCAAGAAAAACACATATCATGTGACGAATAAAAATATAGCTCCAAGTAAAATTACCGATGATTGGTAGAATAAAGAGGGGATGCCTTCCGGGGCATCCCCAAGCTTAGACGCTTGAGTCTTCCTTGAATATTACCTTGGGGTGCCTCGGGCATCCCCAAGCTTAGGCTTTTACTACTCCTTATTCCTTCATCCATCGTGATCTCACCCAAAACTTGAAAACTTCAATCACACAAGACTCAACAAAACCTTCGTGAAATCCGTTAGTATAACAAAACAAATCACTACTATAAGTACTGTTGCAACCCATTCATATTTTATTTTTGCCTTAAACCTACTGTACTCTAACTTCACCATGGCATATACCCCCCGATACAATCCATAGATTCATCAAAACAAGCAAGTAGTGCATCAAATACAGAATCTGTCAAAAACAGAACAGTCTGTAGAGATCTGAATTATGGTCATACTTCTGTAACTCCAAAAATTCTGAAAAATTAGGACGACGTGGGAAATTCATATGTCAATATTGTTTAAAAAATTCAGAAGGTTCTGACATTCCATAGAAAAACCAAAATCCCAGCCTTGGACGCAAAACTTTCTGTTTTCAAACAGCATCAATTATATTATCTTCCAAATCATCCTAAAGGCTTTACTTGGCACAAACACTAATTAAAAACACAAAAACACAATCATACCAGTAGCATGACAGTGAAAACACACAATAACAGAAAAAAATATTTTATTCATTGGGTTGCCTCCCAACAAGCGCTATTGTTTTATGCCCCTAGCTAGGCATAATGCATAATTTCAAGTGTTGTCATCTTTCTTTTTCTTATCCGAAGATGCACTTTTATCAAGGGGTTTTTCAAAGGTAATATGAAATATATCATCCATAGAAATTTTAGCATTAGCAAGTTGTGCATCTTTAAAACCATCTTGATTATCGGCTACAATCCAAGAGTATTGCCTATTGACGCTATTGAAAACTTGTTGGATTATATTCAAAGGAGGAACTTCCTTTTTAATATTCTCATCAAAGATGTGGTCATTACGAAACAAATATCTCAGCAAGTAATCATTATTATAAAGGATCTCATCTATTACCGGTTTTTCACGGCTCATACCCTAAAAATCAAAGATTTCCCTAGCTTCTCGCACTATATGATCAAATTCATTCATGAGAGCAAGGGTGGCTATTTTTTTAGCTCTAGGATCTTTTATAACCGGTAACTCATAAAACAATCTTTGCAAAGTAGGATGGGTGCGAATAAATTTTCTTTCAAGTTTAAGAACAAGTGCAGAAATAGCATCGGCATAATTATTGGTTTCTTTAAGTATAGGTGCATCATCAAAAGCCAAGGTCCCAATGCAATTAAAGAATTCTTGGATGACACTTTTTCCTATAACATTACCTTGTCCCAACACAAAAGTTTTAGCATCAAGATTGATAGAACTTCCCTTTTTAGGAGTTTTACCATCATCGGTTTCCGCCATGCCGAAATCACTCATGATAAAAAGTTTCAATCAAACGGATAAGCAAAACAAGAAAAAGGCAAACGGAAAATATTTTTGTATTTTTGTAAAAACGTTTTAGAAGTGGGGGAGATGAAAATGAGAGGCAAATGGCAAATAAACTAAATGTAAGGAGATGAGAGTTTATGCAAAGGTACTTGATAGATGTTGATGATGTCTCCCCGGCAACGGCGCAAGAAATTCTTCCTGCTACTTGTAGCTTGCGTTGGTATTTCCCCGAAGAGGAAGGGATGATGCAGCACAGTAGAGATAAGTATTTCCCTCAGTTATGAAACCAAGGTTATCGAACCAGTAGGAGAATCACACAACACCTCGTTAGCAGCACCTGGACACAAACAACAAATCCTTGCACCCAACGCAAACGAGAGGTTGTCAATCTCTCGGCGGTAAATTGCAAGATTAAATTGTATGTGATAGATAGATAGATTGAAACAAAAATACAAAATAAAATAAATAAAAGAAAATGGCAGCAATATTTTTAGGGTTTTAGTAATATGATTTTGATAGACCCGGGGGCCAAAGATTTCAGTAGAGGCTTCTCTCAAGAAAATAGCATACGGTGGGTAGACAAATTACTGTTGGGCAATTGATAGAAAAGCAAATAATCATGACGATATCCAAGGCAATGATCATGTATATAGGCATCACGTCCAATACAAGTACATCGACTCCTGCCTGCATCTACTACTATTACTCCACACATCGAGCGCTATCCAGCATGCATCTAGTGTATTAAGTCCATAAGAATGGAGTAATGCCTTAGGAACGATGACATGATGTAGACAAGATAAACTCCCGTATGAATAAACCCCATCTTTTTACGATACATACGTGTCATGTCCCTTTCTGTCACTGGGATTGAGCACCGCAAGATCGAACCCACTACAAAGCACCTCTTCCCATGGCAAGATAAATCAATCTAGTTGGCCAAACCAAATCAATAGATCGGAGAAGAAATATGAGGCTATAATAATCATGCATAAAAGAGTGCAGCATAGACTCAAATAATTTCATGGATAATCTGATCATAAACTCACAATTCATCGGATCCCAACAAACACACCGCAAAAAGAGATTACATCGGATTGAACTCCAAGAACATCGAGGAGAACATTGTATTGAAGATAAAAAAGAGAGAAGAAGCCATCTAGCTACTGCCTATGGACCCGAAGGTCTGTGGTAAACTACTCACGCATCATCGGAAGGGCAGCAAGGTTGATGTAGAACCCCTCCGTGATCGATCCCCCCTCCGGCAGATCACCGGAGAAGGACCCCAGATGGGATCTCTCTGGAACAGAAACTTGCGCGGGCGGAAAAAGTATTTCGTGGACTCTCCTGAGGGTTTCTGATTTTTCTGGAATTTATAGTGCTGGAATTAGGTCAAACGGAGCTGGGTGGGCCCCATGAGGTACCAGGGCGCGCCACCCCCATGGGGCGTGCCCTGGTGCCACATGGCCCACTGCTCCATCTTCTGGCCCTGTCCCGAAGCTTCTAGTGTTTATCTTGTCCAATAAAAAATCTCCAAAAAGTTTCGTGGCATTTGGACTTCGTTTGGTATTGATTTTCTGTAAAACAAAAATAGGGCAGAAAACAACAACTTGCACTGGGCACTAGGTTAATAGGTTTGTCTCCAAAAATGATATATAATTGCTGTAAATGATTATAAAAACATCCAAGATTGATATTATAATAGCATGGAACAATCAAAAATTATAGATACGTTGGAGACGTATCACATACTCTTCGGCCTTTTTTTTATAGTCAGACGGAAATGCAAAGCTCTGGTGTAACGCTTCGAGTAGCTTCTGCTTATGTCTGCCGATATCCTTGCAACTGATCGAGACGTTTTTTATCATGATGCAACCTAGCATTTTACTATATGTCTTTGCCGCGGCATCTGGGGCGGCGGGCTCTCCTGTTGGGCCAACTGCGGGTATTGTAATGATACCTTCGTGAAGCTTGTTCGGTTGCCTAGCCTTACGCGTGCTCTTGTTGCTGGCGGCAGTGCTGGATGAAGTCCCGTCGGTGTGGCTCATTTCACCTCACCCGGTGGGCGGTTCTTCATGATGGTCGTCGCCCGTCTCGACGTCGGGGGCGCCCATCCCAACGTCAGGGTTGTTGTCTTTGAGTTCGTCTTGAGATGATGCTCCCGCGTGGGGATCCATTCGTCGAACTGCAAAATTGACAAAGAGTTAAAATTTTGGCATGATCTTTGCTAAAAGTAGGGCATATTGAGTGCCAGAAATTTGACGAAACGGAAATTAATCAACGTTTCGTCTGAACATTGGGACTCATATTAATTCCTGCAAATAAACCGGTGTAGACATTTCATCGAACACCTTGCATTGCTCAAATAATGCTGTTTCATGTTACTTGAAGCAGATGGGTCAGCCATAATATATATGTACCTCGGTGGGAGACGGCTCGGCGGTGGCGGTGGTGTTGGAGTACAGTGGGCACGCCGGTGATGGTGTTGGAGGAGATCTAGGGGCCGGCGGCGTTGTCAGACTAGAGCGTGGGCACGCGACGATGACCCCGCGGTGGCGCCCTAGGCTCTTCCTTAGCCGTGCAAGCGCGACAGGCGAGCACGCGGTGGCGGCGTCGGTGGCGACGTAGAAGGCGAGCACGCCGGCGAGGTGAGGTCAACGGCGCGCGGCGGCGGCTGGCGATTTCGGTTGGGAGGGGGCATGGTTTGAACGAAACACGTGGTAAGGTAAGATGGGGGGGATTTGGGGAGGGGATCGACGTGGCGGGCGTTCCGGCCTGCCCGCCACCGCAAATGTCTGACATGGCGGCCCCCCTCCCCGCCCGCCACCGCAATTTTTAATGTTTTTTTTGGAATTTTTTTAAAAGGTTAATCCTTCTAATCAATATATTCATCACATGACACGGCCATTATCTATCCGATCCACACATGCACGCATATATATGTCTTAATAGTACAAATTAACCTTCACATAACGACACATTACAAATAAGTTGTTAATGGATTCTACTGACGGTCTTCACATGAATTTTGGTGATCCTCTTCCTGGTATGGACTATTGTGTTGTTGTGACTCTGTCTTGACCCTGGTGCAATGTCGTCATTTGGCAATGTTGATCTTATTCTTCTCGATACATGTTTGACGCCTTCTTGTTCTGTGGGGTAGTCGTCGAATTGGTCATAGTCCTCCTCGTCATTGACTTCGTCCATTTTGACGATACTCCTCTTTCCTCTTCGGTAGACCACACGGCTAGGCTTAATTGGGTCTTTTATGTAGAAGCATTGAGACACAGTCTTCGCCAGTACCCATGGCTCATTTAAGGCACTTATTGCAAGCACGTTCACTGACTCATTTCGTGGTGGTATAACCATGGTAGTGAAATAGTCGTCTTCTTGAAGTACTTGCTTCGCCCATCTAACACGGAACATGGGGAATATCCCTACATCCGCGTACCTTAGTTCCCAAATCTCTTCGATTCTCCCTTAGTGTTTGTTCTTTTCTTTACCGGTGTATGCATGTAGTGTCACCCCTGAATTCTGGTACACACCTTTTACCTTGTCTCTGGCCTCCGTATAGAAAGTGTATCCGTTGATGTCATAGGCTTGGTATGTGGTCACATTCAATGCGGGTCCCGATGCCAAGGAGAACAGCTCAGTACCTCTGTCATCATTTTCTGACAATGGATATTCTCGCATGTATTTCTTGAACCAAGCCGCAAACTTTCTGTTGTGCTCATTTGTTAGTTGCTCATCGGAGCGTTTTATCCCACGTTTCCTGTATTCAGTTCTCAACTGCAACATATGCTTCCTAGCATATGGGTTGACACACTTAATGTGTTGTAACACCACAGTGTGAGCTCTTATGAAGTCGGGCACTCGGTTGGGATCGTCGAAGGTCACATGCAAATTCTTTCTCCTTTTCTTGTGACCTATGCCCTTGAGCCTGCCAATGTGCTTATTCTTGGGCATGCCCAAAGGTTTGTCGACTTCAAGGTAGTTTGTGCAAAACGAGATAACCTCCGCAGTTAGAAATCCCTGGACGATGCTTCCGTCTGGATGTGACCTGTTATGAACGTATCGTTTGAGTATCCCATTTAACCTTTCGAAAGGGAACATATTGTGGAGGAATACTGGGCCCAGGTCTATGATGTCTCCGATAACGTGGACAAGCAGATGCACCATGATGTCAAAAAATGAGGGCATGAAGTACACCTCAAGCTCACATAGTATGACAACAATCTCTTCTTGCAGTTTCTTGCAACGCTTCAGGCTGATCAATTTATGAGAGATGACGTCAAAGAAGTTACAGAGGTCTTGGAGTGTCTTTCTGACATGCGGTTCCATTATTCCTCTAAGTGCAACCGACAGTATTTGTGTAATCATCACGTGACAGTCATGCGACTTCATCCCAGATAAAGTTTTCTTCTCACGTGACAAATATCTGTGTATGTTTGACGAGTGCCCGGAACTTACCCGAACATTAGCAAGGCAGTTGAATATCTTGTCAAGCTCCTCTGGAGACAGACTGTAGCAAGCGGGTTTGAATTTTGACACCGTTTTCTTAGCCTTACCAACTTAGCTTTCCTCCACGTCAGCCCACAAATCAGGCCTAATTTGAAGTGATTCTAGGTCTTTTCTTGAGCTCCCCGTATATTTTGTCTTGTCTGGGATGTTCAAAATGGTAGCAACCAAACTCTCGCAAATATTATTCGCGATATGCATGACATCGATACAATGGGGCGTGGAGAGATACTTCCAATATTTCAAGTCCCAAAATGGACACCGCGTTTTCCATACTTTTAACAGTGGCTCCACTCTCTTCCGTTTCTTTCCAGGCTCTGGTCACTCTTCCCAGTTGTTCAGCATTTGTAGGATTTCTATTCCACTCCTTTTGCATGGCTTCCCTCTCTTTTCTTTTGTGTTATCAAACAAATCTTCTCTGTTTCTCCATTCATCATTTTTATTCAGCCATCTTCTATGCCCCATGTAAACTGTTTTATGAGAGGCCTTCAGATATAGAGAATGAGTTTCATCCATGCACCTAACACTTGCGCAGTTCCCGTGGCAAACCTGACCCGAATTATAACCGTATGCCGGATAGTCTTGCACCGTCGTGAGCAGCACAACTTTCATAGGGAAGTACGTACCCGTTTTAGCGTCATATGTCCGCACCCCCTCATCCCATAAAATTTCTAGCTCCTCCTTCAGTAGCTGCAGATACAAGTTCAGATCACTACCCGGTTGGCTTGGCCCTTGAATTAGCATGACCATGTGTAGATACTTTCTATTCATGCACACCCATGGGGGAAGGTTGCAGATGCAGACAACCACATGCCAGGTGCTGTGCACGCTGTTTTGGTTACTAAAGGGATTCAGACCATCCACACTATAGCCCAGCCTGACATTCCTATCATCTCCACTGAAATTAGGGAACTCGTCATCGATTGCTTTCCACTGCCGACCATCTGCAACATGTTTAATCACTCCGTCATCCCTCTTCCTCGTAGAATGCCAAAGCATAAGCTTTGCCTGGTTCTTGTTTGCATACAAACGCTTCAGGCGTGGAATGATTGGAAAGTACCATACAACCTTATAAGGAGTACCGCTAGCGGGTGCTCTATCATCATCATTGTCTTCCCGACTGTTGTTTCCCCACTTGAATCGGGGAAAATTGCATGTTGGACACCTTGTTAGGTTGGAGTACTCGTTCCGGTAAATGACACAGTCATTTTTGCACGCATGGTACTTTACCGGCTCCATGTCAAGAGGACACAATACCTTCCTTGCCTTATCGATACTTTTTGGCAACACGTTGCCTTCAGGCAGAACATCATGCAAAAACTTCAAATTCATATCAACGGAAGTGTCTGTGCTATTGCTTTTTGCCTTAATGTCCATAAGATTCATCGTGACACTTAGTCGGGTGTGTTTTGCCTTGCAACCAACGTACAAAGGAGTTGTTGAGTCCTTCACAAGAGTCGCCAGTTTGGTAGCCTCTCTACGAGAAGCTGCCTCGGTGCTAGTCTCTTTCACGGTCAACTCTTGCATGTGTTCATTGTGCACCATTCCCGCCAATTTGCCCCAGATGATTGCCTCCTCCGTTTCGGCCTCCTCACTTTCATCGGACTCTTCACCGGACTCGTCATATTCATCACCGTCAGATTGTTCATCATGTCCATCCATCATCCATTCTTTTTCCTCGTCATGTTCCGCTCCTTCACATGACATCCCATCCTCACCATGACTTGTCCATGTTGTATAACCGGGCATGAAACCACTAGCCAACAAGTGCTTGTGCAACTCTCCCGATTCAATTGTGTACATAACATTATTCTCGCAAACAACACATGGACAACATATTTTCTTCGAACCCTTTTTCCTAACATATTCCTCCGCAAACTGTAAGAACTCTATCAAACCATTAACAAAATCATTGGACGCCCGTGGTATGGAGTACATCCAACTACGATCCATCATTCGACGCCAAAACCTGCAACATATATACATACATAACGTAATAGATTATTATTCGATCTAAAAATATGGAAAATTAAAAAATTCGGCATGACCATTGCTAATAATGGGACATATTGAGTCACACCAACTAGACGAAATGGAAATTAATCAACATTTCGACGAGATTTGGCACTCATTTGTATTCCCTGGAAATTTTCAACAAAAGCATCCGATCAACCGAATGTTAAATCGCCCAACACGTCCATCGCGCCACACACCAACAATCAAGTACACATGCATGCGCATACATACACACGAGGTTGAATTTAGAAAAGAATTCTCACCTAAAATGTGTCTCCTCGTCTCTCTCCGATCGATGTCGTGTCCGATCGATCGGATGAAATCAAGAAGAGAGAGATGTGGTGGATGATCAATGGTGAGAGGAGTAGGAGGTAGAGGGCGTTGTGGGAGAGGAAGAAACTAGGGAGGGGAAGCCACTGAACCAGGAAGCAAACATCACACACGATCTTATCACTGACGGGCGGCAGGAGTAGCCCGCCACTGCAAAGTGACGTGGACAGCAACCCCACGCGGGAAAATATTTTGTGGCGGGCAGAAATTTCTGCCCGCCACAGTTATGTAAACTACCACTGGCGGGTGTGGTAGAGGACCCGCCAGAGCTATGTTCTGCTAAAATTGGGCATCCGGCAATGACAGCTAGTGGCGGATGCTAGCCAGCGCTCGCCACTGCTTCATCTACTACCTGTGGCGGGCAACTGCTAGGGCCCGTCACAGCTGAATTACGGAAGCAAGCCTCGTCCGGGAGATTGTAGCTGTGGCGGTGTTTGAATTCTACCCGCCACAGTTGCGCTGTTAGCTGTGGCGGTCGCTGTTACTCATCGCTGCTAATTTTTAAAAGTAGCTGTGGTGGGTGACCTAGGCCGCCCGCCACTCATTGAGGTTCACCTATAATCCCTTTTCCAGTAGTGTCGCCATGTCGGGGCACTGACCCGCTACTGATGACCGAGTCGGGGCAGGAGTTCATGTCCTTCTCCCGTGCCTACCCTGTTGCCTTCAGCTGGCTCACGAGGCTTATCCTCAGCCGCATTGTGTTTGGACATTCCGACGTCGCTGACCTCGTTAGCGCTTGCGATAGGCTCAAGATACTCAGCCTGAGATCCTGCAGGATGGTTGAGCACGGCGTACTGAAGATTGACGCGCCGTGTTCCGGGCTACAGGAGCTCGAGTTCCTCCGCTTTAGGTGCGCGTGGATCGAGCTCGTCTCTGCCCCCAAGCTTAGGCAAGTGCGGTGTCAACTTTGGCGCTTCCAAAACCCTCCGGTGCGCTTCGGCTATGTTCCTGAGCTTCGTAGCGTAGGTCTCGCTTCTCGTGCCAAGGCGTGGCAGGCGCCATTCGCGCTCAGCGAGTGCCTGCCAAGGTGTGCCGTGAGCCTGTGCAAACTGAGTTACATTTTTTGCTCCCAAATGGTAAAGTTAATTTCTACGCACCGCATGAACTTCTTCTGTATCTACGTATCATATATCATGTGTTTTTCTTTACCAATTTCAGTTATGTATGTGTGTTCGTCCTGCTGCAGATTTGGATTCAGCCCGAACATCCCAAGCACCTCACTGCTATATTCAGAAACCTGACGGATGTGGGGCTATTCTCTATTACTCCAGAGTGTGGTCTGATGTGGACCCTGTTTATCCTTGAAGCTGCACCTGCCTTGCAGAATTTTACAGTATGGCTCGCTGTTACTTCAATAATTTTTTAAATTTAATCCACATCACAGTCTGGCTGTAAAATTGTTGTCATGTTGTCCTGCAGAGGTTGGTGTGGTAAGTTTAATTAACATGCGTCATTTACTCTTTTTTTGTCCTTGCATGAAGTTATCCTGACATTCATGTGTGAAAAAGCCCAAGGATTGTGCCGAGAAGACTAACATACACTGGGAGCCATCCAAGGATTTGAAGCACTTCAAGTTAAAGTTGTTGGTGATGATAGGCACTAGTAGAAAAAGAGACATTAGTCCTGGTTCGTAAGGGCCTTTAGTCCCGGTTGGCCAACCGGGACTAAGAAATCGGGACTAAAGGCCCCCTTTTTAGTCCCGGTTGTGTTACGAACCGGGACTAAAGGGGCTCCACGTGGCTGTTGTGGAGCGCTCAGGCAGGAGGACCTTTAGTCCCGGTTGGTAACACCAATCGGGACTAAAGGCCGCCACGCGTCAGGCCCTGCCAAGCGCTGGGGTTTAGGGTTTTGAAGGGTTTTGGAGGGTTTAGGGTTTTGGAGGGTTTACGGGTTTCATTTTGTGTTTCCCTTTTCTTTTTGTGTTTACCATTCAATTCTTTTTCATTTAGGGTTTTCATTTTTATTTTATGCTTTTCATTCAACTCGACGCTACTACATATAGCAATGAAGTAACCATTACACAACATCGTCATGAATATAGAGAAGTGACCTCTTTCTCTGTGCTTGGTCGAACAACTAATTTTCGTATATATATTCTACGCTACTACATATAGTACACGTTCATGCATATATACAATATAATATCTCTTACGATCCCTAATATCTAATTACCAAAAGTCCCTTCCAATTCCCGATGGTATTCTCCGATTTTAGATATGACCTCTTCAAGTAAGAATCCCGCCAATTCCTCTTGAATTGCTCGTACGCGATCCTTTGGTAGGAGATCATCCCGCATCCGTTCGATCTAATTTAAAGAAGGGGGTCAATATATATGAATGAAACTCAACACAATTGATGGTAATAAAATAAAATTGTGAATATTGTTTACGTACTCGAAGTTGTTCTAAAATTCTGCCCTTCTCACAGGTCGTCTGACGAATGAACTCGCAAACGTAGTATCCACATAAATTATTCCCGTCTCCCTGCCTCAAGCACTTTACGAGAATAGAGTTCAATCAAAATAATAATCAAGCATGATAATGGTATTGAAACTAGAATCAAAGAGATGCGCGGACCTAGCTAGTACTACTTACATTGAGTTGTCGAAATTGCAGCTCCTCTTTCCATTCACCCCTAACCTTCTTGGTGAACCGTTTCCAAACCCTGCCTGGCAAAGAAAATGAATAAAGGAGTTATTAATTACTTGATATCAGGAAATGAACGAAAGTTGCTGATATAGTGCGATAATGATTGAAATTACCTCTGGAGCATTTCACTCAGGTTCGCCCACATCTTAGGGTCTTTACGTTTCGAGTCCATGACAAGTGCTACTCCTTCGTCAACCTGAATGACTAGCAGAATAAAGTGAAACCTGCGCACGCATAACTCATCAATTACACTTAACATCGAGTAAGCGAAACAGAATGTGTACAAGACAGTAACACTCACATGAAGTTGTAAGGAAATAGTATTTCCCTTCTGGTTTGTTGTTTAATTAACGCCCTTAGCAAGTTATCCTCTATGTCCTTGGCGTTGTTTTTACCGTATATTCATGTATGTTATTTGGGTTAATGAACCCAATGTCATAGATTTGTCATGTTTTGCATTCGAGAATCTTCATTCTGCATAATATAGTGAGAATAATTATACATGCAATGAACGAGCTGAGCTAGAGACTTAATTACAGAAATAATACTTACAAACAATAGCAACTGACGATAGATTTGTCGATGGCGTCTTGTATAACTGAAATAATTCATCGAATTCAATGTTTATCTCGTCGTTTCCACTGAAGTAATGCCCATCTCTAATTCCCACCATGAGCCAGTTGCTCCCTTCCTTTGAGGCTTCCATGTACCACTCATGCAATCTTCGCATTTGTGTTGGTAGAAGCCGGACCTCCTCAAGTCTGATGAGAGGCTTCCCGTGCTGGTATCTGTATGCTAAATCAGCCGTGGGGAACGACTCTACCTGGCCTAAGTATTGAGCAAGAGTGAAACCAAGATCATGGGCTGCTACCTCCGTATCATAATCGATATCGGAAAACACGTTGAGCGGGGGGCACGATTGGTTTTTCTGTTCACCGAGCTGGGGAATTGTTTTCCCCCTTGCACTACTACTTCCCGACCGCTGCACATGTTCTTTATGTGACTTCATAATAGAGCGGTCATAGTTTGATGGCAGCGAAGGCGGTGGTCGCGTAAGGTTTTCCAGAAAGTGCTTCGCTTTTGTCGGATCTATTTTCTCCTTTGGCTCGGGCCATTTCGGTGCAAGCGGGCGTTTCACATCGGCATCCACGACCTTCTTGGTTTCCTCATCAGTCAATTCATATGGTAACATGGCAGGAGCCTCCTTGACGCTGTTCCTTGTACCTGCTCTGGATTTCTTCGCAGTTGTAGTACTAGCCGCCGGAGCGGCGGTTCTCTTCCGCTTATCCACCCGGGGCTGAGGCGGCGGAGGCGGAGGAGTCTGCTGACGCGGCGGAGACGGCTGAGGCGGCGGAGGCGGCAGAGTCTGCTGACGCAACGGAGGCGGCGGAGACGGCTGAGGCGGCGGAGATAGAGCTGGATTGCTACTCTAAGGAGTCGATAACCTTGGCGTCCAATGTGGAAGCACGATGTGTTCCTTTTTCCATAGAAGGTTACTTTTTCTGGCATCTCCCAGTTCAGTCTCCCCTTCACCTGTAGGGAAGTCAAGCTCCAGCTGCTCAAATCCCTTGATAACTTCATCCACCCCAACAATAGCATAGCCATCTGGAATCGGAGAGCAATGGTAAGTTCCATTACATACAGGAGGTAAGGCAAAGCCGACCGCCACCTTCACGGATATGTTCATGCATTTCACATGTAGCTCACAATTTTCCCTCTGCGTGATATCATCCACGGGGTAGCGAGGAGCCGTGATATCATCTATGGGCCGAACGAGCTCCGTGGAAGCCACACTACTTTTCCGCTGAGATGGTGGGCCGACAGTATCGAATGCAGGATCTT
Organism: Elymus sibiricus; assembly: GCA_039707655.1. Lineage (NCBI taxonomy): Eukaryota > Viridiplantae > Streptophyta > Magnoliopsida > Poales > Poaceae > Elymus > Elymus sibiricus. The sequence continues at coordinate 347,283,985 of CM077664.1, forward strand.
CGTGCCGCTGAGATGGGCCGGTAGCTTGCTGGCTAGTAAGTGCCTCTATTTGCTTTTGCTGCCATGCTAATTTTTCTTCTATCTGCTGCAGCCGGTCTGCATGCTGTTTCTTTTTTCTCACTCAGCTTCTATAAGTGTCACTTCAGTCGGGAAACCCAATCTTCCACGGAACGGAGCCTGATGTGCCTCGTGTTCGTCCACTGTGTTCAGCATTCCCGAGGGCGCGTGTCAGCTCGTCATTCTCTCTGTCGGGATTGAACTTCCTGTCCTGCATGTCCTTCATTGCAGCTTTAAGGGCTTTAAGGGGTGTTGCAAGTTGATCTTTTGTAAAAATACACTTCCCTGTTTCTGGGTCCAACTTTCCCCCATGCCCGTAGAACCAAGTCTTTGCCCGTTCGGCCCACTCCAATGTCTCTGGATCGATCCCTTTATCAATCAGGTCGTTCTCAGTTTTCTCCCACTTAGGTCTGGCAACCTTGTAGCCACCTGACCCCATAACATGGTGATATTCCTTCTTTGCAGCATTTTGCTTATTTATTTTTGACCTTTTCTTAGCTTCATCCGATGTCTTGTACTCCACAAATGCGTCCCAGTGATCTTTTATCTTCTCATATGCTCCGGTGAATGTTGGAGTCTTGTTTTTCAGGACATAGTCTTGGTGCAATCTTTTCTTCCAGTTGCAGAATTGTGCGGCCATCTTCTTAAGAGTCCATGCCTTGACTTTTCGCTCTATAACTTTGTTATTTGGATCCACCTCTGGCGGTAGGGTGAAATTTGTCATGAGCGTATTCCAAAGCATTTCTTTGGATCTATCGTCGACATAAGTAACTCCATCCGCCTTTGGCTTATTCCATTCTCGAATGGTGATCGGGATGCTGTCCCTAACAATAACTTCGCACTGACTTACAAATGCTTTTGCGTTCTGCGCGGGACCAGTCGGTTTGCCATCTTCAGCGACTTCTTCGATCTTGAACCTTTCATTATCGCCCAACCTTTTTTTCGGGCCTCGTTTCTTTATAGAAGATTGGCTCGATCCGGAGGGCTAAAAGAAGAAAGAAGCATTAATATATGTATATACAAATCAATTAATGCATCTAGTCAGCAGAGGCTTAATTAATATACCTCGCCGGACTTTGTAATAATTAAGGTTCCAACACCGGAGCCGTCATCTTCTCCCTCCATTCCCTCACCGGAGCCGTCATCTTCTCCCTCCATTCCCTCACCGGAGCCGTTCAGAAACTGTGAGGTGATATCATCTCCGTCGCAGATTATTTCCCCCAACATGTCTTCTTGTTCTTCGTCTCTGCCATGTTCCATAGTTTCTGCAAAGACTTGCAAGTTATTTCAATGCTATAAACAAATTATTAAAACAAATTCACATTTCCATGTCTATTTGCATCTCCATTAAAAAAATCACATTATTAAAACAAATTCACATAATATCACTAATACATCTCGAATAATCCAGTTGCAACAATAGTATTATCATATAATATCACTAATACATCTCGAATAATCCAGTTAATGCAACAATAATATCACATAATATCACTAATACATCTCGCCCAATCAAACTGGACGTCGACTCGCGGTTCCTGAGCCGCGGGCGGTGAACACCCAAAGAGAAGGAACCATCACAGGATCATAGCTCGGGTGAGATCCCTGAAGAAACTGCCAGGTATTGGAGAACCTGACGTCCAACGCAACCATGTAGCGACGGACGTGCTCGTCCTCCTCCCTGACACGACGACGTACCACCTCCTCGGGGGCCCGCTCCCTCTGCACCGATAGTGGCCCACGCGACCGCCACCAAAGAACCTCCGGGTCGACAACGAGACCCCGATTCCTCACCAAGCTGCGTGCCCCGGAAGGTAGCACCTCCCAGTGCCAGCCCGGCGGAGCCCAGTCCCGAACATGGCGCCTCTCAAACTGGTTGTCGCCGCCGAGTCGACGACGACGATGCGGGCCGGGCATCGTCGCTGTGAACAAATTCCTATGAAAACAAATCAGGTCTATTTCTCGTTCATTGTGAGACGTTGCTCCGGCTCGCCTTTATTTCATTGTTTGCATCAGATTTCTTTAATTTTTCTTTTTTTCTCTCACCACATGTCTATATTTTTTATACACCTATCAAATACACGATTCACATTTTTTATAATATATGTTTTAATACCAATTTTTATTCATACACATTGTACATTTTTGTATACATCTAAAACATTTTATACACATCTAAGTGATTAACTTTTTTCAAATAAATATCGCCTCCCCCAATCTTATAACTCACTAAGCCACTATTTAAATCAAAACTTTACTTCTAAAATAGAAATAACACTACTCCAATTTACCCTAGGCAGAAACACTACAAACAAAAACACTACTCAAATTTACCCAAGGCATACATTATAACAAACACATGAACAGCACCGCCGATGGACGCCGGACCTGCTCAAGGAGGGGGGAATGGAGGGGTAGAGGGGGGAGTGAGGAAGTTGAACCATACCTCTGCGCTTCTCTGGTCGGCGGCGTTGTAGACCGTTGAGGGCGACGGCACGCGCGCAACGTTCGATGGCGGTGCAGAGCAGATAGCAGGCGCACGGCGCAGAGCGGAGCACGCGTAAGACGATGGCGGTGACCTGGACGTGTAGGACTAGACCCCGACTGCGGCGACGATGGAGGACGGAGGGGACGACGGCGGCGAGGGCGGCGCGGTCGCGAGAGCGAGTTCTCCTGGCGGCGGCGATCTGTTTCGCGTGAAAATGGAGGAAGATTGGGGGAGGGAGAAGGGGGCGGTTAAATACCGCGAGGCCTTTAGTCCCGGTTGGAGCCACCAACCGGGACGAAAGGGTGTTTAGTCCCGGTTGGTGGCTTCAACCGGGACTAAAGGCCCGGTTGGAGCCACCAACCGAGATTAACCGCGTATAGAAATTGATTCTCCAGTGGTTTAAAGGAATTTAATTTATAAAATTATTTTAGTTTTGTTTTAAACAGATTAAAAAATAGTAGCATACATGCCTAGTTTTGATTTAATTCTTTTTGCTATTAAAGTTTTTAACAAAAAATAATTTATGAAAATTTTAGTTGGATAAATTTTACTTTCTATTAACTTTACTTTAGATCAGAAACAATTTGTATTATTAGTTGAATTTTTTTAATTTAATTCTAAGTTAATATTATTTTGATCATAACTAGAGTTTTATAAAAGCTTTTTAGTTAATTCTTTTTGCAAATTATTCGGTTATCTTGTATATGCCGAACAGTTACTTGAACAATCCTACCATCTGATATGTTGTCCTCAGTTTCACCAGAAAGCAACCAGAACTCCTCATCTGGACTTGGCTCGGCATAAGGGGTCCTCCAATCAGAGAAACCACACAGTTGCTCCAAGTTTATGTCATACAACGTTTCTCTCTTATCATCTCTGATGCTTCTGCTGTATTCATCTATGTCAAGACGTTTAAGCCATGTATATATTAACCTTGTTATTTTATATGGAGCCACCAACCGGGACTAACCGCGTATGATCAACCTTGCAAAATACATAGTGAAATAATTACAAATCAGAAAAATACGTGACTGTTTTTTGACTTTTTTTGAATTGTTTATGCCGATTTCAAAATGCGGTCAAAACGGGGGGCATGACCGGTGATAGCTAGGGGTGGAATCTTGCAAAACTTGGGACTGAAATCACTACAACTGGTGAGGGTGTATGGCCTATGCCTGTCAACCTCAAGCGGCTTATCTGGAATGCTCAGAAGACATTCATATTTTGTTTGGACATAATTGCATTGATTAACTCCTCTGTATAATTAAAATACTAAAAGGATAGGAATAATTGAAAATTCATAACTTAATAAATAATTATTCAAAAATCAAGTCTCAAATGCCAAAACACATATATACCCTAACTCTTACAAAGATTCCCTCCGGTTTGTCCGAAGTGGGACTTTCCAGCTATAAGTCCGGAAACTCACTAGAGAGAAAGTGATGACGGTGAAGCCGGTCACATCCCAGAATGGGATCTTGGGGTATAAATTTTTTTCTTCGCGTGTGTCCCTTGCTTATGATTGCGCCGTAACCATGGAGAATCTTCATCATGTAACAGGATGCTTGGGTCAGTCTTCACTGTGAAGGGAGGAATTTCATCAAACTTTTCATAATTTTCTGACATGTTTGTCTTGTCCTCCACTCCCACGATGTTTCTTTTCCCTGAAAGAACTATGTGGCGCTTTGGCTCATCGTATGATGTATTCGCTTCCTTATCTTTTCTTTTTCTCGGTTGGTAGACATGTCCTTCACATAGAAAACCTTAAAAGAAGGGACCTTAAAAGAAGGTCCATAGTCAAGTTCCCATATATCATCTATGTAACCATAATATGTGTCCTTTTCCCTATTGGTGTTTGTTGCATCAAAGTGGACACCACTGTTTTGGTTGGTGCTCTTTTTATCTTGGGCGATCGTGTAAAATGTATTCCCATTTATCTCGTACCCTTGGAAAGTCAATACAGTCGAAGATGGTGTCCTGGCCAACAAGTACAACTGATCTCCAACAATGGTGTTATTCGTGAGATGTGTTTGCAACCAACCGCCGAAAGTCTCCATGTGTGCATGTGTAATCCAGTCGTCAGACTACCCCGGGTGTTGGGAGCGTACAATATTCTTGTGTTCATTGATATACGGGGCCACCAAGGTAGAACTTTGTAGAACTGCGTAGTGTGCTTGAGTGAAAGAATGCCCGTCCCTACATATTACTGAATTCTTTCCTAGCGTGCCTTTTCCACTCAGTCTCCCCTCATGCCGCAATTGAGGAACACCAATCGACTTAAGGTCAGGAATAAAGTCAACACAAAACTCAATAACCTCCTCTGTTTCATGGCCCTTGGAGATGCTTCCTTCTGGCCTAGCACGGCTATGAATATATTTCTTTAAGACTCCCATGAACCTCTCAAAGGGGAACATATTGTGTAGAAATACATGACCCAGAATGGCAATCTCTTCGACTAGGTGAACTAGGACGTGCGTCATAATATTGAAGAAGGATGGTGGGAACACCAACTCGAAACTGACAAGACATTGGACCAAATCATTCTGTAACCTTGGTAGGATTTCTGGATCGATTACCTTCTGAGAAATTGCATTGAGGAATGCACATAGCTTCACAATGGCTAATCGAACATTTTCTGGTAGAAGCCCCCTCAATGCAACCGGAAGCAATTGCGTCATAATCACGTGGCAGTCATGAGACTTTAGGTTTTGGAATTTTTTCTCTGCCATATTTATTATTCCCTTTATATTCGACGAGAAGCCAGACGGGACCTTGATACTGCTCAGGCATTCAAAAAAGATTTCCTTCTCTGCTTTGGTAAGAGCGTAGCTGGCAGGACCTTGATACTGCTTTGGATGCATGCCGTCTTTTTCGTTCATACGTTGCTGGTCCTCCCGTGCCTCCGGTGTATCTTTTGTCTTCCCATACACGCCCAAGAAGCCTAGCAGGTTTACGCAAAGATTTTTTGTCATGTGCATCACGTCGATTGCAGAGCGGACCTCTAGGACTTTCCAATAGGGTAGCTCCCAAAATATAGATTTCTTCTTCCACATGGGTGCGTGTCCGTTAGCGTCATTCGGAACAGATTGTCCGCCAGGACCCTTTCCAAAGATTACTTTTAAATCCTTGACCATATCAAATATAACATCACCAGTACGGTGGACAGGCTTCTTCCGGTGATCTGCCTCACCTTTGAAATGCTTGCCTTTCTTTCTTAAGGGATGCCTGATCGGAAGAAATCGACGATGTCCCGGGTACACATTCTTCTTACATTTATCCAAATATATACTTTCAGTCTCATCTAAACAGTGCGTGCATGCATTGTATCCCTTGTTTGTCTGTCCTGAAAGGTTACTAAGAGCAGGCCAATCATTGATGGTTACAAACAACAATGCTCGTAGGTCAAATTCCTCCTGTTTGTGCTCATCCCACACACATACACCTTTTATATCCCACAACTGTAAAAGTTCTTCAACTAATGGCCTTAGGTACACATCAATGTCGTTGCCGGGTTGCTTAGGGCCTTGGATGAGCACTGGCATCATAATGAACTTCCGCTTCATGCACAACCAAGGAGGAAGGTTATAGATACATAGAGTCACAGGCCAGGTGCTATGACTGCTGATCTGCTCCCCAAAAGGATTCATGCCATCTGTACTTATACCAAACCATAAGTTCCTTGCGTCATCTGCAAACTCCAGCCACTCTCTCTCGATTTTTCTCCACTGCGACCCATCAGCGGGTACTCTCAACATCGCGTCTTTCTTACGGTCTTCTTTGTGCCATCGCAACAACTTGGCATGCTCTTTGTTTCTGAACAGACGTTTCAACCGTGGTATTATAGGAGCATACCAATCACCTTGGCAGGAACCCTCTTCCTGGGGCGCTCGCCCTTAACATCACCAGGGTCATCTCGTCTGATCTTATACCGCAATGCACCGCATACCGGGCATGCATTCAAATTCTCATACTCCTCACCGCGGTAGAGGATGCAGTCATTACGGCACGCATGTATCTTCTACACCTCTAATCCTAGAGGGCAGAGAACCTTCTTTGCTTCGTATGTACTGTCAGGCAATTTGTTATCCTTTGGAAGCTTCTTCTTCATTATTTTCAGTAACTTCTCAAATCCCTTGTCAGATAAACCATTCTCTGCCTTCCATTGCAGCAATTCCAGTGTGGTACCGAGCTTTGTGTTGCCATCTTCGCAATTTGGGTACAACAATTTTTTGTGATCCTCTAACATGTGCTCCAACTTCAACTTCTCCTTTTCACTTTCCCATTCTCTTTGTGCATCAACAATGGCCCGACGAAGATCATCAGCGGGCACATCTAGTGCCTCTTGATCTTCAGCTTCCCCCGTTGCAGTATCACCGTATTCAGGGAACATAGGATAGTTGTCATCATCCTCTTCTTCTTCATTGTCTTCCATCATAACCCCTCTTTCTCCGTGCTTGGTCCAACAATTATAGCTGGGCATGAAACCGGACTGAAGCAGGTGGGTGTGAAGGATTTTCGAGGAAGAGTAATCCTTCTTATTCCGACAGACAACACATGGATAACACATAAAACCATTCAGACTGTTTGCCTGAGCCACACCGATAAAATTATGCAGGCCTGTAATGTACTCGGCAGTGCGTCGGTCACCGTACATCCATTGCCGGTTCATCTACATTATATAATTAAGTATATCAAAAACCATTACAGAACATCATGAATAGAGAAATGACCAAATTAATACAAGTTCATGACATTAAAACCAAAGTACAGTAGTGATCAAATGTTATTACTGCAAAAATAAATACATAAAGTTCATACATAGTTCTCATAAAACAACATACAATTATCTAGAGCATCTAAAACATAAATTGAAACTAACATACAACTATGTAAAACATTTAAATGCAACAACAAATGCGATCAAAATCGCAACTAAGGTAACAATTTATCCAACAGCATAATGATACCAAGCCTCTTTATCAATGGCATATTTTCTAATCTTTCTAATCTTCAAGCGCATTGCATCCATCTGGATCTTGTGTAGATCGACGACATCGGCAACATGCAACTCCAATTTCATCTTCTCTTCTTCAATTCTTTTCAATTTTTCTTTCAAATAATTGTTTTCTTTTTCAACTAAATTTAACCTCTCGACAAGAGGGTCGGTTGGAATTTCTGGTTCACATACCTCCTAGATAAAAATATCTATGTCAAGTTGGTCGGCATAATTGTCATAAACACTAAATGAAGCAAATAGTTATAAAAGATAATATACCACATCCGAATCATAGAACGGACGAGAGCCGACGGGGGCGGATATCAAAACCATGGCACTATATAATAACAAACAATAATACAAGTAACTATCTAAATCATACAAGTAAGATTTTTTTTTTAAAAAAGATAAGAACAAGAGGCTCACCACGGTGGTGCCGGCGACGAGATCGGCGCGGGCGATCGACAGCGGTGAGGACAGGGACGGGGACGGGACGGCACCCTAAACCACACCTACACATATGCAAACTAAGAAGTTAATTTGAGCACACATATGCAAACTAAGAAGTTAATTTGAGCACACATATGCAAACTAAGAAGTTTATTTGAGCACACATATGCACACCTACACATATGCAAACTAAGAAGTTAAACTAGCAATGAGAGATGAAAGGATGAAGTTGCTAACCTTTTAGAACACTTGGATAGTTGGTGCACCGCCAAATCTAGACAAATCTTGGGGAAAATGGAGCTTGGAGGTCGAGTTTGGAGGAAGAACAGAGGAGAAGAATGGATTGTGTGGCTCGGGCACGATGACATATATGCAGGAAACCTTTAGTCCCGATTAGTCCCGGTTAGTGTACATCGACACATGCATTGTATCAATGACAGATGAAAGGATAAAGTTGCTAACCTCGATCGAGGAGGAAAGAAAGAGGAGAAAGCTTACGTGTGGCTCGGGCACCTCATATCATGTTTGTTTTGTGTGAACTCAAGTGGCATCATGCTCTCAGGCATTTCATCGAGCACCTCTTGTGCATAGGAAGGGAAAACAAACTAGCACACACCTCACACCTTCTATGATGAAAAAACACAGGAGAGGGCGGGCAGGGGCGAGGATATATATAGGCAAATTTTTAGTCCCGGTTGGGGTCTAAAACCGGGACTGAAGACAGACCTTTAGTCCCGGTTCGCGACACCAACCGGGACTAAAGGGTATCGCGCCTGCCGCAACCCCTTTAGTCCCGGTTGGTGTCTGCAACCGGGACTGATGCCTGCCGAGCCCCGTCCGGCGTCCTAGCCGCTCGAACCGGGACTAATGCTCACATTAGTCCCGGTTCGTAACGCGACCGGGACTATTGCTCCGATCCGGCTAGAACGAAAGCCCTGTTTTCTACTAGTGAGGGTTCGAGGAGGAAGACAAGGTGACAAAGTATATAAGGCTAATCATGGAACGAGCCGTGGGCTTGAAGAGAATCGAGCTGTGTGGTAAATGCCCATGCAAGGAATGTGATGTCAAGTCACCGAGAACATCGTGGGTGGATGAAGCTAGCAGACATCAGATCAAGGAACGACTCATACATGAATCATCCACGTCCATGGAGATAATAATCAAAAAATGATAATAATCTCATAGAAAAAGTGTTGACAGCCATTGGTAGAGCAATGATTTCGCCGAGTCAGTCGGAAATGTAGTTAAGTTGTAGTTACTAATGGTAAAGAAATTCTTATTGGCATGGCCATTACATTACAGCGAGGGTATAAGTTGGCCACTATATGCTGGTGTGTGCACCTCCTGGGAGACATGAAATAGTACAAAATGGCAGCAAGTAAACTTCGACACTACACAAATCTGATCATTCTAACACTAGACATATTTATCTCTTGCGCTAGTTAAAATGGTAGTGGTGTCATAGGCTGCCTGGTGTGGACGGCACACCTTAATTTGTATGAAATTTGAGCTATCCTTACATGTCAGAACAGGGGAAAGCAACCTTGAATCTGATCGAATCCAGATCAATAGAATGCTTTCGATGTCTTATGCAATGTGGTTGGTCATCAAAATTTTAGTGCAAAGCTAGCACAAATGTACAAGTTGTTGGATTATAGATGGGCTTAGGCCCATATAAGTCAATAATCCCTGATTAATCTCTAAGGCCCATTTAGGTGCATGACAAGTGGTGGGAGTTTAGTCCCATACTGCTATAGTAGAGAGAGTGAAACCCCTTTATAAGGGCTACTCTACCACTTGCCATTGGGAGCTTGGGAAGAGAAGTGGTACACGCGCGCTTCTCCTCCTCCACCGCCCGCGTCGCCATGCCTCCTCATGACGCGCGCGCCGCGGGTTGCGGGAATGAGCAGAGCTGAAGCTTCTCCCTCCTGCACAACCCTAGCCATCATCTACTGTTCCTCTCTCTGTGCTGCTTCCGGCGATCTCATCCCGACGATCGCGTGCACGGTTGGTTGGGAGAGCAGGTGCCTCCGGAACCCTATCGTTCGAGATCCTGCCCGGGAGAACGGCAATAAGGTTTTTGGGGAGCGTCTCGACGCGACTGCTCCCGATCCGTCCCCATCTCCGTCGTCTTCGTCCTCCTCTGCCTCCACTACTTCCCCTGCATCGACCACATGGCGAACGACACCGCAGCCGCCGCCGCCAAGAAGAAGGCCACGGACGACGCCGAGGCTGCTGCTGCCGCCGCCGCCGCGTTGGCCTGGCAAACCGGAGGGTGTGATTTGTTCATCCCTCACTTACTCGTTTATGTGCTTGATCATGTGCTAGCCGTATATGCTGTGTTCATAGATGTTTCGGTTCTATGTACTGTACGTGCTCACATGTCTAAGTATCGGTATGAGTTGCATACTGTGATTGCCATGTTTACTGTTTACTCGTGGATTAGTCTAATCGAAAAGGTGCTCATATTTCCAACAATCCGAAAACCTTATTTTACACACTTTTCGATTCAAGGCTTTACTGCTACTCTGAAACCGGAAAAGTTTACCGAGGCACATTTTAAGCGTTGGCAGACAAGGACCACCTTGTGGCTCACAGCGATGAACATGTTCTGGGTTGGTGGTGTGCCTCCCACAGAAACGATTGCTCCTGAACAGGAGAAGGCATTTAGGGAGGCAACCACCATCTTTGTGGGAGCCGTTCTGAGTGTGATCGGAGACAAGTTCGTTGACGCATATATTCATATGTGGGTTGCCAAAAACTTGTGGGATGCGCTCGAAGTTAAGTTCGGCACAACCGATGCTGGAAGCGCACTGTATGCCATGGAGCAGTTCCATGATTATAGGATGGTTGATAACCGTCCTGTATTGGACCAGGCTCATGAGATACAGTGCATCGCTTAGGAGCCGGAGCTCCTGAAGTGTGAGTTACCGGACAAGTTTGTCACGGGTTGCATCATTGCAAAACTCCCTCCTTCATGGAGGAACCTTGCTACTTCTCTCAAGCACTTGAGACGTGAATTCTCTGTTGAGGATGTCATTGGTCATCTGAGTGTTGAGCAGAACTCGAGAGCAAAGGACTCACACGTGAAAGGGGCAGAGGGTTCTTCTAGCGCCAATGTGGTGCAGAAGAATTTCCACAAGTTCAAGGGAAAGAACACTGTCCAGCAGAATACTACCTTCAAGAAGAAGGGTAAGAAGAAAGACCAAAAGAGACATGGCTGCTTTACTTGTGGTTCAGAGGAACATTGGGCAAAAAAGTGCCCAAACAAGTACAAGAAGCCAGGACAGGACTCCAAGTCTGTCAATGTGACTATGAGCAACAATGATGGGGCTGGGTATGGTAATTTGTTTACCGTACTTTCAGTTTGTCAGTCCACCGATTGGTGGATTGACACTAGGGCCAATATTCATGTGTGTGCCGATATGTCTTTGTTCTCTTCTTACCAGGTCGCACGAGATTGCTCCGTCCTAATGGGGAATGGCTCGCATGCTTCTGTTCATGGTGTTGGCATGGTAGATCTGAAGTTTACTTCGGGAAAGATCGTGCAACTGAAGAACGTGCAGCATGTCCCCGCCATCAAGAAGAATCTCATTAGTGGCTCCCTTCTATGTAAAGAAGGGTTTAAGTTAGTATTTGAATCCAATAAAGTAGTCGTATCTCGATATGGACTGTTTGTTGGAAAAGGATATGATTGTGGTGGTTTGTTCCGCCTTTCCCTTGCGGATTTCTGTAATAAAGTCGTGAACCAAATACATTCTAGCGTGAATGAATCTGAGGTTTGGCATTCACGTCTTTGTCATATTAGTTTTGGTTGTATGAAGCGGCTAGCTAAGATGGATCTAATCCCGAATTTCACTTTAGCCAAAGGCTCTAAGTGACATGCGTGTGTGCAATCTAAGCAACCTCGTAAGCCTCACAAGGCTGCGAAGGAGAGACACCTGGCACCACTAGAGCTCATACATTCAGATCTATGCGAGATGAATGGTGTGTTGACTAAAGGTGGAAAGAAATACTTCATGACGTTGATTGATGATTCCACTAGATTCTCCTATGTGTATTTGTTAAATACCAAGGATGAGGCTCTACACTACTTTAAAATCTATAAGGCAGAATTTGAGAACCAACTTGAAAAGAAAATAAAACAAGTTTGGTCTGATCGTGGTGGAGTGCACTTTTCTATTGAGTTCGATTTATTCTGTGCGGAACATGGTATTATTCATGAGAGGATGCCTCCCTATTCACCCCAGTCAAACGGGGTTGCCGAACGGAAAAACCGTACTCTAACAGATTTGGTTAACGCCATGTTAGATACATCGGGTTTATCCAAGGCATGGTGGGGGGAGGCTGTATTGATATCATGTCATGTCCTGAATAAAGTTCCCACTAAGGATAATGAGACTACTCCCTATGAGCAATGGGAAAAGAAAAGTAATACACTCTCTTACTTGCGCACTTGGGGCTGTTTGGCGAAATTCAATGTGCCGATAACCAAAAAGCGTAAGTTGGGACCAAAGACAGTGGACTGCGTTTTTCTGGGCTATGCCAATCATAGCGTTGGCTATACATTTCTAGTGGTGAAATCTGATGTACACGACGTGAAGGTCGGTACGATCATGGAGTCTAAAGATGCTACATTCTTTGAGGATTTTTTCCCCATGAGAGATATGCAAAGCACTTCTAGACTGGAATCTAATAAGACTCCTGAACTTGCCATTCCGATGGACTATTATGAGCACAAAAGCGAGGAAAGTTCCACGGAGGATGACGAGGAAGCTCCTGTTAGGAGCAAGAGACAGAGGACTGCAAAGTCATTTGGTGATGATTTCCTCGTGTACCTCGTGGATGACGACACTCCCACTTCTATTTCAGAAGCATATGCATCACCGGATGCTGACTACTGGAAGGATGCTGTCCGTAGCGAGATGGATTCCAATTTGGCGAACGGGACCTGGGAGATCACTGATCGTCCTTATGGTTGCCAACGATTGGGATGTAAATGGGTGTTGATGTCTACTACACAACTTATTCTTGTAGACTCGTGTTGGGCCTCCAAGCGCAGAGTTTTGTAGGACAGTAGCAATTTTCCCTCAAGTGGATGACCTAAGGTTTATCAATCCGTGGGAGGCGTAGGTTGAAGATGGTATCTCTCAAACAACCCTGCAACCAAATACAAGAAATCTCTTGTGTCCCCAACACACCCAATACAATGGTAAATTGTATAGGTGCACTAGTTCGGCGAAGAGATGGTGATAAAAGTGTAGTATGGATAGTAGATATAACTATAATCTGAAAATATAAAAACAGCAAGGTAGCAAGTAACAAAAGTGAGCACAAACGGTATTGCAATGCTTAAAAACAAGGCCTAGGGTTCATACTTTTGCTAGTGCAATCTCTCAACAATGCTAATATAATTGGATCATATAACCATCCATCAACGTGCAATAAAGAATCACTCCCAAGTTCCTATTAGCGGAGAACATAAGATAGAAATTGTTTGTAGGGTACGAAACCACCTCAAAGTTATTCTTTCCGATCGATCTATTGAGCTATTCCTATAAGTGTCACAAACAGCCCTAGAGTTCGTACTAAAATAACACCATATGACACACATCAACCAACTCTAATGTCACCTAGATACTCCAATGTCACCACAAGTATCCGTGAGTTGATTATACAATATGCATCAAAAAACTTCATAATCATAATATTCAATCCACACAAAGAACTCCAAGGAGCACCCCAAAGTTTCTATCGGAGATAAGATAATGAAAACGTGCATCAACCCCTATGCATAGATTACCCCAATGTCACCTCGGGAATCCGTGAGTTGAGTGCCAAAACATATATCAAGTGAATCAATATAATACCCCATTGTCACCACGGGTATTCATATGCAAGACATACATCAAGTGTTCTCAAATCTGAAATATTCAATCCGACAATAACGAAACCTCAAAGGGAAAAGATTCGATTCATCACAACAAGGATAGAGAGGGAAGAAACACCATATGATCCAACTATATTAACAAAGCTCGCGATACATCAAGATCGTACCATATCAAGAACACGAGAGAGCGAGAGATCAAACACATAGCTACTAGAACATACCCTCAGCCCCGAGGGTGAACTACTCCCTCCTCGTCATGGAGACCACCGGGATGATGAAGATGGCCTCCGGTGATGATTCCCCCCTTCGGCAGGGTGCCGAAAAAGGGCTGTAGATTAGATCGTGGAGGTACAGAGGCTTGCGGCGGCGTAAAAACTCATCTAGGTTAACTTTCGGGGGTTTCTGAATATATATGATTTTTTGGCGTTGGAATCACGCGAAGAAGGGCCACAGGGGGCCCACGAGGCACCAGGGCGCGCCTAGGGGGGGGGGGGTGGCGCGCCCTGGTGGCTCGTGGAGCCCCAGTGGTTCTTCTGGCCTCCTCCCGAAGCTTCTAGTGTCTCTTATGTTCCAGAAAAAATTGTCAAAAAGTTTCGCTGCATTTGGACTTCATTTGATATAGATTTTCTGGAAAACCAAAAACAAGCAGAAAACAGCAACTGGCACTGGGCACTAGGTCAATATGTTAATCCATGAAAATCATATAAAAGCCATATAAAAGTGAACCAAAATCATACAAAACTATAATAAACATGGCATGAATACTTCATAAATTGTAGATACGTTGGAGACGTGTCAGCATCCCCAAGCTTAATTCCTGCTCGTCCTCGGGTAGGCAAATGATAAAAGAAATAATTTATGAAGTGTGAATGCTAGCATAGTGCATAAGTTTGATCAATGATAATTTCAGTCACTTTTTCTAGCATCATAACATCAACTTATTCTCATAAAAGTCATCATGATAAAGTAGCAATTAAAAACAGAAAATTTGATGTGGAATGCTACCTATCATCATCATATAATCTTTTCTTTTGTTTCATGGACACTTGGACTTGAATGATTCAAAGCAATAGTCTATAATTTGACATGAAGACATAAATACTCAAGCATACTAACAAGCAACCATATCTTTCTAAATTTCAACGCTAAAGAAAGTTATCCCTAGCTCATGCTCAATCATTGATCCGTTCATGAAACACACTCAAATATTAGCTACATCCAATGCACAAGTATGACAATAGTGCTCTCTAGTTGGTGCTTTTGTAAGACAAGATGGAGCCTAAAATAAAAATAAAAATTGCATAAAAGTAAATAGATAGGCCCTTCGCAGAGGGAAGCACAGATTTGTCAAATGTGCCAGAGCTCAAAGCTGAAATTAAAGAGATAAAATATTTTGGGAGGCATGCTTTTCCTGTCAACGAAAACGACCGAGCATTCCCAATATCTTCCATGCTAGACACATCATAGGTGGTTCCCAAACAGAAAGTAAAGTTTATTTCCTTTCCACCATTCTTTCACAATCCATGGCTAGCCGTATCCACGGGTGCCCTCCATACCATCACTTTCCAAGGAATTTTGTTGTTATTAATTTTTGATTTCATTGTGGGACTGGGCATCCCTATTACCAGCCACTCTCTCGTGCAATGACAAGTGAATAAACACGCATCGTGAGAATAACACACCTAGCATGGAAAATATTGGCCACCCCCTGCCGCTTCATGAGCGGTACGGGCACACAAAACGGAAAAATTAATTTGAAAATTAGAGTTGGCACACGCAAATTTACTTGGAACGGCATTGAAATACCGCATATAGGTAGATATAGTGGACTCATTTGGCACAACTTGGGTTTAAGGAGTTTGGATGCACAAGCAGTATTTCCGCTTAGTACAAATGAAGGCTAGCAAATAGATTGAGAAGCAACCAACCAAAAAGCGAAAACGGTCATAAACATGCATTGAACATAACTAACACCAAATAATGCACCATAAGTAGGATATAATTTTGTTGCATAACTATTGAATTTATGTGCATGCATAGGGAATCACAAACCTTAACATTAATATTCTTACTAAATCACAATTACTCACTAACATGACTCACATATTATCATCTCCATATCGCAAAACTATTGCAAGGAATCAAACTTATCATATCCAATGATCTTTCATGAAAGTTTTTTATTATATCCCTCTTGAATATTCATCACTTTGGGACTAAATTCATATCTTAAGCATATTGCCATTACTATTGTCAACTCTCAAAATAATATAAGTGAAGCATGAGAGTGTATGACAAACTACTCCAAAAGATATAAGTGAAGATCAATGAGTAGTTAAACAATTATGTAGCTATGTGAAGACTCTCTCCAAATAAAGATTTCAGATCTTGATAATTTTATTAAAACAGCAAACAAAATGAAAATAAAAGGACACTCCAAGAATAGCACAACTCATGTGAAGAAGCAAAAACTTAGGCTCAACCAAGACTAACCGGTAATGTTGATGAAGAAAGGTGGGATGCCTACCGGGGCATCCCCAAGCTTAGATGCTTGAGACTTCTTGAAATATTAATTTGGGATGCCTTGGGCATCCCCAAGCTTGAGTTTTTGTGTCTCCTTAATTCCTCTCATATCACGGTTTCCCTAAATCTTAAATACTTCATCCACACAAAACTCAACAAGAACTCATGAGATAAGTTAGTATAAATCAACTCAAAACCTTAACATTATCTACTGTAAAAAATCACAAAAATTATAATTAAACATTGCATACTAAATGCCTCTGCATATTTAATACTCCTATCCTCAAATAGAAACATTAAACACGCAAACATATGCAAACAATGCAACTATAACAGCAATCTGCCAAAACAGAACAGTCTGTAAAAGGGGAATAAGAATCCATACTTACCTAACTCCAATTTTTTTGAAAAATTACCACGTGACAGAGAACTCATGCATGCTTACTGTGTAAAAATTTCAGATTTTTATCATGTCCTGACTATTCAGGAATATTCTGGACATAACAGAAAACTTTCTGTTTTCAAACAGCAACACATGAACTTGCAAACTGAGCATGGTAAAGGCTATAATTGACATTTTGTTGAACTAAAAGATACAAAACATGATTATTGATAATAACAAGCAAATATCAACAGAAGAAAATGACGCTCCAAGCAAAACTCATATTACGTGACGAATAAAAATATAACTCCGGGTGAGGTTACCGATAGTGTTGAAGACGAAAGAGGGGATGCCTTCCGGGGCATCCCCAAGCTTAGATGCTTGGTCTTCCTTGAATTTTACCTTGGGGTGCCTTGGGAATCCCCAAGCTTAGGGTATTGCCCCTCCTTATTCTCCTCATATCGATATCTCACCCAAAACTTGAAAACTTCAATCACACAAAACTTAACGGAACTTCGTGAGATAGGTTAGTATGATAAAAATAAATCATCCACTTAGGTACTGTCAAGACAAGATTAATAATTGTTCTCACATAATTCCTACTGTATTCTATCATTTACACAATTTATATTACTCAATATAAGCAATGGAAACACTAAAACAAGCAAACTATGAATCGAAAACAGAATCTGTCAAAAACAGAACAGCGTGTAGTAAGGGATTTAAAAACCATACTTCTGTACCTCAAAAAATTCTGAAAAATTAGGAAAACGTAAAAAATTTGTAAACCAATAATGTGTTAAAATTTCAGAATTTTTTCACCCTCCAGTACAGAATAGAAATTCCATCACTGGACGCAATAGTTTCTGTTTTTGCACAGAATCAAATCAACAAGCATCCACACTATCCCAAAGGCTTTACTTGGCACAATATTGAAAGAAAACATATAAAACATGATTACTACAGTAGCTTAATAATGTGAACACACAAAAATAGTAGGTATAAATATTGAGTTGTCTCCCAACAAGCGCTTTTCTTTAATGCCTTTTTAGCTAGGCATGATGATTTCAATGATGCTCACATAAAAGTAAAGAGTTGAAACACAATGGGAGCATCATGAAACATATGGATAGCACATTTAAGCCTAACCCACTTCCTATGCATAGTGATTTTGTGAGCAAATAATTTATGGGAGCAAGAATCAACTAGCATAGGAAGGCAAAACAAGCATAACTTCAAAACTTTCAAAATAAAGAGAGGAAACATGATGTTATTGAAATATGTAGAAGCATATATTTCTCTCTCAAAATAATTTTCAGTAGAATCATGAATGAATTCAACAATATAGCTATCATACAAATCATTCTTTTCATGATCCACAAGCATAGAATTTTTATTACTCTCCACATAAGCAAATTCCTTCTGATTCATAATAGTGGGAGCAAACTCAACAAAATAACTATCATGTGATACTTGATTGGAATAATCCAATTGAAAATAAAAATCAAGATGACAAGTTTCATGGTTATGATGATTCTTTATAGCATACATGTCATCACAATAATCATCATAGATAGCAACTTTGTTGTCATAGTCAATTGAAACCTCTTCCAAAATAGTGGAATCATCATTAAATAAAGTTGTGACCTCTCCAAATCCACTTTAATCATTATAATCATCATAAATAGGAGGCATGCTATCATCATAATAAATTTGCTCATCAAAACTTGGGGGACTAAAAATTTCATCTTCATCAAACATAGCATCCCCAAGCTTATGGCTTTGCATATCACTAGCATCATGGATATTCAAAGAATTCATACTAGCAACATTGCAATCATGCTCATCATTCAAATATTTTATGCCAAACATTTTATTGAATTCTTCTTCTATCAATTGAGCACAATTTTCCTTTCCATCATTTTCACGAAAGACATTATAAAGACGAATAATATGAGGCAACCTCAATTCCATATTTTTTTTGTAGTTTTCTTTTATAAACCAAACTAGTGATAAAATAAGAAACTAAAAGATTCGATTGCAAGATCTAAAGATATACCTTCAAGCACTCACCTCCCCAGCAACGGCACCAGAAAAGAGCTTGATCTCTACTACACAACTTATTCTTGTAGACTCGTGTTGGGCCTCCAAGCGCAGAGTTTTGTAGGACAGTAGCAATTTTCCCTCAAGTGGATGACCTAAGGTTTATCAATCCGTGGGAGGCGTAGGTTGAAGATGGTATCTCTCAGACAACCCTGCAACCAAATACAACAAATCTCTTGTGTCCCCAACACACCCAATACAATGGTAAATTGTATAGGTGCACTAGTTCGGCGAAGAGATGGTGATAAAAGTGTAGTATGGATAGTAGATATAGCTTTTTGTAATCTGAAAATATAAAAACAGCAAGGTAGCAAGTAACAAAAGTGAGCACAAACAGTATTGCAATGCTTAAAAACAAGGCCTAGGGTTCATACTTTCACTAGTGCAATCTCTCAACAATGCTAACAATTGGATCATATAACCATCCCTCAACGTGCAATAAAGAATCACTCCCAAGTTCCTATTAGTGGAGAACATAAGATAGAAATTGTTTGTAGGGTACGAAACAACCTCAAAGTTATCCTTTCCGATCGATCTATTGAGCTATTCCTATAAGTGTCACAAACAGCCCTAGAGTTCGTACTAAAATAACACCATATGACACACATCAACCAACTCTAATGTCACCTAGATACTCCAATAACACCACAAGTATCCGTGAGTTGATTATACGATATGCATCAAAAAACTTCATAATCATAATATTCAATCCACACAAAGAACTCCAAGGAGCACCCCAAAGTTTCTATCGGAGAAAAGATAATGAAAACGTGCATCAACCCCTATGCATAGATTACCCCAATGTCACCTCGGGAATCCGTGAGTTGAGTGCCAAAACATATATCAAGTGAATCAATATAATACCCCATTGTCACCATGGGTATTCATATGCAAGACATACATCAAGTGTTCTCAAATCTGAAATATTCAATCCGACAATAACGAAACCTCAAAGGGAAAAGATTCAATTCATCACAACAAGGATAGAGAGGGAAGAAACACCGTATGATCCAACTATATTAACAAAGCTCGCGATACATCAAGATCGTGCCATATCAACAACACGAGAGAGAGAGAGAGAGAGATCAAACACATAGCTACTAGTACATACCCTCAGCCCCAAGGGTGAACTACTCCCTCCTCGTCATGGAGACCGCCGGGATGATGAAGATGGCCTCCGGTGATGATTCCCCCCTCCGGCAGGGTGCCGAAAAAGGGCTGTAGATTAGATCGTGGAGGTACAGAGGCTTGCGGTGGCGTAAAAACTCATCTAGGTTAACTTTCGGGGGTTTCTGAATATATATGATTTTTTGGCATTGGAATCACACGAAGAAGGCCCACAGGGGGCCCACGAGGCACCAGGGCGCGCTTGGGGGGGGGGGGTGGCGCGCCCTGGTGGCTCGTGGAGCCCCTGTGGGTGTTCTGGCCTCCTCCCGAAGCTTCTAGTGTCTCTTATGTTCCAGAAAAAATCGTCAAAAAGTTTCACTGCATTTGGACTTCATTTGATATAGATTTTCTGGAAAACCAAAAACAAGCAGATAACAACAACTGGCACTGGGCACTAGGTCAATATGTTAGTCCATGAAAATCATATAAAAGCCATATAAAAGTGCACCAAAATCATACAAAACTATAATAAACATGGCATGAATACTTCATAAATTACAGATACGTTGGAGACGTATCAGGTGTTCAAAAAGAAGCTTAGGCCCGATGGTACTGTTGAGAAGTACAAGGCTAGGCTTGTGGCCAAGGGTTATACCCAGAAAGAGGAAGAAGATTTCTTTGACACTTACTCACCCGTGGACAGACTGACAACCATTCGAGTGTTACTCGCCTTGGCTGCCTCGCATGGTCTTCTCGTCCTTCAGATGGATGTTAAGACGGCTTTCCTTAATGGAGAGCTAGACGAGGAAATTTACATGCAACAGCTAGATGGCTTTGTAGTAAATGGTCAGGAAAGAAAGGTGTGCAAGTTATTGAAATCTTTGTATGGCCTGAAACATGCGCCTGAGCAATGGCATGAGAAGTTCAATACAACTTTGACATCTGCTGGCTTTGTTGTTAACGAAGCTGACAAATGTGTATACTATCGCTATGGTGGGGGTGAAGGAGTTATACTTTGTCTGTATGTCGATGACATACTGATATTTGGGACCCACCTCAAAGTCATTGAGGAGGTCAAGGATTTTCTATCTCATAACTTTGAGATGAAAGATCTGGGGGTGGCTGATGTTATCTTGAACATCAAGCTGCTGAGAGATACTGAGTGTGGAATTACACTTTTGCAATCCCACTATGTTGAGAAGATTTTGAGTCGATTTGGATATTCGGACTTCAAACCTTCTGCAACACCATATGATCCTAGCGTGCGGATTCGAAAGTCCAAAGGCACGGCTATAGATCAATTGAGATATTCTCAAGCGATTGGTTCACTAATGTACCTAGCTTGCGCTACTCGGCCTGACATCTCATTTGGTGTGTGCAAACTGAGCCGATATGTTTCCAATCCGGGAGATGTGCACTGGCGTGCTGTTGAGCAAGTGATGCGTTACTTGCAAGGTACTGTGAACTACGGAATCCACTATTCTGGGTACCCGACGGTACTTGAGGGGTATAGTGATTCAAATTGGATATCTGATGCTGATGAGATGAAAGCCACAAGTGGGTATGTCTTCAACCTTGGTGGTGGTGCTGTTTCCTGGAAGTCTTGCAAGCAGACGATCTTAACGAGATCGACTATGGAAGCAGAACTCACATCATTAGACACATCATGCGTCGAAGCAGAATGGCTTCGAGAGATTTTGATGGATCTGCCAGTGGTTGAAAAGCCAGTCCCGGCTATTCTTATGAACTGTGACAATCAAACAGTGATTGCCAAGGCTAAGAGTTCAAAGGACAACCTGAAATCCACAAAGCACATAAGAAGAAGATTGAAATCTGTCAAAAAATCAAGAAACTCTGGAGTGATAGCGTTGGATTATATCCAGACCGCTAAAAATCTGGCAGACCCTTTTATGAAAGGGCTATCACGTATTGTGATAGAAAATGCATCGAGGGAGATGGGCATGAGACCCACGTAAGTTGCCATGGGGGTAACCCAACCTATGTGATCGGAGATCCCGTGAATTAGGACCTGGGAAAACAATCTAGCGGTCAACTGAGGAGTGTATCCTTACTAACCCACTCCGTTGGAGATGCAATACTCTCGTAATCTATAAGGCAGGTTGATTTTTGTCTTAATGTGTTCGAAAGCTTGCATAAGCAAGATGCTGTCCTACAGAGCGATCTTTGGAGGAACACACCTATGTGAGCCCGACTGCTGGTCACAGTCTATGAGATTGGGTAATCTCTAGGAAGCTCATAAGAAGGAAAGGAGTATGACTAATAAGCTCCACCCGTGGAGTTTAGCCTTCGGCAGGCACGTATCAGCCGACAATAGGCAAAACTTCTGCACGCCAAACTGACAATTGAAGGCATAGTCCATTGTTTAGTTGTGAAGAAGTCTAATCCTGTTGCTCTAGGTGGAAGTTCAACTTAATAGTCTCCACTGAAAATTCTGGTATATCAAACATTGTTTGGAACAGTTGACAAACTTATGTGCCTCGAGATCTGGTGGGGGATTATTGGATTATAGATGGGTTAGGCCCATATAAGACAATAATCCCTGGTTAATCTCTAAGGCCCATTTAGGTGGATGGAAAGTGGTGGGAGTTTAGTCCCATACTGCTACAGTAGAGAGAGTGAGACCCCTTTATTAGGGCTGCTCTACCACTTGCCATTGGGAGCTTAGGAAGAGGAGTGGTACACGCGCGCTCCTCCTCCTCCGTCGCCCGCCTTGCCACTCCTCGCCTCGTCACGACACGCACGCACCGCGGGTTGCAGGAATGAGCCGAGCCGAAGCTTATTTTTGTCGGTCAGGAATAGTTAATTAATCTGGGATTAATTAACGAGTCGCTAACAGATGCGCCAGTGTCCGAGACGTTGGACCGTGGGCGGTTTGCGTTCCCAGGATACGTCGACTCCCTTCACTGGTGTGCGACCCTTCTCCGGGAATGACTCCCTTCCCGGGAGTGCGTCGACTCGGTCGTGGGCCTAAGCCCAGGCCCACGACTCCTTACCCGATGGCCTATATAAGAAGGCACTGGCCAGTGGAGTGACCTAACTCAGTTCACTCACTCCCTCCTGCACAACCCTAGCTGTCATGTACTGTTCCTCTCTCTGTGCTGCTTCCAGCGATCCCATCCCGACGACCACGTCCACGGTTGGTCGGGAGAGCAGGTGCCTCCGGAACCCTGTTGTCCGAGATCCTGCCCGGGAGAACGGCAATAAGGTTTTTGGGGAGCGTCTCGATGCGACTGCTCTCGATCCGTCCCCATCTCCGTCGTCTTTGTCCTCCTCTGCTTCCACTACTTCCCCTACATCGACCACATGGCGAACGACGCCGCCGCCGCTGCCGCTGCAAAGAAGAAGGCCATGAACGACGCCGAGGCTGCTGCTGCCGCCGCCGCGTTGGCTTGGCCAACCGGAGGGTATGATTTGTTCATCCCGCACTTACTCGTTTATGTGCTTATTCATGTGCTATCCATATATGCTGTGTTCATAGATGTTTCAGTTCTATGTTCTGTATGTGCTCACATGTCTAAGTATCGGTATGATTTGCATACTGTGATTGCCATGTTTACTGTTTACTCATGGATTAGTCTAATCGAAAAGGTGCTCATATTTCCAACACAAGCGGCATTTACCTAAATTTTGGTGATTTTCAACCAATGAATACAACAAACAGATATTCAGTTTGGATCCCCGGAACATGTACTCCTTGTACATGCCAAAAAATAATACTCCCTCATTCCCATTATGTAGGGGGTATAAACTTTTGGTACAAAAGCGCAAGGTTGATCGCAAATTATTGAGCTATGGCTATAGAAATTCCCCTCCACGATATCCTTTAACAAACATGATTGGATGATCCACGATTAGCAACGGTTATCTTACATGACTGTATAAGAGTGCATATAGGTGTCGAGTGTTAACACGTCTTAGATTTTGGGATTTTCTGAAAAAGCTTAGGCGTCTAAGATTTTGGGAAGGAGGGAGTAATACTTTTGTGAGTGTCAAAAAACAAATAAAAATTATTTCCTCAATAGGTGCAGTAAAATTTTGATCTAATTGGCATTAAAAACTCCATACACTTTTTCTTTCTTTTCACACTGCTTGAATGACACAAACTATTGGAAACAAATAGTTGCCTAGGATTTTACACCAAATAAAATCACAAGTCATGTTGCTTTTCATCAGGATTTTATGATGGTTTTCGTTTTGTGACGGAGGGCTCGGGTGAATCAAGGTTATCTGCCAGTCAATTTTCTGGCTTGGAATTCCCTTTGTTTAACCTCTTCTCATCATTTATCTTTTCCTAAAAAAGCTCGTTCAGATTCACATTTTGAAGGACTGGAATTGGAACTGTATCATGAATGAAAATAGAGATTTAGCAAGTTATGTGTAGCACGAGAGCTGCCCTTTATATTAAAAGTGCTAAAGATTTTAGTATCAAACTAAAAGTTGGGTGGATAGACCGTGGGGTGGAAGAATAAAAGTCCAATGCCACATGCACAAATGTGAAATGGTTAGCAGCCCATTCCTAAGCAAGGGGGTTATTCCCATTTGTCTCTATCTATTGGTGGGGAGGTATATGAAGGAAGGGAATGAGTAAGTGGACTAAGGAATAAAAACTGAAGACAAAGAAAACTAGGCTATTCTGTTTGTTTTACTCAATGGACGCTTTCCTGCTGCATTTTATTCTTTCTTTTATTTTTTGTCTTGTTTCGAGAAAAAAACTATTATACCAAAACTCCTTTGGGAAATTAAAATAAAATAGATACGAAATGATGATGTATATATCAGAAAGGAGTATGGAGCCGGTTGTGGGAATCAAACCCACAACCCCAAGGTTATGAGCCTTATGAGCTACCAAACTTCTATATACTCTTAAACTAACGAGGAGTAACTAGTGGATAAAAGAGAGTCGGACACACCCCTCTACCATATCTATACAAATATAATAGCCTCCCCCCCCCCCCCGAGATGAGTCCCCTATCTTCGTACATCATGCAATCAAACCATCATGATTGAGAGCCACAAAGGCGTTTGGTGGTCTTATTTGTGCATACCTCGTCTGGCCCCTCCCCCTCTCCACCCCTATCCCCATCTCTCTCTCTCTCTCTCTCTCTCTCTCTCTCTCTCTCTCATCCCTCGTCTGGCCCTCGTTCCGTGGGTCCGGGAGGACGAGCAGGCAAGCTCCTGCAAAATGCCGCCACGCCCAAGTGTCTCTTCTCTGTAGCGTCTCGTCCCCCCCGGCTTTCTTCCCTAGCGCCGGCAAGGTGCGCGGATTCCCAGCCATGATGGCGTCGCCTCCCCTCCATCTAGTAAGCATATGCTGCTTATTTTACTTGTCCGAAGGAAGTTTTTGGATGGCAACACAGTGTTCTGTTGCATTTTTTACATGTCTGAAGATTTGTCTGAATGTATGGCATATTGTGTACATCATGCCTGGCATTTTTTGTAGTCACTACATTGCATAATCATGCCTAGAGGATTTTACTGGCAACAGAGTAATGATCAAACAATCAAAGCAACATGATACCATATAACCATTCCTTTGCTAGTCAGTTGTTTCCCAAGAGCTTCATTACTAACCAGATTACACCCTCAAGTTCAAATAAACATCAGACAAGACCAAACAGATCAACAAGTGTAGATATCTCCATCTTCTGCAGCAAACACACTTCCTAAGAAATCATGTGCCATGGTATATTTAGGTTTTCGCCCACGGCAAATTTGCCTTGATTTGTACAGATTATATATATTCTTGCGATGGATAATTGTAAGTGCATCTAGTGCCACCCCTTGTTGGTTTTGGAGTATCGAAGACAAACTTGGTTGAAGGGACTAATGTGTTTGTGAGATTCACAGGAGAACACATGTAGGAGTCCCTATTGATTCAGTTTACCCATCAAAGATGACCCCTAAAAATGTATGAAGACATTGACGACAATGATGGGTCATGAAGACATTCATGTTGAAGTCAATGGCTCACGAAGACATTCACTTGAAGCCAATGGAACACGAAGACTTAGACTTTTGGTAGTTTTATTTTCTTCTTTCTTGAGTCATAGGAACCACCTCACTATAAGTGGGGTCGAGGTAAACGAAGTCAGAAACTGACGTGATGCTCAACCCAAATCCTATGTCTTCGAGTGAAGACAAATGAGAGAAAACCTCTTCCAGAGTTGGTTGAGTCAGCTTTGCTTGAAGCCCAAGTAAAGTTGCCGCGTGTGTTCAAATTCTGACCGTTGGACACGTGTCAGTTTCCCAATGACCCAGGGTCATTTCGAACATATCATGTCGGGTTGCCTCCTGGCTATAAATAGCCACCCCCTCCACCATAAATTGGTGGTTGCTCCGAGTTAGTGCACGGCTTTTGTTGTTTGAGAGCAACCCACCTCGAAGCCTTTGAGAGACAATCCTTGTGAGGACAAAACCCAAAACACCCAGAGCCCAAAGTGATTGAGCATCACTGAAGACATTCTGTTCCGAGTGAACCGAAGACTTATTACACTTGAAGATTGTGATCTTCCAGCCGGTTAGGCGTCACGTTCTGAGCATCCAAGAGTCATTGTGGATTGCGGGTGAACGAAGTCTGTGAAGGTTTGGAAGTCTACCTTGAAGACTTACCAAAGTGATTGGGCAAGATCTGCGGGTCTTAGCTCAAGGGGAATAAGGTGAAGACGTGGTCCTCTGAGTTCAATCTCAGCCTCCCTAACCAGACGTACAACTGTCACAACAATTGGAATTGGTCAAACAAATCTCTGTCTTCCCCAAGCTACTGGTTCTATCCCTTCACTTCCTTACTTACTATTTTGAACTGTGAAGCCTTTGCATGCTTGTCTGTGTTTGAAGATATTCCCTGAAGCCATTCATCTGTTTACACATTTATCTTCATGCTTCTTGTGTTTATGTTCAACGCATGCTAGTATGTATGATGTCTATGCTTGTCATATCTGTTCATCTCATTCATAGGCTTTGCTAGTTCTCATCTTGCTTCCGCTTACTTCGAAGACATTGCCTGTTTTCGAAGCCTTTCATAAAAATCGCCTATTCACCCCCCTCTACTCGATAACTAGCACTTTCAATTGGTATCAGAGCAAGGTGCTCCCTTGTTCTCTGTGATTCGGTTTAACCACCTGGAGTTTTAGCTATGTCGACTGCAGGGATAATCAAGGTTTCCGTTGCGTACCCCGTCTTCGATGGCACTGACTATCCCTACTGGAAGAATAAGATGCGCATGCATCTTGAAGCCATTGACAACAACCTCTGGTATGTCGTCAAGACTGGTGTTCCCAAGGTCGGTGAAGGTATCACTGCTGCTGATGTGAAGAGGTTCACGCAACTGGACTCGACGGCCAAGAACATCATCTGTGGTCATCTGACCAAAGGACAGTATGGTCGTGTGAGTGCACTGGAGTCTGCGAAGCTAGTCTGGGACTGGCTCTCCAAGGTCAACGAGGGCGTCTCATCTCAACAAGACTCCTGAATCGATGTACTTCGCAATCTCTTCAACCGCTTCAAGAGACTCGAGAATGAAAACGTTTAACTCACCTTCGATCGTCTCACTGATATCACCAATGGGCTTCAGGCTCTTGGTGCCACTGACATCATCAAGTATGAAGTTGTGAAGAAGCTATTGAGGTCTCTTGAAAGTTAGTTTGACACCTTATCACTGATGATTCAAGAGCGCCCTGATTTCAAGCAATTGGATCCTGCCGATATACTTGAGAGGCTCAATACTCATGAATTCCAGCTATCTGAGAAGAGAGATATCTATGGTCCTAGCTATGGACGTTCTCGCGCTTTGAAAGCAAAGGTTGTATCTTCATCTGAAGACTCTGACTGCTGTTCCGATGGTGCTGAAGATATTGGCAGAGAGCTTGCAATGCTTGTGAAGAAGTTCCAGAAGTTCATCAAGAAAAACCGCTTCGGAAAATATTCAAAGTATGATTCCAAGAAGGCTGAAGCTTTCACTCGTGACTACAAGAAGAGAACTTGCCACAACTGCAAGAAGCCAGGCCACTACATGGCAGAATGTCCTCAATGGGAAAAGGAATCAAAGAAGAAGAAGAAGAGCAAGGACTCTGACACTGATGAGAAGAAGAAGAAACAATCAAAGTCTTCATCGCATGAAAGAAGTTCCTCCAGCAAAGCTCGTGCATTCATTGGCAAGGAAATGGATTCAGAGGAGGAATCTGTTTCAGAGGAGGTGGTGGACGAGTCAGAGGAGGAGTCGGACTCAGGCGTGGCAAGCCTGGCTTTGGCTTCAGCATTCGTCGCCAAGTCGATCTTCATCACTGAAGACAATGGTCACGTCACCGACACTAAGGACAACGACGACGACGACTTTGCTCCTGCCTACTACTTCATGGCAAGAGGCGCTAAGGTAACCTCACGCGCTACCTACTTTGAAACCTCAAGTGAACATGACTCTGAATGTGAATCCAAACCTAGCTATAAGACACTTGCTAAAATTGCAACTGAGCAACAAACTGCTATGGAAAAGATTCAAAAACTGCTAGACAAAAGCGATGATCTGTTGGACAAGGAAATGAATCGAAGTCAATCCTTAATTGAAGACATAAAAAATCTTCAAGTTAAGTATGACGAGCTCCTAAGTCATCATGATACCCTCTCATCTGATCATGAGAAGCTCTCCTATGAATATCTTCAAAGGAAGCAAGAGCTTGAGAAGCTGAGAGCGTCTCATGATGATCTTCGAACTGAAAACGATTCACTGCTCGCTCAACAGAGTAGTACCGCTCAGGATGAATTTGTGCCACCTTGCTTGAAATGCCTTGAGCGTGATAATGCTAATTCTTCTGCTGAATGTTCCACTGTTTCTGAATCT
Source organism: Elymus sibiricus (assembly GCA_039707655.1). Taxonomy (NCBI): domain Eukaryota; kingdom Viridiplantae; phylum Streptophyta; class Magnoliopsida; order Poales; family Poaceae; genus Elymus; species Elymus sibiricus. The sequence goes on from CM077664.1 coordinate 347,312,835, forward strand.
ACAATATCTTCAACTGTTGACGTGGCCACTAACCCCTCATCTGAGGAAGCCACTGCTCTTACTGATGAGAATGCTAGGTTGAAGACATTGCTTGAGACTGGCATGTATAAGAGTCTCAAAGGGCATCAGACTCTTTGTGATGTCCTCAAGAAACAGATCCTGAATAGGAACCCTAGGAAAGAGGGCATTGGCTTCGAGAGGAACATAAATGTTGATGGTACATATTGGAAGCCTGAGCAGTACCCCAAAAGCACTTGAGTTGCTGCAACAGGCCCCACAGTAGACCCATCCACATTATCTGGCTATACCTGTGCTAACCCCATCATCATTGATGAGTCCTTCGACTCAAACTATAAACTATTCAAAAACCAGAATGGTGAAGTGTTTGCCAGGTTTATTGGAACTAACTGCAGGAATGGTTCGCCTATGAAGAAGATCTGGGTTCCCAAAAGTCTTCTGGAAAGGCTTCCCGTGAATGTCATCATGACACCACCCGGGAAGAAGACAAACCCCAGAGCAAAAACTTCATATGGACCAAAGTCTTCATACAGACGAAGGTCTTCGTATGATCATACTAACACTTATGTTTTATAGGGTTACAATGATCAGACTCATGAATATGAGAGACGTTCCTCAAACCATTATGTTCACAAATCAAAGAATTTCTCTGCTTATTCATTTGAGTACTTTAACCCCCCTGTGAAGCTATTTTCTAGGGCTTCAAAGCCAAAGTTCTCATATGCTGCACTTAGACTCATTGCTTCTAAGCCACCCCTTCAAATGTGGGTGGTTAAGAAGAACTGATCTTTCTTGCAGGGTCAGGTCTCCAGCCAAAAAGCATTGGATTCTGAAGACAATTCTGGGGACCTGAAAAATCTTGTCGGACGCAAGATAAAATGTCCAAATGGTCTTACCATTTATTTCATCCATGGATTTCTTGATGATCATCCTACTATATCCTCCAAGAAACTCACATTCTCTGAAAGTCTTCATCGTCAAATGTTTGCACTTCACAATTGTCTTGGTGAAGCCTATCCTACTAACTGCTCTGTAGGGTACACTTCCGAAAGCTACTGAATGGATCCTGGACAGTGGCTGCACCAACAATATGACTGGTGATCGAAGCTTGCTCATGGACTCTACACTTTGTCCATCTACACAAAAGCACATTACTTTTGCTGACACTGGGAAAATCAAGGTATTGGGTCTAGGTAGGGTTGCAATCTCAAATGATCGGCACATGGATAAAGTGATGCTTGTCGAATCCCTTGGATTCAACCTCATGTCCGTCTCAATGCTTTGTGATCTTGATATGATTGTCATCTTTGGCAAATTTCACTGTCTTGTGCTTATGGCTTCTGACAAAACTCAAGTCTTCGCAGGTTATCGAAGCTGTGACTTGTACATGGTAGATTTCTCCACATGACCACAGCTTGCCACATGTCTTCTAGCAAAAGCTTCACAATGCTGGCTTTGGCATCGACGGCTAGGACATGCTGGCATGAGGAACTTGCACACCCTTGTGTAGAAGAAGCACATCATTGGGATCGAGGGCGTCAAGTTCAAGAAGGATCATTTATGTGGAGCCTGTGAAGCTGGGAAGATGACTAGGGCAAAACACCCCTCGAAGACAATCATGACGACCACTCGTCCCTTCGAGCTGCTACACATGGACTTATTTGGCCCTACTCATTACTCCACTCTTACTACTTCTGCATATCTATATGGCTTCATGATTGTTCATGATTATTTTCGTTATACCTGAGTGCACATAATCTTGTATAAGAATGAAGTGCAGGATGTCTTCAGGCGGTTCGCCAACCGGGCCATGACCAACTATGGCGTCAAGATCAAGCACATCAGGAGTGACAATGGCACCGAGTTCAAGAACATTGGGCTCAACACTTATCTTGACATTGTTGGCATCACTCATGAGTTATCAGCTCCATACACTCCACAGCAGAATGGCATCGTGGAGCGCAAGCAGAACTCTCATTGAGATGGCTCATACTATGCTCGACGAATACAAGACACCACGCAAGTGGTGGACTGAAGCCATTGATACTGCATGCCACATCATCAACAGGGTATATCTTCACAAGTTCTTCAAGAAGACATCTTATGAACTTATCACTGGTAAGAAGCCAAATGTAAGTTATTTCAAAGTATTCGGTGCTAGGTGTTGGATACGGGATCCACATCACACTTCCAACTTTGCACCGAAAGCACATGAGGGTTTTATGCTTGGCTATGGAAAGGATTCGCACACTGATATGTCTCTGTCGTATCTATAATTTTTGATTGCTTCATGCCAATATTCTACAACTTTCATATACTTTTGGCAACATTTTATATTATTTTTTGGGACTAACATATTGATCCAGTGCCTAGTGCTAGTTCCTGTTTGTTGTATGTTTTTTGTTTCACAGAAAATCCATATCAAACGAAGTCCAAATGCGATAAAAATTTACATACATTTATTTTGGAATATATGTGATTTTTGGGAAAAAGAATCAACGCGAGACGATGCCCGAGGGAGCCACAAGCCCAAGGGCGCGCGCCCCTACGCTGGGCGCGCCCAACAGGCTTGTGGCTACCCCGTAAGGCGGTTGGGGCCCTTCTTCTGCCGCAAAAAATATAATATCTGGAAGAAAATCCCCTCAAAATTTCAGGCCAATCGGAGTTACGGATCTCCGGGAATTTAAGAAACGGTTTTCAGCCAGAAAACAGGAACGCGAAACAGAAGAGAACAGAGAGAGATCCAATCTCGGAGGGGCTCCTCCCCTCCGGGAGCCATGGAGGCCATGTACCAGAGGGTAAACTCTCCTCCCATCTAGGGGGGAGGCGAAGGAAGAATAAGAAGGAGGGGGGCTCTCTCGCCCTCTCTCCCGGTGGCGCCGGAACGCCGCTGGGGCAATCATCGTGACGGCGATCTACACCAACAACTTCGCCGCCGGCAACACCAACTCTCTCCCCCTCTATGCAGCGGTGTAACACCTCTTCTCCCTGCTGTAATCTCTACTTAAACATGGTGCTTAATGCTATATATTATTATCCAATGATGTGTTGCCATCCTATGATGTTTGAGTAGATTCGTTTTGTCCTATGGGTTGATTGATGATCGTGATTGGTTTGAGTTGCATGTTTTATTTTGGTGCTGTCCTATGGTGCCCTCCGTGTCACGCAAGCGTGAGGGATTCCCATTGTAGGGTGTTGTAATACGTTCATGATTCGCTTATGGTGGGTTGCGTGAGTGACTGAAACACAAACCCGAGTAAGGGGGTTGTTGCGTAATGGAGTAAAGAGAACTTGTTACTTAATGCTATGGTTGGGTTTTACCTTAATGATCTTTGGTAGTTGCGTATGCTTGCTAGAGTTCCAATCATAAGTGCATATGATCCAAGTACGGAAAGTATGTTAGCTCATGCCTCTCCCTCATATAAAATTGCAATAATGATTACCGGTCTAGTTATCGATACCCTAGGGACAAATCCTTTTCTTGTGTTACAAAAGCTTTCTACTAAACAACTAACTTTATTATCTTGCAAATTACTCGTAGTTTTATTCTCGCAAAGTACTCCTAGTTTTATTCTTGCAAAGTAGTTCTAGCATTACACCTACAAGGTACTTCTAGTTTCATACTTGTTCTAGGTAAAGCAAACGTTAAGTGTGCGTAGAGTTGTATCGGTGGTCGATAGAACTTGAAGGGAATATTGATTCTACCTTTAGCTCCTTGTTGGGTTCGACACTCTTATTTATCGAGAAAGGCTACAACTGATCCCCTATACTTGTGGGTTATCAAGACCTTTTTCAGGCGCCGTTGCCGGGGAGCAATAGCGTGGGGTTGATATTCTCGTGTGTGCTTGTTTGCTTTATCACTAAGTAGTTTTTATTTTTTGTTCTAAGTTGTTTTATATCTTTAGTTATGGATATGGAACACGAAACACGAAAAAAATTAGTTGTACTTGCTACTCATGGAGATGGGGAACCTCCTAAAACCCTCGATGTTGGTTATGTGGAAAACATTAAATACTACTTTGATAATCCTGATAAATCTCCATTCAACTTGATAATGGGAGATAATTTGGATCAACGGGAATACTTTAGGGATTATCGCTTGTCTCAAAAAGGGAAACTCTTATGGGATCAAATTAAAATGCTGCGTTTGTATGCTTGGAATTTATGCTTAAGGTGTGATTATACTTGTTGCTCTAAGATGAAGGCTCCACACCTTTCCTTTCAATGTGAATTTAATGATAATGAAACCTTGGCTTCTTATGCTAATGGTATATATGATTACTATGATGTGGAACTAAAAGAAGAATTTGTTGCTTTTATGGGTGCTTATGAAATTAAATCTTTGTTTGAAAAGTATGAAGATTGTGATGCTGCTATTTACAGATCTGAAAATTATGCTATACTTAAATATTGCCATGAGAATTATGAATATAATGCCTTTATTGTTGAATTTATTGAGAAAGTCTCCGCTTTCCAAGAAGAGACTAATATTTTGGAGGCTCCTATGGAAGAAGAAATTGATGACACTGTGAGCTCATTAGATGAAAAAGATGAGGAGGAGAGCGAAGAATAAAAGGAGGATGAGCGGATTGATCACCCATGCCCACCTTATGATGAGAGTAACTCTTCAACTCATACATTGTTTAATTTCCCTTCGTGCTTACCGAAGGATGAATGCTATGATCCCTTTGATTCGTCTGAAATATCCCTTTTTGATGAAATTGATGCTTGCTATGCGTGTGGCCATGATGCCAATTTGAATGATGCTTATGGAGATGAACTTGCTACAGTTCCTTATGTTAAGAATGAAATTGTTGCTATTGCACCCACACATGATAGTCCTATTATCTTTTTGAATTCTCCCAACTACATTATATCGGAGAAGTTTGTGCTTATTAAGGATTACATTGATGGGTTGCATTTTACTATTACACATGATGATTTTGATGAATATAATATGCATGTGCTTGCTGCTCCTAATTGCAATTATTATGAGAAAGGATCTACATCTCCACCTCTCTATGTTTACAATACGATAAAATTGCAAAAAACTGTTTATGCTATGTATTGGCCTTTACTTGATGTGCATGAATCGTTCTTTTATGACATGCCGATGCATAGGAAGAGAGTTAGACTTCGTCATTGCATGATATATGTTTCTTTGTGCTCATTACTAAATTACAAATCATTGTTAATTAAAATTGTCTTTGATATACCTTGGGATCCGGGTGGAATGATAGCATGAGCACTTTATGCCTAGCTTAATGGATTTAAAGAAAGCGCTGCCTGGGAGACAACCCGGAAGTTTTAGAGAGTCATTTTATTCTATTGAGTGCTTTTAAAAAATTTAAAAACAGAAAAATATAGAGGGGAACCTAAAGCTTTTCAAAAAGAAAAGTGAAAGTGAGAAAGACGAGCACCGTTGAAGTGGGGGATATCCTTGAACTTTGTTCATGCCCATGGAAACCTTGTGAATCTTGAATTACAGAAACTTTTCAACAAAAATAATTAGCCCCTTGTATAAATCCATTGTATTATAAAAATAATGTGCCAAGATTTACCTTTAGGATGTTTAAATGGCTTGTTTGGTGTGTGCTGTGAAAAAACAGAAACTTTTGCTGTAGTGTTTGAATTTTCATATTTTACTGGAACGTGCAAAAATTCTGAAATTTTTACACCGTACTTATATGCAAAAATTTTATTTTTTCCTATTTTTTCAGAATTTTTGGAGTTACAGAAGTATGTGTTTCATTTGCATCTTTACAGACTGTCCTGTTTTCACAGATTGCTGTTATAGTTTCTTTATTTGCGTATGTTTGAAATATTGTTGAGCCCCATTGACTTGGGAGCCATAGAATTGTGATGGAATATAGTGGGTAATGTTTAATTGTAATTATACAATAATGTTACAGCAGGACATGATGGGATTTGATGTTATATGTACTAACCCCTCTAATAAAAGTTCGGTTAAGTTTTGTGTCGATGAAGTGTTCGAAGATCGAGGAGGTATCGATATGAGAAGAATGAGGAGAGGAAAGAGTTCAATCTTGGGGATTCCCAAGGCACCCCAAGTAAATATTCAAGGAGACTCAAGCATCTACGCTTGGGGATGCCCTGGAAGGCATCCCATCTTTCTTCGACAATTATCGGTATGTTTGGTTTTTGTTTTGTTCACATGATATGCGTAAATTCTTGGAGCATCGTGTGATTTTTATTTTTCTTTTAATAATGCACCATGCTGGTATGAGACAGTCCTTGGTTGATTTATAGAATGCTCTTTGCACTTCACTTATATATTTTGAGTATGGCTTTATAGAATGCTTCAAGTGCTTCATTTATATCATTTGAAGTTTGGATGCCTGTTTCTCTACATATAGAAAACCGTTATTTGTAGAATGCTCTTTTGCTTCACTTATATTTATTAGAGCGTGGGCAAGTCTTTTGTAGAAAGAATTAAACTCTCATGCTTCACTTATATCTATTTAGAGGGTCAACATGAATTGGTCATTCACACGGTTAGTCATAAAATCCTACATAAAACTTGTAGATCACTGAATATGATAAGTTTGATTCCTTGCAATAGTTTTGCGATATTAAGGTTGTGATATGTGGGAGGTACTAGTGAATGATTGTGGTTTAGTAAGAATATTGGTGTTAAGGTTTGTGACTCCCAAAGCATGCATGTATAGATATGCGACGAAGTTATATCCTACTCATGTTAGTATCCAATGTTAATTATTCGTAATGCATGATTATGACCGTTGTCGCTCTCTAGTTGGTCGCTTCTCAATCTATTTGCTAGCCTTCACCTGTACTAAGCGGGAATGCTGCTTGTGCATCCAAATCCTTAAACCAAAGTTGTTCCATATGAGTCCACCATATCTACCTATATGCGGTATTACTCTACCGTTCCAAGTAAATTTGCATGTGCCACCTCTAATCATTCAAATAAGCATCTATTTTGTGTGCCCGTACCACTCATGGAGCGGCAGTGGGTGGTCAATATCTTCCATGCTAAGTGAGTTATTCTCATGATGGGTGTTTATTCACTTGTCATTGCACGAGAGAGGCTGGTAATTGGGATGCCCAGTCCTGTAATCAAAATGAATATATAATGAAACAAACTCCCCCGGAAAGTTGATTGCATGGAGGGCACCCAAGGATTCGGCTAGCCATGGCTTGTGTTTGAATGGTTGAGGGGGAGTAAACTTTACCTTTCCGCTTGGGAACCGCCTATAATGTGTTTAGCATGGAAGATATTTAGAACCCTCGGTCGTGACATTAATAGGAAAAGTACACCTCTCAAATTGTATTCATCTCTGATTTAAGCTTCGAGCTCTGGCACCTCTGCAAATCCATGCTTCCCTCTGCGAAGGGCCTATCTATTTACTTTATGTTATTTTACTTTTATTGTTGAGTCATCACCTTCTCATTCAAGCACCAGTTGGAGAGCACTATTGTCATTTTTATGCATTGAGTATAGTTAATGTTGTGTACATCGTGACTGGATCAATGATTGAGCATGACGGGCTAGGGATAACTTTCTTTAGCATTTTTATTTTGAAAGGCATGATTGTTTGTTGGTATGCCTGAGTATTGATGTCTTTATATCAAATTATAGACTATTGCTTTGAATCACTCGTGTCTTAATATTCATGCCTTGATTAGATTACATGATCAAGATTATCCTAGGTAGCATTCCACATAAAAATTATCATTTTTATCATTTACCTACTCGAGGACGAGCAGGAATTAAGCTTGGGGATGTTGATACGTCTCCCTCGTATGTATAATTTTTTATTGTTTCATGCCAATATTCTACAACTTTCATATACTTTTGGCAACATTTTATATTATTTTTTGGGACTAACATATTGATCCAGTGCCCAGTGCCAGTTCCTGTTTGTTGCATGTTTTTTGTTTCGTAGAAAATCCATATCAAACAAAGTCCAAACGCGATAAAAATTTATGGAGATTTATTTTGGAATATATGTGATTTTTAGGAAAAAGAATCAATGCGAGACGATGCCCGAGGGGGCCACAAGCTCAGAGGGCGCGCCCCCTACCCTGGGCGCGCCCAGCAGGCTTGTGGCTACCCCGTACGGCAGTTGGGGCCCTTCTTCTGCCGCCACAAAGATAATATCCGGAAGAAAATCCCCTCAAAATTTCAGGCCAATCGGAGTTACGGATCTCCGGGAATTTAAGAAACGGTTTTCGGCCAGAAAACAGGAACGCGAAACAGAAGAGAACAGAGAGAGAGAGATCCAATCTCGAAGGGGCTCCTCCTCTCCGGGAGCCATGGCAGCCATGGACCAAAGGGGAAACTCTCCTCCCATCTAGGGGGGAGGCCAAGGAAGAAGAAGAAGGAGGGGGGCTCTCTCCCCCTCTCTCCCGGTGGTGCCGGAACGCTGCCGGGGCAATCATCGTGACGACGATCTACACCAACAACTTCGCCGCCGTCAACACCAACTCTCTCCCCCTGTATGCAGCGGTGTAACACCTCTTCTCCCTGCTGTAATCTCTACTTAAACATGGTTCTTAACGCTATATATTATTATCCAATGATGTGTTGCCATCCTATGATGTTTGAGTAGATTTGTTTTGTCCTATGGGTTGATTGATGATCGTGATTGGTTTGAGTTATATGTTTTATTTTGGTGCTATCCTATGGTGCCCTCCATGTCGCGCAAGCGTGAGGGATTCCCACTATAGGGTGTTGCAATACATTCATTATTCGCTTATGGTGGGTTGCGTGAGTGACTGAAACACAAACCCGGGTAAGGGGGTTGTTGCGTATGGGAGTAAAGAGGCCTTGTTACTTAATGCTATGGTTGGGTTTTACCTTAATGATCTTTGGTAGTGGCGGATGCTTGCTAGAGTTCCAATCATAAGTGCATATGAACCAAATACAGAAAGTTTGTTAGCTCATGCCTCTCCCTCATATAAAATTGCAATAATGATTACCGGTCTAGTTATCGATTGCCTAGGGACAAATCCTTTTCTTGTGTTACAAAAGCTTTCTACTAAACAACTAACTTTTAGGCAAATTTTTGCATGCTCCCTCTTACCCCTCCTTTTCACATGAGAGGTAAGAGTACATAATAGATCTGAGCCATTGATTTGATTAAGTAGTGGTCAGATTAACTCTTACCTTCTGACCTCCCATGTAAAAAGAGGGGGTAAGAGGGAGCATGTTAAAATTGCTCTAACTTTTATTATCTTGCAAATTACTCATAGTTTTATTCTCGCAAAGTACTCCTAGTTTTATTCTTGCAAAGTAGTTCTAGCATTGCACCTACAAGGTACTTCTAGTTTCATACTTGTTCTAGGTAAAGCAAATGTTAAGTGTGCGTAGAGTTGTATTGGTGGTCGATAGAACTTGAAGGGGATATTGATTCTATCTTTAGCTCTTCGTTGGGTTCGACACTCTTATTTATCGAGAAAGGCTACAACTGATCCCCTATACTTGTGGGTTATCACACACCTACAGAGTGTTCAACCTCTTTCACCACAAAGTGGTTGAAACTGTAGATGTGCGGTTCGATGAGACTAACGGCTCGCAAAGGGAGCACCTGCCACATGTGATAGATGAACTCCCTCCAAGTGAATCCATCAAGCTAATGGGTACTGGAGACAAAATACCCACTGACGAACCCGGAGATGAAGTGGTCATGATACCTGCTCCAGTCCAGCGTGAAGACAATGGTCAGCCTGAAGATAATGCTGAGCCTGAAGACAATGCTCAGCAACAGCAAAGTCTTCGCCCTGTACATCCTCGTGTGGCCAATGAAGTTCAGATCGAGAAGATACTTGACAACATCAATGCACCTGGTCCTCTCACTCGCTCAAGATCCACACATCTAGCAAACTTTTGTGGACACTTCACTTTTGTCTCCATCACAGAACCCACCAAAGTCACTGAAGCTTTCATGGAACCAGAATGGATTTAGGCTATGAAACAAGAGCTTCAGCAATTTGAGCTCAACAATGTGTGGGAACTCGACAAGCGTCCTGACCCTCGCAAGCATAACATAATTGGAACCAAATGGATCTACCACAACAAGCAAGATGAACATCGTCAAGTTGTCAGAAACAAAGCCTGTCTTGTTGCACAAGGTTACACACAAGTGGAAGGAATTGATTTCGATGAAACCTTTTCTCCTGTGGCTAGACTTGAAGCCATCCGCATACTTCTTGCTTACACAAATCATCATGATATCCTCTTATATCCAATGGATGTAAAGAGTGCCTTTCTCAATGGAAAAATTGAAGAAGTCTATGTTGCTCAACCACCTGGTTTTGAAGATCCAAAGCACCCTGACAAGGTCTATAGGCTCAACAAGGCACTATATGGCCTCAAACAAGCTCCACGAGCCTGGTATGACACACTCAAGGAATTTCTGAAAAGCAAAGGCTTCAAACCTGGTTCACTTGATCCCACTCTCTTCACTAAATCATATGATGGTGAACTGTTTGTGTGCCAAATCTATGCGGATGACATTATCTTCGGCTGCACTGACAAACGATATAGTGATGAGTTCAGTCATATGATGCAAGAGCAATATCAAATGTCCATGATGGGAGAGCTGAAATTCTTTCTTGGTCTTCAAATTCGATAACAACGCAATGGCATCTTCATATCACAAGAGAAGTATCTCAAGGACTGCTTGAAGAAGTTTGGTATGCAAGATTGCAAGGGCTACAAGACGCCAATGCCAACCAATGGTCATCTGAGTTCTGACGACAATGGTAAAGAGCTCAAACAAAAGGTATACTTCTCCATGATTGGTTCTTTATTGTACTTATGTGCATCTAGGCCAGATATAATGCTTAGCATTTGCATGTGTGCCCGATTCCAAGGGGCACCAAAGGAATCGCATCACCTCGCGGTGAAGCGAATACTTCGATATTTGGCTCACACCCCAATGCTAGGATTATGGTATCCAAAGGGCTCAGAGTTTGATTTGGTTGGATTCTCCGATTCTGACTATGCTGGAGATAGGGTGGATCGCAAATCCACATCAGGCACTTGTCACTTTCTTGGACGTTCACTTGTATGTTGGTCTTCAAAGAGGCAGAACTGCATATCACTCTCAACTGCTGAAGCCGAATACATTCCTGCTGGATCCTACAGTGCTCAGCTTCTCTGGATGAAGCAAACCCTGAAGGACTATGGCATCAACAAGAAGAAAGTTCCTCTGTTCTGTGACAACGAGAGCGCCATCAAGATTTCACACAATCCTGTCCAGCACTCCAAGACGAAGCATATTGAGATCAGGCATCATTTCCTTCGTGATCATGTGCTCAAGGAATACATTGACATCATTCACGTCAACACTGAAGATCAGCTGGCAGATATCTTCACAAAGCCTTTGGATGAGAAGAGGTTTTGCAAGTTGCGGTCTGAGTTAAATATATTAGAATCCTTGAATGTCCAGTGAATGGACACACATCCTAACGCTTATGCATTGTTTATGACTATGATGTACAACACACGAAGTAACGTATGTCTTCAATTCATGAAGATGTACACTCTAAGTGTGAAGATATTAATGCGGAATTTGACTTCAGAGTGCCACGATAATTGTGCGCCGTGTCTGGGTCTAATACTTCCTATACGGTGGGTAACACCACCACCAAACTTTCTTGAAGATTTTCATTTGGCGTCACATCTATTGCATTATCTTCTTGATTTGGTTTGTCTTCACCAATGGCTTTATCTTCACATTTTGTTTGATCTTATTGCCTATACTATATGTATGAGTCTGTCCTCAACAGCATTCACTTATAACTATGTCTTCAAGTTGGATTTTTTTCTGAACTAAGTGAATGTGATCGGACCCTTACCCCTCTATGCTTGTCTCTTCCAATCTCTCCAAATCTTCATATGCATTATATTTGACATGTGTCGATTGTCTTCACTGTGTCCATGTAAGTCGAAGATTTTGAGACCAAAATTTAAAACGTTTTCATATCCTTATCCATTTTACCGGCCGCCGCTGTCGGGCCCATGGAACCCAGGGTATCCAGGCCCGTCTGCCTTTGGCCCAGGGTACAACACCTGGCATGGGCCCAGCAGGCCGCCACCGTCGAGCATCTCACCAGAACCCCTCGTGAGGCCCTGGCCTCCTCAGGACCCCTCCTCAGGGAGCGGGCGAGCACGGCTCGGCATCTTCACCAACAGCCTCGCGAGGCGGCCTCCTGAGGTGGCCTCCCGAGGCACCCTCCCGAAGACACGCAGGACAAGTGCTGTTCGGCTCGGTCGCGCGGTCTCATGCCCATCACGTGGGTGACGCGCGCGGCGACGAACGGCGACAGAGGCCGTGCCAGCAGGCGCGGATGAAGATGGTTTTCCCTTTTGTGCTAAGGGAGCAAGGCCAGCAATCCACTTCCCAAAGCAACCCCAAAGGTTGCCCGATCGGCGAAAGAAGACCAAGACGGCGGGCGCGCAGGGCGGAGGTCATCACCGAGCCCATCGGCGCGTCATGGATCACGCTTTTGCAATTGAAGACCGCCTTTAGTAAGGATAGCCTGAGCGCATGTCCCCTTTCAAAACCCGCCAAGTGTGGCAACCCTTCCCGCCTAAGTTTCAAGGGGGAAGAGGACCAAGGCAGGTATAAAGGGACAGTTGTCAGGACCGGATTTCCGGGATATAAATTTCCCAGCAATTGGTCCTTGTGCTCACTAGCCCCAGGATTACTGTTAGCTGGTGAGGCACAATCTTGATACAGAAATTCCAAGCAAAAATACAAAATGTAGTACAAGACCATTCTGGTCTATGAGTACAACAAAAGGGTTTCTAGTGGTTGATGGCGGAAGCGGTCTGCGGAGCATCAGCGCCTATGGGACTCCATTTCCCACAGGAATGGCTGACCTGGATAACTCCTATCTTCGCGAGGCTGCTATCACTGTTGCCTAGGTTCCGGGACTGTCGTCGTTACGCTCCTCTCCAAGCAAGAAATCTGGCCAAGACAATAGCCAGGGACAAGCCAGTGAGTACTTTGAATGTACTCGCAAACATCATGGAAGCAGGTATAATGTAACAGATGATAATCATGCACCGAAATAATTCATGATCATTTAATCGGTCACGAAATAAAATTCGTGATGCACGTAAGCAGGTCATCCATATTGACAGGAAGGAGCAATCAGAGAATGAAAGTAAAATAAACCGATCGAGTGTCTGAAGCGACACCTCGAAAGGATAATAATATAAAGCATGCCTCAGTCGGGCGTCTGAGCGACGCCACATAAAGGGCTTATAAGAAAAATAAATAACAAGCATGCCACAGTCGGGCGTCTGAGCGACACCACATAAAGGGCTTATAAGAAAAATAAATAACAAGCATGCCACAGTCGGGCGTCTGAGCGACACCACATAAAGGGCTTATAAGAAAAATAAATAACAAGCATGCCACAGTCGAGCGTCTGAGCGACACCACCTAAAGGGCTTATAAGAAAAATAAATAACAAGCATGCCACAGTCGGGCGTCTGAGAGACACCACATAAAGGGCTTATAAGAATAATTACAACGAGTAACCAGGAGGTAGAACCATCCCAAGGATACTCAATAATACAAATATTAAAAATGGTTAGTCCACAAATATAATAGTAAAAATCATCATTTGTCACAGGCCATGATCAGTAATCCGGTTTAGAAGTTTTATCCTCCGAAGACCGACACTAAGACCGACACTTGACCCATCCCAGACTGTAGTCCTTAACCGCGGACACGGCTATTCAAATAGATATAAGCTCTGCAGAGGGTGTACTCTTTACCCACGAGTAACGGATTTCCTTAGTCCACCGGGACTAATTCCGTCTACGGTCTTTGAATTGAAAACACACCTGACTTGCACATACCAGCTTAACTTACCGATGTCTGGAATCACCCATGACACTCGTTAAGCAAAACTCTAAGTGGGAGGCTCCAACCTCGATTAGCATGGGATCGAATTTATATTCGCGCGCTCTAAGGGGTGCCCCCCTCTCGGTCCCGGACCGGAAACACCCATGCCCCCGGACGAGGTGGCATGCCTACCGGATGCAGCCGGTATCTTCCACCATGGCCTCTCTGTACGGTGTGTGCCAAGAAAGGGGTTGACAACTTACTAAACCGTACCCTACATGCGGCAGGGACGAGTGGTAGTACGAAACAAGTATGGGGGTTACTGGAACAAGACTCGATCTATGGTCGACTCAGGAGGCTTATGTGTTCCCTGCATGGTTAGCACAACAAATATTTTTCACGGCATCAGACAGAAATCACCGTTCTTCATACCCCCTCATGCCTTTCTGACCATTCTCGCTCCAACAAGATGTCAGCACCAAGCTCGTGTCTACCCGAGACAGAGACTTCTCCGGATTCCTTCCGGTAAGCATGTGAGGTATAAGAGGGCGAATACTGTCACCAGTATTTTAGTATCAACAGCAAAGAATGCACTCCAAGGCATGATCACAACATCACATGAAATAACGAATGTTTCCAAAAACACCTCGGTGTTGTAGTCACGTCAAACAACACACAATAAGCATTTGACCGGGTTTTAGGATGCTTGCCTTCAAGGTGCAGAAGTGCAGGGTGCACCACAAAACTTTTGAAAGCTTTCTTCCCTCTCTGATTCCTATTTCGAAAAGTATTTGAATTAACACGTAATTCAAAAACAGTACAAAAAGTTGTCTTGGAAAATTTTCAAATAAATATGAAAATAAATTAGATGAGATTCCAGAGAAGTAGGAAAAAGAATCAATTCATTTGGAGTTTTATTTAAAAAGATATGTCCAATCAAAGGTTCAGTCAAACTCTGTTTTTAAATAAAACAGAAAATAGAAAACGGTTCGCAGTGAAAACGCTTTCGGAAGAAGAAAACGTACTTCCGGGGTTTTACGCTTTCTGAAAACTGTCGCGCACTTCCTGGAATATGTTTCCTCTTGAAGAAAACGCATTCTGGGTTAAGACGCCAACAGGCCAGGGCTTGTCTCGCCGACAGGCGGGACCCGCTTGTCGGGTTCCTCTTCTTTCTCCCGCGCACAGGAGGCAGAACCAGAGGCGAGCTTCCGGCAGCGATTGCCGGCGCCAGGAGGCACCTCTCCCGGAGCTGTGCACACCGGCGTGCTCAGAAGGGAGGGGCCCATCCTCTGGAGGGCAAAGGAATCACCGGGGAGCTCGGGGGTGAGCACCCTTTCCTCCGAGGCGGACCGGGAGCTCCGGCGAGCACGGTGTCGGCCTACTGCTGCTACGGCTCAAATTAACAGGCGGAATGGGCTTGCGGGGTCGAGAGGAATCTACGGGTGAGGAAAGAATGGGACGGGAGGCTCTGGCTGTGGAGAAATTAACAGGAGGGTGGCGGCGGCTGGCTCGGCCGGAGATGGGGGAGAAAGGTTCCTTCGGTCGAATTGGAGCTAGGGGGGGTTCACAGGGAGCTGCAGGTTTGCGGTGAGGGCGACAGATAGCTTGAGGGGTCCTATTTATAGCGCGACGAGGTCGGTACCGAGGCGGCCGTGGATAAGATCGCCGGAGAACCGACGTTCTGTTGCTGTAGGGCGACGTGGCGGCGACTAGCGGTGTTGGCAGGGCGAGAGGATGAGGACGGCCTGTTCCAGGGGCAGCTGGCGGGCTGAGAGAGCTTGGGCAGTGCCGTGCGCGGCAAGCTCTGGCAGCGGCAGTGGCTGGTTGCGGGGGCGGCACTGCGGCGAGTCAGGGAGCGGCTTGGCTGGTCTTGGCGCGTCGCGGCATAGTCAGGAGACAGGGGAGATGAACTGGATCTAGCGGGGGAGGCGCTACTGGTCGCGGCGGCTCGGGCGCGGCACGAGCAAAACGTGCGCTCTGGGCGCGCCCAGAGCACGCACGGCGCCTGCTCGATGGAATGCTAGGGGGGCTAATCATGCTTGGATGCAAATGAAAATTAACAGGTTTCGGTTAAATACAATGGAAGGTTTAGGGGACATGGTGGTTTGGCAATTAGAACAAGCTCACAGTGCAATTTTAAAACCATGCCAAAATCTGGACATGCACTACAGATGCTCGACAAAATGCCAGGGGCATCTAGGGATCTGCTATGGCCACAAAAATTTCCAGATGAGAGTCACTTTAGATGTAGGTGATAATGGTAAAGTTGTTTTGGGAGAAACAGAAACTTGTTAATGCAATTTTTGGTGAAAAGCAATTCTGGACAGAAACTGTAGACTATAATTTCATGTGTCCAAGTATTTCCAATGGGTCCAAAATTCTGGACTTAAGGGTTTTATAGGATGTACTATGAGTAGGAAAAATCTTAAGAGCAATGGGGCAAGATAAAATAAGGTTGTAGTACAAACTACCAATCTGGACCAGAATAAAGATGAGGATGGTTTGCTCAAATATTCCAAAGAACCCAAATGGATTTTTACATAAACCAGAGTTATATACTCCTACTGACATCCCTGAATTTTTATAGAATTTTTAAAGGAATATTTAAATAGGTTGAAGTGCAGACTGCAAATTGAACCAGATTTAAAAACTTGAAGTGGTGCTCAAATTTTACAATTGACAAAGCTGGGTTTTTGCATAAAAGTGATCCAGGGACATCACATGACTCCTACAAATTTTTGTGGAATTTATAGATGAAGTTAAAATAGTTGCAGTGCAAATGGGGCTTTGAAAGGAGTTAAAATGCTATTAAATGAATTAAATCTTGGCCAAATTTTATTATAAAAATTATTCCACTGGTTTTTAATGAATGCAATAAAATTCAAGCCATACAACAATACTCAAAAGTTTCAAGACAGAACAAAAGAATTTTTGAAATTCAGGCAAAAAGGAGTGGCTCTGTGATCACAAGAAAATCCAGAAAGGAAAATTTTTAATCCCTGGCAAAATTTTAATTAACAAAACATTGTTAAATTTTTGGGGTGTTACAACAGTGCTGCCATTGTAGGGCAAGGGCTTCGACCGATTCCATCTTCTCCTACCTTGTACACTTGTTCTCACCAGAGCAATCCCAACCAAGCAGGAGTAGGGTTTTACACCGCAAGGTGGCCCGAACCTGGGTAAATAGCTGAGTCCACGGTCCGCTCCCGCTCTCGCCGTAGCTTCGCCGTAGTTAGGCTGTGGTAGAGGACGAGAGGTAGGAACGAGCTCACCCCAGTGTTCGAACCTTTGGGTCCCCGGAGCCCGAACTCCGACATTTGGCATGCCAGGTAGGGGTGCGCTACTGTTCTTCAGCCTCATCCTCCGCTCCACCAGCCCCATGGCGACGCACGCCACGAGCGCGCTGAGCGCAGGGCTAGCCGCGTGGCTCAGACAGAGCCGGTGGCCCGCGGCAACCGCCGCCGCCCTGTCGAGACCGCAGCTGCTGCCGCCACCGACCCCGCTGCCCGTGAGCAGCAGGACTCCTCCCTGCACCCCTCCGTGCAGGCGAACGGCCACACCGCCATGGCCTCTTCCTCCCTCGCCCACCGTGGGCTGCCGAACGCGCAGGCCGCGCTACTCATGGCGCGCGAGCTGCTTCGCTACCGTCCAGCTGACGCCGGCTATGACTCCTGGTTTGGTCGCATCACCGAGCTCGTCAACGCCGCCGGGGATGCTCCGGCGCCTTCCCACTCGCTCCGCCCTCCGCCGTCTCACGCTGGGGACCTGGCACACGGCGCACCCTTGCCGCCTCCTCCGCGTAACGAGCTCGGCGGGCCCCAACGCAATGCGCGGGCGCGCGAGCCATCCTGGGGCGCATCCTCTCCGGTCCGAGACGAGGCTAGCTGCCAGATCATCCGACGCGCGCCCCCTGATGCGTGAGTGCTCCTCGAGCGGCAGTGCCAGCGCCAGAACCAGGCCGTCCAGGAGGTAACGGCGGCTGGGCAACAGAACCGCGCCGCCCTCGCCGGCGGCGGCCCCTCAAGCGGTGTGGGCTGCCGTGCCTTCACTCGCGAGCTACGTCGGGTGGTGTGGCTCGCGAAGTTCAAGCCTGAGCTACCTCCACGCTATGATGGCACCCCCAACCCTGCAGAGTTCCTTCAGCTCTACGTGCTGAGCGTCGAGGCGGCGAACGGCGACGACAAGGTCATGGCGAACTGGTTCCCCATGGCCCTCAAGGACGGCCCCCGCTCCTGACTCATGAACCTCCCTGAGGCGTCTATCTCCTCGTGGGCCGAGCTTTGCAGCCAGTTTGTCGCCAACTTCAAAGGCACGCAAGACTGCTCCCTCACCATCAATGACCTACGGCATGTGCGGCAGCGCCCAGACGAGACCCTCCGCAAGTACATCCAGCGCTTCAGCCAAGTGCGCAACAAAATCCCGCGCGCCTCTGACGCGACCGTTATCTCCGCGTTCTCCACCGGCGTCACGGACGTCAAGATGCGCGAGAAGCTCGCCATCAACGACGAGCTGGACTCGGTGCTCGAGCTGTTCGACCTCACCGACAAGTGCGCCAAGGCTGAAGAAGGGCGCCTCTTCGTCCACAACGACCCCGATGCGGCGCTCGATGCTGCCAAGGCCAAGAACAAGGACGCCAAGCGCAAGGGTCCTGCCGTGCTTGCGGCGGAGCCCGAGCAGAAGCGCGGCCGTGACCGCGACGAGCCCAGGAAGGACGGCCGGCCGCTCGGCGCCTACCACAACATGCGCTCCCACATCACTGAAGACTGCCAGGAGCTCAGGCTGCTCTGCGATGAGCGCCAGGGCCACCGAGACGACCGAAACGGCCGCGGCGCCGGCCACGGAGGTGGCCGCGGCGGCAATCGATGGGACAGCCACAACGGCAACGGCAACTTCCGCCAGGGCTGGCGTGACCAGCCTCGTGAGGCGAATCCTCAGGCCAATGCCGCTCTCCCGCCGCTGCCGCCGCCGCCCCGGAGGAACGACGCCAACTAGCCAGATGAGGGCGTTGGGGGCTACCAGGAGCCTCGCGCGGTCGCCTGCATCCTTGGCGGAGCTCAGGCCCCTGCGTCCAACCGCCACTTCAAGTAGCTCTCTCGCAAGGTGAATGCTGCCCTCCCGAGGCCTGAGGCCACGCGGCCCCTCAAGTGGTCGCAGTACGCCATCACCTTCGACTCCAAGGACCACCCCAAGTCCACGGCCTCCGCTGGCGCACTCCCCATGCTGTGCACTCCCACCATCAGCAACGTCGCGGTCACCAAGACCCTCATCGACGGAGGCGCTGGCCTCAACGTGATCTCCATCGAGACCTTCGAGACGCTCCAAGTGCCCTACGACCAGTTGATGCCGACCAGGCCCTTCTCCGGAGTGACTGATGGCTCCACCATCCCTCTGGGGCAAGTGCGCCTCCCCGTCACCTTTGGCACCCATAAGTGGCGCACATCAGCCTGCCGTACAACACCATCTTGGGCTACCCAGCTCTCACCAAGTTCATGGCGGCGACCCACCATGCCTACAACGTCCTCAAGATGCCTGGCTGCAGCGGCATCATCACTGTCACCTGCGACGAGAAGGACGCGATCTGCTCCCTGGAGCACACCTACAAGGCTGCTGCCGCCGCGCATCCGACTGACGAGGACGCGGCCGAGCCTCTTGAGGCCGCGTCCGCGAAGAAGAAGTAGTTGTTCTCTCAGGATCGCGCCGAGACAAAGAAGGTGTCGGTGGACGGCAGCGGCTCAGGCCCTGCCTTCACCATCGGCGCTGGCCTTCCTCCTGCATAGGAAAGCGCGCTCGTCACCTTCCTTCGGGCAAACTCGGATGTTTTCGCCTGGAAAGCATCTGACTTGTCCGATGTGCCGAGGGAGGTGATCGAGCACCACTTAGCAGTGTGCCCTAACGCACGCCCTTTCAAGCAAAAAGCACGGCGCCAGGCGCCAGAGAAGCAAGATTTCATCGTCAAGGAAGTTTAGAAGCTCCAAGAAGCTAGAGTCATCCGAGAGGTGCGCCACCCCGAATGCCTCGCCAACCCAGTCGTCGTCCCCGAGAAGGGCGGCAAGGAGCATATGTGCGCCGACTTCACCAGTCTCAACAAGGCCGGCCCTCAGGACCCCTTCCTGCTGCCGCGGGCCGGTCAGGGCGCTGGCCCCGCCGTTGGCGGCGCACACATGCCCTTCGGCCTGAGGAATGCCGACGCCTCCTTCCAGACGCTGGCGCCCCTCATGCCAGGGCCTCGTGAGCCCCCGGGCTCTCGCGAGCCCCGTGGGCCTCAGGAGCCCCCTGGTCCTGGCGAAGTGAGCTTCCGCAGCGCACCTCGCCAGGCGATCTGACGACTCTCCGGCACAGTTCCGCCAGGTGCGTCCGAGCGTCGCCGCGCGCGGCCCAAGCTCTTTCTTGCCGCGCCTTCGGCACCTTCGCTCCCGGGATCCTTCCGCCAAGGTGATTTGGTTTAACGCGACTGAGGGCGTCCCACGGGCTGCACCAAGCTCAAGCTGACCCGTGCCGGACACGGCAGCCTCGCCCCTCTCCTTTTTGGTTGTGTAATGGATTTTGCTAATTATGCTCTGATGAGTTTATGCTACCTACTGACTTGCGTGTTGGGTATGATGCCGTCTCGAGAGCGCCACACGCTTGCGACCCCTCTCCTGGCCGTTCCGCGAGCGGGGGCTAGCCACGGCGCCTGTGCACGGGTCCGTCCCTGCAGTGCCACTAAACCCAAGTGACCGAGCTCTGGCTCGCGGGCCTGCTCCCATGAACGTCACCTCACCGAGGTCCTTGGTGCCTTATCTCCTCACGCAATGGCCACGAGCGAGCTAGCGAGTGCGCGTCGCTCCCCCCATTGTAAGATTTGTCAACATGCAGTGCCTCAGGACGCAGGCTGTTCGGGAGCCTCGCGGGTGGTCCCTCGCGAGACGAAGACGTCGAGGGCCAAGCCTCAGGAGGCACGCCTCATGAGCCGCGTACGGCGCACGCGCAAGCTGCAGCTCGGTCGCCGGACGCTACCCTCCGCAAAAAGCTAAGTCTAACTACTTCGCGAGATGCCCTCACCGTCACTCAAGCTCCCTCCCTTCGCGATCTCGCTGAGCGCTGGCATTTTTCTTTCGCGTGAGCCGCTTGCATGCCAAAGGGGGGCTCCCTGAGCATCGCGCCTCAGGAGCCCTCACTAGCTCCCGGTGCCCCTCACCTCCTGGCCTTGTCCAGCATCGCGACCGGACATACCAGCGGCGGCTGAGGCCCGCTCGGGGGCTGGGTCCTGACGGTGTAGAGCGCAGAGGCAAACAAGAAAAGAAAAATCGGCCTCACGAGAGGACTTCGGGAGGGAACACATACTTTCCAACCCACAAAAGCATTAAATTGAAACATAAAAGATACTGTTTTCACACCCCCCACGGGGCAACATCGATCTAGTACAGGAGAATAAAAGAAAAAGGAGGCCTAGGCAGGGCACCGCCATCCCCAAGACTCCAACACGGACGCCGCACGCGCCTAGTCGGAGTCCTCGTCCTCGCTCTTGACGCGGGGGGAGCTGTCGTCGCTTCAGCTCCCGCCGGAGGGGGCGGTGCCGCTGTCACCGTCGTCCTCGCTGGAGGAGCCGCTGTAGCTGCCGTCCTCGCTCTCCGCGCAGCACTCCAGACGGCTGCCAGAGATCTCGAAGATCTTCACGAAGAGCGTGGCGGCCCCGTCGTACTTGAACTGGAGGACGTGCCCCCGCTTCAGGCCGCGGATGAGGGCGAACGACTTCCACCCCTGCTTCAAGAACATGAAGCCCGAGGGGGTGAACTCCGCCGCCACCTAGGAGGGGCCGTTGCAGCAGCCGTCGGCCTACACCCACAGGCCCAAGGGCGCGCGGTCCACCATCGCCTCCGCGAAGGAGTCCGGAAGCCGAAGCCAGGTGCAGGGCCGGCGATGCATGTTCACTATGAACTCATGGGCCGCCTCCGTCGAGTGGCTCCCTGCCTGGGGGGGTAGGACGGCCGCCCCGCCGCGGCCGCCTCGGCCACGCGTGCCGCGCCCTCCGCGCCCGTGGGCGGCGCCCCTTCCACGGCCGCTGGGACCGACGCCGGCAGCCGCCGGGGAGCGCCCGCGTCCCCGGGGCGGAACCTTGGATGCGGCAGCGGAAGCGCAGGCATGCCCTCTTCCCCTCGCCATCTCTGCGGTGGCTCGGGCAAGGCAAGGAAAGAAAGATTGGAGGAAGGAGAAGATGGGTGGAGGACTTCGGCCCTTCTCTTCCCCTCTTTATGCTTGACGCGGGGCTCTTCTCATCGCTCCGCCTTCTTCGGCGTTGGGAATCGAAGCAGCAGCAATGCGCGAAGGAAGGCAATGATGGTCTCGCGTCGCGCGCGATAGGCTTTATGTCAGCGCGGGCGGTTACCGAGGCGTCGTCGGAGAAGTGGGGGCGTCCCCCGTCACATCGTGCGCCACGTGTCGCGCCTGGCCCGCAGGTGATCAGGGCCCATGCCGTTTCGCCCCCTAGTAGGCGGGAACATGCGCGCCGCGGGCCCGGGGGCTACTGTCGGGCCCATGGAGCCTAGGGTATCCAGGCACGTCTGCCTTTGGCCCAATGCGCAACGCCTGGCGTGGGCCCAGCAGGCCGCCACCGTCGAGCATCTCACCAGAACCCCTCGTGAGGCCCTGGCCTCCTCAGGGAGCGGGCGAGCAAGGCTTGACATCTTCACCAACAGCCTCGCGAGGCCCTCTCGCGAGGCGGCCTCCTGAGGTGGCCTCCCAAGGCACCCTCCCGAAGACACGCAGGACAAGTGCTGTTCGGCTCGGTCGCGCGGTCTCGTGCCCATCACGTGGGTGACGCGCGCGGCGATGAACGGCGATAGAGGCGTGCCAGCAGGCGCGGATGAAGAGGGTTTCCCCTTTTGTGCTAAGGGAGCAAGGCCAGCAATCCACTTCCCAAAGCAACCCCAAAGGTTGCCCGATCGGCGAAAGAAGACCAAGACGGTGGGCGCGCAGGGCGGAGGTCATCACCGAGCCCACCGATGCGTCATGGATCACGCTTTTGCAGGCGAAGAATGCCTTTAGTTAGGATAGCCTGAGCGCCTGTCCCCTTTCAAAATCCGCCAAGTGTGGCAACCCTTCCCG
The DNA here is from genome assembly GCA_039707655.1 of Elymus sibiricus. NCBI lineage: Eukaryota > Viridiplantae > Streptophyta > Magnoliopsida > Poales > Poaceae > Elymus > Elymus sibiricus. The sequence goes on from CM077664.1 coordinate 347,335,787, forward strand.
CCTAAGTTTCGAGGGGGAAGAGGACCAAGGCAGGTATAAAGGGACAGTGCTGCCATTGTAGGGCAAGGGCTTCGACCGATTCCATCTTCTCCTACCTTGTACACTTGTTCTCACCAGAGCAATCCCAACCAAGCAGGAGTAGGGTTTTACACCGCAAGGTGGCCCGAACCTGGGTAAACTGGTGAGTCCACGGTCCGCTCCCGCTCACGCGCTCTCGCCGTAGCTTTGCCGTAGTTAGGCTGTGGTAGAGGACGAGAGGTAGGAACGAGCTCACCCCAGTGTTCGAACCTTTGGGTCCCCGGAGCCTGAACTCCGACAGCCGCAGAAGCCGGAACGACCTCCCGCCAAAACTGCTAAGTAGTGGGGTTTGTGCGTGGCTGTCAAAACAGCACCAGCATGCCATGCGTGAACCAAAGACGTATCGCCAGGGGCAGCACAGTAAATTCACCATCATGAACTCCTCCTTATAAATAATTCGCCCCTGTGGTCATTAAGTTCTTTCACACCTGTCGCTCTTGCCATCTCAACCCTAGCGCCGTCGCTAGCTTCCATCGACGCCGAAGAAGAAGCGCTTCACTGTCGCGACCTCTTCGACACCGTACTCACACCGGCCGTGGATATCTTCTCGCCGCCACCGCCGTAGCTGTCTTCCACTGCCAAGTTAGGGCGTGGGAGATCGAACTGCTCAGCTTCCTTTGCGTCTCGTTGAGCTGTTCATCGTGCGGTAAATAAAAATCACTTTTTTACTGTTTGTTTGATCCGAAATTTCTCCATATATCTTCAGAAGTTGTTCTTTCACCTTCAAATCTATATCTTCAGTCACACATCTCATATCTTGCAAAGTTCCTTCACTTATGCTATGTTTCGTATGATTCCTCACTTGTACCTATTTTTGAATTTGTACAAATCTGGAACCAACACTCTGTAAGTGAATGTCTTCGCACTATGAGGTCATTGTCTTCAAACTGATTTATCTTCAAAATCCTCTGAGAATGCATATGACCTCTCCTCCTTCCCTCGCATCTCTAATTCTTTCACAAGTACATGTCCGTGGGGGAGTCACTTGGTTCTCATAGTCTGAATTCATTTGCAGACTTCTTACAGCTTCATCTTGATTCTCCTGAAGCCAGTTCCTGTCGAATCAGTAGAGCGAAGCCAATCAACCCTTTGAAGCCAATGGCTGGTGGTAAATTTTCAAAGAAGGGAGGAAGACAAAGGCGAGCAAACACTGCTCTTGACCTCCCTCCAGATCTGTATGAGCAATACAAGTCAGATCTAGAGGAAACGTATGGTGAACGCAAATCGTGTGTGCAGTGGATTAGAAGATATTGGGCTACGCAATGGTTCTACTATCATTTTGTTACACTTGAATATGCTGACAAGAATGCAGTCAGGCCTCCATGGGCAGATATTGTCTACCGAAAACTAATTCCGAAGACAAAGGCTGACTCCATTGCTCAACACTTCTATCCATGCATGGTCAGAGGTGTGAAGCCACAAGATGCTGACCCATCCAGTATCAGATGGTGTCATGAAGATGATCTCTTTGAAGCCAATTACCGGTTTGCAAAGGGTTCAGCTGAGCAGAACAAGAAGGACTATGGTGTTGACTTCAACCCTGGTCCGGCGGAACCAAGGCCCGATGGCTCCCGTCAAGCAGATCCAAATCTGACGGGTCCATGGGACAGTCTTCAAGCATACATTGAACATATTGACGCTCTTCGTGCTGCCGCAGCTGCCGCTCGCGGAGAAGCTCCTGCTGAAGATATTGCTCCTGCCTCCCCCAAGTTGCATAGAAAGCCTAAGGCCTCCAAAGCTAAAGAGGGGCAATCTTCAAAGTCTGCCGCCACACCAAAAGCTTCAAGAGTGAAGCCTATAAGATCTGCACCTCCTGAATCCAGTGTGCAATCTGAAGATGTATCTCGCAACTCTCCAAAGAGAAAGCAATCTGCAGGGCGAGGCCCTAAACCAACAAACACCCTTCGGGATGATGATGCCATCATTGATTTGTCTGATGATGAGTTTGATGACGATGCTCTTGAGCAGCTCATCAAGAACAAGCAGGAAGAGGCCGATATCTTCAAGGACCTGCCTCTGTTCAACTATGACATACTGAACAACTTCATTGATGAATGGTTTCGCGACCCATCTCTGTCGATTGACGATCTACAACTTCCAATTGACATAAGTGCCACTTTCCAAGGCTTCATCAACCAGAAACTTGCAGTAGTCCAAAAAGTGCTTGAGCAGAAGAACAAGATTGAGCATGAGAAACAGCTTTTCAAGAAGCATCTTGCCAAGTTCAGCGTCAAGGAAATTCACGGCTACAAGAAGATGATGGCAGGCCTGAAAGAAGAATTTCAAAAGCGTCGTGGTGACGCCAAAGGTGCCAGGGAATGCCTCAAGCACTATGCTGAGAAGACAGTGCAAGCTCACAATGAGGGCTTGAAGAGAAAAGCACTTGGCCATCCCGCAATTGATCCGCAGCTGATCAAGAAGAAGAAGAAGAAGAAGCCAGTGACCCCTGCTGCTGAGGCACCAAGGCAAGATATGCCCAAGATTGTCTTTCCGCCAAGCTTCTCTGGTTCGAAGCCATCTGTGCCATCCATTGCTTTAGAAAAGAAGAAGACTCAGCAAGCTAAAGCCGAAGCTCATAAATGCAAGCATTCTGATGCCTCTGCTGTCTCTCCTTCTCAGAAACGCCAAAAGACAAAGTCTTCAAAGGCTTCGCGCAGGGCACAAGCGGCAACTGCTTCATCAGCTCCTCAAGAGCTGTTGCTTGTGACGCCAATCTCTGTGGCACCCCCTGTTTCAGAAAATACAAAAAGAAGAGTTGTTGTGCATGAACCTGCTTCCACAGAGGTTCCTGTTACTGAAGATATTCCAGCTGTTGACCCCACCGCAGTTGATGACATTGGTACTAAAGCCAATGTGCGAAATGAAGATGATAAAGTCCTTCCTCAGATTACCCAAGATGTGGTATCATCACCTGTTCAAGAGAACAGTGAACCTACCAGCATTGGCAGATCCCTGACGCCAATGGCCACTGATGAGTGCTGGGATGAGCAGCATCATGAAGAGATCCCCACCACTCCACCTCCTCAAGCTGCCACCATGGATATGCCTCACATTCATGGAATGCCTGAAGCCATGGAGGAAGATCATTCGTCTCCAAAGGCGTCGCCCTCATTTCGAAGGCTTCGCCGTGGCCCAAAACCTTCAGCCTCCATGTCACGTATTTCTGAGGAGGATGTGCATCAAGAAGCCTCTGTTTCTCAAGATGTTGTGCAAGAAGATGTTCCTCCCAGTACCACAGCTCAAACTGAAACTGCACAAGTTGAACCAGTACAAACTGTATCCACTGAAGTTCAACATGAGCTCGAAGTGAAACAGACTGAAGACGTTCCGGCTGCAACCACTGAATCCATTCAAGAGCCGGTGTCTGAAATTGTTACTCCTGTTGCCACTGAGGCCCTTGTGCCTGAAGTCAATCTGACTGCAACTCATGAAGCTCCTGCTCCTTCTCCTGAAGTCATTGCTCCAACTGAAGACAATGCGCCAAATACAGCTTTGGCCTACAATCGAGCTGGTGAGCTTGTTCCTGTTTTGTCGCCAACTCTCACTCCACCTGTGCAGCATGGTCCGCAATATGAGTTCAACATCAACAATCGGCCACTCATTCAGAGGCCTATGCCCAGAATACCAAGGCTTCACAGCGCACCTTCAACTGACTATTCATTCAGTGTCGCTGCTTTCAGAAATGAGAACACGTTCTTTGACAGCTCCAATAATCCCTTCAAGAAGACACGCATATCTTCGGACAGATTCTGAACTCATCATCAGCGCAGCTACTATATGTGCGTCATGTACAATCAAGACCGGATTCATCCTCATAGGCGTTTGGATCGTGAAGTCATGTCTGGTCTCCCTTGCTTGGACCAAGCTTTGGAATGCTTCAGAGACGTTGGATTGTTGCCCTTTGTCACAGACAAGGAACACTGGAATGAGGAGCTCATACTCCAATTTTATGCAACTCTCCACATTTCTGGCTTCAACAGGGACCCCAAGACTTGGAACTTTGAGTGGATTACTAGGGATATTCATCATGAAGCCAAACCTCAAGATCTTCTCGAGCTCACCACCTTGCCCACTCATGGCGACTTCTACAATCCAGGTTTTGATGCTTATGAGAAGGAAGTTGAAAGCATCTTCCAGAAGCAGAGCCGAACATGAATGAAATGCTCACAATGATGAAGCCATTGCCATTTGAAGCTGAATACCCCATGGAGTTCTTCGTCAACGACCTTGAGTACTTGCCTCAAACTTTATATCACATTCTTCGCAACACTCTATGGCCAATCAAAGGGCATTCATCTTCAGCCAAGCTTGAGGGCGCCATGAAGACATTGGTATACTATGTCGTCAATGGTATCAGATTCAACACGCATGATTTCTTCATCCGACAGCTTGCTGCCTCTGGGATGGATCTGTTTGGCCTGAAGTTCTATGCACCATGGATCATGCGCCTCATTAAACTTCGCTCAACTGTGCAATATGAACCCTCTGGTCGCACACATCATATCTTTTTGCCTGAAGTGGATGCACCTCATGAAGTCATTTATCCTTCAGTAGATAAAGATCCAAGAATTATTGAAGCAAGCCACTCTGCTTATATGGAAGCTATTCATCTTCCCAATGTGGCCCCTACTTCAGAACTTGCTGGTCAGTTTCGGCAACCACGTCAAGCCAACACTGAAGCCACTACCAGTACAGTTCCTCAAAGGCCTCAGAAGCGGCCCAAGGTGATGACAGATAGGGAGTTGATTATTTCTCTGCATCAGAAGCAAGATAAACATCATGACTGGCTCAAGAGGCAGATGAAGAGCATCATATCTGATCTCAACAGAGTTCGAAACCTCTCCACGAAGAATGCCTTTGTAGCTCATGAAGCCAACCGTCGTGCTTGGAAGAGCCTCACACTGCTATGTCTGAAGACGACCTTGCTGCTGATGGCTTCAAGGAGAGCTTCAAATTTGACTCCAAGCCTCCATCATCAGAGAAGTGGCATGCTACGCCTTCACTTGAGGACTCGGATTACTCTTCTTCAGTGCCACAATTCATGCCAGGATTGTTGATGAAGAAGATGATGCCACTTCTCCAGCTATGGCTTCACTGCACCAAGATGCTGCATCAAGCCCGTCTGCACCGCCAAACTCCACCATCGACCCGGCTGCCCCGACATCTTCGTTGCCTCCTCGGGACGTTTAGACATCCTATGTCTTCATACCTTTTTGGTCATTCGATGACAAAAGGGGGAGAAGCATATGGGTTGATAGTCTTCAAGCGGGCATTTTGGGTCGGGCTTGCTATATTTCGTTAAGTTTGCAACTCTCGTTTTGGAACATTTGGTTATTTGGGTTGTAAACTTAAGTCCTGAAGGACGTCTGCTACATTTGCTACTTGTCATTTCTGCGCTACTGCTATATCTGATTTTATGCGCTTGAAGTCATTTTGCAGACGCCCATTTTCCATTGTGCATTCCGTTATCTTCATAATACTTTGTATGCACATGTTATGACTTCATGAATAGAGGGAGAACTCCACAAAGCAAAACCTACCATGTGCATTTGCATTCAAAAGCAAATTACTTATATGCACATCTTCAGGGGGAGCTCCTCAAATTTCATGAAGTCAAACACCTTGTTCCTTAAACTTTCACATATTTTGATCCCCGCTGAAACTTCAACCAGTTTGTCATCAATCACCAAATAGGGGAAGATTGTAAGTGCATCTAGTGCCACCCCTTGTTGGTTTTGGAGTATTGAAGACAAACTTGGTTGAAGGGACTAATGTGTTTGTGAGATTCACAGGAGAACACAGGTAGGAGTCCTTATTGATTCGGTTTACCCATCAAAGATGACCCCTAAAAATGTATGAAGACATTGACGACAATGATGGGTCACGAAGACATTCGTGTTGAAGCCAATGGCTCATGAAGACATTCACTTGAAGCAAATGGAACGCAAAGACTTAGTCTTTTGGTAGTTTCATTTTCTTCTTTCTTGAGTCATAGGAACCACCGCACTGTAAGTGGGGTCGAGGAAAACGAAGTCAGAAACTGACGTGATGCCCAACCCAAATCCTATGTCTTCGAGTGAAGACAAATGAGAGAAAACCTCTTCCAGAGTTGGTTGAGTCAGCTTTGCTTGGAGCCCAAGTAAAGTTGCCGAGTGTGTTCAAATTCTGACTGTTGGACACGTGTCAGTTCCCCAATGACCCAGGGTCATTTCGGACATATCATGTCGGGTTGCCTCCTGGCTATAAATAGCCACCCCCCTCCACCATAAATTGGTGGCTACTCCGAGTTAGTGCACGGCTTTTGTCGTTTGAGAGCAACCCACCTTGAAGCCTTTGAGAGAGAATCCTTGCGAGGACAAAACCCAAAACACCCAGAGCCCAAAGTGATTGAGCATCACTGAAGACATCCTGTTCCGAGTGAACCGAAGACTTATTACACTTGAAGACTGTGATCTTCCAGCCGGTTAGGCGTCAAGTTCTGAGCATCCAAGAGTCATTGTGGATTGCCGGTGAATGAAGTCTGTGAAGGTTTGGAAGTCTACCTTGAAGACTTACCAGAGTGATTGGGCGAGATCTGCGGGTCTTAGCTCAAGGGGAATAAGGTGAAGACGTGGTCTTCTGAGTTCAATCTCAGCCTCCCTAACCAGACGTACAACTGTCATAGCAGTTGGAACTGGTCAAACAAATCTCTGTCTTCCCCAGGCTACTGGTTCTATCCCTTCACTTCCTTACTTACTATTTTGAACTGTGAAGCCTTTGCATGCTTGTCTGTGTTTGAAGATATTACCTGAAGCCATTAATCTGTTTACACATTTATCTTCATGCTTCTTGTGTTTATGTTCAACGCATGCTAGTATGTATGATGTCTATGCTTGTCATATATGTTCATCTCATTCATAGGATTTGCTAGTTCTCATCTTGCTTCCGCTTACTTCGAAGACATTGCCTGTTTTCGAAGCCTTTCATAAAAATCGCCTACTCACCCCCCCTCTAGTTGATAACTAGCACTTTCAATAATGGCAATTTTTTCTCTGTGCATGTTCATAGCATGGCAGATTCATATATGATCAAATGGCAATTTTCATAATATTTTTGCTGTCCAAACATGGCAAATTTGTATAAATCTTCGGAATGACTACATGGCAAATCTATGAATGTGTAAAATTGTCACATGGCAAATTTATATATGTTTGACAAATTCTTATATTCACACTTCCTTTTGTTTTATTCACACTTCTTTTTGTTATATTCACATGTCAAGTTTTACATTTTTTTTGTTTCTAAAACATGGTTCCTTTTATAGGATAATGTTTTTGCATTAGGGACATGGCATGTTCGTATACGCTCCCGCTACAAGTTGCCTTGATCTTTGCTTACGAAAACAACAAATTTCGATTAATTGCCATGTGTCTAGTTTGAATTCTTTTCTACATTTTGTCATGATCATAATAGTTGGGAAGTTTATATACGTTCCCACTGCAAAATTGCCTTGATTTTCTGCTTTACGGAACAATCAATTTTCATTAATTGCCATGTGTCGAGTACTTTTTTTTCAATTGCCATGAATCATAATAGTTGCCATGTGATTTTTTTTTGTAGAAACACAATAAAAAATTTGGAAATTGCTTTTTCACCTTGCAATTAGTGTTTGTCACATAGCAGATTTTTTCGATTTTTTTAATCTAGTGACATGGCCTTTTCAGAAATTTGTTGCCATGCCACTAGTTCAAACTATTGTTTCGATTATGGCATTTTTATTAATAGTGCACAATTTTTTTTTACTGGTATATCAATTTTATTGTTTCAAGCATGGCAATTTTTTGTGTTTGTGATTTTGTGCTATGACAAAGAAAACATGGAGTATGGCTTTTCTTAGTAAGAACATGACAATTTATTTCTACTGGCATGGCAACTTTATTGTTTTCCATACTATCATGGCAATTTTTATTTTTTACTTGCATGCCATTTTTATTGTTTCGATCATGGCAATTTTCTGTATGTGATTCTTTTAAAATGGCAAAGTAAAATATTAATATTTGAGCGTGGCCATTTTATTAATAAGGGCATGCCATTTTTTTTATTGCCATGGAATTTTTATTGTTTCCAGCATGGCATTTTTTTTTGTTTTTGCGATTTTTTGTTAAGACAAAGAAAACATAGAGTATGACCTTTTTTAATAAGAACATGGCAATTTCATTTTTAATGGCATGTCAATTTTTTTATTTTGATCATGGTAATTTTATTAATTTTACCCAATTAGTTTTTTTGTTGGCCATGGCAACTTAAATTTATAAAATCATGGTAACTTTAAAATACATTTTTTTTAGTGTACAATGTCAAATTAGTATGCTTTTCTTTTAATTGACATGTATGTTGGCCATGTTTGATTTTTCTTTTTGGGTAGTTTATGATGGCAATTTTATGTGGGTATTTTTCTTTTTTATAATGTTTTGTTTTTGTTTTTGCACACAGTACAATCGAAGTCACTCATATACAATGTTTTTTTGTTAGTGCGTGAAATCGGGCTATGGGGCACGATCTCAATTTGTATCGTGTAGGTGAGAGTTCACGCTGGAGCTTTTTTTTTTTGAAACAAGGCAAAAGATTTGCCATTTTCATTGATTAAGGGAGAAGGTTTAAGACAAATAACCGCAAAGCGGGAGACAAATGACTACTCTCGGGGCATTACAATACTCAAGTGGGTGGCACCGGCAATAGCCCAAAGATGGGCCTCCTCTTTTATCTTTGCGACGAGCATTATCGTCGTAGCGGCAGTGTTATGAAACACCCTTGCATTACGCTCTTTCCAAATCTCCCAAGACATAAGCATGAACAAGGAGGCGATAGCCTTTCTCTGATCTCCACGCTCAATCACATTTTTAATCCACCATTCTCGAACCGAAGCCTCATTTCGCCAGCTCCTCACCACATCACCATGTAAACCAAGCCATGTTGCAACCTCGATCCAGACACGCTGGGAGAACCTGCATCGTGGACTTGCTTGCCGCTACTTGTAGACTGCGTTGGTATTTCCCCAAAGAGGAGAGGATGATGCAGTATAGTAGAGATAAGTATTTCCCTCAGTTAAGAACCAATGTTATCAATCCAGTAGGAGAACCAAGCAAAATCCCGTTAAGCGCACCTGCACACACAAAAACAAACACTTGCACCCAACGCAAATATGAGGGTTGTCAATCCTCTTAGCGGTTATTTGCAAGGATTAATTCTGATAGTGATAGATAGATAAACTAAAATACTAAATAAAATAAAAGTAAATAAATTGCAGCAAGGTATTTTTTATTTTAATATATGATAAAAGTAAACCCGGGGCCATAGTTTACACTAGAGGCTTCTCTCTCGAACGCATAGCATACGCTGGGTAAACAAATTACTGTTGGGCAATTGATAGAAAAACAAATAATTATGACGGATTCATGGCAGTGATCATGTATATAGGCATCACATTCGAGACAAGTAGACCGACTCCTGCCTACATCTACTACTATTACTCCACCCATCGACCGCTATCCAGCATGCATCTAGGGTATTAAGTATGAAACAGAGTAACACCTTAAGCAAGATGACATGATGTAGACAAAGTAAACTCAAGCAATATGACTAAACCCCCATCCTTTTATCCTTAATGGCAACAATACAAATATGTGTCATGTCCCCTTATGTCACTGGGATGAGCACCGCAAGATTGAACCCATCACAAAGCACCTCTCCCATTGCAAGATAACCAATCTAGTTGGCCAAACTAAATCGATAGATCGGAGGGAAATACAAAGCTATAATAAGCATGCATAAAAGAGTTCGGAGAAGACTCAAATATTTCTCATGAATAATCTGATCATAAACTCACAATTCATCGGATCCCAACAAACACACCGCAAAAGAAGATTACATCGGATAGAACTCCAAGAACATCGAGGAGAACATGGTATTGAAGATCAAAGAGAGAGAAGAAGCCATCTAGCTACTAGCTATGGACCCGTAGGTCTGTGGTAAACTACTCACACATCATCGGAAGGGCAGCAAGGTTGATGTAGAAGCCCTCCGTGATTGATTCCCCCTCCGGCAGAGTACCAGAAAAGGCCTCCAGATGGGATCGCGGAAGAACAGAGGCTTGCGGCGGCGTAAAAGTTATTCGGGGTGGCTCTCTGTTGGTTTCCTAATATTTGAGAATTTATAGAAGTGGAATTAGGTCAAACGGAGCCACGAGGGCCCCACAAGGCATCAGGGCACACCCCCCTGGGGCCGCGCCCTGTTGCCTTGTGGAGGCTTCGTGAACCTTCTGGCCTCCTCTCCAAGTCTCCAGGGTCTCTTTTGTCTAGAAAAAATTTTCCAAAAAGTTTCCTGGCATTTGGACTTCGTTTGGTACTGATTTCCTGAAAAACCAAAAACAAGCAGAAAACAGCAACTGGCACTGGGCACTAGGTTAATAGGTTAGTCCCAAAAATGATATATAATTTCATATAATTGCATATAAAAACATCCAAGATTGATACTATAATAGCATGGAACAAACAAAAATTATAGATACGTTGGAGACGTATCAAGCATCCCCAACTTAATTCCTGCTCGTCCTCGAGTAGGTAAATGATAAAAATGGAATTTTTGATGTGGAATGCTACCTAACATGTTTCATCATGTAATCTTTCTCTTACGGTATGAATAATAAGATCCGAATGATTCAAAGCAATAGTCTATAGTTTGACATAAAGACATCAATACCCAGGCATACTAATAAACAATCATGTCTTTCAAAATAAAAATACTAAAGAACGTTATCCCTACAAAATCATATAATCCTGTCATGCTCCATCTTCTTAACATAAAATATTTATCATGCACTACCCCGATGACAAGCCGAGCAATTGGTTCATACTTTTTAACACGCTTCAGCTTTTTCAACCCCCACACAATACATGAGCGCAAGCCATGCATATAGCACTATGGGTGGAATAGAGTGTGGTGGTAGAGATCAATAAGGGGAAGTCAAAAATAAGAAGATAGTCTCACATCGACGAGGTTAATAAATGGGCTATGGAGATGCCCATCAATTGATGTCAATGAGAGGAGTAGGGATTGCCATGCAACGGATGCACTAAGAGCTATAAGTGTATGAAAGCTCAACATGAAAACTAAGTGGGTGTGCATCCAACTTGCTTGCTCATGAAGACCTCGGGCATTTGAGGAAGCCCTTCATCGGAATATACAAGCCAAGTACTATAATGAAAAATTCCCACTAGTATATGAAAGCAACTAAACATGAGACTCTCTATATGAAAAACATGGTGCTACTTTGAAGCACAAGTATGGAAAAGGATATTAACATTGCCCCTTCTCTCTTTTTCTCTCATTTTTTTTGTGGGCTCTTTTTGGCCTTTTTTCGTGGGCTCTCTTTTTGGCCTCTTTTTTTCCTCACGGGGACAATGCTCTAATAATGATGATCATGATACTTCTATTTACTTACAACTCAAAAGAAAATTACAACTCGAATCTAGAACAAAAATATGACTCTATATGAATGCCTCTGGCAGTGTATCAGGATGTGCAATGATACTAGCGTAACATGTATAAAAATGATGAACGGTGGCTGAGCCACAAATACTATGTCAGCTATATGATCATGCAAAGCAATATGACAATGATGATGTGTGTCATAAAAACGGAACGGTGGAAGTTGCATGGCAATATATCTCGGAATGGCTATGGAAATGCCATGATAGGTAGGTAAGGTGGCTGTTTTGAGGAAGATATAAGGAGGCTTATGTGTGATAGAGCGTATCATATCACTGGGTTTGGATGCACCGGCGAAGTTTGCACTAACTCTTGATGTGAGAAAGGGCAATGCACGGTACCAAAGAGGCTAGCAAATTGCGGAAAGGTGAGAGTGCGTATAATCCATGGACTCACATTAGTCATAAAGAACTCACATACTTATTGCGAAAGTTTATTAGCCCTCGAAGCAAAGTACTACTACGCATGCCCCTAGGGGGATAGATTGGTAGGAAAAGACCATCGCTCGTCCCCGACCGCCACTCATAAGCTAGACAATCAAGAATAAATCATGCTCCAACTTCTTAGCATAACGACAGATCATACGTGCATGCTTCGGGAATCACAAACCTTAACACCAATATTCTTACTAAACCACAATTATCTACTAGTACCTCCCACATATTACCATCTTAATATCGCAAAACTATTGCAAGTAATCAAACTTATCATATTCAGTGATCTACATGAAAGTTTTTATTATATCCCTCTTGAATACCTATCATATTAGGACCAAATTCATAACCCGTGCATATTACCATTGTTAATCATTAGATTCCCAAAAAGATATAAGTGAAGCATGAGAGTGCAACTATTTCTTTAAAATATAACCACCGCCGTGCTCTAAAAGATATAAGTGAAGCACTAGAGCAACTGCCTAGCTCAAAAGATATAAGTGAAGCACATAGAGTATTCTAACAAATCACGAATAATGTGTGTCCCTCTCAAAAAGGTGTGTTCAGCAAATATGATTGTGATAAACTAAAAAGCAAACAAAAGCAAACAAACTATATCACAAGATGCTCCAAGTAAACACATATCATGTGATGAATAAAAATATAGCTCCGAGTGAGTTACCGATAGATTGTAGACGAAAGAGGGGATGCCTTCCAGGGCATCCCCAAGCTTAGATGCTTGAGTCTTCCTTGACTATTACCTTAGGGTGCCTTGGGCATCCCCATGCTTAGGCTCTTGCCGCTCCTTATTCCTTTATCCATCGTAGTCTCACCCAAAACTTGAAAACTTCAGCACACAAAACTCAACAGAAACCTCGTGAGATCCGTTAGTATAACAAACAAACCTTAAACTTTAGGTACTGTTGTAAATTGATTCATATTTAATATTGGCATAATGCTACTGTACTCCAACTTCTCCATGACTCATATCCCCCTATACGATCCATAGATTCATCAAAATAAGCAAACTATGCAACAAAAACAGAATTTGTCTAAAACAGAACAGTCTATAAAGATCTGAATTAACGTCATACTTCTGTAACTCCAAAAATTCTGAAAGATTAGGACAACGTGGGAAATTCATATATCAATATTGTGTAAAAAAATCAGAAGACTCTGACTCTCCAGCGAAAAATTAAAATTCCAGAACTGGACTCAAAAGTTTCTGTTTTCAAACAGCATCAATTATACTATCATCCAAATTATCCCAAAGGTATTACTTGGCACAAACACTAATTAAAAGATAAAAACACAATCATAACAGAGGCTATAATTGTGTAAACACACAAAAACAAAATATTGGGTTGTCTCCCAACAAGCTCTTTCTTTATAGCCATTAAGATAGGCTTCGAGATTTTCATGATGCTCACATAAAAGATAAGAATTGAAGCACAAAGAGAGCATCATATAGCATGTAAGAAACATATTTAAGTCTAACATACTTCCTATGCATAGGCATTTTCTAAACAAACAAATTATCAAGACAATAAGTATCTAGCATATGCAAGGAAGAAGAACGAAGCATTAACAATTTGAACTTCAAGAGAGGTAATTGAGTAACATGAAAATTTCTACAACCATATTTTCCTCTCTCATAATAATTACATGTAGGATCATAGTCAAATTCAATAATATAGCTATCATATAAAATATTCTCTTCACGATCCGCATGCATAAAAGTTTTATAATCTTCCAAGATAGTGATTAACATCAACTAAAGTCATGACCTCTCCAAACCCACTCTTATGCAAAAATTCATAAGATTGATAATTCTCCAAAGTAGTGGGATCATTATTACCTAAAGTTGATGCTCTTCCAAACCCACTTTTAATAGTATTACAAACATTATTATCAATAACATATTCATCATGAGGCTTAAATAAATTTTCAAGATCATAAGAAGCATTATCACCCCAATCGTGATCATCGCAATAAGTAGTAGACATAACAAAATTATCATCCCCAAGCTTGTAGCTTGGCATATAATTAGTACAATTGACATTAATATAATTTATAGTAACATCATTGCAATCATGATTTTCATTCAAGGAGCTATCAAGTATGGGTGCTATAGCAATAATTTCATTTTTAACATAAGGAACTATAGCAAGTTCATCTCTATAAGCATCATTAATATTGGCATCATGGCCATAGCAAGCATCACATTTAGCAAGAGGGGATATTTCAATCAAATCAACGGAATCATAATTATCTATAGATTCATGCATATCATTATTCTCTTCCAAAGCAACAGACATTCTCCCAATGAATTCACTAACATAGGTATTGGAAGCATAGTTTTCATCACAATATTTAAGTATGGCAAAAATTTTAGATTTGTAGAGGGTAATATCATACTTTTCAATCAAAGAAGCAACTTCATGGGCACCCTTAAAAGCAACAAATTCTTCAATTTGTTCGATATCATAATAGCTATAAACACCCTTGGCATAAGAAGGTAATATTTCATTATCATTAAACTCACATAGGTAGGGAAGCTGTTTTTTAGGGTTCTCAGAGCAACAAGTAAAATCATGAATTTCACATAGATTCCAAGCATAGCATAGCAAACAATTTATTTGATTCCATAAGAGTCTCCCTTTTTTAGACTAACGGTGACGCACAAAATGAGCATGCTCATCTAATGATTTTCCCTCAACTAAACTAGTTGGGGTTTCAGCACGAGCACAAATGGATCGAAGATGATCGAAGTAGAAAACTTTAAGGTGATCCATAGTGATCTTAAATTTTTGTTTTACTTTCTATTTTTGTGTGTTGACATGGCAATAAAAGCAAGCAAGCAAATAAAAATATTTTTTTGTTTTTGTAAAAAAAATAGAAGTGGGGGAGATGAAAACGAGAGGCAAATAAAAAGGCAAATAAAATAAATGCAAGTGGATGATAGTTTGTGCGAACGTACTTGGTAATTTTGATGATGTCTCCCCGGTAACGGCGCTAGAAATACTTCCTCCTACTTGTAGACTGCGTTGGTATTTCCCCGAAGAGGAGAGGATGATGCAGTATAGTAGAGATAAGTATTTCCCTCAGTTAAGAACCAAGGTTATCAATCCAGTAGGAGAACTAAGCAAAATCCCGTTAAGTGCACCTGCACACACATAAGCAAACACTTGCACCCAACGCAAATAAGAGGGTTGTCAATCCTCTTAGCGGTTATTTGCAAGGATTAATTCTGATAGTGATAGATAGATAAACTAAAATACTAAATAAAATAAAAGTAAATAAATTGCAGCAAGGTATTTTTGATTTTAATATATGATTAAAGTAAACCCGGGGGCCATAGTTTTCACTAGAGGCTTCTCTCTCGAACGCATAGCATACGGTGGGTAAACAAATTCCTGTTGGGCAATTGATAGAAAAGCAAATAATTATGACGGATTCATGGCAATGATCATGTATATAGGCATCACGTCCGAGACAAGTAGACCGACTCCTGCCTGCATCTACTACTATTACTCCACCCATCGACTGCTATCCAGCATGCATCTAGGGTATTAAGTATGAAACAGAGTAACGCCTTAAGCAAGATGGCATGATGTAGACAAAGTAAACTCAAGCAATATGATTAAACCCCATCTTTTTATCCTTAATGGCAACAATACAAATACGTGTCATGTCCCCTTCTGTCACTGGGATTGAGCACCGCAAGATTGAACCCATCACAAAGCACCTCTCCCATTGCAAGATAAACCAATCTAGTTGGCCAAACCAAATCGATAGATCGGAGAGAAATACAAAGCTATAATAATCATGCATAAAAGAGTTCAGAGAAGACTCAAATATTTCTCATGAATAATCTGATCATAAACTCACAATTCATCGGATCCCAACAAACACACCGCAAAAGAAGATTACATCGGATAGAACTCCAAGAACATCCAGGAGAACATGGTCTTGAAGATCAAAGAGAGAAAAGAAGCCATCTAGCTACTAGCTATGGACCCGTAGGTTTATGGTAAACTACTCACACATCATCGGAAGGGCAGCAAGGTTGATGTAGAAGCCCTCCGTGATCGATTCCCCCTCCGACAGAGTACCGGAAAAGGCCTCCAGATGGGATCGCGGAAGAACAGAGGCTTGAGGCGGCGTAAAAGTTATTCGGGGTGGCTCTCTGTTGGTTTCCCAATATTTAAGAATTTATAGAAGTGAAATTAGGTCAAACGGAGCCACGAGGGCCCCACAAGGCATCAGGGCACCCCCTCCCCCTGGGGCCGCGCCCTGTTGCCTTGTGGAGGTTTCGTGAACCTTCTGGCCTCCTCTCCAATTCTCCAGGGTCTCTTTTGTCCAGAAAAAAAATCTCCAAAAAGTTTCATGCCATTTGGACTTCGTTTGGTACTAATTTCCTGAAAACCAAAAACAAGCAGAAAACAGCAACTGGCACTGGGCACTAGGTTAATAGCAGGGGTGGCGCCATTGTAGGGGCTGGTATGGGCGGCCGCCCCGGGTGGCTGGAAAATGTGCAGCTAGTACTAGTTTGACTCGTTCTGAAGTCTGAACTAGTTTCGTTCGTCTAGGCTCCCAGCGCACGAGCAGGCAAGGAAAAAAATGACGAAAACGTTCAATTAGATGGGCCAATGACTTAAGTGCAAGGCAGGCCCAATAGCTGGCTCGCAGCCTAGGCGAGCGCCTTCCATATCGATCGACAGAGCAGGCCAAATCCCCAATTCATTCACTCCTCTGGTTCATTCCTATTCCTAACCTAGCCGCCGCCGGAGCTCCTCCTCGAACCCTCGTTGGACGCCGGTCGCCGGAGCTCCTCCTCGCGCCTTCGCTGGACGCCGGTCGCCGGAGCTCCTCCTCGCGCCTTCGCTATACGCCGCCGCCGGAGCTCCTCCTCGCACCCTCGCTGGACGCCGGTCGTCGGAGCTCCTCCTCGCGCCTTCGCTGGACGCTGGTCGCCGGGTTTCAGGCGAATGGAGGGAGAAGAAGATGTAGTTCCAAGCGTGGGAGGCAGCGGCGGCAGCACGGCCATGTCGTCGAGCTTGCAAACGGACAGTCGCAGCTTGCAAGAGCAGCAAGCGCAACGAGCAGGTACATCCCTGATTATATCTAGTTCAAATGTTCAATTTCTGGCCATTAGTTAAACCTGATGGTGTTGTAAAACTGCTTGTACGTAGGGAATCTATAATAAAATGAAGCCAATTTCTGCTTATTTTGGCACTCCACCAACACCAATCAATACTGAACTGACTGAACCTCATGTGTCTAATTAAGTTTCTGATGCAAACATACAAGCTCATGTTCTTGAACCTGAAGTGTCTAATGAACAGACTGCTAATGGATTAGATGCAAACATTTTACATGCTCCTGGTAGTGAACATGTAGTGTCTAATGAAGGCTCTAATGCTAGCATTTTGCAAGCTTCTCTTGAAGGATTTAGTCGAGCTGACATTGAATCTGATCCGGGACTCCGGAAACAAATCAAAGATTATAGTACCCCCATGGATTTCGAGTCGCGCGACTAGTCGCGACTAGTCGATGAGTCGCAAAAAAATGGTACAAGCTTGCGCAGAAAAGACCACCGAAGTCATCATGGGTGAGCTTGGGGATAGTCATTTCTCTCTACTTGTTGATGAGTCCCGCGATGCATCTATTAGAGAACAAATGGCTTGAGGGAACGTAGAGGCCATCTACCATAACCTCCTCGTATCATTACAACTTAGGGTAAATAATTTTCTTATCTACTGTTTCAAATTATTGGCATACTTGTGTAAGACAGTCATATTGATATGCAGTTTGTGGATTGGTTGTAGGTACCAATCAGACTCGGATATTTTGGGCCAGAGAAGGAATGATTCAAGAAGCTACAGTCCATGTTAGTAGTCCTCATTCACTGTGTTGTATTTTGTGTTTTTTGGTGCTTACATCATCTAGTTGTTGAGAATCTGGAACTACTTTGGATCATTAGCTTGTTTTTAGAGTGCATGTAGCTTCATATTTCTCAAGTCATGTTGATTTTAAGAGTGCGCGTGCCTTCGTATTTGTTAAGTTAATTTTTTTCCCCGGGTAACTTGAATTCCTGGATCTGCCACTGGTTAATAGGTTAGTCCCAAAAAATGTTATATAATTGCATATAAAAACATCCAAGATTGATACTATAATAGCATGGAAGAATCAAAAATTATAGATACGTTGGAGACGTATCACTTGCAAAGCGGGCAGAGGTTGCAGTTCGGCCATCCACGACGGTGCAATCGATCGGCCGTCCAAACTCTGTTTTGAATTATCAACCAAGCAAAAAAATTGCATTTCGGAGGGGCCCAAGCCTTCCAAACAGTAGCAAGCATGATGCTTGTCGTGTGTCCCACAAACTGCGCCATATAGGCAGTCGACGACGAGTATTCTCCATGAGACGTGAACTTCCATAGGATAGTATCATGCACATCATTGTCGAGTGTAACAGAGGATACTTTCTCCCAAAGCAAGGCAAACTCCTGAATATGCTCTATGGTGAGCCCATGGTGGGTATCAATCTGACTAACCCAATAATTGTTGAGGAGAGCTTTTTGGACCGAGGAAGATTTCTTTTTTGAGAGGTCAAATATCTTTGGAGCAATATCTTTGGGTCTCATGCCATCAAGCCAAGATGATTCCCAGAACTTCGCCTTACATCCATCTCCAACACTAACTGTGGTGGATGCCGCAAAAAGGTCTCTATCATCATCATTGCATGGTGTTCACGTCACAGCCCAAGTCTTGGGGAGTTCAGCCCACTCATACCAAAGCCATCGCAGTCGAAGGGCAGTAGCAAACTTCTCAAGGTTGAGGATGCCCAAATCACCAAAGATCTTGGGCTTGCAGACGAGTTCCCAGTTGACCTTGCATTTTCCACCGGTCACCTTATCACAACCCGCCCAAAGATAGGCACGCCGCAAGCTGTCAATCTTCTTCCTCACTTCCACCGGCAATTCCAAGGGCGTAATATGATATATAGCAATGGCGGTAAGCACTGCCTTGACCAAGACGACACGGCCCGGCGTGGCCACATGTTTGGCAACCCAAGGTGGTAGCTTTCCAGCAACTTTATCCTCTAAGAACTGACAATGAATCCTCTTAAGCCTTGAAACCGAGAGAGGAAGCCCCAAATATCTCATAGGGAAGGTGGAGCGAACCGCTGGGAAGGCTTGTAGGATGTCGTCAAGGTCAATGTTACCGCAACAAATGGGTGCAACTACACTTTTGGCACAATTAATGACCAATCACGTAACATCACCAAAGGATCAAGAGTTGAAGCCAGGTACTGAATGTCATTTTTTTATTGGAGCAATGAAAATGGCAGCATCATTGGCATAAAGCGACACATGGATGGGTCGACCTCTGAGTGGTTGAATGACCTTGAGAAGTCGCCTTGGCAAGGATGTGGTGCAGCGGGTCAATGGCAAGCACAAATAGCAACGGGGAGAGAGGGTCCCCTTGACGAAGGCCCCGACCATGCCGAATAGGGTCACCGACAATACCATTGAGCAACACACGTGAAGATGCCGAGGAAAGAAGGGCGGAGATCCAATCTCGGAAGCGACTTGGGAAGCCATGGTGGCGCAGCAAATCCATCAAGTAATCCCAACGCACCGAATCAAAAGCCTTCTTTATGTCAAGCTTGAAAAGCAAAGTTGGTGTATTTGTGCGTTGGAAGCGCCTAGCCAAGTTGCGCACACACATAAAATTGTCATGTATACTTCTTTTCTTGATGAAAGCACTCTGCGCATTGGAGACAAGTTTGTGCATATGAGGAGTGAGCCGTGTGGCCATCATTTTCGCAATGATCTTAGCAATGCCATGGATGAGACTAATTGGTTGAAAATCTGAGATGTCCTCTGCACCATCTTTCTTCGGAATGAGAGCTATGTTTGCCGAGTTCATCCAATGCAAGTTGGAGACTTGAAGGCTAGAGAACTTCTTGATGACCTCCATGATTTCAGGTTTGACTATTTCCCAACACTCTTTGAAGAAGGTTCCGGTAAATCCGTCAGGGCCCGGGGCTTTGTCACCAGGGAGGGCAAAGATGGCCGCCTTGACCTCCTCCACTAAGAAAGGCATCGCCAAGTCCGCAAGGTCGCAAGCCGGAGCGGGGATGAAGTCTCAATTGAGGTCCTTAGCATGGGGCGCCCTTTTTTTATGGCCTTGCTAAAGTGCTCTTGCGCGATCGTCTTCTTATCATCGTGGTTTGTGACCCATCCATTGTTATGTTTTAACCAATGAATAAATTTTTTCCTTCTTCTGTGATTGACGCGAAGGTGGAAGAAATGGGTGTTGGCATCACCCTCTTTGAACAAAGTAACCCTAGAGCTTTGTCTCTTTCTAGCTCTTTCCAGAACAGCAAGGGCCACAATCTTTCTTTTGAGCTTCCTCCGGAGATCCCTCTCCTCAAAGCTCAAAGTTCTACTTTCTTGGGCCAAATCCAATATAAGAATGATCTCAAGAGCCATGTGAAGTTGGACCTTATGGTTTGAGAAGATCTTTTTGCTCCAAGTGCGAAGGTGTTGACTAACTCTCTTTAGCTTGTGAAAGAGGATTTGACATGGCTCGGCATAGGGGACTCTCTCATTCCAAGCATCTTGAACAGTCTTCTTGAAGTTAGGCATCTTGATCCAAAAGTTTTCGAAGCGGAAGCATTTTGGCCGAGAGGGCCCCACATCACTAGCGAGGAGTAGAGGACAGTGGTCGGATAATGATGACGACAACGCGTGGAGGAGGTGGGAGCCAAATTGGATGTCCCAATCTTCATTGCAAAAGAAGCTGAAAGGATCGATATGGTTGACTAGAGGGGGGGTGAATAGGCAACTACCAATTTTTAGCTTTTCTTAACAAATTAGGTTTAGCAACAAATAGGTTGTCTGGATATGCAACTAGGTGAGCAACCTATATGATGCTAACAACAACAACAAGCAAGCAAGCAAGCAAATGATACAACACAACAATAGCTTGCACAAAGTAAAGGTGAGAAGTAACCACAAGTGGAGTCGGTGACGACGAGGATGTGTTACCGAAGTTCCTTCCCTTTGAGAGGAAGTACGTCTCCGTTGGAGCGGTGTGGAGGCACAATGCTTCCCAAGAAGCCACTAGGGCCACCGTATTCTCCTCACGCCCTCGCACAATGCAGGATGTCGTGATTCCACTAGCGGTGCCCTTGAAGGCGGTGACCGAACCTTTACACACAAGGTTGGGGCTCTCTCCACAACTTAATTGGAGGCTCCCAACACCACCACGGAGCTTCACCACAATGGAATGTGGCTCCGAGGTGACCTCTTCCGTCTAGGGTGCTCAAACACCCAAGAGTAACAAGATCTGCAAGGGATTAGTGGGGGGAATCAAATTTCTCTTGGTGGAAGTGTAGATCGGGGCCCTCTCACCCAAACCCTAGAAGATCAACAAGAGTTATCGGCTAGGGAGGGAGATCGGGCGAAAATGGAGCTTGGAGCAACAATGGAGTTTGGGGAAGAAAGAGGCAAGTCTTCTTGGGGAAGAAGACCCCCTTTATATAGTGGGGACAAATCCAACCGTTATGTATCTCACAGCCCGCACATAAGCGGTACTACCGCCCGGGCGGTAGTTTCAGGCACACAACACAACAGGCGCAGTGCCTCGGGCCGGTAGTGCTGCCAGAGCGGTACTACCGCCCGTCCCAGCGGTACAACCGCTGGGGTTGCAGTGTAGAGAAACTAGACAGGGGAAAGTACAGAGGCAGCGGTACTACCGCGCTTGTACTGCCACCCTACTGCCGTGAAGAAGCAAATGAGTCCAGAAGGGATTGAGTTAGAGGAAGTGGGGCGGAAGTGGCCGGGCGGTCGTGCCGCTCGTAGGCGAGCGGTACTGCCGCGCCACTGCCGCTCTACTACCGCTTAGCGTTCTGTGCTACAGCGAGCCAGCGGTAGTGGAGCGGTGGTAGGGACGGAAGTACCACGAGCGGTACTACCGCCCTACTGTCATGTCACTTCCGCTGAGCACGAAACGGCAACAGAATGCCTCAACTAAGCGGTAGTACGCACGGTACTGGACCGGCGGTACTACAGCTCGCTAGCGGTACTACCGCTTAGCAGCTTACAGAACAGGGACACATAAGCACAGTTGGAACTCCAAAGTTGCGGGAATGGAAAGAGGGTGCAAAGGAAACGTGTACGTGATGATTCCACCCAAACCTTTCCGAAGCGGGCCCCCTCTTAATAGTATGGTTTTCCTACGACTCAAGTCCACCGAAAAAGAAACGCGGGAAAAACAACCGTCTTGACTTCCACACTCCGAGGGGCAACAATCGTCTTGTGCCAAACGATGAATTATCTGAAATGCTCAATGCACACGATTAGTCCGCAAATGCATTGTCATCAATCACCGAAACCACTAAGGGAGAAATATGCCCTAACAGAAACTATCAAGTTTGCTCATGGTCGGGTTAGCTTGTTCATTGCTCCATGTGAATTTCCTATTTTGCAAGTGTATCTCCTTGAGCTCACAAGCATTGAGGGCGTTGCGGAAGCGGACAAGACGGCTGCGATCGACATTGGTGCGGTTCTTATCTCTAGTGCCATAGACTTGGTTGAAATCGCCGGTGACAAGCCATCTCGTGCCAGCAGGAGGTTTTTGTCCAACCATTTCAAGGAAAAAAGGCATCCTTCAAATTGCCTCTAGTAGGGCCATACACAGTTGTAATTTGGAAGGATGTGTTTGAGCCAATGATAGTCACCATGGCCGAGAGTACGAAGTCCCCAAAGCTCACATTATCAATCTTGACGAGATCTTCATTCCATAATAGAAGAATTCCCCCACGGGTGCCATTCGCGGGCCGCTCAGCGAAACTTTTCAGACGATGGCCGCCGAGGAAAGCAGCAATAAAAGGATCGACGGCAGCAAGCTTGGTTTCTTGAAGACATACGATGTTGCAAGGAGTGGAGGCGATGGTTTCATGTACAGTTGTACGACGGTCTGGACAGTTCAATCCACAGACATTCCAATTCAAAATGCATAAGTTGTTGTCTTCCATTAGAAACTAACATTACATCTATCATCAGTGCAGAAACATCATCATGCCGTCGTCGTGGCCTCCTCACTTCCCATCACCTGTAGGTCTGGGGCCGTGTCGCCACCATGCTCAACTAGAGCGTCTTCAACAGCAGTGGCCAAGTCACAGTCAAGCTTGAACATAGCACGCAAAGCCGCCACAGCAATGTGTGGCAGTTTACCATTGAACAACACGACATACTTGTTGATGGCCTTCTCAGTGATCATCTCACCTTCCTCGATGATGCCCAGCCTTTGGCAGAGCAGCTTCTCCGCTAACTTTGCGATAGGCATCGATCGGTTCTTGGCCTGGAGCCGCGAGCTGCCGCGTCCCACCGTGAAACTGGAGATGCCAGCCAAGGTCTTCCTTCTTCTCGTTGGTGGCCTGGGTGGGGGTGGATCTTGGCATTGGCGATGGCAGTAGGGCCTGTTGACAAGGCACGAAGATGGGGGTGCTCTGCTCTGGCTGGTCGGCGCAGTCCTCCTGGGAGCTTTGAGGAATAGAGGCCTCCCCCGCTGGCGAACCTGGGACTGGAGGAGTCCTGGACAGGCAAGGCAAGTCAGAAGGGCGCGTCGGGGTGCAGCCATCCAGAAGAAGTGGCGATGGCTGCAGCAGATGAGTTGGCCCATTGCGCGTCGGCGACCTCATTCTTCTGATAGAAGGCGTCCTTGGCGGGGAGGAGTTTGGCGTCCGCGGTACAAAGACCGAGGTGCACGTTGGGCTGTCGGTGGATGGAGTCGCACCCAGAGAGGAGCTTGTAGTCGGGGAGGTTGCACGGAGCATCAGACGAGGCGGCGAGCAAGAAGGCCAGCCCGGTGGCGTGTTCTTCGGCGACGCCAGCAATCCCCGGCCCGAGGCCACGCGATGCAGCCAATTAGGTGCAGTTGAGGAAGGGTGCAGCTCGATGATGTCTTGGTATGTCGTGCGAGGAGAAAGCGGTGATCTTTCGTTGTTCCCAGAGCCAGCCGGGGAAGGTCTCAGCTCGATGATGTCTCGGTGAGTAGTGCGGGGGGAAGGCAGCGGCGATCGACCACAGTTCTCTATTGCACTTGTTGCAAGTTAACAACTATTCCTGGAGCTTTTTTCTTACGAATGATTACGTTCGCTCTGGTCTCCTCGTGAAAATGGACGAAACTAACTGGCCCTTTTCTCAAACTTCAACACAAAATGACCCCAATATGAAAATATTTCACAAAGTGGCCCTTTTGCATGACGCCCGGGGCTAGGGCGCCATGCTAGATAGCATGACGCCCCGGGCTAGGGCGCCGTGCTACTATTTGGCATGGCGCCCTAGCTCGGGGCGCCGTGCTAGATGTCGCTACCATGGCGCCCTAGCCCGGTGCGTCATGCAAAAGAGGGTCATTTTTTTAAATATTTTCAGATTGGGTTCATTTTGTGTTGAAGTTTCAGAAAATGACCAGTTTTGTCCATTTTCACGGTCTCCCCTACGTGGAGCAAACAATACGTTCGTTGGGTGTGCTTTCCCATGGCGTACGCCAGTTATTGGCGTCCTATTATCTCTACGATATGATTCTCTCTAGGGCACATTCCGACGAAATCTAAAGATCGATATAGTTGTTGATTTTGAACCGAAACCTTCATTATGATTTTACTTAGATGTAAGAACCCTGTTATTTACAGCACTAGCAATCCGAATTCACAAGCTGTATAGTAAATCGTTTATACACGTTCCACCACGTGGATCCATCCTCCACACGATCACCTGATCACTGTGTGTCCATCTCAACGAGTCATCATCATCATAGATCATCTCCTACTTCTTCATGTTGTGAGGATCGGGGGGAGGTAGGTGGACTTGTTGCCGAGCACCCTGGCCTTGGTGTCGGGGAAGAAGGCCGTCGTCTCCAGCAGCTCTCCGCCTTCGCTCACGCCGATGGGGTAAGCCAGGAGGTGGCCCGGCAGGTCCCCCTGCGGCGCGTCGCTCGCGAACATGTCCCAGTTCTGCTGCGCCAACTGCTTCACCCCGCGCACGCACGCCAGGCTCGACGGCTGGAGGAGGTCGGCCGCGCCGGCGGCCTGGCCCAGGTGCTCCTGCCACAGGGCGAGTCGTAGGCCGTGCACCTGCCCCCTCGCCGGCCGGTTGGTGGACGCGAGGTAGCCCGGCTGGTACGCGCCCATCGCGATCTCCGTGTCCCGGCCGCCGTCCATGGAGCGCTGGTTGATGTTCGCCGACCCCACGATGACGTACTCGTCGTCCACTGCAAATAAAATGTCAGCAAAGACACCATCAACAATTTCATCTAAGCGTTTGACATGGCAGACACCAGTTACCTATCATGGTCTTGGCGTGGACGTAGATCATGAAACGCCTGGCCTGCTGTGCCCTGAAGTAGTCGGTGTCAGGGTCTGGCTTCTCCGGCGGCGCGAACTCGCCGGGGCTGGGCGCCTCCCGGTTGCCGAGGCAGAAGAAGGTGAGATAGTCCTTGGGGCTGGCCTGGATGCCCTTGGCCTTAATCGCGAGCGCGACGTCCTTGTACATCATCTCCATGGTCCGGCGCTGCCAGTCGAGGATGGCCTGCACGGAACCGCTCTCCGGCACGCCCTCGGGCCACATGGGCACCACCACGTACACGGCGAACCGCTCGCCGGCCTCGATCTTGCTCACGATCTTGAGCGACAGCTCCTTGGGGATGAGGTGCAGCGCGTTGATGTCCTCCACCGTGACGCCGTCGTCGCGGCCCCACGCGTAGGAGCTCCCGAGGAAGTACTGGTTCTCGATGTAGATGAAGTCGCGGGCGCGGCGGATGGCGTGGATGTAGGCGTCCTGGATGCTGCGCTCGATGACGTGGTCCTTGCCCGTCTCGAGGCCGATCAGGGCCGCCTCCTCGGGCTTCTCCGGGAACCCCGCCGCCGCGCCGCCGTCGATGGACCGGAACACCTGGACGTTCCACGACTCGGCGTCCTGGACCGCCTCGCGCGCCGCCCAGCCCCTGTCGAGGGTGACGAGGTAGTTGTCGCCGTCGCCCTGCTTGCGCCAGCGCTGCTCGAAGTTGTCGAGCACGTCCCACGCCGCCGGGCCCTCGACGCGGCAGTGGATGTCGTGCCACGGCTCCCTTGGCCCGCCCTTGTTGATGGACGCTCCGGGGAAGTTGGGCTGGTGGAAATCGTTGCGGTGCGTGGTGCCGAGCGTCCGGAACAGAGGGTGCTCCTGCGTGTCGTACCTCCCGTCGCAGAGGTCGATGCCGCCGAGGAAGCTGACGAGGCCCGGCGACGCGTTGGCTGCGGCGTTTCGGCTGCTGTCGACGATCACCGTCTTCTGGTGGTGGGTGAACATGGTCGCCGTCTCCACGTCCTGCACGTAGCTCCTGCCCTGGTCGGGATTCCGGGGGCAGAGGATGCAGCGCACGCCCGTGCCACGGAAGTACGTCGACGTGTCCTCGTCGTGCGTGGCCATGAGACCGTCGCGCCGGATCGGGCCGAGGCCCAGCGACGTCCGGTCGTCCCACACCAGCATCAGCACCGTGACGCCTTCGGCCGCCTTTTTCTTGAGCAGTTCGCCGAGCGTTCCCGACGGCTTACGCGGGTCGCGCACCAGCGCGACGTCGGTGTTGACCGACCACCCGGCGATGTAGACCATCCTCCGGGCGTTGGTGATCGCCTCGAACACATCCTCCCAGCACCGGCGCGGCTGGTACGGCTTCCGTCCGGCGAGCGTGACATGGACCCGCTGTGCGAAGCCATCGGAGATGTGGGCGTCCTGGTACAGCCTGACGCGGCAGCCGCGGCGCTGGCCGAAGAAGGTGCGCGGGACGCCCGGGTAGGCCGCGGAGCCGACGCCGGCGCCCCAGCGGGCCGCCGGGTCGTCGGCGACGTTGGTGAAGCGGAGCTGGACGTGGATCCTGTCCCCGCCGTCGAGCGGGCGGCGCTTGTCGTCGCAGATGGGGAGCCACTGGTCCACCCGCTGGCCCTCGAGCACGGCGCCGCCGGTGGGGAGGTAGGCGCGGCCGATGAGCGTGGCGCCGACGGTGTTGTCGGCCTTGACGGTGAAGATGATGTGGCTGGCGTCGTGGGCGCAGTAGATGTGGAACGACTCGTCCCACCTGGGCGCGTTGGTCGGGTCCAGCATCCGCGTCCGGCCGACGCGCGCCTTGTCGATGTCCACCGTCGCGTACAGCTTGCCCACCGTGCCGCCGAGCCCAATGGCGTTCTCCAGCTGCTGCTTTCTCTACGCTGGTTAGGCCGGCGGGCGAGCGCGACATGGACTGCTCGATTTAGCTTTGTGATGACAAGGAATCTAACCTGACAGTTGTTGCAGAATGGCAGCTTCTTGATCCATGAGAAGACTCTCTTCTTCATAACAGTCTGCTTGCATGCATGCACATATAGAAGTAAAATCGCTGAAAAAACTGTAGTAAGTAGAGGTACGAGGTAAGAGGAAGCCATGGCCGACCTTGCGGGTGGGTCGGAGCTGGCCGCCGGAGGTGACGGACAGGTCGGCCTCCACGATCTTGGCGTCAACCACCCCGTGCAGCAGCATCTGGGCCATCTTCTTGTTCTTCCTCCTCCTCCTCGTCTTCTTCTACTATCGCTTCTTGCGCTGCTCGACGGCTGGCTGGCCTCCAAAGCCGACACTTGTAGTGTATATATACAGTCTCCCATCAAAGCACAACTGCAGAGCATGCAAGGATTATCCATGGTGATGTGGGTCAGCTTAACTCCCTTCCTTTCATCCATTCCCTTCCTTCCTTGAAGAACAATTCAGGAGAACACGTCTCGAGAAGGCTACTGAAAGGTATCGAGGCAAGGGATCTCATCTTAGAACAGCTAGCGCAAGAAAAGCAAAGGTTCTTCCAGATTGTTTGTTTAGTTTAGTCAGTCATTAGTCCTAGATTTTACTACCCGCTGCTTTATCTGAGAGGAGATATGTGTAGAAGCGGTGAAGATTCTGGCGCATGCGGTGTTCTGCTTTTTACGGCTGCGGAAAAGCTTGTGTGCTTTCTGCGTATATATATGTTGCATACCACTCAAGGCTTGGTGTTATTTTTGGGAATTCACTAGGCGTGTTTGGCAGTCTGCGTCATTTTCTGGTCCAATGAGGATGCATGTTAGGTAAATATAGGATAAAAAAAAACCTGATGTGCACATTGTTTGGTAGCCTGCATCCTCCTTAGCTAGGCTGAAAAGAAACACACACGATTGTTTGGTTACAAGCATTTTCCCCTCGGATGCAACATGATGTTGTTTGGTTACGTACGCACAGGTGATTAATCTCACTTTTTATCCACGTGGTGAACTTACCTCACGCGGAAATGAGGTGTTGAAGGAAGAAGAGAAGGCCGGTTGGAGGTAGAAGAAAGTGTGTCGGCCCTCGGATGCTCATCCAACGGTCACGAAACCGATTAGGCATGAATTGTTTTTCACCCGACTGACGCTCAGGTGTGACACATTTGCACAGTCCGCGGGCGAGGAGGCAAACAGGAACGATGTCGGCGGCGCCAGGCATGACATGGCGTCCATGCAGCAAGGTTGACAATGATCAGCGAGAACCAGTGGCGGAGGTAGAGGGTGGCCAGGGTGGGCCATGAGATTTGAAAATAGCTTTTACTCCATAGGAGAAAGACTAAAAAATAAAAGAAAATAATAAATGTATATGTACAGTAGCACTGCCGGCCCACCGCCACTGGCGAGAACAGAAAGAAGCCACTCGAATTTCGTCTAAACCACCACATGAACACCTTAGTATAGTACAATAGAGAGATACACATATACTCGTCTACGACCATCAAAACAGAAAACGAACAACAGAAAAGTCGTGTGAAACGGCAAGATGAAGCTAGTGGTCAAAGAAAATGTTAAACGGTCCACCGTGTGTGAAGATTTTACCAAAATTCATCTTTTTCGTAACATGCCCACATGAACACGTCCTGTGTGGTATAATATGAGATGTATGGTATAATATGAGATGTAGATCACTCATCTATGATCGTTGAAATAGAAAAACGTGCAACGCAAAAATCATGTGAAACGGCGAGATGAAGCTAGTGGTCAAAGTAAAATTTAAACGGTTGACCGGGTGCGAAGATTTTACCAAAATTTGTCTAAAAAACCTCCACACATAGCATGAAATTCAAGATATGCGGTCCATGAAATTAGGAATCGATCGTCTAAATGAAACCACAATGTTTATGTGCATCTTTTTCATATATATAGAGCTTATTTCGAATTTAAACACTATTGTGTAGATTAGAAGGGATCATGTGAAGGTCCTTAGGAAGGTGAGTGGAACAGAATACGTGCAAACCCACATATCACGCTCGCACCACCAGAGCCACCCCGTGTGCTCGACCTGCATCGCTTGAGTCTGGCTCAAGAAAAACGGTCGATTTGAGCGTTCCCCAGAGCTAGGCCCAAAGGAGCTTTAAGCACAGTGCCATGCAGGCCCAATAGTGTTTGCACACAATCAAATAGCCAAAAAAAATCATGTGTCCAGACGAGTGGCTTTCTACGTGGGCTCCTCGTGCCAGTCTAGCATGAAGAACGCGTCCGGGCCTCCTCGTTTCCGCCCCAGATATGGACTGAGTTTGAGAGGTGTCGGACATCTCAAACGTACAGGGCTGGTTTGAGAGCCGGTCGAGTTGCATTTTCGTGACCAGACACAAGTCGGGCCGTCCGCCCGGACGTATAGGGGGGATTTGAATGGTCCGGCGGTAGATCACTAAGAGGACTTCCTCACTATTGTGTACCATTTTTTCGACAAAGAGTGGATGCTTCTTACTCAATACAAGCATCAAGAGAATACAAACATAATAAGCACACACCCGGCCTCTGCATAGTTAGGATGCACACAATTAACACCAACGCACACACACAAAAACACTCCGACAAACACCAAAGCCATATAAGACCAAAACTATGCCTAAGCATGAAAAAAGAAAGAAAGAAAACGAGACGATCAAGTCCGCGATCGACAAACTACAGCAATGACCTTATCCACACCAACTATCTCATGACACACACGAGAACGACGAGATTCTTCAACAGCAACGCCTTCAGGAAGGGAGCGATGCTCAAGCGCCGCCGCCACCGGATCCAACCACGAAAGGCCAGATTCTAGGTTTTCACCTTGAAGAACTGGTCTAAGAATATCCAAACAATGCTTTCAACAAGGTAACGACACAAAAACATCGCCATTGCCAGTATAACCAACTCGGGTCAGAACTAGATTTTCACCCCGGAGCTCGATACTGGGTGCTCAAGTAGTACCACCATCGAAGTCACTCATATCTTGTCTCCACAACTTTTCCACGATGCCAGCAGCTACATGCGAAGTGCGCCCACCGTAGCTATACAATCATACTTTGCGTCAAGTCATCTTTCATAGATTGCATCTCATCTCACTATCGGCAACCACCGGATCTGCAGAGAGGAACTCTCGCAAAAGACCTTTCAGGAGCCACCGCAATCTGCAGCGAAGCCGTCACCGTAGGCCGGAGTGGTCACCACACAAATCAACACCGATGGCATAACCTCGCCGGAGAGAGCCCTCTGGAGTCCCGCTGGCCCAGGGATGTAGTGGACCACCAGATCCATATCGAGGCACCAGATCTGGGCAAACCACAACCGAAGGCGGCACCAGCAAGGGCGACGAATCAAGGCCAAAGCCAGGACACCGCACCCCAGCCGGCAACAACACCTGAGGGCCAAAGCCGAGGCGTCCATCGGCCCAAAGTGAGGAGCCCCACGGCTAGGAAGGCAAGACGAGCCTGCGACATCACACGAACAACGCACGGAGACGAGATCCATACAGGGTTGATCAGAATGGTAGAGCGCGCAGAAGAACCCGCCACCGCCGCCAACCACCCGGGGCTTTGGCGGCGAGGGGAGAGGAGGCGAGGTGAGGGCCTAGAAGTTGTGGCGGCGGTGGAGCCACCAGAGTCGCCCCGAGCGGACGACACGGGGGGCGTTGATCGTGTATCATTTGATCATGTACTTTGGTTTCATGCTTTACAGGATACACGGGGCGGGCCAAAGCCTGTTTCATGACATGAATACAGTAGTACTAATACACAGTCGTGCGCCAACACATGGGTAGAAATTCTCGGTAATATGCCGTATGGGATACGCGGCATGCACGTTGGAGGATCCTATTTGGCGCGCAAGTCGCTAGTTAGCGACCTGGCACGTACCCTCCTGCCCCCGCACGTACACATTATGGGCCTGCCCAAGTAGTCACCTTTTTTTTCTTACAGGTTTTTCCAACTTTTTTCATTTTTATTTCCTTTTTCGTTATTTCTTTTATTTTTTATTTTTGTATTTTTTCATGATAGTTTTCCTACTTTTTTTTCATTTTTGTTTCCTTTTTGGTTATTTCTTTTCTTTTTTAGTTTCGTATTTTCTTTTTTTCATGATAGTTTTTCCTAATTTTTTTCATTTTCGTTTCCTTTTTCATTATTTCTTTTTTTTAGTTTCGTATTTTCTTTTCTTTTTTTATGATAGTTTTTCCTTTTCCTTTTATTTTTTATTTCTTTCATTTTTCTTTCTTTTCCAATTTTGTGATCATGTTTTCAAATTCGGGAAGTTTTTTGTTAAATCGTGAACATTTTCATTTTCGCGATCATTTTTTTATGAAACTGTGAACATTTTTTAAATTCAAGAACAGTTTGTTTAATCATGTACATTTTTAAAATTCATGAACATGTTTTTTTTAACTCGTGAATATATTTTTTGATCTGCGAACATTTTTTGTCGATGAAATGTTTTGAAAATTGAAAACAGTTTTGGAAATTTATGAACATTTTTTTGAAATGCACAAACATTTATTGTTATTAATGAACATTTTTTGAATCAGTGAACATTTTTTCAATCGATGGACTTTTTTTGTAACTCACAATCATTTTTTTGATTTTTTTGAACATTTTTTAAAAATTCATGAACCTTTTTTGAATTCATGAACATTTGTTTGAAACTGGCGAACATTTTTTCAAAATCACAAACATTTTTTTGAATCCACGATGTTTGTTTTTGAATCCACGAACATTTTATGATTTCTTGAATTTTTTTGAAATTTGGAACTTTTATGATATCTGGAATTATTTTACACAATAAAATATATAAACAGAAAAGAAAAACGACATGGAAAAATCAAGGCGCACCCCGCCGCGCGCATGGGCCAACCCAAAAGGGGCGCGCGGGGGGGGGGAGGAGGGTGCACGCTGGCTCGATGGCTGTCAGCGACCTTACTATGGGCCGGCCCTATTCACCTCGATCTGGCCCAGAAGATGGATGGCCTCCAACTACAAAAGGCACACGGTAGCCCACGGAAGAGGCGGCTTGGACGGAAGGCTTCGGCCTGGCTCGGCTTGGCGATCTCCCTCTCTGTAGCTCGTGTTCTTCCTCCTCTGTCTCGTCCCTTCATCTGCTTCCTCCTCCTGTAATCCTTGTTTTGTAGCCAAACCATGGTGATTTAGTGAAACTAGTAGCTGGTTGCTAACATTTGGCATCAGAGCCATTCGATCCTCCTTCAGATTCCACAAAAAATTTCTTCTCCACCCTCTGCTTGCAACCTGTTCGACAGAATGCCAAGCCACAAATTCGCCTGCTGATAAGTCTCTAACGTATCTATAATTTATGAACTATTCATGCCATGTTTATTATATTTTTGTATGATTTTGGTGCATTTTTATATGGCTTTTATATGATTTTTATGGACTAACATATTGACCTAGTGCCCAGTGCCAGTTGCTATTTTCTGCTTGTTTTTGGTTTTTCAGAAAATCCATATCAAATGAAGTCCAAATGCAGCGAAACTTTTTGATGATTTTCTGGAAGGAAATGGACCCAGGAAGCTTCGGGTAAGCAGCAGAAGAGCCACAGGGGCCCCACGAGCCACCTGGGCGCGCCACCCCCCAGGCGCGCCCTGGTGCCTCATGGGCCCCCTGTGGCACCTCTTCGCGTGATTCTAACGCCAAAAAATCATATATATTCAGAAACCCCCAAAAGTTAACCTAGATGAGTTTTTACGCCGCCGCAAGCCTCTGTACCTCCATGATCTAATCTACAGCCCTTTTCCGGCACCCTGCCGGAGGGGGGAATCATCACCGGAGGCCATCTTCATCATCCCGGCGGTCTCCATGATGAGGAGGGAGTAGTTCACCCTCGGGGCTGAGGGTTTGTACCAGTAGCTATGTGTTTTATCTCTCTCTCTCGCGTTCTTGATTTGGCACGATCTTGATGTACCGCGAGCTTTGTTAATATAGTTGGATCATATGGTGTTTCTTCCCTCTCTATCCTTGTTGTGATGAATCAAATCTTTTTCCTTTGAGGTTTCGTTATTGTCGGATTGAATATTTCAGATTTGAGAACACTTGATGTATGTCTTGCATATGAATACCCGTGGTGACAATGGGGTATTATATTGATTCACTTGATATATGTTTTGGCACTCAACTCACGGATTCCCGAGGTGACATTGGGGTAACCTATGCATAGGGGTTGATGCACGTTTTCATTATCTTTTCTCCGATAGAAACTTTGGGGTGCTCCTTGGAGTTCTTTGTGTGGATTGAATATTATGATTATGAAGTTGTTTGATGCATATCGTATAATCAACTCACGGATACTTGTGGTGACATTGGAGTATCTAGGTGACATTAGAGTTGGTTGATGTGTATCATATGGTGTTATTTTAGTACGAACTCTAGGGCTGTTTGTGACACTTATAGGAATATCTCAATAGATCGATCGGAAAGAATAACTTTGAGGTGGTTTCGTACCCTACAAACAATTTCTATCTTATGTTCTCCGCTAATAGGAACTTGGGAGTGATTCTTTGTCGCACGTTGAGGGATTGTTATATGATCCAATTATGTTAGCATTGTTGAGAGATTGCACTAGCGAAAGTATGAACCCTAGGCCTTGTTTTTAAGCATTGCAATACCGTTTGTGCTCACTTTTGTTACTTGCTACCTTGCTGTTTTTATAATTTCAGATTACAAAAACCTATATCTACTATTCATACTACACTTTTATCACCATCTCTTCGCTGAACTAGTGCACCTATACAATTTACCATTGTATTGGGTGTGTTGGGGACACAAGAGATTTCTTGTATTTGGTTGCAGGGTTGTTTGAGATACCATCTTCAACCTACGCCTCCCACGGATTGATAAACCTTAGGTCATCCACTTGAGGGAAAATTGCTACTGTCCTACAAAACTCTGCGCTTGGAGGCCCAACACGAGTCTACAAGAATAAATTGTGTAGTAGACATCAAGCTCTTTTCTGGCGCCGTTGCCGGGGAGGTGAGTGCTTGAAGGTATATCTTTAGATCTTGCAATTGAATCTTTTAGTTTCTTGTTTATCACTAGTTTGGCTTATAAAAGAAAACTACAAAAAAATGGAATTGAGGTTGCCTCATATTATTCATCTTTATAATGTCTTTCTTGAAAATGATGGATCGGAAAATTGTGCTCAATTGATAGAAGAAGAATTCAATAAAATGTTTGGCATAAAATCTTTGAATAATGAGCATGATTGCAATGTTGTTAGTATGAATTCTTTGAATATCCATGATGCTAATGATATGCAAAGCCATAAGCTTGGGGATGCTATGTTTGATGAAGATGATATTTTTAGTCCCTCAAGTTTTGATGTGCAAATTTGTTATGATGATTGCATGCCTCCTATTTATGATGATTATATTGATGAAAGTGGATTTGCAGAGGTCACAACTTTATTTAATAATGATTCCACTATTTTTGAAGAGGTTTCAATTGATTATGACAACAAAGTTGCTATCTATGATGATTATTGTGATGACATGTATGCTGCAAAGAATAATGATAACTATGAAACTTGTCATCATGATTTTAATTTTCAATTGGATTATGCCAATCAAGTATCTCATGGTAGTTATTTTGTTGAGTTTG
Source organism: Elymus sibiricus (assembly GCA_039707655.1). Lineage (NCBI taxonomy): Eukaryota > Viridiplantae > Streptophyta > Magnoliopsida > Poales > Poaceae > Elymus > Elymus sibiricus. The sequence continues at coordinate 347,370,784 of CM077664.1, forward strand.
CTCCCACTATTATTGATGAGAAGAAATTTGCTTATGTGGAGAGTAATAAAATTTCTATGCTTGTGGATCATGAAAAGAATGCTTTATGTGATAGCTATATTGTTGAATTCATCCATGATGCTATTGAAAATTATTATGAGAGGGGAAGATATGCTTTTACATATTTCAATAATATCAAGTTTCCTCTCTATGTGTTGAAAGTTTCAAAGTTATACTTGTTTTGCCTTCCTATGATAGTTGATTCTTGCTCCGATAAATTGTTTGCTCACAAAATCCCTATGCATAGGAAGTGGGTTAGGCTTAAATGTGCTAGTCAAATGCTTCATGATGCTCTCTTTGTGTTTCAATTCTTTACTTTTATGCGAGCATCATTGAAATCATCATGCCTAGCTAAAATGCATTAAAGAAAAGCGCTTGTTGGGAGACAACCCAATATTTCTACCTACTGTTTTTGTGTGTTCACATGATTAAGATACTGTAGTAATCATGTTTTATATGTTTTCTTTCAATAATGTGCCAAGTAAAGCCTTTGGGATAGTGTGGATGCTTGTTGATTTGATTTTGTGCAAAAACAGAAACTTTTGCGTCTAGTGCTGGAATTTTTGCTCTGTACTGGAGTGTGAGAAAATTCTGAAATTTTTACACAGTATTGGGATACAAAGTTTTTACGTTTTCCTAATTTTTCAGAATTTATGGAGGTACAGAAGTATGGTTTTTAAATCGCTCACTACATGCTGTTCTGTTTTTGACAGATTCTGTTTTCGGTGCATGGTTTGCTTATTTTAGTGTTTCCATAGCTTATATTGAGTAATATAAATTGTGGAAATGATAGAATACAGTAGGAATTATGTGATAACAATTATGAATCTTGTCTTGACAGTACCTAAGTGGATGATTTATTTTTATCATACTAACCTATCTCACGAAGTTCCGTTAAGTTTTGTGTGATTGAAGTTTTCAAGTTTTGGGTGAGATATCGATATGAGGAGAATAAGGAGCGGCAAGGCCCTAAGCTTGGGGATGCCCAAGGCACCCCAAGGTAATATTCAAGGAAGACCCAAGCAACTAAGCTTGGGGATGCCCCGGAAGGCATCCCCTCTTTCGTCTTCAACATTATCGGTAACCTTACTTGGAGCTATATTTTTCTTCGTCACATAATATGAGTTTTGCTTGGAGCGTCATTTTCTTTCATTGATATTTTCTTGCTGTTATCAATAATCATTTTTTGTGTCTTTTAGTTCAATAAAATGCCAATTATAGCCTTTACCATGCTCAGTTTGCAAGTTCATGTGTTGCTGTTTGAAAACAGAAAGATTTCTGTTATGTCCAGAATATTCCTGAATAGTCAGAAAATGATAAAAATCTGAAATCTTTACACAGTAAGCATGCATGAATACTATGTCACGTGGTAATTTTTCAGAATTTTTGGAGTTAGGGAAGTATGAATTCTTATTCACCCTTTACAGACTGTTCTGTTTTGGCAGATTGCTGTTATAGTTGCATTGTTTGCATATGTTTGTGTGTTTAATGTTTCTATTTGTGAATAGGAGTATTAAATATGAAGAGGCATTTAGTATGCAATGTTTAATTATAATTTTTGTGATTTTCTACAGTAGAGAATGTTAGGGTTTTGAGTTGATTTATACTAACTTATCTCACGAGTTCTTGTTGAGTTTTGTGTGGATGAAGTACTTAAGATTTAAGGAAACCGTGATATGAGAGGAATTAAGGAGACACAAGATCTCAAGATTGGGGATGCCCAAGGCATCCCAATATAATATTTCAAGAAGTCTCAAGCATCTAAGCTTGGGTATGCCCCGGTAGGTATCCCACCTTTCTTCATCAACAATTATTGGTTAGTCTTGGTTGAGCCTAAATTTTTGCTTCTTCACATGAGATGTGCTATTCTTGGAATGTAATTTTATTTTGTTTTCTTTTCTGTTTGAATAAAATTATCAAGATCTGAAATTTTAAATGAGAGAGAGTCCTCACATAGCTACTTATTTGCTTAACTACTCATTGATCTTCACTTATATCTTTTTGGAGTAGTTTGTCATTTACTCTTGTGCTTCACTTATATCCTATGAGTAAATTGTTGAAATGAACTGAATATCATAAAGTTGAAATTTATATGCTTCATATGCTTGTCCCATGGGGAGTAGTGACTTCACATACAAGAAGTATAAGCGGTAAAATTTATTGAAAGTTAACAAACATAGCATTGGTCACTTGAACAATTCATGAAAGAATTTTGAAGGAAGAGAAATTTCACATATAAATATACTATCCTGGACATCTTCTATGATTGTGAGCCCCCATTAATTATTTTCAAGCTTGATCTAGTAGTTGACATTGGACAAGGAAGACAACATAATGAGTTATGTTTGTTTATATTCACATAGAAGTTATACTGTCATGGATCCTCTAACATGTGGTGCTTGCTTAGGATCTTTTGCTAGCCAAAAATTCGTACTAAGTAGAGATACTACTTGTGCATCCAAAAACCCTTAAACCCAGTTTCTTGCCATAAGAGTCCACTATATCTACCTATGGATTGAATAAGATCCTTCAAGTAAGTTGTCATCGGTGCAAAAAGCAATAAAAATTGCTCCTAAAATATGTATGATCTTTTATTGCAAGGGAAAATAAGCGTTGTACGAACTTGTGATGGTAAAGAAATAAAAGCGACGGACTGCATAATAAAGGTTGCTATCACAAGGGGCAATATAACGTGACGTTCCTTTGCATTAAGGGCTTGTGCATCCAACAACAAAAAGCGCATGACAACCTCTGCTTCCCTCTGCGAAGGGCCTATCTTTTACTTTTATGCATTTACATTTATGCAAGAGTCAATATTATTTCTTATCATTTCAACCTCAATTATTCTCTAGTTGGCAAGCATCATGTGGTAGGGAAAGATCCAGACACATATATCCAGTTGAATATAGATGATCATGAGTTATTATTGTTGACATTATCCCTGAGATAAATAAGTTGGGAGGCGAAACATTAAGCCCCTATCTTCCTATGTGTTTGACTGAAACGGTTTGTTCTAAAAATATGCTTTGAGTGTCAGCAATCATGGAAGACTAAAAGATGGTTGAGTATGTGGAATTTGCTAGATCAAAGCTCTTACATAGACCCTTCCTGAAAATAAGATGAATTGCAATTGTTTGATGACTGAGAACATAGTTTGTTAGTTTTCAAGAAAGTTTATGGCCTATACTTTAAACATGTGAATAGCTTGCTACTTGATCATGAGAAGTTTTATGAGATGAGCTACTAATTATGATATATATTGATGCTAGAAAAAGTGATTGAAATTATCATTGATCAAACTTATGCACTATGCTAGCATTCACACTTCATAAATTATTTCTTTTATCATTTACCTACTCGAGGACGAGCAGGAATTAAGCTTGGGGATGCTGATACGTCTCCAACGTATCTATAATTGATGAAGTATTCATGCCATGTTTATTATAGTTTTGTATGATTTTGGTGCATTTTTATATGGCTTTTATATGATTTTTATGAACATATTGACCTAGTGCCCAGTGCCAGTTGCTGTTTTCTGCTTGTTTTTGGTTTTCCAGAAAATCCATATCAAATGAAGTCCAAATGCAGCGAAACTTTTTGACGATTTTTTCTGAAAGAGAATGGACCCAGGAAGCTTTGGGGAAGCAGCAGAAGAGCCACAGGGGCCCCACGAGCCACCTGGGCGCGCCACCCCCCCCCCCCCCCGCCAGAAGCGCCCTGGTGCCTCATGGGCCCCCTGTGGCACCTCTTCGCGTCATTCCAACACCGAAAAATAATATATATTCAGAAACCCCCGAAAGTTAACCTAGATGAGTTTTTACGCTGCCGCAAGCCTCTGTACCTCCACGATCTAATCTACAGCCCTTTTCCGGCACCCTGCCGGAGGGGGGAATCATCACCGGAGGCCATCTTCATCATCCCGGCGGTCTCCATGACAAGGAGGGAGTAGTTCACCCTCGGGACTGAGGGTTTGTACCAGTAGCTATGTGTTTTATCTGTCTCTCTCGCATTCTTGATTTGGCACGATCTTGATGTACCGCGAGCTTTGTTAATATAGTTGGATCATATGGTGTTTCTTCCCTCTCTATCCTTGTTGTGATGAATCGAATCTTTTCCCTTTGAGGTTTCGTTATTGTCGGATTGAATATTTCAGATTTGAGAACACTTGATGTATGTCTTGCATATGAATACCCGTGGTGACAATGGGGTATTATATTGATTCACTTGATATATGTTTTGGCACTCAACTCACGGATTCCCGAGGTGACATTGGGGTAACCTATGCATAGGGGTTGATGCACGTTTTCATTATCTTTTCTCCGATAGAAACTTTGGGGTGCTCCTTGGAGTTCTTTGTGTGGATTGAATATTATGATGATGAAGTTGTTTGATGCATATCGTATAATCAACTCACGGATACTTGTGGTGACATTGGAGTATCTAGGTGACATTAGAGTTGGTTGATGTGTATCATATGGTGTTATTTTAGTACGAACTCTAGGGATGTTTGTGACACTTATAGGAATAGCTCAATAGATCGATCGGAAAGAATAACTTTGAGGTGGTTTCGTACCCTACAAACAATTTCTATCTTACGTTCTTCGCTAATAGGAACTTGGGAGTGATTCTTTGTTGCACGTTGAGGGATTGTTATATGATTCAATTATGTTAGCATTGTTGAGAGATTGCACTAGCGAAAGTATGAACCCTAGGCCTTGTTTTTAAGCATTGCAATACCGTTTGTGCTCACTTTTGTTACTTGCTACCTTGCTGTTTTTATATTTTCAGATTACAAAAACCTATATCTACTATTCATACTACACTTTTATCACCATCTCTTCGCCGAACTAGTGCACCTATACAATTTACCATTGTATTGGGTGTGTTGGGGACACAAGATATTTCTTGTATTTGGTTGCAGGGTTGTTTGAGAGATACCATCTTCAACCTACGCCTCCCACGGATTGATAAACCTTAGGTCATCCACTTGAGGGAAAATTGCTACTGTCCTACAAAACTCTACACTTGGAGGCCCAACACGAGTCTACAAGAATAAGTTGTGTAGTAGACATCACCTGCCCCGAGGGCGTTCTTCACGCCCGGATCAGCGACGTTCACCAGGTGGTCACCGTCGAGTCGATTCGGCAGTTGTTTTGTCGCTCCGATGATGGACATGTGATCGGTGCGTACGAGCGGGTGGTGGATGGGATGTACGGCGTGGATGCGTACATCGAGTTCTGGCCTCGATGGAGGGCGGCCCGAGCTCGAGATGCCTTGGATGGCCAGGCTATCTACGATGGCTGTTGTATCCTTGCCGTCGACCTCGTCCCGCCGGTCTACACCGCCATCACCATGCCGGATGACAACGGAATGGCACCCTCGTACTTCTATGAAGACATTCCCTACGCGGAGTGGGCTGCAGCATTGGCCGCGGTCCAACGCCATGATGAGGCGGCCTCTACATCCACCGACGACCTCCAACTCGAGGCATCCATGGGCACTATCAGCGTGACTCCGTCCGAGCTCGCCGCGCCTACAGTACCAACTCTGTCCGCGACCATCGACAACGTCGTCCTGGAGCTCAGTGTGAGTGACAAGGTGCTCAAAGTCGATGACACCGACAACACCGTCCTGGAGCTCAGTGTGAGTGACAAGGTTGTTAGGGCATATTTCTCCCTTAGTGGTTTTGGTGATTGATGACAATGCTTCTGCGGACTAATCGTGTGCATTGACCATTTCAGATAATCTATCATATGGCACAAGACGATTGATGCCCCTCGGAGTGTTAAAGCAAGACGGTTATTTTTCCCGCGTTTCTTTTTCGGTGGATTTGAGTCGTAGGAAAACTGTACTATTAAGAGGGGGTCTGCTTCGGAAAGGTTTGGGTGTGTAACATCCCCAGATCTTAACCCTGCCATTTTGCTAATTAATTAGCCATGTCATCATGATCATCCTAAGTAAATTGCATTAGAGAGTAATCCAACTTCAATTTTAAATTTAAAATAAAGTCAAAATTAAAAGTTATCCAAATAGTAGAATAAAAATGTTCATAATATTGCATATAATTCCAGAGCAATTATAAAAATAAAATCAACATTATCAAAATTCCCAAATTAACCCTAGCATCCAGAAACAGTGACTTAACAGCCACTTTAATCCATTTTCAATTATGAAAAATTCAAAGGGATTCCAAAATTCCCCAAAACTTTTTGTGGCATTGTCTAATAATGCAAGGTTAAATAAGTGACCAATTACATATTTTACAAAACTCCTTTAGTGTCTCTAAATAATCCAAGATAGAAATGAAAACTGAAAACAGAAAAAGTAAATAAAAGAAGGGGAAAAGCCCTACTGTGCTAAGGCCCAGTGCTACAGGTGACGGCCTAGCCCGTCTGGGTTGTCGTTCTCACCTGCTCCGCCACCGTGTCGACGCGCCCGTGGTCATGGCGTGGCAACTCCGGCCGTTCCTCGACGCATGCGAGCACAGGGATGACGGGGAGGGATAAGGTCGACCCCAACTACTCCCCTGCCCTCCCCCGGCTCACTCTCCCCTCCTTCCTCGCCCTCTCCCTCTCTGATCTCGCCCACCCGACCCAGCCGTCGCCGGCGTCGCTCGAATCCGTAGCCAACGGCCACCCCTCTTCACACCGCCGTGGCCAGGAGCACCCTCGACCTCGCCTACGTCGTCTACATCGAACCGCTGGAGCTCGGAGCCTCCACAGTGCCGGATCGGCACCGTCTTCCACCTCCGGCCACTGAGCTCCGCCGCGTCGATCTACGGCTCTGCTGCTACTAAGCCCTCACTGAGCCGTCGTGTGCTCCTCTAGTGAGCTGCTCGACCGTTCCCCTCTCCTAGCGCCGTTCCTCCCGCCCTGCATCGCCGTTTTCCACTAGAACCCGAACACACCGCCGCGAGAGGCTCGTCGCCGGCCTCGTTTCCGGCAACCTTTTGGTCCAACTCCACCACCATTCGAAGGTGCTCGCTCCCAGGATTCCGTAGCTGCAAGCCGCGCGCGATTTGGAGCCCTGTAGCGCCCACACGGAGTTCGTCCGCCGTCGGCTTGCTCGTCGCCGGCGAAGCTCCGGCGACGCTGACGTGTTCGGCGTCATTAGTCGCTAATGATGCTAATTAGTTTAGCACAGTGAGACTGACAACTGGCCCCCCGTTAAATAAACAGGATTAAATATCTGTTTAGGATTAGATTTAATCACTGGGCCCCACTCGTCAGCTTTGACTATACGGACGTGGCGTTGACCGGCCCCACTTGTCAGTGAACGCGGCTGGCTGACCACTGGGTCCCACTGGACCCAGTTGACCAGTCAACTGGCTGACTGGGCAGTGCCCAGTCACTGCCAGTGGGTCCCGCGTGGGCCCTGTTGACCGGTCAGCTGCTCCGCTGACCGCTGACGCAATGCTGACGCCAGCGTGACGTCATATTCCTTTTCTGTTAAATCAATAAGTTCCAGAAAAATCTAGTAAATGATTAAAACTTTGAAAAATCATATAAAATAATCCGTAAATCGGATGAAAATAATTTATATATGAAAAATGATCAGAAAAATCCAACGAATCCGAATATGTCATCTGCACTCATGATAGAACCCTCTAAGTAGATGAACATGGAACTTTTTGCCCGTTTCCGATAGATGAATAGTGCATGACCTCAAATAAATAATTCCAAATAAATTCCTAAAACATCTAAAATATCCAGAGATACAGTATATCACCCCTGCATATCATTTAGGCATGTTGTGCATAGTGTCTATATTTGTATGCTTGTATTTATCTGTTTCTTCCCCCTCTTCTTCTCCGGTAGACTCCGAGACCGCTGACGAATCGGGGATCGACTACACCGTTGCAGATTCCTTTTCGCCTGCAGAGCAACCAGGCAAGCAAACCCCCTTGAGCATGCCTATATCACCTATTCTTTCTCCCTCCTGCTTGCATTAGAATTTGCTACTGCTTTTGATTAATCCTATTCTGATGCATAGCCTGTTTTTGTAAACTGCTGTTGATACCTTGCCTGTTATCCTAAGTGCTTAGTATAGGTTGGATGGAAATCCATCTGTGGCCCCTCTTCCTTGCCCTAGTAGCCCTGCTTGTTTACAAGTGCCCTGATCGATATGATCGATGGGCTGAGACCAGCACATCACCACACACCCCCTAAGTTGCTCGACTCTGCAGAGCTAATATCGAGTGCCGAGAGTGATACCTCTTGGTAGCTCCAGACTTGTCCCGACAGCCCTCACTTAAATTAATAATGCACTAACAGATTTGGGTATTGATCTGAGTTGGCCACTGGCCTATACGCACTACCACCACGCAGGATAATGGTTTAATGGGGCCCTCGGCGCCGTATGTATCAGCCAAAAGCTCTGTCAGACGTCCAGTTCAGCATTGCGGCACGGCTGGGCCGGCGCCATCCAGGTAGAGGTGGTGCCTGGACTCGCCCTGCACGCAACGACCCGGAGTGCAATGCAGGATGGGCCCAAGAACCCTGCGCACTTAGGATGTAGACCTGCGGGGACCTCTCTGCTGAGCTCTAGGTAGGGCTGCGGTGTGTCGATCAGCCGAGGCCGGGCATGACCCAGGAAAGTGTGTCCGGCCAGAGTTAATCGAGCGTATTGGGTAACAGTAGTGCACCCCTGCAGGGAAGATTATCTATTCGAATAGCCGTGTCCATGGTAACAGGACGCTCAGTGTTGTATCCCGATCTACTACTACTTGAACTGGATACTTTAATTAATTGGAAGCTCTGGGATCGCTTCCTCGCAGGGAGTCGAGGAAGGATCTCTAGGCTTCGATTCAACATGCTTGATACCTTATGTTATGTTACTAATCTACACTCTTCTTATGCTGCAAGACCACTGAAGATGCTAGTCTTCGATAGGCTAGGCCTTTCCCCTCTCCTCTGGCATTTCTGCAGTTCAGTCCACATATACAGCCCTTCTTTGATACCAATGCATAAGTAGAATAGTTCTGATGTAAGTCTTGCGAGTACTTTGGATGAGTACTCACGGTTGCTTTGCTTCCCTTTTTCCCCCATGCCCGATTGTTGCGACCAGATGATGGAGCCCTAGAGTCATCCGCCCCAGTCGACGACTACTACTACACTTCTGGAGGAGCGTACTACTACGTGGAGACTGCCAACGACCAGGAGTAGTTTAGGAGGCTCCCAGGCAGGAGGCCTGCGCCTTTTCGATCAGTGTTTTTATTTTGCCCCGCCTTGTTAAAGGCCTATCTGTTTTACTTTTATATCTGTACTCGGATATCTAATGCTTCCGCTGATGCTTGTATGACATCGAGCTTATGTATTCGAGCCCTCGAGGCCCCTGGCTTGTAATATAAAGCTTGAATTATTTTATTTTGTGTAGAGTTGTGTTGTGATATCTTCAAGTGAGTCCCTAGGCTTGATCGTGTGCATTTGTGTGTATGATTAGCGCACGATTAAGTCGGGGGCATCACAGGGTGGAATCATCACGTACACATTTTCATTTGCACCCTCTTTGCCTTTTCCACCTCGATGGAGTTTCTCCTTCTGTGTTGCAGATGGGTGTTGAAGTGCTGCCAGCGGTAGTACCGCTACCAGCAGCGGTAGTACCGTTGCTAGTACCGTGCGTACTACCGCTCCGCCTCGAGTCTCGACTTTTTCGTGTCGGGTTTTGCGGTAGTCCAGCGGCAGTCCCTCTGGTATACTACCGTTGGGTCCTCTTTGACCCAGGTGGATGAGCGGCAGTAGGAGCGGTAGTACCGCTTATAAGCGGTAGTACCGCACCTACTTCCGCTGCTACTTCTGCTCAATGGCTCAGCTTCTTCCCCTGTTCCCGTAGCCGTTGTACTGTAACCCCAGCGGTAGTACCGCTGGGGCGAGCGATAGTAACGCTCCGGTGGCACTACCGGCTCGTGCTCCTGTGGCATTTACACTGTACACTTCGTCAGTACTGCTTGGGCGGTAGTACCGCACCGGGAGCGGTAGTACCGCTCCTGTGCGGCCTGCGGACTGCATAACGGTTGGATTTGTCCCCACTATATAAAGGGGGTCTTCTTCCCCAAGAAGACTTGCCTCTTTCTTCCCCAAACTCCATTGTTGCTCCAAGCTCCATTTTCTCCCGATCCCCCTCCCTAGCCGATAACTTTGGTTGATCTTCTAGGGATTGGGTGAGAAGGCCCCGATCTACACTTCCACTAAGAGAAATTTGATTCCCCCCACTAATCCCTTGCGGATCTTGGTACTCTTGGGTGTTTGAGCACCCTAGACGGAAGAGGTCACCTCGGAGCCACAATCCATTGTGGTGAAGCTCCGTGGTGGTGTTGGGAGCCTCCAATTCGGTTGTGGAGAGAGCCGCAACCTTGTTTGTAAAGGTCCGGTCACCGCCTTCAAGGGCACCACTAGTGGAATCACGGCATCTTGCATTGTGCGAGGGCGTGAGGAGAATACGGTGGCCCTAGTGGCTTCTTGGGGAGCATTGTGCCTCCACACCGCTCCAACGGGGACGTACTTCCTCTCAAAGGGAAGGAACTTCGGCAACACATCCTCGTCTTCACCGACTCCACTTGTCGTTATTTCTTTCCTTTACTTTGTGCAATATATTGTTGTGTTGTATTGCTTGCTTGCTTGTTGTTGTTATTGTTGCTAGCATCATATAGGTTGCTCACCTAGTTGCATATCTAGACAACCTATTTGTTGCTAAACCTAAATTGTTAATAAAAGCTAAAAATTGGTAGTTGCCTATTCACCCCCCCCCCCCTCTAGTCAACCAAATCGATCCTTTCAATTGGTATCAGAGCCTGTCTCTTTATTAAGGGTTTCACCACCCGAAGAGTATGGTTGACGACGGGGATAGGGATGAAGAAGTACCCGAGGCCGTGGAGTTCAACTCGGTCACCCGAGGCGACTTAAATGAAGCTATGGGTTCACTTAAGACGTCTATGACGGCCGAGGTCAAGTCCATGTTCAAAGAACTCCTTGAGGGGTTGAAATCTTCTACCGGTCCGATGCAAGTGGTTAACCCCACCGCATCGGAGCCCGAGGCCAACTCCGGTAAGGAAGCGGCTAGAAGTATTCAAACTTCTCCCCCTCTAGGTAAAAATGGGATGGGCATCCATGCCTCGGTTGGCCCTCCCCCGGACTATGGAGGTCCGGTACCATCACCTCGCATTAATCCTCTTGGTCCTCCTCCTCGGCTTGATTTGAATAACTTTCATGATTGGATTTTTCATATCAAGTCTCATTTGAATCACAGCTCAACACAACTCTGGAGAGTCATTGAGCAAGGTTTCTACCCTCATGATCGGAACAACATGACGCCAAGAGAGGAAGTGGACAATCAACTCAATCACTCCGCCTTGTTCATTATCCAATCTGCTATGCCGCCGGAAGAACTCTCTCACTTGCGGCCATTCACATGTGCCAAGGAAGCTTGGGAGCATATTGTCTCAATGTACAAAGGAAGCTCAAGCATTCAATGGTCCAACTTTGAGGTCATACTTGATGAGGCCGATGAGTTCGTGATGAAGGATGATGAAGATCCTCGTGAGCTTTACCGGATATTGACTACTCTCGCGGTCTCACTCCGAGATCATGGGAGCAAGGATACGGATGACACTTGGGTCAAGCGCAAGTTCCTAAAGGCCATCATGCCATTCAACAAGAGTATGTCTTCCGTGATTCGTCAAAGACCGGACTTCCACACCTTGTCCTCAAGTGAAGTGTTGGATGAATTCATTGCAATGAACATTTTGAACAAGACCGCCGACAACGCTCTAGCTCGTGTCCAACGGTCAAATAAGACCAACCTTGCTTTGAAGGCCAAGGCAATTCTGGAAGAAGAAGAAGAGGAAGATGAGGAGAGTTGCCCCAAAGACACCAAATATGCTTACCACAAGCACATGGCTCTTGCGTCAAGGCAATTTTGGGGCAACAAGAGAAACTCAAGGCCCAACTTCTCCAAGAACATCTCAAGTGGCTCCAAGGGCAGGCAACGTGTGAGAACTTGTTACAATTGTGGCAATGTGAGTCATTTCGTGGTGGATTGCCCCTACGAGAAGAGGGAAGACAATGGTGGCAAGCTCATCCACAAAGACAAGGCCAAGTCCTCTATGAACAAGAGGAATGCCACAAAGAAGGTGCCACAAAAGGGTTTGGTGGTGCAAAAACAGTACAACTCCGACGATGATGATGATGACGCAAGTGGTGAAGTGTTTGCAACGGCCACCGTGGCCATTGCCACCTCTTCCCCAACCTCGGTGTCTCTCTTCGACGCCCCCAACGAGAACTCCATCCCCAAGTGCCTCATGGCAAGCGGCATCAACAAGGTAACCTCCAACATCAAAACTTCCTACACTACTAATCCTTCTTTGATGGATTGTGTGGATAAAAATGAGGAGGTAAAGGTGGATGAGAATGAGTTTGAAAAGTTCTTGGGTAAGCTCAAAGGTGAGACCAAGAAGCACTTTGTTGCTCTCTTGGAACAACTAGGTGAGGCCAATGATATCATTGAGTCTCACAAGGAGAATATCACTAACTTGGAAGGCCATAGTCGTGACTATGCCGATGAGATTGCGGATATTTCCATCGCTCTTGAGGAAGAGCGAGGTCTTCGTTCGGCTCTTGAGGAGTCGCAAAATGTTGACCTTGCTAAACTAAAGAAAGATCATGATCATGCTCAAGTTCTTGCTCGTGTGCTTAAATCCGAGAATATTGAGCTTGGGGTTGGCCATGCTAGACTCAAAGAGGAGTTCTAGCTACTTGACAAGGCTCACAAGGCCTTGAAAAGTGCACATGCTACACTCAAGGAGTCTCATGATGAACTCCAAGCAAAGCTCACTAAGGAAATAGCCACATGTCCTCCTTTTGTGCTAATTGATAATGCTCATGCTACTAACCCTTGTTGTGAGCATATTCATCTTGTGGAGGAGAATGCCAAGTTAAAGGAGCAAATCGAGAAAGGCCTTGTGACTTGCATACAAGGCGAGAAGAATCTCAACGAACTTTTGAGCAATCAAAAGGAAGTTGTGGCTAAGGAAGGACTTGGGTTTGTGCCCAAGTCAAAGAAGAAGAAGAAGAACAAGACCAAGAAACCTCTCCCTCTCAATGAGGTATTTGTCAAAAAGGGAGAGGGTGCTCATAACGAGAAGAAGGATAAGGTGATGGGTGGAAATGTCAAGAAGGGCAATCCCACTCCATCGAACAAAGCCGGCGATTTTAACCCTTCTTATGTTTTATGCCGTGCTAGTGATGGGCATGTTTATGCCAAATTTGTCGGTTTTTCTTATGAGTACATTGAATGGTCTATTTGGGTTCCTAAGACCCTTGTTACTAACATCAAAGGACCCATTCAAGAATAGGTACCTAAAACCAAGCATTGATCTCTTGTAGGAGTTTGCTTCCGGTGGAGGATCATGGTTGCTCAATAGTGGAGCAACAAATCATATGACCGGGAGCAAGCATTTGGTGGTGGACGTGCAACCAAGCCCATCTATGCCCACCCATGTTCAATTTGGTGATGCCTCAACATCTAAGGTATTGGGTCTTGGCAAGGTTGTGATTTCTGATGATTTATCAATTGAGAAAGTCATGCTTGTTGAGACCCTTGCATACAATTTACTTTCCGTTCGTCAACTTGTACTTATGGGCTTTGCCACATTCTTTGATCTTGATACCGTGGGCCTTTTGTGGAGCAAGACTCTTAAAGTAGCTTTTGTTGGGCATGTCGAGAACGGTCTCTATGTGGTTAACTTCTCGGAGCGACCCACTAAGATCGCGACTTGCCTAATGGCTAAAGTTGACGTGGGGTGGCTTTAGTATCGCTGTCTAGCCCACGTCAATATGAAATCTTTGCAAAGTCTCCTCAAAGGGGATCACGTTCGTGGACTAACAAATGTGAGTTTTGCCAAAGATCGTGCTTGCAGTGCTTGTATCGAAGGAAAGTTACATGAGACGGCTCACCGACCCACGACTATCATCTACACGAAGAGGCCCTTGGAGCTCCTTCACATAGATCTCTTTGGACCTCCATCCTTTGATAGACTTGGGGGAAGAAAGTATTGCTTTGTGATTGTGGATGACTATTCAAGATACACTTGGGTATACTTCTTCAAGAGGAAGAGCGAGACCCAACAAACCGTCATCGACTTTGCAAATGAAGCTCAACGTCAACATGAAGCAAAGATATTGATGATTAGAAGTGACTACGGCACCGAGTTCAAGAACTACACCTTGGATGAGTTCCTTAGTGATGAGGGGATCAAGCATCAATACTCCGCACCATATACCCCTCAACAAAATGGTGTAGCGGAGAGAAAGAACCGGTCGTTGATGGACGTGGCAAGAACCATGATGGCGGAATTCAAGTCTCCGTACAACTTTTGGGCCGAAGCCATCAACACCGCAGGTCATGCATCCAATCGGCTCTACCTCCACAAAGGCTTGAACAAGACTCCATATGAGATACTTACCGGTAACAAGCCCAACCTCAAGTACTGACGGGTGTTCGGGTGTAAGTGTTTCATTCTCAAGAAGGGTGCTCGTTTGTCTAAATTCGAACCTAGAGCTCAAGAGGGCATATTTGTTGGTTATGCTACAAACTCTCATGCTTACCGTGTTCTCAACAAGTCCAATGGACTCATTGAGGATATGTGTAACGTAGAGTTTGATGAAAATAGTGGCTCCCAAGTGGAGCAAAGTGGTCTTTGTGATGTAGGTGATGAAATTCCTCCCCAAGCCATAAGAAGAATGGGGATTGGTCAAATACTCCCCATTGAGGAACCCCTTGTGGCCGAAGGAGAAGGACAATTCTCTACGCAAGTGGAGCCATCACCAACCATTGACCCACACGCTTTCGAAGAGCAAACCGAAGGCCCTCAACCGAGTGAACAAGATCAAGGGCAAGATCAATCTCATGATGATGGTGTTTCACCAAGTGATGCCCAAGATCAAGTTCAAGACTCCGAGCAAGCTCAAGACACCGAGCAAGCTAAGGATCAAGAACAAGCTCAAGATCAAGAACTAGTTCAAGATCAAGAGCAAGTACAAGATCAAGAGCAAGCTCAAGACGGCGCTCAAGATGTTCAAGATGATCCTCCTCAAATGTTTATGGAGGAGCTATTGGAGCGTCGTGCCCCCAATATCGCTTCCAAACTCAAGCATCAACAACATGTCATGGAGAATGTTTATGGAAGCTTAAAAAGAGGGGTAACCACTCACAGTCAATTAACAAACTTTTGTGAGCATCACGCGTTTGTTTCTTGTGTTGAACCCCAAAAGGTACATGAGGCACTCTGCTACTTGTGAGTTGCGTTGGGATTTCCCCGAAGAGGAGGGGATGATGTAGCACTATAGAGATAAGTATTTCCCTCAGTTATGAAACCAAGGTTATCAATCCAGTAGGACAATCACGCAACAACTCGTTAGCAGTACCTGCACACAAAACAACAAATCTTCGCACCCAACGCGAACAAGGGGTTGTCAATCCCTTGGCAGTTAATTCCAACATTAAATTGTATGGTGATAGATAAATAGATCGAACAAAAATACAAAATAAATAAAGTAAAAGTGCAGCAAGGTATTTTTAGGATTTTCAATATATAATTAAGATAGACCCGGGGGCAATAGTTTTCACAAGAGGCTTCTCTCTTGAAAATAGCATACGGTGGGAGAACAAATTACTGTTGGGCAATTGATAGAAAAGCAAATAATCATGACGATATCCAAGGCAATGATCATGTATATAGGCATCAAGTCCGAGACAAGTAGACCGACACCTGCCTGCATCGACTACTATTACTCCACACATCGACCGCTATCCAGCATGCATCTAGTGTATTAAGTCCATAAAGAACGGAGTAACGCCTTAAGCAAGATGGCATGATGTAGACAAAGTAAACTCATGCATGAATAAACCCCATCTTTTTACCCTTAATAGCAATGATACATACGTGTCATGTCCATTTCTGTCACTGGGATTGAGCACCGCAAGATCGAACCCATTACAAAGCACCTCTCCCATTGCAAGATAAATCAATCTAGTTGGCCAAACCAAATCAATAGACCGGAGAGAAATACAAAGCTATAATAATCATGCATAAAAGAGTTTAGAGAACACTCAAATAATATTCAGGGATAATCTGATCATAAACTCACAATTCATCGGATCCAAACAAACACACCGCAAAAAGTGATTACATCGGATAGAACTCCAAGAACATCGAGGAGAATATTGTATTGAAGATCAAAAAGAGAGAAGAAGCCATCTAGCTACTAACTATGGACCCGAAGGTCTGTGGTAAACTACTCACGCATCATCAGAAGGGCAACAAGGTTGATGTAGAGCCCCTCCGTGGTCGATTCCCCCTCCGGCGGAGTATCGGAAAAGGCCTCCAGATGGGATCTCTCGAGAACAGAAACTTGCGGCGATGGAAAAAGTATTTCGTGGACTCCTTTGTTGGTTTCCTGATTTTAGAGAATTTATAGACGTGGAATTAGGTCAAACGGAGCTTTGTGGGCCCCACGAGGTACCAGGGCGCCCCCTGCTACTTGTAGCTTGCGTTGGTATTATCCCCGAAGAGGAAGGGATGATGCAGCACAGTAGAGATAAGTATTTCCCTCGGTTATGAAACCAAGGTTATCAAACCAGTAGGAGAATCGCGCAACACCTCGTTAGCAGCACCTGCACACTAACAACAAATCCTTGCACCCAACGCAAACGACGGTTGTCAATCCCTCGGCGGTCAATTGCAAGATTAAATTGTATGTGATAGATAGATAGATTGAAACAAAAATACAAAATAAAATAAATAGAAGAAAATGGCAGCAATATTTTTAGGGTTTTAGTAATATGATTTAGATAGACCCGGGGGCCATAGTTTTCACAAGAGGCTTCTCTCAAGAAAATAGCATACGGTGGGTAAACAAATTACTATTGGGCAATTGATAGAAAAGCAAATAAACATGACGATATCCAAGGCAATGATCATGTATATAGGCATCACGTCCGAGACAAGTAGACCGACTCCTGCCTGCATCTACTACTATTACTCCACACATCGACCGCTATCCAGCATGCATCTAGTGTATTAAGTCCATAAAGAACGGAGTAACGCCTTAAGAACGATGACATGATGTAGACAAGATAAACTCATGCATGAGTAAACCCCATCTTTTTACCCTTAATAGCAACGATACATACGTGTCATGTCCCTTTCTGTCACTGGGATTGAACACCGCAAGATCGAACCCATTACAAAGCACCTCTTCCCATGGCAAGATAAATCAATCTAGTTGGCCAAACCAAATCAATAGATCGGAGAAGAAATACAAAGCTATAATAATCATGCATAAAAGAGATCAGAGAAGACTCAAATAATATTCATGGATAATCTGATCATAAACTCACAATTCATCGGATCCCAACAAACACACCGCAAAAAGTGATTACATCGGATAGAACTCCAAGAACATCGAGTAGAACATTGTATTGATGATCAAAAAGAAAGAAGAAGCCATCTAGCTACTGCCTATGGACCCGAAGGTCTGTGGTAAACTACTCACGCATCATCGAAAGGGCAACAAGGTTGATGTAGAGCCCCTCCGTGATCGATTCCCCCTCCGACGGAGTACCGGAGACGGCCTCCAGATGGGATCTCTCTGGAACAGAAACTTGCGGCGGCGGAAAAAGTATTTCGTGGACTCCCTTGAGGGTTTCTGATTTTTCCTGAATTTATAGTGGTGGAATTAGGTCAAACGGAGCTGGGGTGGGCCCACGAGGCACCAAGGCGCGCCTGCCCCCCCAGACGCGCCCTGGTGGCTCGTGGCCGCCTCCTCTGGCATATGGTCTTCTTGATGGGGAACGTTGCATGGGAAACAAAAATTTTCCTACGCACACACAAGATCTATCCATGGTGATGAGCATCTACGAGAGGGAGAGTGAATCTACATACCCTTGTAGATCGCTAAGCGGAAGCGTTTAAGAAACGCGGTTGATGTAGTCGAACGTCTCCGCGATCCAAATCGCAAGTCGTCCCTCGATCCGATCACGAACTAGCGCCGAACGGACGGCACCTCCGCGTTCAACACACGTACGGCTTGATGACGCCTTCACCTCCTCGATCCAGCGAGCGATGGTGAAGTAGTGGTTGAGTTCCAGCAGCACGACGGCGTGGTGATGGTGGTGAGGAACAATCTCTGCAGGGCTTCGCCAAGCACTACGGAGATTATGACGGAGGAACTAGAGGGTTAGGGTTGCCGCACACGGCTTGGGGAAATCTTGATATGTCTCGTGTGCTAGCCCTGCCCCTCTATTTATATGTTGAGCCTTGGGGTCTAAACTTGGAGTAAAAGCCTCCTCCAGGTCGGTTTTGCCCGCACAAGGTCGGTTTGGCCCGCAGGAAAAGAGTCCAACTCGGATCCCTGCCGAACCGTGCACAGCCGCGCACAAGCGGTAGTACCGCT
Organism: Elymus sibiricus; assembly: GCA_039707655.1. NCBI lineage: Eukaryota > Viridiplantae > Streptophyta > Magnoliopsida > Poales > Poaceae > Elymus > Elymus sibiricus. The sequence goes on from CM077664.1 coordinate 347,389,272, forward strand.
TGGGCGGTAGTACCGCTTCACACAAGCGGTAGTACCGCTCGGGCGGTAGTACCGCTTCACACAAGCGGTAGTACCGCTCGGGCGGTAGTACCGCTTCACACAAGCGGTAGTACCGCTCGGGCGGTAGTACCGCTTCACACAAGCGGTAGTACCGCTTACGCGGCAGCAAAACTACTTTTTGCACTTTCCAATACCTCGTGGGCTTTATCCCTTTGTCCCATATAAAGTGTTGCTGCACCCGAACACTTCGGTAAACATCCGGAACCCCTTCCGGTGAACTCCGGAACCCTTCTGGAGATCAAAACACTATTATCACATATATCAATCTTTACCTCCAGACTATTCCGGAGATCCTCGTCATGTCCGGGATCTTATCCGGGACTCCGAACAACTTTCGGTCACCAACATAATAACTCAATTATACTAATCGTCACCAAACGTTAAGTGTGTAGACCCTGCGGGTTCGAGAACTATGTAGACATGACCGAGACACCTCTACGGCCAATAACCAATAGCGGGACCTGGATGCCCATATTGGCTCCTACATATTCTACGAAGATCTTTTATCGGTCGAACCTCTATGTCAAGGATTCAGTTAATCCCGTATGTTGTTCCCTTTGTTCTTCGGTATGTTACTTGCCCGAGATTCGATCGTCGGTATCTCTATACCTAGTTCAATCTCGTTACCGGCAAGTCTCTTTACTCGTTCCGTAATACAAGATCTCGTGGCTAACACTTTAGTCACATTGCTTGCAAGGCTCATTGTGATGTTGTATTACCGAGTGGGCCCTGAGATACCTCTCCGTCATACGGAGTAACAAATCCCAGTCTTGATCCATGCCAACCCAACAGACACCCTCGGAGATACCTGTAGAGCACCTTTATAGTCGCCCAGTTACGTTGCGACGTTTGATACACACAAGGTATTCCTCCGGTGTCAGTGAGTTGCATGATCTCATGGTCAAAGGAACAGATACTTGACATGCAGAAAACAATAGCAATAAACTAACACGATCATATGCTACGTTCGTAGTTTGGGTCTTGTCCATCACATCATTCTCCTAATGATGTGATCCCGTTATCAAATGACATCTCATGTCAATGGCTAGGAAACCTTAACCATCTTTGATCAACGAGCTAGTCAACTAGAGGCTTACTAGGGACACAGTGTTGTCTATGTACCCACACATGTATTTGAGTTTCCAATCAATACAATTATAGCATGGATAATAAACGATTATCATGAACAAGGAAATATAATAATAACCAATTTATTATTGCCTCTAGGGCATATTTCCAACACTTCTCCCGAAGCTTCTAGTGTTTATCTTGTCCAGAAAAAAAATCTCCAAAAAGTTTCGTGGCATTTGGACTTCGTTTGGTATTGATTTTCTGTAAAACAAAAACAGGACAGAAAACAGCAACTGGCACTGGGCACTAAGTTAATAGGTTAGTCTCCAAAAATGATATATAATTGTTGTAAATGTATATAAAAACATGCAAGATTGATAATATAACAGCATGGAACAATCAAAAATTATAGATACGTTGGAGACGTATCAGCATCCCCAAGCTTAATTCCTGCTCGTCCTCGAGTAGGTAAATGATAAAAATAGAATTTTTGATGTGGAATGCTGCCTATCATATTCATCACATATTCTTTTCTTTTATAGCATGGACATTGGACTTGAATGATTCAAAGCAATAGTCTATAATTTGACATGAAGATATAAATACTCAAGCATGCTAACAAGCAACCATGTCTTTCAAAATATCAACGCTAAAGAAAGTTATCCCTAGCCCATTATGCTCAATCATTGATCCATTCCTGAAACACACTCAAATATTAGCTACATCCAATGCGCAAGTATGACAATAGTGCTCTCTAGTTGGTGCTTTATAAGAGAAGATGGAGACTCAAGTAAAAATAAAAATTGCATAAAAGTAAATAGATAGGCCCTTCGCAGAGGGAAGCAGAGATTTGTCAAATGTGCCAGAGCTCAAGGCTGAAATTAAAGAGATAAAATATTTTGAGAGGCATGCTTTTCCTGTCAACGAAAACGACCGAGAATTCCCATTATTTTCCATGGTAGACACATCATAGGTGGTTCCCAAACAGAAAGTAAAGTTTATTTCCTTTCCACCATTCTTTCACAATCCATGGCTAGCCGTATCCACGGGTGCCCTCCATACCAACACTTTCCAAGGAATTTTGTTGTTATTAATTTTTGTTTTCATTGTGGGACTGGGCATCCCTATTACCAACCATTGTCTCGTGCAATGACAAGTGAATAAACACTTATCGTGAGAATAACACACCTAGCATGGAAAATAATGGCCACCCCCTTCCGCTTCATGAGCGGTACGAGCACACAAAACGGGAAAAATTATTTTGAAAATTAGAGTTGGCACACACAAATATACTTGGAACGGCATGGAAATACCGCATATAGGTAGATATAGTGGACTCATTTGGCACAACTTGGGTTTAAGGATTTTCGATGCACAAGCAGTATTCCGCTTAGTACAAATGAAGGCTAGCAAATAGATTGAGAAGCAACAAACCAAAAAACAAAAACGGTCATAAACATGCATTGAACATAACTAACACCGAATAATGCACCATAAGTAGGATATAATTTCTTTGCATAACTGTTGACTTGATGTGCATGCATAGGGAATCACAAACCTTAACACTAATATTCTTACTAAATCACAATTACTCACTAACATGACTCACATATTATCATTTCCATATCGCAAAACTATTGCAAGGAATCACACTTATCATATCCAATGATCTATATGAAAGTTTTTATTATATCCCTCTTGAATATTCATCACTTTGGGACCAAATTCATATCTTGTGCAAATTACCGTTACTATTATCAAGTCTCAAAAAGATTTAAGTGCAGCATGAGAGTGCAAATATTTCTTCAAAATTTCAATCTTATCAATTCTCAAAATAATATAAGTGAAGCATGAGAATTTATTTCTTCAAAATTTTAATCAACTCTAAAAATAATATAAGTGAAGCATGAGAGTTTATTTCTTCAAAATATAGCCACCACCGTGCTCAAAAAGATTTAAGTGAAGCACTAAAGCAACTGCCTAGCTCAAAAAATTTAAGTGAAGCACATAGAGTATTCTAACAAATGATGATAAACGTGTGGCTCTCTCAAGATAGGTGTGTTCAGCAAAGATGATTGTGGCAAACTAAAATGCAAACAAAGCAAAGACTCATATAATACAAGACGCTCCAAGTAAAACACATATCATGTGACGAATAAAAATATAGCTCCAAGTAAAATTATCGATGGTTGGTAGAAGAAAGAGGGGATGCCTTCCGGGGCATCCCCAAGCTTAGATGCTTGAGTCTTCCTTGAATATTACCTTTGGGTGCCTCGGGCATCCACAAGCTTAGGCTTTTGCTACTCCTTATTCCTTCATCCATCGTGAACTCACCCAAAACTTGAAAACTTCAATCACACAAAACTCAACAAAACCTTCGTGAGATCCGTTAGCATAACAAAATAAATCACCACTTTAAGTACTGTTGCAAACCCATTCATATTTTATTTTTGAATTAAACCTACTGTACTCTAACTTCACCATGGCTTATACCCCCCGATACAATCCATAGATTCATCAAAACAAGCAAGCAGTGCATCAAAAACAGAATCTGTCAAAAACAGAACAGTCTGTAGCAATCTATTTAAAATCCATACTTCTGTAACTCCAAATATTCTGAAAAATTAGGACAACGTGGGAAATTCATACACCAATACTTTGTAAAAAAATTCAGATTTTTTTGACTCTCCAGTACAGAAAAAAAAATTCGGGAACTATACGCAAAACTTTTTGTTTTCCAAACAGCATCAATTATACTATCTTCCAAATCATCCTAAAGGCTTTACTTGGCACAAACATTAATTAAAAACACAAAAACACAATCATACCAGTAGCATAATTGTGAAAACAAACAATAACAGAAAATTTTATTTTATTCATTGGGTTGCCTGCCAACAAGCGCTATTGTTTTATGCCCCTAGCTAGGCATAATGCATAGTGTCAAGTATTGTCATCTTTCAAGTTGATTCCATAAGTGGCCCTCATGATGGATTCATAAGGTGCTTGAATTTTCTTCCTAGGGAAATGTTCCATACCCTTTTTTAGTGGAAACTGAAATTTTATATTCCCTTCTTTCATATCAATAACGGCACCTATGGTTCGTAGGAACGGTCTACCAAGTATTATTGGGCAAGAAGAATTGCATTCAATGTCAAGTACAATAAAATCAACGGGCACATAATTTCTATTTGCAAGAATAATAACATCATTAATTCTACCCAAAGGCTTTTTAATAGTAGAATCCACCAAGTGCAAATTAAGAGAACATTCATCTATATTGGTGAAACCTAGCACATCACATAAAGATTTTGGAATTGTGGAAACGCTAGCACCCAAATCACAAAAAAGCATTGCACTCATAATTTTTAATCTTAACTTTAATGGTGTGTTCCCATTCATCATATAATTTTCTAGGAATTGAAATTTCTAATTCTAACTTTTCTTCTAACGCTTTCATCATAGCTTCTACGATGTGTTTAGTAAAAGCCTTGTTTTGCTCATAAGCGTTGGGTGAATTTAACATGGATTGTAACAAAGAAAAGCACTCAATCAAAGAACAATTATACTAATTAAAATCTTTTTAATCGAAGAGAGTGGGCACATCGCTATTTAAAGTTTTTACCTCTCCAAACCCACTTTTAGCAATTTTTTCATTAGGATTTTCACCCTCCGAACTGTGGGAATGCCTACTAGCTAAAGTTGACTCTTCTTCAGTCCCCTTTTCATCAAGTTTTATATTGCTAAACAAAGAATCAATAGATGAAACACCAATCATTTTAATATCCTCATCATTACTGTGATAAAAACTGGGAGAAATCGCTTTTTCTAAAAATTCCCGTTTAGCTTTTAGCATGGCGGTTCTTTTCTTACTCTCATCCATGGAGACATATAAACCTTTAATTGATTCACTAATATCAATTTTGGGTGGCAAAATTTTAGTCTTAAGATTTCCCACATCATGAATAATTCGATCAATGCTCCTAGACATATCATCAAGTTTACTCAATTTTTCTTCTATCGTAGTGTTGAAAACTTTTTGAGCATTAATAAATTCTTTAATATTACTTTCAAGATCAGATGACATCCTATTATTATTATAAGAATTACCATAAGGATTGCCATAATTATGAGAGGAATTTCCAGGAAACGGTCTAGCATTGAAATTACCTCTATAAGCATTATTATTGAAATTATTTCGCGAGACAAAATTCACATCTACGGGATCATTATTTTGCTCAATCAAAGTGGACAATGGCACATCATTAGGATCAATATGAGTATTTTTACTAGCAACCAATTTCATAAGCGCATCGACTTTATCACTCAAAGTACTAATTTCTTCAATATAATTCACCTTTTTACTAGTAGGAGTTCTTTCAGTCTGCCATTGTGAATAATTTGCCATAATATTATCAAGCAATTTAGTCGCTTCCCCCAAAGTAATTTCCATAAAAGTACCACCCGCGGCGGAATCTAAAAGATTTCTAGAAACAAAATTCAATCCCGCATAAATTTTTGTATGATCATCCATAAATTTAAACCATGAGTAGGGCAATTTCTTATCATTAATTTCATCCTCTCCCAAGATTGGGCAACATGTTCATGATCAAGTTGCTTGAAATTCATAATTTGATTTCTAAGAGAAATAATTTTCATGGGAGGAAAATACTTAGTAATAAAAGCATCTTTACACCTATCCCAAGAATCGATACTATTTCGTGGTAAAGATGAATACCAAATTTTTGCACAACCCCGCAATGAGAATGGGAATAATTTTAATTTCACAATATAATTATCCACATCTTTTTTCTTTTGTATGTCACACAATTCTACGAAAGTGTTAAGATGGGATGCAACATCTTCATTAGGACTACCGGAAAATTGTTCTTTCATAACAAGATTTAGCAAAGCGGCATTAATATCACAAGTCTCCGCACTAGCGGTAGGAGGAGCAATCGGAGTACTAATAAAATCATTATTATTAGTATTGGAAAAATCACACAATTTTGTATTTTCTTGAGACATCGTAACTACGGAAACAAGATAACAACCAAGCAAACAAGCAAACAATAAAAAGGCAAACGGAAAATATTTTTGTATTTTTGTAAAAACGTTTTAGAAGTGGGGGAGATGAAAACGAGAGGCAAATGGCAAATAAAGTAAATGCAAGGAGATGAGATTTTATGCAAAGGTACTTGATAGATGTTGATGATGTCTCCCCGGCAACGGCGCCAGAAATTCCTCCTGCTACTTGTAGCTTGCGTTGGTATTATCCCCGAAGAGGAAGGGATGATGCAGCATAGTAGAGATAGGTATTTCCCTCAGTTATGAAACCAAGGTTATCGAACCAGTAGGAGAATCACGCAACACCTCGTTAGCAGCACCTGCACACAAACAACAAATCCTTGCACCCAACGCAAACGAGGGGTTGTCAATCCCTCAGCGGTCAATTGCAAGATTAAATTGTATGTGATAGATAGATAGATAGAAACAAAAACACAAAATAAAATAAATAAACGAAAATGGCAGCAATATTTTTAGGGTTTTAGTAATATGATTTAGATAGACCCGGGGCCCATAGTTTTCACTAGAGGCTTCTCTCAAGAAAATAGCATACGGTGGGTACACAAATTACTGTTGGGCAATTGATAGAAAAACAAATAATCATGATGATATCCAAGGCAATGATCATGTATATAGAAATCACGTCCGAGACAAGTAGACCGACTCCTGCATGCATCTACTACTATTACTCTACACATCGACGGCTATCCAGCGTGCATCTAGTGTATTAAGTCCATAAAGAACGGAGTAACGCCTTAAGAACGATGACATGATGTAGACAAGATAAACTCACGCCTAAATAAACCCCATATTTTTACCCTTAATAGCAACGATACATATGTGTCATGTCCCTTTCTGTCACTGGGATTGAACACCGCAAGATCGAACCCATTACAAAGCACCTCTTCCCATGGCAAGATAAATCAATCTAGTTGGCCAAACCAAATCAATAGATCGGAGAAGAAATACGAAGCTATAATAATCATGCATAAAAGAGATCAGAGAAGACTCAAATAATATTCATGGATAATCTGATCATAAACTCACAATTCATCGGATCCCAACAAACACACCGCAAAAAGTGATTACATCGGATAGAACTCCAAGAACATCGAGGAGAACATTGTATTGAAGATCAAAAAGAGAGAGCCATCTAGCTACTGCCTATGGACCCGAAGGTCTGTGGTAAACTACTCACGCATCATCGGAAGGGCAGCAAGGTTGATGTAGAGCCCCTCCGTGATCGATTCCCCCTCCGGTGAGTACCGGAGAAGGCCTCCAGATGGGATCTCTCTGGAACAAAAACTTGCGGTGGCAGAAAAAGTATTTCGTGGACTCCCTTGAGGGTTTCTGATTTTTCCTGAATTTATAGTGGTGGAATTAGGTCAAACGGAGCTGGGATGGGCCCACGAGGCACCAGGGCGCGCCTGGTGGCTCGTGGCCACCTCCTCTGGCGTCTGGTCTTCTCCCGAAGCTTCTGGTATTGATCTTGTCTAGAAAAAAATCTCCAAAAAGTTTCGTGGCATTTGGACTTCGTTTGGTATTGATTTTCTGTAAAATAAAAACAGGACAGAAAACAACAACTGGCACTGGGCACTAAGTTAATAGGTTAGTCTCCAAAAATGATATATAATTGCTGTAAATGTATATAAAAACATCCAAGATTGATAATATAATAGCATGGAACAATCAAAAATTATAGATACGTTGGAGACGTATCACCCCCCTGGGGCGCGCCGTGGTGCCTCGTGGGCCACTGCTTCATCTTCTCGTCCCCTCCCAAAGCTTCTAGTGTCTCTTATGTCCAGAAAAAAATCTCCAAAAAGTTTCGCGGCATTTGGACTTCGTTTGGTACTAATATTCTGGAAAACCAAAAACAGGCAAAAAAATAGCAACTGGCACTGGGCACTAAGTTAATAGGTTAGTCCCAAAAATGATATATAATTGCTGTAAATGTATATAAAAACATCCAAGATTGATACTATAATAGCATGGAACAATAAAAAATGATAGATACGTTGGAGACGTATCAAGCATCCCCAAGCTTAATTCCTGCTCGTCCTCGAGTAGGTAAATGATAAAAACAATTTTTTTGATGTGGAATGCTACCTATCATATTCATCATATATTCTTTTATTTTGTAGCATGGACATTTGGACTTGAATGATTCAAAGCAATAGTCTATAGTTTGACATTAAGATATAAATACTCAAGCATACTAACAAGCAACCATGTCTTTCAAAATATCAACGCTAAAGAAAGTTATCCCTAGCCCATTATGCTCAATCATTGATCCATTCATGAAACACACTCAATATTAGCAACACACAATGCACAAGTATGACAATAGTGCTCTCTAGTTGGTGCTTTGTAAGAGAAGATGGAGACTCAAATAAAAATAAAAACTGCATAAAAGTAAATAGATAGGCCCTTCACAGAGGGAAGCAGAGATTTGCAAATGTGCCAGAGATCAAAGCTTAAATTAGAGAGATAAAATTATTTTGAGAGGCATGCTTTTCCTGTCAACGAAAACGACCGAGAATTCCCAATATCTTCCATGCTAGACACATCATAGGCGGTTCCCAAACAGAAAATAAAGTTTATTTCCTTTCTACCATTGAAATACTTGGAACAGCATTGAAATACCGCATATAGGTAGATATGGTGGACTCATTTGGCACAACTTGGGTTTAAGGTGTTTGGATGCACAAGCAATATTCCCGCTTAGTACAAATGAAGGCTAGCAAATAGATTGAGAAGCAACCAACCAAAAAGCGAAAACAGTCATAAACATGCATTGAACATAACTAACACCAAATAATGCACCATAAGTAGGATATAATTTCTTTGCATAACTATTGACTTGATGTGCATGCATAGGGAATCACAAACCTTAATATTCTTACTAAATCACAATTACTCACTAACATGACTCACATATTATCATTTCCATATCGCAAAACTATTGCAAGGAATCACACTTATCATATCCAATGATCTATATGAAAGTTTTTATTATATCCCTCTTGAATATTCATCACTTTGGGACCAAATTCATATCTTGTGCAAATTACCGTTACTATTATCAACTCTCAAAAAGATTTAAGTGCAGCATGAGAGTGCAAATATTTCTTCAAAATTTATCAACTCTCAAAAATGATATAAGTGAAGCATGAGAGTTTGAATATTTCTTCAAAATTTAGCCACCGCCGTGCTCAAAAAGATTTAAGTGAAGCACTAGAGCAACTGCCTAGATCAAAAAATTTAAGTTAAGCACATAGAGTATTCTAACAAATCATGATTAATGTGTGGCTCTCTCAAATAGGTGTGTCCAGCAAGGATGATTGTGACAAACTAAAAAGCAAGCAAAGCAAATACTCATATAATACACGACGCTCCAAGTAAAACACATATCATGTGATGAATAAAAATATAGCTCCAAGTAAAATTACCGATAGTTGGTAGAAGAAAGAGGGGATGCCTTCCGGGGCATCCCCAAGCTTAGACGCTTGAGTCTTCCTTGAATATTACCTTGGGGTGCCTTGGGCATCCCCAAGCTTAGGCTCTTGCCACTCCTTATTCCTTTATCTATCGTGATCTCACCCAAAACTTGAAAACTTCAATCACACAAAACTCAACAAAACCTTCGTGAGATCCGTTAGTATAACAAATAAATCCTTAACTTTAAGTACTGTTGTAAATTGATTCATATTTAATATTGGCATAATGCTACTGTACTCCAACTTTTCCATGGCTTATACCCCCCGATACAATCCATAGATTCATCAAAATAAGCAAACTATGCAACAAAAACAGAATCTGTCTAAAACAGAACAGTCTTTAAATATCTATTTAAAATCTATACTTCTGTAACTCCAAAAATTCTGAAAAATTATGAAAACGTAGGAAATTCATATACAAATACTATGTAAAAAATATAGATTTTTCTGATGCTCCAGTACAGAACTAAAATTCCAGCACTGGACGCAAAACTTTCTGTTTTCCAAACAGCATCAATTATACTATCTTACAAATCACCCAAAGACATTACTTGGCACAAACACTAATTAAAACATAAAGACACAATCATAACAGTAGCATAATTATGTAAACACACAATAACAGAAACAAAAAGTAAAAATTTATTTTATTCATTGGGTTGCCTCCCAACAAGCGTTATTGTTTTATGCCCCTAGCTAGGCATAATGCATAGTTTTCAAGTATTGTCATTCTTCAAGTTGATTCCATAAGTGGCCCTCATAATGGATTCATAGGGTGCTTTAATTATTTTCCTAGGGAAGTGTTCCATCCCTTTGTTTAGTGGAAATTGAAATCTTATATTTCCTTCTTTCATATCAATAATAGCACCAATAGTTCGTAAGAACGGTCTACCAAGTATTATGGGGCAAGAAGGATTGCATTCAATGTCAAGTACAATAAAATCAATGGGCACATAATTTCTATTTTCAATAATAAGAACATCATTAATTCTTCCCAATGGCTTTTTAATAGTGGAATCCGCCAAGTGCAAATTAAGAGAACATTCATCTATATTGGTAAAACCTAGCACATCACATAGGGATTTTGGAATTGTGGAAACACTAGCACCCAAATCACATAAAACATTGCACTCATAATTTTTAATTTTAACTTTAATGGTGGGTTCCCACTCAACATATAATTTTCTAGGAATTGAAATTTCTAGTTCTAGATTTTCTTCTAACGCTTTCATCATTGCTTCTACAATGTGCTTAGTAAAAGCCTTATTTTGTTCATAAGCGTTGGGTGAATTTAGCATGGATTGTAACAAAGAAATACACTCAATCAAAGAACAACTATCATAATTAAAATCTTTGTAATCCAAGAGAGTGGGCACATCGCTAGTTAAAGTGTTTACCTCTCCAGACCCACTTTTATCAATTTTTTCATTAAGACTTTCACCCTCCGAATTATGGGGACGCCTCCTAGCTAAAGTTGACTCTTCTTCAGTCCCCTTTACATCAAGTTTTATATTGCTAAAAAAAGAATCAATAGATGAAACACCAATCATTTTAATGTCCTCATCATTACTACGATAGAAACCGGGAGGAATCGCTTTTTCTATAAATTCTCGTTTAGCTTTTAGCATAGCGGTTCTTTTCTTACTCTCATCCATGGAGACATATAAAGCTTTAATTGATTCACTAATATCAATTTTGGGTGGTAAAATTTTAGTCTTAAGATTTTCCACATCATGAATAATTCTATCAATGCTCCTAGACATATCATCAAGTTTACTTAATTTTTCTTCTATCGTAGTGTTGAAAACTTTTTGAGCATTAATAAATTCTTTAATATTACTTTCAAGATCAGAGGGCATCCTATTATTATTATTATAAGAATTACCATAGGAATTGCCATAATTATTAGAGGAATTTCCAGGAAACGGTCTAGGATTAAAATTACCTCAATAAACATTATTATTGAAATTGTTTCACGAGACAAAATTCACATCTACGGGATCATTATTTTGCTCAATCAAGCTGGACAAAGGCACATCATTAGGATTAATAGGAGTATTTTTGCTAGCAGCCAATTTCATAAGCGCATCAACTTTATCACTCAAAGTACTAATTTCTTCAACAGAATTCACTTTTTTACTAGTAGGAACTCTTTCAGTATGCCATTGTGAATAATTTACCATAATATTATCAAGTAATTTAGTAGCTTCCCCCAATGTAATCTCCATAAAAGTACCACCCGCGGCGGAATCTAAAAGATTTCTAGAAACAAAATTTAATCCCGCATAAAAATTTGTATGATCATGCACAAATTTAAACCATGAGTAGGGCAATTTCTTATCATTAATTTCATCCTTTCCCAAGATTGAGCAACATGTTCATGATCAAGTTGCTTGAAATTCATAATTTGATTTCTAAGGGAAATAATTTTCTCGGGAGGAAAATACTTGGTAATAAAAGCATCTTTACACCTATCCCAAGAATCGATATTATTTCATGGTAAAGATGAAAACCAAATTTTTGCACGATCCCGCAATGAGAACAGGAATAATTTTAATTTCACAATATCATTATCCACATCTTTTTTCTTTTGCATATCACACAATTCTACGAAAGTGTTAAGATGGAATGCAGCATCTTCAATAGGACTACCAGAAAATTATTCTTTCATGACAAGATTTAATAAAGCGGCATTAATATCACAAGTCTCCGCACTATCGGCGGGAGGAGCAATCGGAGTACTAATAAAATCATTATTATTAGTATTGGAAAAATCACACAATTTTGTATTTTCTTGAGACATCGTGGCTATAATAATCATGCATAAAAGAGATCAGAGAAAACTCAAATAATATTCATGGATAATCTGATCATAAACTCACAATTCATCGGATCCCAACAAACACACCGCAAAAAGTGATTACATCAGATAGAACTCCAAGAACATCGAGGAGAACATTGTATTGAAGATCAAAAAGAGAGATGAAGCCATCTAGCTACTAACTATGGATCCGAAGGTCTGTGGCAAACTACTCACGCATCATCGGAAGGGCAGCAAGGTTGATGTAGAGCCCCTCCGTGATCTATTCCCCCTCCGGCGGAGTACCGGAAAAGGCCTCCAGATGGGATCTCTCGAGAACAGAAACTTGCTGTGGCGGAAAAAGAATTTCGTGGCCTCCTCTGTTGGTTTCCCGATTTTAGAGAATTTATAGAGGTGGAATTAGGTCAAACGGAGCTTTGTGGGGCCCATGAGGTACCAGGGCGCCCCCACCTGGGGCGCGCCGTGGTGCCTCATGGGCCACTGCTTCATCTTCTCGTCCCCTCCCGAAGCTTCTAGTGTCTCTTATGTCCAGAAAAAAATCTCCAAAAAGTTTCGTGGCATTTGGACTTCGTTTGGTACTGATATTCTGGAAAACCAAAAACAGGCAAAAAAAATAGCAACTGGCACTGGGCACTAAGTTAATAGGCTAGTCCCAAAAAATGATATATAATTGTTGTAAATATATATAGAAACATCCAAGATTGATACTATAATAGCATGGAACAATCAAAAATTATAGATACATTGGAGACGTATCACGCTCGAGGACACGGATTGGCTTGAAGCCATGCATGATGAACTCAACAATTTCGAGTGCAACAAAGTGTGGAAATTGGTGCCAAGGCCAAAGGAGAACCATAATGTCATTGGAACCAAACGGATATTCAAGAACAAGCAAGATGTGAACGGGGTTGTTGTTCGAAACAAGGCAAGATTGGTAGCACAAGGCTACTCCCAAGTCGAGGGTATCGACTACGGTGAAACATTTGCTCCCGTTGCTCGTCTTGAATCTATTCGCATGTTGCTTGCATATGCATCTCATCATGATTTTAAGTTGCAACAAATGGATGTTAAAAGTGCATTTCTTAATGGTCCTCTTAATGAGTTGGTATATGTCAAACAACCTCCGGGATTCGAGGATCCCAAGTTCCCCAATCATGTATACAAGCTCGATAAGGCGCTCTATGGCCTTAAACAAGCCCCACGTGCATGGTATGAGCACCTTACCGAGTTGTTGCAAGATCGTGGGTTTGAAATTGGGAAAATCGATCCCACTCTTTTTACTAAGACGGTTAAAGGGGATTTGTTCATATGCCAACTATATGTTGATGATATTATATTTGGTTCAACTAACAAAGCTTTCAATGATGAGTTTGCCGCACTAATGACGGAGAAGTTTGAGATGTCTGTTATGGGAGAGTTGAAGTTCTTTCTCGGGTTCAAAGTCAAGCAAAGGAGAGAAGGAACCTTCATCAACCAAGCCAAATATACCCAAGACATGCTCAAGAGATTCAAGTTGGATGATGTCAAGCCGGCCAAGACTCCAATGCCCACCAAGTGCCAACTTGACATTGATCCCAACGGTAAAGCAGTGGATCAAAAGGTATATCGCTCCATGATTGGATCCTTGCTTTACCTTTGCGCATCTAGACCGGATATCATGTTGAGTGTGGGAATCTGTGCATGGTTTCAAGCCGCACCTAAGGAAAGCCACTATGTGGCGGTCAAGCGAATCTTTCGATATTTGGCTCATACCCCAAACTTTGGCTTATGGTACCCCAAAGGTGCAAGTTTTGATCTCATGGGATATTCGGATTCGGATTGGGCGGGAGACTGTGTGGATAGGAAGTCAACTTCCGAAGGGTGCCAATTCCTTGGTCGCTCTTTGGTGAGTTGGTCTTCAAAGAAGCAAAATTCTGTGTCTCTCTCCACCACCGAGGCCGAGTATGTAGCCGCCGCAAGTTGTTGTGCACAATTGCTATGGATGAGGCAAACTTTAAAGGATTACGGTGTCACTTGTGACAAAGAGTCTCTTTTATGTGACAATGAAAGTGCAATCAAGATCTCCTACAATCCGGTGCAACATAGCAAGATGAAGCATATTGAGATTCGTCATCATTTCATCCGGGATCACATCAAGCGTGGAGAGATTGATCTTATCTACGTCAACACTCAAGAGCAACTAGCAGATATTTTCATGAAGCCATTGGATGAAGCAAGATTTCACGAGTTAAGGCATGAGCTAAATATCATTGATTCGAGCAATGTGGCTTGAATCTCGACACACCCCACCGCATTTATCATGATTATCTTGTTCTAGATGTAGGCATGGACATAGGAGGAGTGTTGTTCTCTCAATGAACTCTCCCTCCCCCCATTAGCATAAATCGATCAAGTCTTTCATAGTACCCATTTTTGATGATACTTGTGCTTCAAAGATGAGTTTTGGTCATGGGCCCAAGGTTAAAATCTTCAGCCACCGCCCTCTCTTTGAGAGGTGTTTGTTCAAGTTGGTTCGATTTGGTTTTATCTAGTCTTTTAGGGCTTTGTTTGTGCGTTTGAGTCACTCCAAGTTTGCTCTTCTTTTGTTTGCTCTTTTTGAACTTGGAGTGTCTCTTCCCTTTTGCTGGTTTTCTTGTCTCCAACCCAAGCCATCTCATCTACAACCCCTTTTACTTGCATAAGCCACCCATCTCAACTTGTTCTTGCAAGTATTCGTCTGTGCTGTACTACCACTGGCGCTCAGACGGTACTACCGCTGGAGCAGTACTACCCGGCCTCCTGGCGTGCAGTAGTACCGAGGCGGTACTACCGCTCCTCTAATCGGTACTACCGCTCTGCGGATTCGCAAGGGGGTTATGAGTCGGGCAGGGGGAGTTCCAACTCCCCCATACCTATCCATCTCTCTCTCCCTCGTGCTCTCCTCTCTCCCAGGCGAACGTCTTGCTCCGGTGGCCACCACCGGGCCGCCGATTTTGTGCCGTCTTCCGTGATTCCGTCTAGTGGGATTGTTCCCCACCTTCTCCTCTTGCCATGGATGCCGGTATTGCCCCCGTTTTTCCCTCCTATGATTCTAGTTTTTGGATCTAGGTTCTAGGGCAATATTTGTTGCATTTGTCGATTTTTGGTCAAATTGAGGCATGAGTAGGGCGTAGAAGGCTGCTAAAATAGGTGGATTAAAGTTTGGTTGGAGGGAATTTGAATTTGGCACCTCCAGTAGTACCGGATCTCGCCGCGGTTGTGGTCACGCTCGTTGACTTCCGCCTCGGGCGGTACTACCGCTCCCCCTGGAGCGGTACTACCGCCGCGGACCGCGGTACTACCGCCCTGAGCTGTCAACTTCCACTTCCCTAAAACCAATCTTCAATTCTTTTGTTTAATTCTTTTGGCTTATGCAATTCCTTACACCTGCTTTCCCTCGTGCTGTTTTTGTTTGGCTCCAGGTGGTGGTGGTAGCTCTGCACACCAGGCGCGTCGCAAGAATCCAGAGCGTACAGGTGGCTCTAAGCGCTATCGCACATTAGAGGATGCCGATGCCAGTTCCTCTCCGAGTGTTCAGCCCAGGTCAGGCACCAAGAAGATTGCCAGCGAGAGGAAGCGTACCTGAGGTACTGAAGATCTGGCTAATGGTGGCCACGCCGACGATTGAGGGCATGAGGTGGGAGATCCACGCCCTCACCTGGTTGGCGAACCAAGCAGCAAGCCAAGCCAAAGGAGCCGTCCATGGATACCTTACCTTCTAAGGAGTTCTATGTGGCTCGCCGTCGTAATCCATACCGAGTTCCTCAAGACCCCTCTCTTGCCAATCATCCTTTTTGGAACAAGATGCAGCGTTCGATCTACCATGATGTTCTGAAAGGGAAGAAGAACCTATTCATGAGAGTCAAGTCAGTTGATCTCACTCATATGGAGTCAGACCGGGCCTACTTTGGTGAGGCTTTGGAGAGGTGTGGTGAGCTGGATATTCTGAGGATTATTTCCTTCAACAAGGACTTTGATGCAGAGCTTGTGGCTCAATTCTATGCCACGGTACACTTTGGGACTGATGAAGATAGGACTCTTGTCTGGATGATAAATGGGAGGCGTCTGTCTGCTAAGTGGAAGGACTTCATGGAGCTCTTGTCTTACAATGATCTGGGGGCCCACAACCCAATTGGGTTTCACCCTCACAAGGGAGCTGCTGCCACGCACAAGTCTGCTCTCTGGCCCTTCTCCACACTAAAGGTATCACTCAATGGCAAGGAGACATATGAGCTGTGCCCGTTCCTTGATATCATGCATCGCATCTTCAGGAACTCTCTCTTTCCTTGCATTGGTAACTTGGATCAGGTGCATTCCTATCTTGTGGACATGCTTCTCTTTTGCCAGAAGGAGAAGGGATCTCAGCTGGTGTTGGACGTGTCACATGTGATGTATTCTGAGCTTCACTCTGCCATTATGGAGCGCAAGTGCCCCATTTATGGCCCTTATCTTATGCAGCTCATTGAGGATACTTGGAAGTCTGCTTATCCTGACGAGGAGCTTGTCACTGGGGAGTTGGTCTCCCATGATGTTATTCAGCTGAGGCAGAAGGAGAAGTGGGGCACTCCAGCACAGGTTCCTCCTGAGACAGAGACTGTTGGCACTGAGTCAGAGGAGTCTGAGGGGTCTGAGTTTGCTCCCTCCACTGAGCCATCTTGGGCTAAGAAGCTCAAGGAGAAGATGAAGAAGCTATTCTGCATGCAGGCTCAGGGTCAGTATAGGGCTCATGTGGCAGAGAAGAAGGCCCGCAGTCGCGACAAGACTCTGATGAGGCACATTGGCTTAGAGGTTACTAGTGGCTCAGAGGACAAGATCACTAATGAGGAGGAGTGGATCTCCAAGAACTGCAAGTGGTCAGAGTCAAAGGAGGAGGTTGATCAGCCAGCTACAGCAGAGGAGGAGTCTGACGATCACGAGGAGTACTGATGATGTTCAGGAGCTTCGCTACCACTTTGGGTCGTGTTTAGTGATCTTTGCCCTTTTGGTGTCTCGATGCCTGATACGTCTCCAACGTATCTATAATTTATGAAGTATTCATGCTATGTTTATAACAATTTTATATGGTTTTGTTATGATTTGATTAGATCTAACCCGGACTGACACTTTTCAGCAGAACTACCGTGGTATTGTTTTTTGTGCAGAAATAAAAGTTCTCGGAATTGGACGAAACTTTTTGATGATTTTTTTTGGACCAAAAGAGACCCCCGAAGCTTTGTGGAAGGACCATAAGCCTCACGAGGTGCTCACAAGGCACCACGGCGTGACCTGGGGGGGTCGCGCCGTGCTGCCTTGTGGGGCCCTCGTAGCTCCTTTTCGTGTGATTCCAACGCTGAAAATCCTATAAATAGAGAAACCCCCAGAAATAAACCTAGAACTTCGATGCCGCTGCCGCAAGCCTGTGTACCAAAGAAATACCATCTGGAGCCCTGTTCCGGCACCCTGCCGGAGGGGGGAATCATCACCGGAGGCCATCTTCATCATCCCGGCGGTCTCCATGATGAGGAGGGAGTAGTTCACCCTCGGGGCTGAGGGTATGTACCAGTAGCTATGTGTTTGATCTCTCTCTCTCTCGTGTTCTTGATTTGGCACGATCTTGATGTACTGCGAGCTTTGTTAATATAGTTGGATCATATGGTGTTTCTTCCCTCTCTATCTTCTTGTGATGAATTGAGTCTTTCCCTTTGAGGTTTCGTTATTGTCGGATTGAATATTTCAGATTTGAGAACACTTGATGTATGTCTCGCATGTGGATACCTGTGGTGACAATGGGGTATTCTATTGGTTCACTTGATGTATATTTTGGTGATCAACTTGCGGATTCCCGTGACCTTGGGGTGATCTAGGCATAGGGGTTGGTTGCATGTTTTCATTATCTTTTCTCCGATAAGAAACTTTGGGGTACTCTTTGAAGTTCTTTGTGTGGATTGAATATTATGAATCTGAAGTTGTTTGATGCATATCGAATAATCAACTCACGGATACTTGTGGTGACATTGGAGTATCTAGGTGACATTAGAGTTGGTTGATGCGTATCATATGGTGTTATTTTAGTACGAACTCTAGGGCTGTTTGTGACACTTATAGGGATGGCTCAATAGATTGATCGTAAAGGATAACTTTGAGGTGGTTTTGTACCCTACAACAATTTCTATCTTATGTTCTCCGCTAATAGGAACTTTGGAGTGATTCTTTATCGCATGTTGAGGGATTGTTATATGATCCAATTATGTTAGCACTGTTGAGAGATTGCACTAGTGAAAGTATGAACCCCAGGCCTTATTTTCAAGTATTGCAATACCGTTTGTGCTCACTTTTGTTACATGCTACCTTGCTGTTTTTTTAGATTATAAAAACCTATATCTACTATCCATACTACACTTGTATCACCATCTCTTCGCCGAACTAGTGCACCTATACAATTTACCATTGTATTGGGTGTGTTGGGGACACAAGAGATTTCTTGTATTTGATTGAAGGGTTATTTGAGAGAGACCATCTTCATCCTATGCCTCCCACGGATTGATAAACCTTAGGTCATCCACTTGAGGGAAATTTGCTACTGTCCTACAAAACTCTGCACTTGGAGGCCCAACAACCTCTACAAGAATAAAAGTTGTGTAGTAGACATCAAGCTCTTTTCTGGCGCCGTTGCCAGGGAGGTGAGTGCTTGAAGGTATATCTTTAGATCTTGCAATATTATCTTTTAGTTTCTTGTTTTTTACTAGTTTGGTTTGTAAAAGAAAACTACAAAAAAATGGAATTGAGGTTGCCTCAAATACTTCATCTTTATAATATCTTTCTTGGAAATGATGGATCAGAAAATTGTGCTCAATTGTTGGAGGAAGAATTTAATAAAATGTTTAATGTGATTTCCTTGAATGATGAGCATGATTGCAATGTTGTTAGTATGAATTCTATGAATATCCATGATGCTAATGATATGCAAAGCCATAAGCTTGGCGATGCTATGTTTGATGAAGATGATATTTTTAGTCCCCCAAGTTTTGATGAGAAAATTTATTATGATGATTGCATGCCTCCTATTTATGATGACTATATTGATAAAAGTGGGTTTGGAAGAGTGTCAACTCTAGGTACTAACGATCCCACTGTTTTGGAGGGTGTTGAATCTTATTGTAATAATTATGAAAGTGGATTTGGAGAGGTCACAACTTTATTTAATGACGATTCCACTATTTTGGAAGAGGATTCAATTGATTATGACAACAAAGTTGTTATCTATGATGATTATTGTGATGACATGTATGCTATAAAGAATAATGGTAATCATGAAACTTGTCATCATGATTTTAATTTTCAATTTGGTTAAGTCAATCAAGTATCTCATGATAGTTATTTTATTGAGTGTACTCCCACTATCATGAATGAGGAGAAATTTGCTTATGTGGAGAGTATTAAAAATTCTATGCTTGTGGATCATGAAAAGAATGATTTATGTGAAAATTATATTGTTGAATTTCTTCATGATGCTACTGAAAATTATTTTGAGAGAGGAATATATGCTTCTACATATTTCAACAACATCAAGTTTCCCCTCTTTATGTTGAAAGTTATTTTGTTGAGTGTACTCCCACTATCAGGAGCAACTATTTGTGTTTCCGGTCGAGGTGAAGATAACCCGAACAAACCCCTCAAAGTATTACTTTCCATAGTGACAAGTGACAGTAAATTTCAGCACGTAATATAAATATTTCCTTACCAAATTCCACTCACCAAAGGCGCTTCACTCCCCGGCAACGGCGCCATAAAAGAGTCTTGATGACCCACAAGTATAGGGGATCAATCGTAGTCCTTTCGATAAGTAAGAGTGTTGAACCCAACGAGGAGCAGAAGGAAATGACAAGCGGTTTTCAGCAAGGTATTTTCTGCAAGCACTGAAATTATCGGTAACGAGTAGTTTGATAGCAAGATAATTTGTAACAAGTGACAAGTAGCAATAGTAACAAAGAGTGCAGCAAGTTGGCCCAATCCTTTTTATAGCAAAGGACAAGCCGGAACGATCTCTTATAGTAAGTAAAGCGTTCTCAAGGACACATGGGAATTTCATCTAGTCACTTTCATCATGTTGGTTTGATTCGCGTTCGCTACTTTGATAATTTGATATGTGGGTGGACCGGTGCTTGGGTGCTGTTCTTACTTGAACAAGCCTCCCACTTATGATTACCCCCTCTCGCAAGCATCCGCAACTACGAAAGAAGAATTAAGATAACTCTAACCATAGCATTAAACATATGGATCCAAATCAGCCCCTTACGGAATAGCGCATAAACTAGGGTTTAAGCTTCTGTCACTCTAGCAACCCATCATCTAATTACTACTCCACAATGCATTCCCTTAGGCCCAAATATGGTGAACTGTCATGTAGTCGACGTTCACACGTCACCACTAAGGGAATCAACAACATACACATCATCAAAATATCGAACGAATACCAAATTCACATGATTACTTATGACAAGACTTCTCCCATGTCCTCAAGAACAAAAGTAACTACTCACAAATCATATTCATGCCCAAGATCAGAGAGGTGTTGAATAGCATAATAGATCTGAACATATAATCTTCCACCAAATAAACCAACTAGCATCAACTACAAGGTGTAATCAACACTACTAGCAACCCACAGGTACCAATCTGAGGTTTTGAGACAAAGATTGAATACAAGAGATGAACTAGGGTTTGAGATGACATGGTGCTGGTGAAGATGTTGATGAAGATTAGTCCACCCACGATGAGAGGATCGCTGGTGATGTCGATGGCGATGATTTCCCCCTCCCGGAGGGAAGTATCCCCGACAGAATCTCTCCGCCGGAGAGCAAAAGTGCTCCTGCCCAAGTTCCGCCTCGAGATGGCAGCGCACCGTCCCGAAAGTCTTCCCTATATTTTTCTAGGGCAAATGGGCTTATATACCAGAAAATGGGGGGCCAGAGGCTGGCCAGGGGCCCCACGAGGTACCAGGGCACGCCAGGCGCGCCCTGCTGCCTCGTGGGCACCTGGGTGGCCCCCTCTGGTACTTCTTGCTTCCAATATTTTTTATTTATTTCAAAATAAATCTCCACAAAATTTCAGCTCATTTGGAGATGTGCAGAATAGGTATCTCTGACATAGCTTTTTCAGGTCCAGAATTCCAGCTGCCGGCAATCTCCCTCCTTGTGTAAATCTTGCATATTAAGAGAGAAAAGGCATTAGAATTGCTTCACAAAGTGTTATATTGATTAAAAAAATTATACATAACAGTAGCAAAACATGATGCAAAATGGACGTATCAACTCCCCCAAGCTTAGACCTCGCTTGTCCTCAAGCGAAAGCCGATATCGATAAGCATGTCCACATGTTTAGAGAGAGAGGTGTCGATAAAAACAAAATACGGACATAGTAGCATCATGATCATTATTATAACAGCAAAATTTATTATCATAAAACTTCTCATGAGCAAGTAACAATTCATCACAACAATGGAGTATAAGGCATAAACTTTCTTGAAAACTAACAAACTAAGTTCTCAGTCAACAATGCAATTGCAATTCATCATATTTTCAGGAAGGGTCTCATGTAGGAGCTTTTTAGCAAGTCCACATACTCAACCATCATTTAGTCTTCTATGATTGCTAACTCTCACGACATATATATGGAGCAAAAAGTTTCAGCCAAACACATAGAAAGATAGGGGCTTGTGATTTCGCCTCCCAACTTATTCACCTCAAGGGTGATGTGAACAATAATAACTCATGATCACTCATATCCAACTGGATATATGTTCCTAGATCTTTCCCCACCACATGATGCTTGCAAAAGAGAAAAATAAAAAGGAAATAGAGGATAACACTATTGACTCTTGCATAAAAAGTAAATACATAAAAGTAAAGGATAGGCCCTTCACAGAGGGAAGCAGAGGTTGTCATGCGC
The DNA here is from genome assembly GCA_039707655.1 of Elymus sibiricus. Taxonomy (NCBI): domain Eukaryota; kingdom Viridiplantae; phylum Streptophyta; class Magnoliopsida; order Poales; family Poaceae; genus Elymus; species Elymus sibiricus. The sequence goes on from CM077664.1 coordinate 347,411,736, forward strand.
TTTTTGTTGTTGGATGCAGGAGCTCTTAATGCAAAGGAACGTCACTTTATATTGCCCCTTGTGATAGCAACCTTTATTATGCAGTCTGTCGCTTTTATTTCTTTACCATCACAAGTTCGTACAAAGCTTATTTCCCTTACAATAAAAGTTCAGACATATTTAGAGGCAATTTTTATTGCTTTTTGCACCGATGACAACTTACTTGAAGGATCTTATTCAATCCCTAGGTAGATATAGTGGATTCTCATGACATGAAACTGGGTTTAAGGGTTTTGGATGCACAAGTAGTATCTCTACTTGGTGCGGATTTTTGGCTAGCAAAGATATTGGGCAAGCACCACATGTTGGAGGATCTATAACAATATTACTTCTATGTGAATATGAACAAACATAATTCATTACGTTGTCTTCCTTGTCCAACGTCAACAATTTGACATAAAATACTTAATGGGGGCTCACAATCATAAAAGATGTCCAAGATAGTATATTTGCATGTGAATCTTCTCTTCCCTTATTAATTCTTTCATGAATTGCATCATTGACTAATGCTATGTTTGTTAACTTCCAATAAATTTTACCACTTATACTTTTCTTTATGTAATGTCATTACTTTCCATAAGATTAGCATATGATCCTTTTCATTATTTTCATTGCTAGGATTGGAACATGAAAGTAAAGAAGCAAAAACTCAAACTACTCTTTATTATATAACTCTCAACTCGATTACATAGATAGATAGATCACGAAGCTAACACTCAAAAATAGATCATACTAAACTTTTATTCAACTAGATCATGAAATAACTAAGGATCGAACTAAAATAGGTAAAGATAATGAAAGTGATGGTGATACGATACCGGGGCACCTCCCCCAAGCTTGGCACAAGCCAAGGGGAGTTCCCATACCCATGTGCTCAAGTCTCCTTCTTCGGTGATGGTGGTGGTGATGAAGTGATGGGCTTATCCTCCGGCTTCCATGGCATAGGTTCCCCATCATAAAAAGATGAACGAGTCTCCGGAGTCCTGAAACTTGCAGCTAAACTCATACCTTTGAATCTTGCCTCATACTCAACATTTTGGTTTTGAAGATCATAGACTTAGCCTTGGAGATAGTCGATTCATTCATTAAGCTTGAAGATGATGTCCCCCATCGATTGGCCCTCCACCTTGTGATTACGGGTGAATTCCGTGATCATGGAGTGGTTGGCGCCGAGTCCTCATTCCACCATCCCTTGGCACTTGAAGATCTCCTGCTCCACCGCTTCGAGCCTGGACTCCACGCTCCCGGTCTTCTTGGGTCCTTGAACGTCCCAGATGTGAAGCACCCCCTCACGCATATCAATGGCTTGAGGGTGTTTCATCACCTCCGGTAGGTAGGGTTGATGACCTTCTCGTAGAACTTGTCCTTGGAAGAGCTTGGTGGAGCCATAGCGAGCTAGATCTGTCGAAAAAATAGCACGAAACAAGAACAGAGGAGATTTCTGTGATACGGTGGTCAAAACGTTCGGGAGTATATATAAAGATTTTTTATCTTGCAAAACAAGTAATCCAGGAGAAAACGGAGTCGGGAAGGCTCACGTGGGGCCCACGAGCCACCAGGGCGCACCTGGGGGGTGGCACGCCCTGGTACCTCGTGGGCACCAGGTGGGTCCCCTCGGCTCTTTCTTATTTTTGTATTTTTTATAATATTCCAAAACTGACAGAAAGTATTTTTATGGAATTTTTGGAGTCGGTTTACTTACCGTATCACATACCTCTTCCTTTTCAGGGTTCTGGAGTGTTCCGGAAGGTCTCTCTTATGTATTCCTCCAGTGTAATTGTTTCAATAATATTAGTTTCAACATTAATGGGGGTACCTGAAATATAGTGCTTAATTCTTTGCCCATTCACCACTCTCGGATTAGTGCCTTCGGAGTTATTTATTTTGATGGCTCCGGAGCGATAAACTTCTTCGATGATATACGGTCCTTCCCATTTAGAGAGAAGTTTTCCTGCAAAGAATCTCAAACGAGAATTGTACAATAGAACTTGCTCACCCACTTTAAATTCCCATTTTTGAATTCTTCTATCATACCATCTTTTAACTATTTCTTTAAACAATTTGGCATTTTCATAAGCTTGGGTTCTCCATTCATCTAATGAGCTAATATCAAATAACCTCTTTTCACCGGCAAGTTTAAAATCATAATTTAGTTCTTTAATTGCCCAATATGCTTTATGTTCTAACTCAAGAGGTAAATGACATGCTTTTCCATAAACCATTTTATAAGGAGACATACCCATAGGATTTTTATAAGCAGTTCTATAAGCCCATAATGCATCGTCAAGTTTCTTAGACCAATTCTTTCTAGATCTATTGACGGTTTTTTGCAAAATTAATTTTATTTCTCTATTGCTCAATTCTACTTGACTGCTAGTTTGAGGGTGATAAGGAGATGCAATTCTATGGTTGACATCATATTTAGCAAGCAACTTACAGAATGCACCATGAATAGAATGTGAACCACCATCAGTCATTAAATATCTAGGGACTCCAAACCTCGGGAAAATAACTTCTTTAAGTATTTTAATAGAAGTTTTATGATCAGCACTACTAGTTGGAATAGCTTCTACCCACTTAGTAACATAATCAACAGCAACTAAAATATGAGTATACCCATTGGATTTAGGAAAAGGTCCCGTAAAATCGAATCCCCAGACATCAAATGGTTCAATAGCAAGTGAATAATTCATAGGCATTTCTTGACGTCTACCAACATTACCAATTCTTTGACATTCATCACAAGATAGGACAAACTTACGAGCATCCTTGAAAAGAGTAGGCCAATAAAAACCAGATTGTAATACCTTGTGTGCAGTTCTGTCTCCCGCATGGTGTCCTCCGTAATCCTCGGAATGACACTTCCGTAGGATTTGTTCATGTTCATGCTCAGGTATACAACGCCTAATAATACCATCTACTCCTTCTTTATAAAGATGTGGGTCATCCCAAAAGTAATATCTTAAATCAAAGAAGAACTTTTTCTTTTGTTGGTATGTGAAACTAGGTGGTATGTGCTACATGTAGCTCGCGTTGGTATTTCCCCGAAGAGGAAGGGATGATGCAGCATAGTAGAGAAAAGTATTTCCCTCAGTTATGAAACCAAGGTTATCGAACCAGTAGGAGAATCACACAACACCTCGTTAGTAGTACCAGCACACAAACAACAAACCCTTGCACCCAACGCAAACAAGGGGTTGTCAATCCCTCGGCGGTAAATTGCAAGATTAAATTGTATGTGATAGATTGATAGATTAAAACAAAAATACAAAATAAAATAAATAAAGAAAGATGGCAGCAATATTTTTAGGGTTTTAGTAATATGATTTAGATAGACCCGGGGGCCATAATTTTCACTAGAGGCTTCTCTCGAGAAAATAGCATACGGTGGGTAGACAAATTACTGTTGGGCAATTGATAGAAAAGCAAATAATCATGAGGATATCCAAGGCAATGATCATGTATATAGGCATCACGTCCAAGATTAGTAGAACGACTCCTGCCTGCATCTACTACTATTACTCCACACATCAACCGCTATCCAGCATGCATCTAGTGTATTAAGTCCGATAAAGAACGGAGTAATGCCTTAAGAACGATAACATGATGTAGACAAGATAAACTCACATATGAATAAACCCCATCTTTTGACCCTTAGTAGCAATGATACATACGTGTCATGTCCCTTTCTGTCACTGGGATTGAGCACCGCAAGATCGAACCCACTACAAAGCACCTCTTCCCATGGCAAGATAAATCAACTCAGTTGGCCAAACCAAATCAATAGATCGGAGAAGAAATACGAGGCTATAATAATCATGCATAAAAGAGTGCAGCAAAGACTCAAATAATTTCATGGATAATCTGATCATAAACTCACAATTCATCGGATCCCAACAAACACACCGCAAAAAGAGATTACATCGGATAGATCTCCAAGAACATCAAGGAGAACATTGTATTGAAGATCAAAAAGAGAGAAGAAGCCATCTAGCTACTAACTGTGGACTCGAAGATCTGTGGTAAACTACTCACGCATCATCGGAGAGGCAGCAAGGTTGATGTAGAGCCCCTCCGTGATCGATTCCCCCTCCAGCAGATTACCGGAGAAGGACCCCAGATGGGATCTCTCTGGAACAGAAACTTGTGGCGGCGGAAAAAGTATTTCGTGGACTCTCTTGAGGGTTTCTGATTTTTCTGGAATTTATAGTGCTGGAATTAGGTCAAACGGAGCTCTGTGGGCCCCACGAGGCACCAGGGCACGCCTTCCCCCCCCCAGGCGCACCCTGGTGGCTCGTGGGGCCCGTAGGGGTCTTCTGGCCTCCTCCCGAAGCTTCTAGTGTTTATCTTGTCCAATAGAAAATCTCCAAAAAGTTTCGTGGCATTTGGACTTCATTTGGTATTGATTTTCTGTAAAACAAAAACAGGGCAGAAAACAGCAACTGGCACTGGGCACTAAGTTAATAGGTTAGTCTCCAAAAATGATATATAATTGCTGTAAATGATCATAAAAACATCCAAGATTGATATTATAACAGCATGGAACAATCAAAAATTATAGATACGTTGGAGACGTATCAGCATCCCCAAGCTTAATTCCTGCTCGTCCTCGAGTAGGTAAATGATAAAAACAGAATTTTTGATGTGGAATGCTGCCTAACATATTCATCACATATTGTTTTCTTTTGTAGCATGGACATTGAACTTGTATGATTCAAAGCAATAGTCTATAGTTTGACACGAAAACATAGATATTCAAGCATACTAACAAGCAACCATGTCTTTCAAAATATCAACGCTAAAGAAATTTATCCCTAGCCCATTATGCTCAATCATTGATCCATTCATGAAACACACTCGAATATTAGCTACATCCAATGCACAAGTATGACAATAGTGTTCTCTAGTTGGTGCTTTTGTAAGAGAAGATGGAGACTCAAATAAAAATAAAAATTGCATAAAAGTAAATAGATAGGCCCTTCGCAGAGGGAGGCAGAGATTTGTCAAATGTGCCAGAGCTCAAAGCTGAAATTAAAGAGATAAAAATATTTTGAGAGGCATGCTTTTCCTGTCAACGAAAACGACCAAGAATTCCCAATATTTTCCATGCTAGACACATCATAGGTAGTTCCCAAACAGAAAGTAAAGTTTATTTCCTTTCCACCATTTCTTTCACAATCCATGGCTAGCCGTATCCACGGGTGCCCTCCATACCATCACTTTCCAAGGAATTTTGTTGTTATTAATTTCATTTCATGCGGGACTGGACATCCCTATTACCAACCATACTCTCGTGCAATGACAAGTGAATAAACACTCATCGTGAGAATAACACACCAAGCATGGAAAATATTGGCCACCCCCTGCCGCTTCATGAGCGGTACGGGCACACAAAACAGAAAAATTATTTTGAAAATTAGAGTTGTCACACGCAAATTTACTTGGAACGGCATTGAAATACCGCATATAGGTAGATATAGTGGACTCATATGGCAAAACTGGGTTTAAGGATTTTGGATGCACAAGCAGTATTTCCGCTTAGTACAAATGAAGGCTAGCAAAAGATTGAGAAGCAACCAACCAAAAAACAAAAATGGTCATAAACATGCATTGAACACAACTAACACCGAATAATGCACCATAAGTAGGATATAATTTCATTGCATAACTTTTGACTTAACGTGCATGCATAGGGAATCACAAACCTTAACACTAATATTTTTACTAAATCACAATTACTCACTAACATGACTCACATATCATCATCTCCATATCGCAAAACTATTGCAAGGAATCACACTTATCATATCCAATGATCTATATGAAAGTTTTTATCTATATCCCTCTTGAATATTCATCACTTTGGGACCAAATTCATATCTTGTGCAAATTACCGTTACTTTCATCAACTCTCAAAAAGATTTAAGTGAAGCATGAGAGTGCAAATATTTCTTCAAAATTTCAATCTTGTCAATTCTCAAAATAGTATAAGTGAAGCATGAGAATTCATTTCTTCAAAATTTCAATCTTGTCAATTCTCAAAATAATATAAGTGAAGCATGAGAATTCATTTCTTCAAAATTTCAATCAACTTTCAAAATAATATAAGTGAAGCATGAGAGTTTATTTCTTCAAAATTTTAATCAACTCTCAAAATAATATAAGTGAAGCATGAGAGTTTATTTCTTCAAAATATATCCACCACCGTGTTCAAAAAGATTTAAGTGAAGCACTAGAGCAACTGCCTAGCTCAAAAAATTTAAGTGAAGCACATAGAGTATTCTATCAAATTATGATGATAAACGTGTGGCTCTCTCAAGATAGGTGTGTTCAGAAAAGATGATTGTGACAAACTAAAAAGCAAACAAAGCAAAGACTAATATAATACAAGATGCTCCAAGCAAAACACATATCATGTGACGAATAAAAATATAGCTCCAAGTAAAATTACCGATGGTTGGTAGAAGAAAGAGGGGATGCCTTCCGGGGCATCCCCAAGCTTAGACGCTTGAGTATTCCTTGAATATTACCTTGGGGTGCCTCGGGCATCCCCAAGCTTAGGCTTTTGCTACTCCTTATTCCTTCATCCATCGTGATTTCACCCAAAACTTGAAAACTTCAATCACACAAAACTCAACAAAACCTTCGTGAGATCCGTTAGTATAACAAAACAAATCACTACTATAAATACTGTTGAAAACCCATTCATATTTTATTTTTGCATTAAACCTACTGTACTCTAACTTCACCATGGCTTATACCCCCCGATACAATCCATAGATTCATCAAAACAAGCAAGTAGTGCATCAAAAACAGAATCTGTCAAAAACAGAACAGTATGTAGAGATCTGAATTGTGGTCATACTTATGTAACTCCAAAAATTCTGAAAACTTAGGGAAACGTGGAAAATTCATATACCAATACTGTGTAAAAAATTCAGAAGGTTTTGACGTTCCAGAGAAAAACCAAAATTCTAGCACTGGACGCAAAACTTTCTGTTTTCAAACAGCATCAATTATACTATCTTCCAAATCATCCTAAAGGTTCTACTTGGCACAAACACTAATTAAAAACACAAAAACACCATCATACCAGTATCATGACAGTAAAAACACACCATAACAGAAACTTATAACAAAAATTTATTTTATTCATTGGGTTGCCTCCCAACAAGCGCTATTGTTTTATGCCCCTAGCTAGGCATAATGCATAATTTCAAGTGTTGTCAACTTTCAAGTTGATTCCATAAGTGGCCCTCATAATAGATTCATATGGTGCTTTAATTATTTTCCTAGGGAAATGCTCCATACCCTTATTTAATGAAAATTGAAATTTTATATTCCCTTCTTTCATATCAATAACGGCACCTATAGTTCGTAAGATAGGTCTACCAAGTATTATTGGGCAAGAAGAATTGCATTCAATATCAAGAACAATAAAATCAACAGGCACATAATTCATATTTGCAAGAATAAGAACATCATTAATTCTTCCCAAAGGCTTTTTAATAGTAGAATCCGCAAGATGCAAATTAAGAGAGCACTCGTCTATATTGGTAAAACCTAGCACATCACATAGAGATTTTGGAATTGTGGAAACGCTAGCACCCAAATCACATAAAGCATTGCACCCATAATTTTTAATTTTAACTTTAATGGTGGGTTCCCATTCATCATATAATTTTCTAGGAATTGAAATTTCTAGTTCAAGCTTTTATTCTAACGTTTTCATCATGGCTTCTACGATGTGTTTAGTAAAAGCCTTGTTTTGCTCATAAGCGTTGGGTGAATTTAACATGGATTGTAACAAAGAAATGCACTCAATCAAAGAACAATTATCATAATTAAAATCTTTGTAATCCAAGAGAGTGGGCACATCGGTATTTAAAGTTTTTACCTCTCCAAACCCACTTTTAGCAATTTTCTTATCAAGATTTTCACCCTCCGAATTATGAGGACGCTCTTTAGCTAAAGTTGACTCTTCTTCAGTCCCCTTCTCATCAAGTTTTATATTGCTAAACAAAGAATCAATAGATGAAACACCAATCATTTTAATATCCTCATCATTACTATGTTCTAATGATTCCGGCTTAGCCGCCATTTGATTCACTAGCGTAGCTTGTGCATCAGAAATTTTTCCTAGAAAATTTTCAGTAAGAGCAAATTGAGATTGAAGACTAGCATCTTCTTTACTAACATCGTCGAGTTGTTTTGCAATAGCATCCAATAAAGTAGAGTGTTCTTTGAGTTCCTCGATAAAAAATTTGTTGTGCTCAAACTGCGTAGTCATGTAATCTTTAGTATTTTTCTCAATTCCGGACAAAATTTTATAATAAGAACTATCATGATAATTCTCTCGGGGCATCATGATTAAGCAAACAAGGTAACAAGCAGGCAAACAAGCAAACAAGAAAAAGGCAAACGAAAAATATTTTTGTATTTTTGTAAAAACGTTTTAGAAGTGGGGGAGATGAAAACGAGAGGCAAATAGCAAATAAAGTAAATGCAAGGAGATGAGAGTTTATGCAAAGGTACTTGATAGATGTTGATGATGTCTCCCCGGCAACGGCGCCAGAAATTCCTCCTGCTACTTGTAGCTTGCGTTGGTATTTCCCCGAAGATGAAGGGATGATGCAGCACAGTAGAGATAAGTATTTCCCTCAGTTATGAAACCAAGGTAATCGAACCAGTAGGAGAATCACACAACACCTCGTTAGCAGTACCTGCACACAAACAACAAACCCTTGCACCCAACGCAAACGAGAGGTTGTCAATCCCTCGGCGGTAAATTGCAAGATTAAATTGTATGTGATAGATTGATAGATTGAAACAAAAATACGAAATAAAATAAATAAAGAAAGATGGCAGCAATATTTTTAGGGTTTTAGTAATATGATTTAGATAGACCCGGGGGCCATAGTTTTCACTAGAGGCTTCTCTCGAGAAAATAGCATACGGTGGGTAGACAAATTACTGTTGGGCAATTGATAGAAAAGCAAATAATCATGACGATATCCAAAGCAATGATCATGTATATAGGCATCACGTCCAAGATTAGTAGACCGACTCCTGCCCGCATCTACTACTATTACTCCACACATCGACCGCTATCCAGCATGCATCTAGTGTATTAAGTCCGATAAAGAACGGATTAATGCCTTAAAAACGATGACATGATGTAGACAAGATAAACTCACGAATGAATAAACCCCATCTTTTTACCCTTAGTAGCAACGATACATACGTGTCATGTCCCTTTCTGTCACTGGGATTGAGCACCACAAGATCGAACCCACTACAAAGCACCTCTTCCCATGGCAAGATAAATCAACTCAGTTGGCCAAACCAAATCAATAGATCGGAGAAGAAATATGAGGCTATAATAATCATGCATAAAAGAGTGAAGCAAAGACTCAAATAATTTCATGGATAATCTGATCATAAACTCACAATTCATCGGATCCCAACAAGAACACCGCAAAAAGAGATTACATCGGATAGATCTCCAAGAACATCAAGGAGAACATTGTATTGAAGATCAAAAAGAGAGAAGAAGCCATCTAGCTACTAACTATGGACCCGAAGGTCTGTGGTAAAGTACTCACGCATCATTGGAGAGGCAGCAAGGTTGATGTAGAGCCCCTCCGTGATCGATTCCCCCTCCGGCAGATTACCGGAGAAGGACCCCAGATGGGATCTCTCTGGAACAGAAACTTGCGGCGACGGAAAAAGTATTTCGTGGAATCTCTTGAGGGTTTCTGATTTTTCTGGAATTTATAGTGCTGGCATTAGGTCAAACGGAGCTCTGTGGGCCCCACGAGGCACCAGGGCGCGCCTGCCCCCCCTGGCACGCCCTGGTGGCTCGTGGGTCCCACAGGGGTCTTCTGGCCTCCTCCCGAAGCTTCTAGTATTTATCTTGTCCAATAAAAAATCTCCAAAAAGTTTCGTGGCATTTGGACTTCGTTTGGTATTGATTTTCTGTAAAACAAAAACAGGGCAGAAAACAGCAACTGGCACTGGGCACTAAGTTAATAGGTTAGTCTCCAAAAATGATATATAATTGCTGTAAATGATCATAAAAACATCCAAGATTGATATTATAACAGCATGGAACAATCAAAAATTATAGATACGTTGGAGACGTATCAATATGTATTTAGCAACAATGTAATTAGCATAGTCTGCATACCAAGGAGTATTACGAGAAGCATTTATGACAGCTAATTGTTCATCGGAAAAATCATCATTAATAGGTAGTGGGTCATCAAGAACATTTTCCATTCTAGACAAATTATCTGCTACGGGATTCTCAGCTCCCTTCCTGTCAATAATATGCAAGTCAAATTCTTGTAGCAATAAAACCCACCTAATGAGTCTAGGTTTAGCATCTTTTTTCTCCATAAGATATTTAATAGCAGCATGATCGGTATGAACAGTTACTTTAGAATCAACTATGTAAGATCGGAATTTATCACATGTAAACACAACTGCTAGAAATTCTTTTTCAGTAGTAGCATAATTTCTTTGGGCACTGTCTAGAGTTTTACTAGCATAATGGATAACATTTAATTTCTTATCAACTCTCTGTCCTAGAACAGCATCAACAACATAATCACTAGCATCACACATAATCTCAAAAGGCAAGTTCCAATTAGGTGGTTGGACAATAGGTGCAGTGGTTAAGGCTTTCTTAAGTGTTTCAAAGGCTTCTAGACAATCATCATCAAAAACAAATGGAACATCTTTTTGCAAAAGATTGGTAAGAGGCCTAGAAATTTTAGAGAAGTCTTTAATAAATCTCCTATAGAAACCAGCATGACCTAGGAAACTTCTTATACCTTTAATATCTTTAGGACATGGCATTTTCTCAATAGCATTAACCTTAGCTTTATCAACTTCAATACCTCTTTCAGAAATTTTATGCCCCAAGACAATGCCTTCATTCACCATAAAGTGGCACCTCTCCCAATTCAAGACAAGATTAGTTTCTTCACATCTCTGCAAAACTCGATCAAGGTTGCTTAAGCAATCATCAAAAGAAGTTCCGTAAATGGAAAAATCATCCATGAACACCTCAACAATCTTTTCACAAAAGTCAGAGAATATAGCAGTCATACATCTTTGAAAGGTAGCAGGTGCATTGCATAAATCAAAAGGCATACGTCTATAAGCATAAGTTCCAAAAGGACAAGTGAAGGTGGTTTTCTCTTGATCGGGTTGTGATACGGGTATTTGAGAAAAACCAGAATAACCATCTAGAAAACAAAAGTGTGTATGCTTAGATAATCTTTCTAACATTTGATCAATAAAAGGTAAGGGGTAATGATCTTTTCTAGTAGCTTTGTTTAATTTTCTAAAATCAATTACCATCCTATAACCAGTTACAATTCTTTGTGGAATGAGTTCATTTTTATCATTAGGAACAACGGTAATACCTCCTTTCTTAGGGACACAATGAACGGGACTTACCCATCTACTATCAGCTATGGGATAGATTATACATGCTTCCAGAAGTTTTAATATTTCAGTTCTTACCACCTCTTTCATCTTAGGATTTAATCGTCGTTGGTGGTCGACAACTGGTTTAGCATCAGGCTTCATATTAATTTTATGCTGACATAGAGTGGGACTAATGCCCTTAAGATCATCAAGAGTATATCCAATAGCACCTCGGTGCTTCCTCAGAGCTTTTAGTAATCTCTTTTCTTCATGCGCTGAAAGGTTAGCACTAATAATAACAGGATATATCTGCTTTTCATCAAGATAAGCATATTTCAATGTATCAGGCAATTGCTTCAATTCAAATACAGGATCACCTTTAGGTGGAGGAGGGCCTCCAAGAGTTTCAACAGGCAAATTATGTTTAAGGATAGGTGGTTGATCAAAGAACATCTTATCTATTTCATTTCTTTCATTCATATGCATATCGTTTTCGTGGTCTAGCAAATATTGTTCTAACGGATCAGTAGGAGGTACGGCAATAGAAGCAAGACCAATAATTTCATCTTTACTAGGCAATTCTTTATCATGAGGTTGTCTACGAAACTTGGAGAAATTAAATTCATGAGATATATCACCAAACTTGACTCGAACCTTTTCTTTAACACAATCAATTTCAGCATTAACGGTATTCAAGAAAGGTCTACCAAATATAATGGGACAAAAATTATCTTGTTGTGAACCAAGTACTAAGAAATCAGCAGGGTATTTGATCTTACCACACAAGACTTCAACATCTCTAACAATCCCAAGCGGTTTAATAGTATCTCTATTCGCTAGCTTAATAGTAACATCAATATCTTCAATCTCAACAGGTGCAATTTCATGCATTACTTTTTGATATAAAGAAAATGGAATAGCACTCACACTAGCACCCATATCACACAAACCATGATAGCAATGATCTCCAATCTTAACAGAAATAACAGGCATGCCAACTACGGGCTTGTTCTTGTCTAACATATCTCGTTCATTTCTAACAGGTTTAGCAATTCTAGCCGCCTCATCACAAAAGTAAATAACATGCCCATCTATATTATCGACTAAGAGATCTTTAACCATAGCAACATCAGGTTCAACTTTAATTTGTTCAGAGGGTCTAGGTGCTCTAATATTACTTTTGTTAACCACAGTTGAAGCTTTAGCATGTTCCTTAATCCTTACAGGAAAAGGTGGTTTCTCAATATAAGCAGCAGGGACAACTGGATCAACATGATAAACAACTGTTTCTTTTTTAACACCAACAGGTTCCTCAATCTTTTCTTTAATAGGGGGATGATATTTAAACCACTTCTCCTTAGGGAGATCAACATGAGTAGCAAATGATTCACAAAAGGAAGCTACTATCTCAGAGTCAAGTCCATATTTAGTGCTAAACTTATGAAAAGCATCGGTGGCCACAAAAGATTTAACACAATCGAACTCAAGTATTATACCTGACTCATTACCTTTGCTGAGTTCCCAATCTTCAGAGTTGCGTTTAATTCTTTCCAGAAGATCCCATCTGAATTCAATAGTTTTCTTCATAAAGGAGCCAGTCGAAGAAGAATCGAGCATAGTTTGATTATCATGAGAAAGCCGAGCATAAAAATTTTGTAAGATAATTTCTTTTGAGAGCTCATGATTGGGGCATGTGTACATCATGTACTTAAGCCTCCCCTAAGCTTGAGCGATGCTTTCTCCTTCACGAGACCAAAAATTATATCTATAATTCCGATCACGATGAACCAAATGCATAGGATAAAATTTCTGATGGAATTCTAGTTTCAATCGGTTCCAGTCCCATGTATCAGTATCATCACATAGCCTATACCACATTAATGCCTTTCCCTCCAAAGATAAAGGGAATACTTTCTTCTTAACTCCATCTCCGGATAAACCTGCAAGCTTAAACAATCCACAAATTTCATCCACATAGATCAAGTGCATATCAGGATGTACCGTTCCATCTCCTGCATATGGATTAGCTAGCAGTTTCTCTATCATGCCCGGAGGAATCTCATAATAAATATTTTCAGTAGGTGCAGTAGGTTGAGGAGCAACTATTTGTGTTTCCGGTCGAGGTGAAGATAACCCGAACAAACCCCTCAAAGGATTACTTTCCATAGTGACAAGTGACAGTAAATTTCAGCACGTAATATAAATGTTTCCTTACCAAATTCCACTCACCAAAGGCGCTTCACTCCCCGAAAACGGCGCCATAAAAGAGTCTTGATGACCCACAAGTATAGGGGATCAATCATAGTCCTTTCGATAAGTAAGAGTGTCGAACCCAACGAGGAGCAGAAGGAAATGACAAGCGGTTTTCAGCAAGGTATTTTCTGCAAGCACTGAAATTATCGGTAACGAGTAGTTTGATAGCAAGATAATTTGTAACAAGTGACAAGTAGCAATAGTAACAAAGAGTGCAGCAAGTTGTCCCAATCCTTTTTATAGCAAAGGACAAGCCGGAACGATCTCTTATAGTAAGTAAAGCGTTCTCGAGGACACATGGGAATTTCATCTAGTCACTTTCATCATGTTGGTTTGATTCGCGTTCGCTACTTTGATAATTTGATATGTGGGTGGACCGGTGCTTGGGTGTTGTTCTTACTTGAACAAGCCTCCCACTTATGATTACCCCCTCTCGCAAGCATCCGCAACTACGAAAGAAGAATTAAGATAACTCTAACCATAGCATTAAACATATGGATCCAAATCAGCCCCTTACGGAATAGCGCATAAACTAGGGTTTAAGCTTCTGTCACTCTAGCAACCCATCATCTAATTACTACTCCACAATGCATTCCCTTAGGCCCAAATATGGTGAAGTGTCATGTAGTCGACGTTCACACGACACCACTAAGGGAATCAACAACATACATATCATCAAAATATCAAACGAATACCAAATTCACATGATTACTTATGACAAGACTTCTCCCATGTCCTCAAGAAAAAAAGTAACTACTCACAAATCATATTCATGCCCAAGATCAGAGAGGTGTTGAATAGCATAATAGATCTGAACATATAATCTTCCACCAAATAAACCAACTAGCATCAACTACAAGGTGTAATCAACACTACTAGCAACCCACAGGTACCAATCTAAGGTTTTGAGACAAAGATTGAATACAAGAGATGAACTAGGGTTTGAGATGAGATGGTGCTGGTGAAGATGTTGATGAAGATTAGTCCTCCCACGATGAGAGGATTGCTGGTGATGTTGATGGCGACGATTTCCCCCTCCCGGAGGGAAGTATCCCCGGCAGAATCTCTCCGCCGGAGAGCAAAAGTGCTCCTGCCCAAGTTCCACCTCGAGACGGCAGTGCACTGTCCCGAAAGTCTTCTCTATATTTTTTTCTAGGGCAAATGGGCTTATATACCAGAAAATGGGGGCCAGAGGCTAGCCAGGGGTTCCACGAGGTACCAGGGCGCGCCTGGGGGGGTGGCGCACCCTGGTGCCTCGTGGGCACCTGGGTGGCCCCCTCTGGTACTTCTTGCTTCCAGTATTTGTTATTTATTCCAAAATAAATCTCCACAAAATTTCAGCTCATTTGGAGATGTGCAGAATAGGTATCTCTGACATAGTTTTTTCAGGTACAGAATTCCAGCTGCCGGCAATCTCCCTCCTTGTGTAAATCTTGCATATTAAGAGAGAAAGGCATTATAATTGCTTCACAAAGTGTTATATTGATTAAAAACATTATAAATAACAGTAGCAAAACATGATGCAAAATGGACGTATCAGTCATACAAGCAATTCATGAATGATTAGTATATGGAAGAGAAATATCACATACAAATATATTATCTTCGACATCTTTTATGATTGTGAATACCCATTAATTATTTTCAAACTTGAGCAAATTAGTTGAAGTTGGACAAGGAAGACAACGTAATGAGTTATGTTTGGATATATTTGCATAGAAGTTATATTGTTATGGATCCTCCAACATGTGGTGCTTGTTTAGAATCTTTTGCTAGCCGAAATTTCTGTACTAAGCGGGAATATTGCTTGTGCATCCAAAATCCTTGAGCCAAGTTTCTTCCATGAGTGTCCACCATACCTACCTATATACGGTATTACCCTGCCGTTCCAAGTAAATTTGCATGTGCCACCTCTAATCATTCAAATAAGCATCTGTTTTGTGTGCCCGTACCGCTCATGAAGCGGCAGTGGCTGGTCAGTATCTTCCATGTTAAGCGAGTTATTCTCATGATGAGTGTTTATTCACTTGTCATTGCATGAGAGAGGGCGGTAATTGGGATGCCCAGTCCCGCAAAACAAAATAATTAAAAAAACTCCCCCAGAAAGTTGATTGTATGGAGGGCACCCGCGGATTCGGCTAGCCATGGCTTGTGTTTGAATGGTTGAGGGGGAGTAAACTTTACCTTTCCGCTTGGGAACCGCCTATAATGTGTTTAGCATGGAAGATATTGAGAACTCTCGGTCGTGATGTTGACAGGAAAGGCATGCCTCTCAAAATGTATTCATCTCTGTTTTAAGCTATGAGCTCTGGCACCTCTGCAAATCCCTGCTTCCCTCTGCGAAGGGACATTCCATTTACTTTTATGCTATTTACTTTCTTGTTATCTATTTTGTTGAGTCAACTTCTTATTCCAACCTATTCTCTAGTTGGCAAGCATCATGTGGTGGGGATAGATCCAGGCACATATATCCATTCAAATATATTTGATCATGATTTATTATTGTTGACAATTATCTCTATGATAAATGAGTTGGGAGGCAAAACATTAAGCCCCTATCTTTCTCTGTGTTCGATGGATGCCATTTGTTCTAAAAATATGCTTTGAGTACTAGCAATCATAGAAGACTATACGATAATTGAGTATGTGAAGCTCTTACTTAGACTCTGTTGAAGATAAGTTGAATTGCAATTGTTTGGTGACTAAGAACATAGGTTGTTAAGTTTCAAGAGAATGCATTGTTTGAACCATAACATGTGAATTGATTGCTACTTTATCATGATGAGTTTTATGAGAAAGAGTTGCTGTTATGATGCTAGGAAAAGTGATTGAAATTATCATTGATCAAACTTATGCACTATGCTAGCATTCACACTTCATAAATTATTTCTTTTATCATTTACCTACTCGAGGACGAGCAGGAATTAAGCTTGGTGATGCTGATACGTCTCCAACGTATCTATAATTTATGAAGTATTCATGCCATGTTTATAACAATTTTATATGGTTTTGGTATGATTTGATTAGAACTAACCCGGACTGACGCTATTTTAGAAGAACTACCGTGGTGTTGTTTTTTGTGCAGAAATAAAAGTTCTCGGAATTGGACGAAACTTTTTGACGAATTTTTTGGGACCAAAAGAGACCCCCGAAGCTTCATGGAAGGACCAGAAGCCTCATGAGGTGCTCACAAGGCACCATGGCGTGGCCTGGGGGGGTCGCGCTGTGCTGCCTTGTGGGGCCCTCGTAGCTCCTTTTCGTGTGATTCCAACGCTGAAAAATCCTATAAATAGAGAAACCCCCAGAAATAAACCTAAAACTTCGTCGCCGCCGCCGCAAGCCTCTGTACCGAAGAAATACCATTTGGAGCCCTGTTCCGGCACCCTGCCGGAGAGGGGAATCATCACCGGAGGCCATCTTCATCATCCCGGCGGTCTCCATGACGAGGAGGGAGTAGTTCACCCTCGGGGATGAGGGTATGTACCAGTAGCTATGTGTTTGATCTCTCTCTCTCGTGTTCTTGATTTGGCACGATCTTGATGTACCGCAAGCTTTGTTAATATAGTTAGATCATATGGTGTTTCTTCCCTCTCTATCTTCTTGTGATGAATTGAGTCTTTCCCTTTGAGGTTTCGTTATTGTCGGATTGAATATTTCAGATTTGAGAACACTTGATGTATGTCTTGCATGTGGATACCCGTGGTGACAATGGGGTATTCTATTGGTTCACTTGATGTATGTTTTGGTGATCAACTCGCGGATTCCCGTGACCTTGGGGTGATCTAGGCATAGGGGTTGGTTGCATGTTTTCATTATCTTTTCTCCGATAAGAAACTTTGGGGTACTCTTTGAAGTTCTTTGTGTGGATTGAATATTATGAATCTGAAGTTGTTTGATGCATATCGAATAATCAACTCACGGATACTTGTGGTGACATTGGAGTATCTAGGTGACATTAGAGTTGGTTGATACGTATCATATGGTGTTATTTTAGTACGAACTCTAGGGCTGTTTGTGACACTTATAGGGATGGCTCAATAGATTGATCGGAAAGGATAACTTTGAGGTGGTTTCGTACCCTACAACAATTTCTATCTTATGTTCTCCGTTAATAGGAACTTTGGAGTGATTCTTTATCGCATGTTGAGGGATTGTTATATGATCCAATTATGTTAGCACTGTTGAGAGATTGCACTAGTGAAAGTATGAACCCTAGGCCTTGTTTTCAAGCATTGCAATACCGTTTGTGCTCACTTTTGTTACTTGCTACCTTGCTATTTTTTTTCAGATAACAAAAACCTATATCTACTATCCATACTACACGTGTATCACCATCTCTTCGCCGAACTAGTGCACCTATACAATTTACCATTGTATTGGGTGTGTTGGGGACCCAAGAGATTTCTTGTATTTGATTGCAGGGTTGTTTGAGAGAGACCATCTTCATCCTACACCTCCCATGGATTGATAAACCTTAGGTGATCCACTTGAGGAAAATTTGCTACTGTCCTACAAAACTCTGCCCTTGGAGGCCCAACAACCTCTACAAGAATAAAAGTTGCGTAGTAGACATCAATGCCAAAGGGGGAGAGAGCTTAGGGATTTGCCGAGTCACGAGTGCGTCTTATTTGCAATTGCCTTTCTTCTCTCGTGAACTCTTTTATCGTTTGGTTTGGTTTCGTCTCTTTTATCATTTGTGGTTGTGAGAACCTAAGTACCTATCCTATCATATGGTGTGAGACATATGCTACCCTTTCATTATCTTTATGTCTAGTATGATATTAGCTTGTGAGACATTATCCTTATTGTGTCCTTATCTTTATGCTCTCATGCCATGACTTGCATACATGCTTCTCTCTATTATATCATGTTGTTGCAAGTGTTGCCTTGTCTATAAAATATAGGGGGAGTGTTGTGTGTGTGCTTTGCATTCCAAAAGCATACCTAAATAGTGCACACATCTAAGGGGAGCCCGTCTATATTTTGTAGCTGTTGGGATTGCTTATTATCTCTTTGTATCCCTTGTGCAAATCCTGTGTTGTCATCAATCCACCAAAAAGGGGGAGATTGTTAGGGCATATTTCTCCCTTAGTGGTTTTGGTGATTGATAACAATGCTTCTGCGGACTAATCGTGTGCATTGAGCATTTCAGATAATCTATCTTATGGCACAAGACGATTGATGCCCCTCGGAGTGTTAAAGCAAGACGGTTATTTTTCCCGCGTTTCATTTTCGGTGGATTTGAGTCATAGGAAAACCGTACTATTAAGAGGGGGTCCGCTTCGGAAAGGTTTGGGTGGAATCATCACGTACACATTTTCATTTGCACCCTCTTTGCCTTTTCCACCTCGATGGAGTTTCTCCTTCTGTGTTGCAGATGGGTGTTGAAGTGCTGCCAGCGGTAGTACCGCTGCTAGTACCATGCGTACTACCGCTCCGCCTCGAGTCTCGACTTTTTCGTGTCGGGTTCTGCGGTAGTCCAGCGGCAGTCCCTCTGGTATACTACCGTTGGGTCCTCTTTGACCCAGGTGGACGAGCGGCAGTAGGAGCGGTAGTACCGCACCTACTTCCGCTGCTACTTCTGCTCAATGGCTCAGCTTCTTCCCCTGTTCCCGTAGCTGTTGTACTATAACCCCAGCGGTAGTACCGCTGGGGTGAGCGGTAGTCCCGCTCCGGCGGCACTACCGGCTCGTGCTCCTGTGGCATTTACACTGTACACTTCGTCACTACTGCTTGGGCGGTAGTACCGCGCCGGGAACGGTAGTACCGCTCCTGTGCGGGCTGCGGACTGCATATCGGTTGGATTTGTCCCCACTATATAAAGGGGGTCTTCTTCCCCAAGAAGACTTGCCTCTTTCTTCCCCAAACTCCATTGTTGCTCCAAGCTCCATTTTCGCCCG
The DNA here is from genome assembly GCA_039707655.1 of Elymus sibiricus. Taxonomy (NCBI): domain Eukaryota; kingdom Viridiplantae; phylum Streptophyta; class Magnoliopsida; order Poales; family Poaceae; genus Elymus; species Elymus sibiricus. The sequence goes on from CM077664.1 coordinate 347,431,367, forward strand.
ATCCCCCTCCCTAGCCGATAACTTTGGTTGATCTTCTAGGGATTGGGTGGGAAGGCCCCGATCTACACTTCCACCAAGATAAATTTGATTCCCCCCACTAATCCCTTGCGGATCTTGTTACTCTTGGGTGTTTGAGCATCCTAGACGGAAGAGGTCACCTCGGAGCCACACTCCATTGTGGTGAAGCTCCGTGGTGGTGTTGGGAGCCTCCAATTCGGTTGTGGAGAGAGCCCCAACCTTGTTTGTAAAGGTCTGGTCGCCGCCTTCAAGGGCACCACTAGTGGAATCACGGCATCTTGCATTGTGCGAGGGCGTGAGGAGAATACGGTGGCCCTAGTGGCTTCTTGGGGAGCATTGTGCCTCCACACCGCTCCAACGGAGACGTACTTCCTCTCAAAGGGAAGGAACTTCGGCAACACATCCTCGTCTTCACCGACTCCACTTGTGGTTATTTCTTTCCTTTACTTTGTGCAATATATTGTTGTGTTGTATTGCTTGCTTGCTTGTTGTTGTTATTGTTGCTAGCATCATATAGGTTGCTCACCTAGTTGCATATCTATACAACCTATTTGTTGCTAAACCTAAATTGTTAAGAAAAGCTAAAAATTGGTAGTTTCCTATTCACCCCCCTCCCCCCTCTAGTCAACCATATCGATCCTTTCAAAGGTGCTCGAAGTCGACGACACCAACGACACCGCTCCGACGCCCACCACCTGTTCGACGGGGTGCCCAAGATGCGACACTCCCGAAGAGTCGGCGCTCACCTCATCCACAACACTACCTTCATCCATGATCGTCGACAACGTCGCTCATGAGCCTGGACTCGACCTCGACTCAGTGGCCTTGGTACCCGTGCCTGCTGAATTGGACAGCGTTGACATTGCCATGGAAGAGCAGCAGAGCAATTACGATGATGATGGTCCTGTATAGCACAAGGACTTTTCCTCGGTACAGCTTGCCACATCAGTTTGTGAGTTCCCTTCACTTGGTACTTGGGAAAAAAATTTCCCAGCAAATTTCACAAAGCTGTTGCTCCATTAGTTTGGCCGCCTGTACTGCAACGGGATGAGAACTCTGTGTGGACACCTATTTTTTCTCCGGATGCATTGGCACTGCGTCTGCAATTGTTATCGTCTGCTAGTTTTGAGATATGTCAACCTCGGCAGCCACCTGATCAATCGCTTTGGCAGAATGACAAGAGCAGATCATTGGATAAGAGTGGTTGTTTTATGTTTACGCAAATCAGTAATAGTCGAGCTATGCTTCATGTTCATGAAGATATTGATGGAGCTTCTCTGTTTCTTATTAACAATCTTAGTACTCAGGAACATTTGGATGAGTGGATGGTTTTCACAGATCAATGGAAGATTGCTTGGCCTTCTTTGGGTTCTAACCAGTGTCATTGGAGCATGCGACTGCAATACCCGTGCTCTGCCGTAGTGATGGTTGCTCATTTTGTTGGTGCTCACAAGTTCAAACCACCATTGTTTGAAGCAATGCTCTGGGTGCAGGGTGGGTATGGATTACTGAGTTATGATCTCTTTTGGTTGGTGATTGCTCGTTCCTTCCACATCCTGGATAACTATTATTACCTCACTAGTAAACATAACCAAAGGGGTCTTGGACTGATGCAATGGAAGATTCCATGGCTACATCCACCGCTGGAGTGTAGGTTTCAGCTTTGCCCCACTGGAAAATCTTTCTTATGTGGTTATGGCTCCGCAAAATTTCAATGGGCAATTGCATGGCCGAGTGCAACAACTGGTGAGGCATTCCCTATTGGCTTTGAAAAATTCCAATGGGAAATTGTTCGTATGATTTTCAATGAATTGCTGCTCCCCAACATGGGTGAGGAAATCCTTCTAGCCAACTTAATTGTCATCTGCTATTGCCTTGTTGGTGTTTCTGTTGGGTCCAAATTTGGTACAGGATGCAGAACCACAGAAGCATATTTTGTTGAGGGCTACCGATGCAGAGATGTAGGCTTTTCTCCTGGTGTCGCTATATCACCTTTGCAGATACGGCAGTTGATTTTGTTGCTTTGCTCAGTCCTAAGGAGGCAGTGGATTAGTCGTGGGTTTCCTATTCTATGACCTAGTGGGGAGACAATCTTGACAGCATGGATGATGCTTGTTTGGGGAATGGTTTTGATCGAGGACCCATTGTTGCAATCAAAATGATACATTTTCACTTGCCTGTGAAGACACATGGTTTCAACATGATTAACAGTGGCCAAGCTTACTACCACTATGCATGCCCTGTTCTTGACAATACATATCTGCAAATCATGGTTGATTGCTCTGCTATTGAGATGGAGTGTTACAAATTCTCAAAAGATCTTGTTCTTGACTCCTATCACAAATGCACTGTCCAATTGAGCTCCTAATGTGCACTCGTCACAAGATTGAATCAGTGGTCTACAATTAGTCAACCAAGTACTCTGTGTCTGACTCTGGTTCCTGGTGTGCTCATTTTACAAAACCAGCAACTGACTTGGGATCCAGGTGAGAAGATCCTTGATTCGGTTCAGCTTGCAGTACAAGTGTCTTGGGATCCTGGTGATTCGACAGGGAATCGGCTTGAGGGCAAGCCAAAACTTATGGAGGGGGGGATTGTCAGCGACCTTACTATGGGCCGGCCCTATTCACCTCGATCTGGCCCAGAAGATGGATGGCCTCCAACTACAAATGACACATGGGTGCCCACGGAAGAGGTGGCTTGGACGGAAGGCTTCGGCCTGGCTTGGCTTGGCGATCTCCATCTCTGTAGCTCATGTTCTTCCTCCTCTGTCTCCTTCCTTCCTCTGCTTCCTCCTCCTGTAATCCTTGTTTTGTAGCCAAACCATGGTGATTGAGTGAAACTAGTAGCTGGTTGCTAACAATGGCCAGCGCATAGCGTGCCAAATAGGAGCCCTTGTGAAGATTCTAAAAAAAAGGAGCTCTCATGCACGTCCGCACCAAATATGTACGTACAGCCAATCGAGAACACAGGCGACAAATCCACGCAGCGCGAACGCTGCCGCAGCCCATACGATCCAATTCTCGATCGCGACGCGACGTCCCCGTCCGTTGTCCTCGACGACAGACCACTTGCGCGAGTCGAGTCGAGTGGAGCCGAGAGGAAGAAAGCCAAGCATGCGCAAGTTTCTTCCTTCCGCCTCATCTCACCGTCGGGACAACATAACATACGGTGGCAACACTCACTCATCGAGGCCACGCTCTATCTCAAGTAAACTGCATGTGGCCCAGTTGTGCTGCGGAAGTGCGGAGGGCGAGCCGCAGTTAACTCCAGGCTCGCTCAGGATTACGTGGCAAAAACGACAACATTGACTTGAGAACGAAAAAATTCACAAACTGAACTGTGTTTGAAAAAAATTCACCCAGCTGACCCTTTTGTGCAGCGCCCAACAGTCAGGCGCTGCACTCCACTGTGCAGTGCCTAACTCTCAGGCACTGCATGCCTGGCCAGCGTGGCACAGTTGGGCCCCGCACCGAACAGTGCAGCGCCTTGGAGCTAGGCGCTACACTACCATGTGCAGCGCCTAGCTCTTAGGCGCTGCACAATGACTTAAACCGCCGCGGCCCGCTAGCCCCATCCGAACCCCCCATTACTTCGTTCCAGTAACCGAACAGAGGAGCGCGGCGGCGGCCATCTCCTCTCCCCCTCTCTATCCCCTCTCCAAAATTCTTCCTATCTGAAGGTTTCGGCCGTGGATTTATTTCCTCATTCCTCGTACAAGGTAAATTCCTCCGATCCCCTTCTTTGTATCCATAAAATCGTTCACTTTGTTTTCAGATTTGTTTGCAAGTTAGGGTGAAACCCTTGATTTGGTTGGATTAGAAATTTATATGATACATTGAAATAGTGTTGTGTGATTTAGGATTTCGAGATGATATGCAATCTTTTTGGAACCCTAATGTTGTTGATTTGTATTGTCAATCTTGGTTCCATACAAATTTGTACGTATATATGGAAAAGAAGTCACATAGGAAGTCATATTTGGTTGTTGAGCATTATTGTTGAGTATTACATTAGTATTTAACCGTAGTTTGCGCATGTTTTGTTGTTGAGTATATATGGAAAAGAAGTCACATAGGAAGTGTTTTAGGAAGTCACATTTGAACTCTAGTGTTTAAATTTCTTTTAGTACCTAGTGTTTTAGTATGTATACATGAAAAATGCTCGCATGTGAAATAATGAATAGGAAGTGTTTTAGTTTTGTCATGTATGTTTACTGTTTTAAAATTGTAGGATGGTTTGGAACCATTCATCAACCTTTGATGGGAACTTGTACTTGTACTTCTTCTTATTCTCACCCGCAATCTGCTTATCCGTTTCCATTGAGTGCTTTAGAAAGTATGCATTCATCTTGTCGAATGTGTATTAAACTATTGCCGTCACGGGTAATACACGTACACCCTTGAGCACCCTATTGAAGCATTCGGCCATGTTGCTTGTCATTTGACCATACCTCCGGCCATCTTCATCAAAAGCACGTGCCCACTTATTCCTTTCTTGAATGTTCCTATTGAGAAAGTCAAGACCCCCGGGATCAAGTTTTTTGTGTGTGAGCAATTTGTTGTACAAGTTGGCGAACCGCTTGTCGGAGAAAGCGAGACAACAATCTTGAAGATCATCGGCCAACTCCTTAAGGCCACATGCCCTATAGAAGTTTGAACAAAAGTGCCTCATGCACCATCGATGGTTCAACGGAGCATGCCCGGGAATGTCAATGTCCACCGCGTTAAGAATTCCTTGATGGCGATCCGATATGACACAAATTTCCCTTTGAGCCGGTAATACCTTGGTTCTCAAAAGACGCAAGAACCACTCCCAGTTATCATTGTTCTCCACCTCAACCAAAGCAAAAGCCAAAGGCAACACCCAGTTATTGGCATCACTTGCTATTGCAACCAACAAGGTGCCCTTGTATTGTCCGGTCAAGAACGTGCCATCAACGGCGATGACCGGCCGACAGTGTTCGAAAGCCCTCACGCATTGCTCGAACGCCCAAAATGCACAGCCAAATACTCGCACGATCCTTCCGTCGTGAATCGTTGTTTTTTGCCCATGAGGCTCGACCACATGAACCATGCCCGGGTTAGTGGCGGCCATAGCTAACAACAACCTAGGGATTCGGTTATATGCTTCCTCCCAATTACCATATAACATCTTGAATGCGGCTCGCTTCGCCTTTCATGCCTTGCCGTATTTCACCTTGTAATGAAAGATGGCTTTCACAAGGTCCATGACGCTCTGAATGCTCATGATTGGAAGTGTGGATATTGTGTTGGAAAGACTGTAAGCGATGAACTCGGACGTGAGTTGTCTATGGTCTTGGGACACAATCTTGCCATCCACCTTCTTGCCTCGGCACATGTGACTTGGTACACAACTAACTACGTGCCAAGTGGGCCCTCCTTTCCATGGTCTTGCACGCACAATCCATGGACATCGGTCAGCCTCACATGCAACCGTGTAACGCACATTGACGTCCGAGTGAACCACCTTGTGTGGACGATAATGTGTGACCGAGTAGTTGTCCAGCCACATCTTCAATTCCAACAAGGTTCCGAATTTCGACCCGGTTGAAATCCCATTCTTGCCGTCTTCCAAATCCCGGTGAGAAGATGGCCTAACTCCAAGACATACACCTTTGCCACCGTCCACCACGGCTTCATCCGCGAGACTAACATCCTTGAACAATGGTGTCCGATGATCCCGCCCGAATACCTTCTCGAAAGCTTCGGCCTTCTTCACCGTGAACCCCTCCTCATCAACTTCTTCATCGGGACATTCGTCATCCGACTCCGATGCATAGCCATGGGAATAAGGGATGGAATGGTCCATTGTCTCTTGCACATGATATTTGTCGAGATCACCCACATTGTTGTCATGGAGATCAACTTCATTGTCATCGTCCTCATACTCATCATTCTCCTCTTGCAAAGCTTCATTTTTGTTGTTTGAAATCGGGCTCAATGTTGGCCTCACTTGTTGAGTCAAAGGAGGTTCACTCATTTCATCTTGGTTCATGGGTGGGGGACTACTAGCAACCAACGGGGAGGCGTTCCGGTTCAAGTCCAAATGCAAACTAGACTCAACCTTCTTCGTAGCAAATAACTCAAGAGCCTTGTCTAGTGATTCGGCCACCGTCTCCTTGTATGCAACCCAACGTTGCTCGGAGTTCACACACATGGTCTTCCAACGGATGTGCATTCCAAAACCCACATTATGCCTTCCCTCCAACTCAACGATATCACTTGGGTCCATCCAATTCAAATCTTTCCTAACTTGTTCCAAGACCTCGGCATAGCTAGGACTACTCTCAAACACCATGTCAAGCTCATACGGGTCCGGTTCAATATTGCCTTTCAAAAAGGCGTCTTTGTCCACATGATGAACATAAACACATGTTCTTCCTATCCCTAAAATAATTAAAACAACACAATGAAAAATATATTTCATAAGTAGTCATGCCAATATTAACTCAAAATCCATAGACCTAACATAGATATCAAACAATAACCCCAATCCCAACTTAACAACAACCATAACCCTAACCCTAACATACAAACAACCCTAACCCTAACCCCAACATAACAAGAATCATAGCCCTAACCCTAACATACTAAGAAGCCTAACCCTAGCAAAATGTCAAACAATCATCTCATATCTCCATATAAATTGCAAAATCCATGAAGAACTAGGGTTTGCCTAACCCTAGCAAAAATTGAGCAAATGTGAGCATTTTTTGGATGAAAACCATGGGATCGGAGGAGATTACCTTGAGGGAGGGATTGGGTTTGAAATCCACGGAGAAAATTTTCAGATTTGGAAGATTTGGAGAAGGAAGGAGGAGGGGGAGAGAGGGGGGGGGGGGGGGAGAGGGTGTGGGGTTGGGGGTTGGGGATGTGTGTGGGGGTGGGGGGTGGGGGAGGGGGGCCAGCCTACCAACTACTAACAGAATGTGCAGCGCCTAACTCCAAGGCGCTGCACTGCCCGGTGCGGGGCCCAAATGTGCCACGCTGGCCAGGCGTGCAGCGCCTGAGAGTTAGGCGCTGCACAGTGGAGTGCAGCGCCTGACTGTCGGGCGCTGCACAAAAGGGTAAGCTGGGTGATGGTGAAATTTTTTCAAACACAGTTCAGTTTGTGAATTCTTTTCGTCACGAAGTTAATTTTGTCGTTTTTGCCGGATTACGTTGAGCAGGTGCTCCGTAACATTTGTTCAGAGACAAGTCTGAGAGGATGACGCGCACGCACGTCCTGTCCCATCCCATCCGATGGTCGCATGCAATGCAGCCAAGCCGGTGGACTGATTGGCTTGCTTCCCTGCCTGCCGTGCAGCGACTCCCTGCGAGACCTGCTCGATCATCTCATCGATGCTGCCATGCCACGGTTGGTCGACGAAAGGGAGAGGTGAGATGGACAGCTCAATCACCCCCAATCAATCACACACACACACACGAGCCTAATTAATCTTCCTCCTTAATCCTTATCCACTAAAGCTCATGGCCGGGACGGGACCTAGCCTGCTTCCCTTGACTCACTGACCCCCCGTGGACCGCCCAGCGTCCCAGGGCCCGGTCGCCGGCCGTCCGATCAGGATCCGACGGCCGCGCACGACGACCACTCCCTATTTGTAGTACATCGGCGGCCTACCCTCCTCGCCCTGCTCTGCTCGCGCTCGTCCCTCCCTCCCAGATAACCAACTGCCTCCGGCCTCCCCCGCCACCAACCGCGAGTCAGAGCCGCACGACGCAAGGGAGCTTGCTTGGTCCGTTACGATGGCCCGCGACGGCGCGTCCGCGGAGCGGCGCCGGGTGGCGCTGCGGGTCCTGCTCGCGCGCGGCGAGGGCTCCTCCTCTTCTCCACCGCCGCGGGGGCCGGAGGAGGCGCGGGGCAAGCAGCAGTGGCTCGCGCTGCGCCTGCGCGACCTCGGCTGCGCGTCGGCCGCCGCGTCGCGGGCCCACGCGCCCGTCGCCGTCTCGGCCCTGCGCCCGTCCGCAGAGGAGGAGGAGGAGGAGTGGCGCGGGAGCCGGCAGCGGCGGCGGAGGCGGAGGGAGAGGAGAAGCGCGAGGGGCGTGGGCGGAGGAGGCCTCGCGGGCACGGGCGGAGGGGTCGCCGGGGACGTGTGGTGCACGTGCACCCCGGGGATACCCTTCGCCGCCGAGGCGTCCTCGGTGGACTGCGTCGTGGCGCGCCACCACACGGCGGTTCCAGGCCGCCGCGGGGAGGCGGAGAGGCGACACCGGGAGGTTTGTACTTGCTTCTCCTTGCTTCTGGTTCATTTTCAGATGTGCAGACGGCTAGCTTGTGTCTCTCCGTGCTGAAACTTCGAACGAATTTTGTTCTTCTTCGGAAGTCCAACTGAATCTCCATCTCGTTCTGAATCGAGTTCCGATTTCCTGGTGACAGAGGACCGCCGAGCAGCGGGCGCGCAGGGTCACCATGCGGGAGCACATATCCTCGTCCTTCATGGACTCGCCGCCGCGCTTCCACATGCCGTTCCACGACGCCGACCTCCTGCATTCAGGCCGCCACCGCCATATCACTGGATTCGGCCACCCCTACGACAGGACCGAGGAAGAGGTACAGTACAACATCTGCTGTTCCACGCACCATTCCCCCCACCCTGTGAACCTCACCGACAAAAGCTCACAGTACTTCCATCCAGAGGCGGATCCAGGCCCCAGGCAGCCAGGGCCTTGGCCTGGGGCGTGGTGACGATTTTCTTCGTTGACTGTAGCAAAATGGTCACTGTAGCACACTGTATTACACTGTAGCCATACAGCCTGCCTGGGACGTGATCTGATTCTAGCTCCGCTACTGCTTCCATCCAGCATTCATTTCATCCTTGTTGATGCATGATAGGTTGGTCCTCCACATTCCACAAGAATCATTCTGATTGGGCAAATCTTATAGCAGCCATCATAGGTAGTTTCAGACTTTCAGGGGGTCCATGCTCAATCTTATAGCACTAGTAGCCATCATATGTAGTCCATGGTCCATGCTGATTTGGCATTTTTGTTTCTATGCCATGTACTCACATGGTACCATCCTACAAAACGATCCTCACACGTTCTATACCGGAGTGGTTGCAGCTCTAGAATTGGCACAGTATAGTAGTTTATCACCCCTAGCTGGTTGTTATGTTTATACGACACGCAACGCAAGCACGCGGCAGATAGGATGGAGGCACATGAGAGCAGGTGATGGTGGTAGATATGTTAGGTGCAGAGGCAGCGGCCCTTTGAGTGTAGATGCAGATTTCCCTTTCCCTGCTGTGTTTACACACACAAACACTGAATCATTGTGCTGGACTGAACAACCATGTTGCTGATTCTTTTGGTTAACTAGTTGCCATGTTGCTGGAATGGATAGTTGGTTCGTTGTTTAATGTGATTTTTTGGAATGGGGTGAACATACTGAAGGATTTGAATGCCTAAGCAAGGATAATAAGAATCTGACCTCCTTCGAGTGAACTTTAGGATATGAACTGGCATGTTGGTTAGTCAAAAGGTGGCCTTCGGTGATAGTTTTGAGTTCTGCACTTAAGAAACAGGGAAATGCCTAGTTGTTCTTGATCAGAGAACTGTGCTATTTTTTGCTAGTTTCCTGCTGGTTGAGCGCAAGGAAATTGCTCCACACACAACAGAGTGTGGGCGATCTGTGCACGACCGACAATCCAGCGGAGGTTGCTCGGTTGTGGACGAGATTCCCTAGCTGGATTTCAACGTCGTGCGCTGGTCGTCCAAATTTTGTCGTCTGCATAGCACTTCTCCGAGCACAATGCTGTCGTGCCACTTTAGTGCTAATCAGTTATGGAGCTGTTTTTCATCTGTTCTACATTAGTTGTTGGGACCAGGTCATTTGATAGGTTGTTCCAGTTCACTACCGTCAGTCACCCACAAGCTCTTTAGATCCCTTGAGTGCTGTTAATGGATATATGTAACATGCACTTTGAACTCATGTATATAACATTCAGTATTATCCTTTACAACATTCAGATAATGATGTTTCGAACGAGACTACTGTTGGGAAGAATGGGCATGTATGATCAATACCAGGATTGGCGCCTTGACGTTGATAACATGAATTACGAGGTACCCCCCTTCTGCTGCCCATCATCTGCAACAGATTTAAGATTGCACACCACTGTCTTATATTTAACAGTATACATTGTTGCATCATTCGACAGGAGCTACTCGCACTCGAGGACAGGATCGGCTATGTAAGCACAGGGCTGCGAGAAGACGAGATCGTTCGCGGCCTTAGGGTGGGCAAACACCTGGCGTTCGACCGCAAGCATTTTTCAACAGAGACGGAGCGGAGCTGCAGCATTTGTCAAGTATGACGATGAAGCCCCTCTCCTTTCTGTTTGGCCCCCTTGTCTTAGCGCATCAGCACGGGCGCTTAACAAGTTAACATGAACTTATATTCCATTGCAATCTTTCAGGAAGAGTTTGAAGCGAGTGAGGAAGTAGGGAGGCTGAACTGCGGCCACGGCTACCATGTGCACTGCATCAAGCAGTGGCTCTCCCGGAAGAACGCCTGCCCACTTTGCAAGATCCCCGTCTCAAAACCATGAGATAGACCTCTACCCACAGTTTGTATTTTCTGGTAGAATACTTGTATTCATATCATATCTGAAAGGTGTTTGATCTTGTGCGTAGTTGTACTTGTACAGGCCCCTCCGATGCTCTGCATATATATACATTGTTGTTGTAAGAAAAATACACAGGCACACATGCATATAGAAATGATATTCTTGTCCCCGTCGTCCGTTCGCCATTTGAGCTGCACCTTTTCTGCGCTGCAATGCGACTCAGTTATGGCGAGCTCGTGCATTTCCCGCCGACGAGCTTCAGATAGCTTCTTATGGCGAGCGACTGCGCCCGCGGGTGCCGCCCCAGTGGTGACGGCGGCGGCGATGGCGACGGTGGCATCGTCTTCCTTCTTGATGTCGCCGCCGATGAGCCTTTCACCATCACGGCTCTCCTTGACGTGTGCGCGCGCTGCAAGCCGTCGCGCGGCCTCTGCTGCTCCGCCGCGCTCTCGTCGTCCACGGCCTCTGCTTCTCCGAGCCCGAGCTCCCTCTCGATCGCCTCGGCGCGCATGATCATCTCCTTCTCGCCGGCCCGCCGCGCCTCCACCCACGCCTCCGCCGCCGCCACCTTCTTGTCGGCGACCGTGCGGACCACCTCGGCGCGGCCGGTCAGGTACTCGTACTCGAACCTCGGGATCGTCACGTTCCCGGACCTCCGCGGCGCCATGGACGCCCTCTCCATCGCCGCGCTCTCCACGACGGACCTGAGCCTCTCCGTCGCCGCGGCCTCCGACGCCCTCGCCGCCTCGAGCTCCCTGATCGCCCCCCTGATCCTCTGCTCGGCAGCCGCGATCTCGGCGTCCACGCTGTCCGCGTCGTCCTGGACGCACTGGCTCTCCTGCTCCATCAGCGCCTTCTCCTTCTCTGCCGCCTCGGTCTCCTCCTCCAGCTGCTGCAGCGTCGCCTCCAGGTCGGCGAGGATCTCGCCGGCCATCTCGTCGGCGGCCGTGACGGCGCCCAGCCGGCACTTGGTGTCGCGCAGCGCGGCCTCCAGCTGCCGCACCTGCGCGCCGGCCTTTTTCTCCTGCTCCTCGAGCCGGCCGATCTCCTCGGCGAGCCGTGCCGCCTCCGTGCGCGTGCGCTCCATGGATGCCGTGAACTGGAGGCTCTCTCCTTTGGCGGACTCGAGCTCCGCCCGCGCCATGTCAAGCTTGGCTTCCGCCGCCTGCAGCGACGGCGAGCTGTCATGTCCCTCGTCGGTGATCTCCGAGTCTGAGGAGTGGCCGAAGCCGTGGCGGAGCCGTCTGTCGTCGGAGCTCGCCGCGGTGAGCCACGCTTCGAGCTCACTCGACACGCTCTGGCGGCCCATGGTTGTACCTCTCTGCAGCCCCATGGTCGGCGGTGTCCACCTCGTCACCTCCTCCTCCCTCTCTCTGGTAGACGACCTGCCGGCTCCGGTGAGCTCAAAGGCGACGCGCACCTCCTTCGCTTCGTGGTCGGCACCCCGTTCCTTGGCACCGTGAGCGACGATCGAGCCAGGGCTCCTCGTCGCCGCGGACGACGCCGACGCCGCGTCCTCCTCGGGCATGGCCATGCCGCCCTTGGCCTCCCTCGCGGCCTTCACCTCGCGCTGCAGCTCCCGCAGCTCCCTCTTGACGCGGTCCAGCTCCCGCATCACCTCGGCGTACGTCGCGCCGCCGCTCGACTCCATCGGCCGAGCGCCACCGACGTCGACGGCGAGGCCGGCTACGTTCGCGCGCGGTCCTTTGAGGAGCTCCGACCTGCGAGACCCCTGCCGCTCCAGCTGCTTCTTGGCCATGACTGCGGGCGCCCTCTCCTTCTCCAATCCGTCCTTGGCGTCGGCCTGCTCCACTAGCTGCTCCAGCGTCTTGCCCGCGAATAGCTCAGGATCCACCCGCGCCTTCTCCTTCTCCTTCTCCGGCGTGGCGGCCGGACGCCGGTGCGGCAGCCGATCGGTGCCGGACCCGGACCTCGCCACCTGCTTGACATCATACGACACGTTCTGCACGCAGTCACCACGGTCGATGTCAGCACAACAAGCACAACACAAGAACCGGCATGCACATGAAGTCTCTGACTCCAAGAGCAAGCCTACCTTGACGACCTTGGGCAGCGTGGCACGCCTCCTGGGCTTCCCGCGCCGCCGCACGTCGATGCTCTGGCTCTGGCTCTGGCCGAAGATGCTCATGCCGTCGCCCACCGATACCGACTCGTTGCCGCCGCCGTAGCCCCGCGCCGTCCGGATCCTCGCGCCCTCCATTGCCGCTATAGTTTTGCTTGGAGCAACGGAGGCCAGCCGGGTTAAATACGTTCTTGCTTCTGCGTGGTGACAAAGTGAGGCATGTCAACTCCCAAGTTTTTGCTGCCCGCCAGCTCGCTACAGCACAAAGGTTCTTGAAAGCGGCGCGATTGGCCGGCAGCTGGGGTGGGCTGGGGTTTGTCTCCAGCTCGGGGGGATTTCTCGTGGAGTCAGACGACAGTGTGTCGCCGCGGTGATTTTTTGAGATCAGTAATGCTATTTTACATTGGTGACAGCGTCTCCACATGGAGTTTTCGATGGTCTGGAAGAACATGAGTTTTCTGCTCTTTCTGGTCCAATGACATCAGGTGGAGAGAACTAGACTGCGTTTGGAAATGAGGCAACTTGGGACAAACTAGCAATCCGTCGTGGTTCACCAAGATTTCGCGAGGCGTGAATTGGCGAATTCGCATCTCGGTCCAAGAGTTTCGGTATGGTTTTTCAGTTCGGTATTGTTTACATTTCAGTGAATCTGTGTTGTTAGACAGACCACGGTTTCCTTTTTTTTTTTGCGAGGGGACAGACCACGGTTTCCAGTGAAAAGACCCGCCTGTTACTGAATTATTACTATGCTTCATCGCATAAGAAATGAAACAAGCTTCAGAAAAGAAATTCATCGCGTTCGTCGTGGAATTTAACTATGTCAATAGAGTTATTCAGCTGACTGGTGAGCAAGATACAATGCCCTGCACACAGAACAATATTTCCTCTTCCTCCATGTGTTCATACATCATATCTTCTAGAATGCATAAGTTGGTTCCAAAATATAGAATTGAACTTAGGTGTGGACAGGCGATGAAGGACAAAAACGGGGCCATTGCCAGCTATGCTCCCAATAATCTATTGTATACAGCAGGTTAAGACAAGCGGTGAAATCAAATGCATCAGATGATCAGATTGCACTATGAGCTGAAGATACAACAATGAACAACTATCTGATGAACTTGAGCCCCTAAAGGTAATAACACCGAACAAAAATAATGTACAAAGTTGTTCAAAGAAAGTATGGGACCGCAGTTCTAGGCCCTCGCATTTGGTTATTCTCGTCCGTCTCTGTGAAGATCTTGACATCTCTTTCCTGCCAATGGAGTAAAAAGGGTCGATAAAATTATCAAATACAAAAGGTGGCATAATCAGTCCCCACAAAAAATGACATAACAAATCTCCTTTTTTTAAGATAATAACTGAAAAACATGGTATGCATAAAACATAGGAGTATCAGGTACTGCGACACTAGGGAATTGAATGGGGATTGTTGCAATTCTTTATTTTTATATATGCTCTCTGCTTCTCTTTATCAGGGATAGATAGCAGGCACAAGTTCATTTGCTACCAACCAAGCCAAAGCCACACTTGCTTGTTTATTGACAAGTCTACAGCTTGGGAGCTCGAATGGTTTGTTCCTTCTCAGAATCTCAGGTTCTATTCGCTTGTTTACTCAAGACTAGTTTCTTTTCCAGACTCTTATCACAGTTAGTTTGTCAATATCAAGAGCACAGAAATACAGGAGTAACTTCATCAATCATAATAGTAACTGTTGCAACTTGTGCTGCAGTACTACTACTCCGGAGCTTGTGTTCCCTATCTGGATATGCTATCAGAAGCTCCGGAGTTCATATACAAAACAGTGAAATTATCACTATATACCTCACCAATAGACTCAAGAAGGTTTCTGATGGAACCTATCAAAGCATGAGTACGAACGGATTCTTGAAATTTTTGAAGGCAATAAAGCATGTCTACCAAATTACCACAAGCGAAGACAGCAGTAGACATAAAGTACATAAAACACAAATGAAGAACCAAGTCTGGTAGTGATGATGGAGTAACCTACCATAGTTTCGCTGAAGCTTAGTATAGAAGCAACATTCCCACATCTGTAACAATAATTAGGTGCAGACCACACCTGGAAAAAATACAGAAATAAAAGTGAGCATCTAAAACTACATGCAGGTTCTCGGACAAATCGACATGTGTAAACTGAGAGCTCACAGTTACAAGACCCTTGTCTTGGAACATGTACTTTAGGCCTTCCTGGACCAGTTGATGAGCCCGACAAACTAACTCAAGATTGTTAACATGGTTGAACTGCATTAGAACAAGTGATCAGTAAAAAACTCATATGGAGATAACTCGAAAAGAAAAGAGCAATATGCCGTACCTCTGTTGTCACCCGTGATCCAAAAAGCCAACCTGCTCCACGGGGACTAACACCCCATGTCTCTATCTCTTCTGGGACACTCCACATCAGATCACAAAAAGGTCCTTCATGAGGAATTTCGCAGTTGCGATCAATTGTCTGCATCTGGACAGAACAAAGATGTTTAAAACTACTCATCAGATTTCCAAATTTGATTTGGTATTTCACTGGGCACCGTCTTAAACACTCCAGTCTCATATAACAGGAAAAGCAAAATCACATACAGATAGTGGTTCTCCTAGTGAGTAGTTCCACGAAACTACCGCTTTCCATATATCTACAGTTGGGAAGTATATTTTTATCACCGAAAAGAAATGAGTATAACAAAGATGACTCTAAGTCTCTAACAGAGGGCAATCCACATGAATACAACTGATGCAACATTACAGTACACTAAGACTCTAAGAGACATTTTCTGATGGTGCTACTGATTAATAGTCTGTTTAGTACACCCTTCAAACAAACATAGGAAACTACTTAAAGGGGCATTACATGATTGAACTAATTGAATAAATAAGAACAGGAATTAATTTAACACGGGAAAACGTGGATAACTATATATTGGTTTCACCAGGAAGTGTAAATGAAAGCATCAATCCGGGAATATGAGATAAAAGTGAATAGAATAACTAACCTGATCAATTGTGCGTACATCAGGTGAAAGGCCACCATGAACACAGAGGACCTAAAATATCAACATGTCACTAAGTATGACTTGACATCATCTGAACATAGGACTTAACTTCTTTACCCAACATAACTTACTGTGCCATTAATGATTGCTGAAAGAGTAGGGTAATCAAAAAACGTCAGTACAATACCGCCATGCATTCGCATTCCCATACTTCCTCTGACACTCATCATAAAAGCCATACACCTAAGAAAAGAAAAGAAATATTAGGATACACACATGATAGGATTGGTTTAGTTGCAATAGTATTGGTTAACCTGCATAAAGCCAAAGCCTCAAAGCAACTAAAATAACTGAGATTCTATGTCTTGTTAGAAAAGAACCCCACAAGACAAACTAGAACTGAAAAAAAAAACATTCAAATATCAGGAAAGGATTGTACCTGCGTCAATTGTCTGCTTTCATGGTTCCCACGCAGAAGGGTTATATGGCCAGGATACCTAATGGCAGTCATGAAATTCAATAAAAAAAAGTATAAGAAATATATCGTGATACTGAGGTAATTGAAAATAAGTTTTGTTTTTGTGTGTGCAAGGAACTGAAAATAACTCTTTGGGTGCAAAGCAAAATAAATTGGATTCGAACATAAATATACAGTGATAATCATTGTCTTACAATATGGGGTCAGCAAGCATGACAATGCGGGGAAATTTATGAAGCATAGGTTCCATTCTACAGCAAAGGAGTAAGTATAGCCCCCTGAACTTTCTAACTTCCCTTAGGTGGAAACAACCCTCCTAGCAACATTACATATGAACTCCCATGCGCTGAATCACTGACTACAGCATACTACTGAACCACCGATGACAGCAAGCTAAAACAACGTTGGAAATCTATAAGGTGCAATTTGGGAAAAAGGAGCAAATTAAACACCACATGGTAAATTCAATTGACATATGTTAATGAGATTCAAGTACTATACATGATAATTGTGCAGAGCAAGTACAGTCATTTAATTGCTCAAGCAGACATTCAATGGCATACCTAGCTTTTAAAAGCAGAAGAATGGTGAAGACCTCAAGGCTGTTGAACCCGCGGTCGACAAAGTCGCCCTGCAAGCCAACACAAACTCAGTTCAGCAACCAGGATGGCGACTCCAGCCTAAGACACCAAACCAACAGCAGAGCCAGAGACCATGAATATGTAGTTGGTGTCGGGGACATGGCCGCCGGTGGCGAAGAGCTTCATGAGGTCGTGGAACTGGCCGTGGATGTCGCCGCACACCGTCACGGGGCTGTTTACTGGCTGCACGTTCGACTCCTCAATGAGGATCTCCTTCACCTGAAATGGTTTCACCACAAGCAGGAGCATCAGTCACTCACAGCTTTGCACACACTCCCTCATCCCCACCAGCTCAGCTCACTAACTGAGACCTCCAGGACATAGGCCAGGCGGCGGCGCTGGACAGTGGCATCGGAAGGGGGAGAGAGACCGTACGTATTCGCAGAGGGACTGGAGCTCGTGCTCGGCGAGGTGCTGCCCCTCTTTGACCTTGACGATCCACAGGTCCAAATCCATCTCGCCCGAGCGCGGGAATCCCCGGCTACGACCTCCGTTCCTCCCCGCTAGGGTTTCGGCGGATTGGATAAGCGGGATTGGAGATTGGATTTTGGAGGAAGCGACGATTTTGTTTTCGATCCAATCAAAGGATGCGGCGAGAGAGGAGAAGGGAATGGGCTCGAGGAGCAAGAATTTTCAATTCCCCTTTATTTTTTGATTTTTTTTTTTAGCCTTGAAATCTTGGATAGGAATTTCCCATTGGCCCCACATGTCAGGCCAGTCACTTCCTTCTCCATTTTATTTTTTTTCTTGCAGAAAAATTAAATACCCATGTGATGTGTGAATTTCCATTCGAAAAATGTATGTTTCAAACATGTGGTCTTGTCCATAGTCTTGGGGATCGAACGCGAGGCAGATACATCAATGACGAGGAAGAAGACGAAACAGATGAGGAGGGAGGGTAGAAAATGAGGGCAGGAAGAAGGGTTGGCCAACGATCTAGATGGTTGATGATAACCGATGATGGCCGGACATCGAGGAGGTGGTGTGTGTCAAATGTCAATGGATGAGCAAAGCAAAGAGGGAGGCCATGTAGAATGAGTGGATGAGGCGATAGTAGCAAAAAGAAGGGTGTATAGCACACCCTAAGCCTATGGCGTGACAAATTGTTGTGTAGTGGCATCTTTTTTTTTCTTTGAGGGAAGTGGTGTAATGGCTTTTTTTAGGCAAATACACCGGTGACAGTTGTCGAAGTTTTTTGGGGTGCCAATACAAGGTTTTCTTTTGCTCTAACATGGTTGGCTCCTCGTCTGCCTTCATCGCGTCCAGGGATTGCACACATGGCGAGCTCGATCTAGCAGGTGGCCGCACTTCTCCACACTACCCTCTACTTCATTGTAATAGGGATTAAACTAGTATTGCGACAGCCCAAAGTCGAAGTTGGGAAGCTCATCGTCCTAAAAATCAAATCTCCCCCCATTCATTTACAATACACCATCAAACAAACCACCAAGATAGAGAGAGGAGGGGTGAATTGAGCATGTGTGAGGATTTCTTGGGGTTATAGTACACCTCCGAGGTGATCTTGTACCATGGCTTCTCCTTCTCGAGCTTTGGTTTGCCGGCACGCCCATCTTAGCGGGGATTTGAGAGTTGGGGTCGCACACCACCTCGAGATTGCGTTTGTCTATGCCACCCACCTCCGCGAACGTTCTCCTCGCTCACGAGGGTCACCGTCGTGGTCCAGTCGCCGGCCAGAATGCCCACAGTGTCGCCATCGCCTACCTAGGGTTTGAGATTTCGACTACGATGTGGGAAGGACAATTTAGGATTTGGGGTATTAGCCGTTTCAGGGGCTTCTCTACGGGTTTTGGTACAAATTCTGGGTTTTTCTAAAAAGAACACTCCAGCCCCTCCCGCCCGCTTCCAAAAGCCACTAAGAGTGGACCCGACGCCACACTGGCACGCCACGCAAAGCGCCATAGACGGAATTTGCACCGTCTGCACCGATAGACAAGTTTGAGCACCGAGTTGATGTAATTTCCAACTTTATGTACAAAGTGATCATCAAGTGCAACTTAACATACCATGGATGTTTTTTGGATGTATTTGCCTTTTTTTAGAGAACTGGCGTACAGTGTCGTCTATATGGAATCGACGGCTCGACTCGGCGAAGCTCGGGAAAATTCGAGCCGAGGCTACCTCTGGCTCGGCTTGCGAAAAATAATTTCCAAAAATCGGAGTCGGCTCGGGACGCTTGCGTGCCCAGCGCTGGCTTGGCTCGATCCCCTCTCTCGCACGATGCACGCCGCCGGGGCCGTACGTCACTCATGCCGCCGCGAGACTCCTCCGCGGCCTCCAGTCGCAAGCGACCCTGTCCCGCACCTCTCTCCTCCGATAGCGGACGCGCCTCCACTGCTAGGCCAGCCGCCTCCCGTCGCGACTCGCGAGCGACCCTGGCCTGCCCTCCGCCGGGTGTTCGAGGCGGCGGAGGCCTCCGGCAGGTACCTCTGCGCCGAGCGCCTCCTGCACCCCGCCTCGAGGACATCGTACACATCCTTAGCAAACTCCGTACGCCGGGCCATGGAGGAGGCCGCCTCGGACAACCCCAAGCAGGCGATGAAGTGGAAGGCGTTCAGATCTCGTCGCCAAGCACACGCGGGGCCTTCGGAGTTTGTGGTCGGGAAGGTCATGGCGCTGGCCGCGCCGGGCACCGCTGATAATCTAATCAGACGAGGAGCGGGCGGGGGTGGATGTTGCGGCGGAGCCGCTGGAGATGGCACCAGCTGCAGGAGAGATGCCGAAGCCGAAGATGAAGAAGAGGAACACGATGATGGTGTCTCTGCCAAGGAGGTCGCCGCGGTTCCCTCGTCGTTCCCCTCGCCTCCTCGACCTCGCTCGCTCCGCTACGGCGGAGTAGGTTCTTCTCTGGCTGGTAGCCGATTTTGGCTGCTAGCCGGAGAGAATCCCGATGGGGAGGCTGGAGCTCCATCGGATAATTCAGGTATGACTGATATTCCTTCCAAATATATGCATTCTCCGGTCGATCTGAGACCTATGAGAGGGGTGAATAAGAAGATTATTTCTAAGAAGATGAGAAATATTCATCGTATTTCCTCTGATGAGAGGGGGTATCGATCACACTTTGAGGACATGGGTAAAAATCAGCATGAGGGGTTTGGGAATTGCATTGCTGGGGATATAGTCAGAAATAAAATGCAGGAGAAACAATTTGCTAAAATCCCTGATTTCTGGTCAAATATCGATCAGGAATTTGGAGAAATTTATGTTGATAACAGCAGGGTGAACACCGGATTACTGCTTACGAAGAGAGAAGGTGTAAATGATGGTCAGGGGGGCAATTCCAAAATGGATTGCTCTATCCCCATCTATGAGGAAAATTGTGTGAATTCCTATATTATTAGGGGCTGCAGGGTTAAAATGACGGAGGCGCATTCTGAAAATGTGCTTTCCAAGACCTTTTCCCATATAAATTCTCCTCCCCCTCCTGGCTCGACAGGAGAGTGGGATCATTTTGGCCACTTAGGGTTTCCCGGATCGCCGCTGCCACACAACACAGAGCTCGACATGAACAGGAACTATGGAGGTGGGAGAGGGCAAGGCAGATTCAATAGAGGAGGCAGGGAGGGTTTCCAGTACCGTAGGAAAGAGGGAGATCTAGATAGATACAACAATTTTCAACATCTGGAAGACAGAAGAGAAGGTGAGTTCAGATCCAGAGATGGTTTTGGGAGGCAGAAATCGCAGGGTGTTGTGATGAGTGAAAATCAAGATGCAGAGGGGATTGGGAGTTCTTCTGCTCAGAACACTCAAGCTGATGTTGAAGGAAAAAGGGGGAGACAGGACCTGGAGGGTGGAAATGGTAAGAATCTACCTCCCCCCATTTCAAATCCTGAATTTCTCCAGCAACAGTAGTGGTTTGGTGCTCTGCTAGCTCAAATTGCACACAATAACCAACTTGGGAGAAAACTGCTGGAGGGAATGTCCCAATCAATCTGATGCAGGTCCCTAGTAAGGCTAAGGAGATTGCTAGAGGCAAAGTACCTATAGTAAATTTAGGTGGTCAGAATGTGCTGAGTGGGGATAGCAGAAACTTACAGAGCAGTAGTGCCCAGGACAACATATCTTATAACAAGGATAATTCTGATGGAGGGAAAGGTGGCTTTAACTTTAGGCCAGGATGCAATAAGTGCAAATATATCAGACATCTGACCAGGGATTGTAAACTAGGAAACTGCAAGGTGTGTGGAAAAAACTCCCATATCACTGATGAGTGCTCTTGGCTGAAGCAGATGAAGCCAGTTCCAAAATTTGTGGGTTATGCTGCCAGAGGATTGGGAGTGTTGCTTGTGCAGAATTCCAGGGATGTGATGAATATAGAACAAGCTAATCCAATGGCTGTCGTCAGAATAGTGTCAGGGGATATAAATGAGACCCAGTTCCTGGAAGGATTCAGATATATGTTCAACTGGAACTGGCAATGGAAGTGCAAGAAACAATGCAAGGATGCTTACTTGATGAGGTTCCCAAACAAAGGAAGACTGATGGAGCTAAAAAAAATTGGTGACTTTAATTTGCTGGGGACTGGAGCTGTGATAAATGTTAACAATTGGACCTATGATACCCAGGCTGTAGGGAAATTACACACTGTGTTGGTCAAATTTGGTCAGGTGCCTAAATGCTTTAGACACTTTTTTGGTATGTGTGAGGTGGCTGCCACTGTAGGGCCAGTTCTGGAGATTGACATGGACACTGTGACCCATGAGAAAGTGAGAGCAAAAGTTGGTGTGAGAGATTTTAAGAAGATCCCTGAGTATACTGAGGTGACTGATAAAGATCTAATGATATATAGGATTTCTGCTGAACTGGAGGAAGTAGTCGAACATGGTTGGTATGATGAACACAGAAAAACAGGAGATATGGGAGATGAACAAGATGAGGTGGGTGAGGAAATGAGATCCAAATTGAGAAGAACAGGAGAACATGGAGGGACCAACAGAGAGAACATCTCATTGGGAAGTTTAAGTTTAAATCAATTTGAAGAGATGAAGAGAAGGAGTGAAGAACTGCTGAAGTTTCAAAGTGAACATTTGGTGGAGTTAGGGAAAAGAAAGAAGGTAGAGGCTGATCTGGAGTTGGTGCTTAAGAAACTGGCAAGTATTGAGGAGGAAAAAGCTAGACAAGTAGCTTTGAAAGCTGTGGAAGAAAAGAAAATTATGTCCTTAGAGAAAGACAGATTGGATCTGGTTGACATGGTCAACAAACAACAAGAGATGATAACCAATTGCATGAGGAAAATTGAACAGATGGAAAACAGAAAGCAAGAACAGTTGAAAGAGATAGAAGAGTTTGCTGAAGAGGATAACATCCAAGCTGAGATTAGGCAAGATGCTAATGAGACTAATGACAACTATGTGGAGCCTGTTGACTACAATGCTAGTCAAAATTCAGTTGAATCCTTTGGGTCCAAGCTGGGAATCAAACAAGGGTTTGAGGTTGGTAAAGATAAAGAGAAAGAGGGCCCTGCTAGAAGAAGCGACAGGAACCTGGACAAAAAGATGCCAAAATTGAAGATCTTGCTAAGGAAAGAGCTGCAGAAAAAGACAACTATGGTAAGGATTGTGTTCTTTCCCCTCAGAAGTCTTCTCTCCTTAACATGTCTAGTTTAATAGGAGTTAATTTGGGGGTGCTCTATTGCTATGATTGACCAGAACCTAGATCTGATTTCCAAAATGGAACAGGCTAGGAGGGATTGTTATTTACAAAATATTAAAAACAAAGAGAAAGAAAATGAATCAAGCTCTTCAGGTCTGATTGACACTGGAGATGCTTTGTTGAACGAACTGTGTTCAGAGGAGGATCACTCTGATGCAGAGATAGAGATTGATTATTATGATCAACTAAAGAGAATTTTCTCTAGTGGTCACAAGAAGGGAAGTGGCTCACCAGCCATAAACTGTGTGAAGCACACTGTCTCCATTGGAGGGCTTAGGAAAAAATGCAAAAAGAAATCATGATAGGTATGTTTTGGAATGTGAGAGGGATAGGGCAAGATATTAAGAAGAGGTTTGTTAGAGAAATGATAGTAGAGAAAAAACTTGATTTCATTGGTATGCAGGAAAATATTAAATCTGAATTTTCCAAAAATGAGTTGCATAATTTGAGTGCTGGGAATTTTTTTGTTTGGGAATGGATTGCTCCTAGGGGAAAATCTAGAGGTATTCTAGTTGGTGTTAATAATGATATTTTTGATGTAATACAGGTAGAAAAAGGGATCTATTGTGTGAGATTGATGTTGTTTGATAAAATAGCTAAATTCCATTAGAATTTAGTGACTGTATATGGAGATGCACAAAATGATGGGAAAGCAGCTTACCTTGCTGAATTATCCAGGATGTACTATGACAATCCTTTACCATGTGTGATTGGGGGAGATTTTAATATTATTAGATTCAGTTCATGTGTGATTGGGGGAGATTTTAATATTACCATGTGTTATTTTAATACTGATCATTGGAGTTTTGTTTTTAATGCTATTATTGAGCAGGCAGGACTGAGGGAACTTCCCCTTAATGGAAGAAATTATACTTGGGCTAACAATCTCCCTGATCCCACTTATCAAAAACTAGATAGGATTTTGATTTGCCCTGACTGGGAGGAAAAATATCCCCTGGCCATGGTGCAAGCTCTGGAAAGGGAGGTGTTTGACCACACTCCTCTTATTTTGGATACTGGTGCTCATA
This sequence comes from Elymus sibiricus, assembly GCA_039707655.1. Lineage (NCBI taxonomy): Eukaryota > Viridiplantae > Streptophyta > Magnoliopsida > Poales > Poaceae > Elymus > Elymus sibiricus. The sequence goes on from CM077664.1 coordinate 347,454,890, forward strand.
CCTCCTCTCCACCTATCTTTAGATTTGAAAACTCTTGGATGATGAGAGAGGGGTTCAGAGAATTTGTAATAAAACATTTGGAGTACCCCCTGTATGGGGACAAATTTGGATAAATGGCAATTTAAAATGAGACTATTAAGGAAAAAAATTAGAGGTTGGAGTTTGAATGCTAATGCTGCCTATAGAAAAAAAAGAATTGTTAACCCAATTGGATGAACTAGACAAGAATGCTGAGCAAATGGGGCTTACTGCACATGACAGAGCTGTGCAGAAAGATTTGAGGATGCAATTGAATGATCTTCTCAAACAAGAAGAACTTAAATGGGTCCAGAGATACAAAGATAAAGAAATAAGAGAAGGTGACTGTAATTCTAGATATTATCATGCTAAGGTGAATGGCAGAAGAAAGAAGAACAAAATCATTTCTTTGGAACAAGAGGAAGGGTTGATTGAAGGGGAAGATAATCTCATGAAATACATTACTGACTTTTATAAACAACTTTTTGGACAGGCTGATGTCTCCTCCATCTCTCTTGATATCCAAGAGGCAGATTCTATTTCTGCTAGTGATGCAGAGGAGCTGATTAAACCTTTCTCCATGGAAGAGCTTCATGAAGTTGTTTTTTCCATGGAAAGAATAAGAGCCCAGGTCCAGATGGCTTCCCTGCTGATTTTTATCAACATTTCTGGGATCTGGTTAAGTGGGATCTCAAGGCATTACTTGATGATTTCCATGAGGGGAAAATTGATATTTCTAGGATAAATTATGGGATTATTACTCTAGTCCCTAAAACAAAGGATGCCAAGCAAATTCAAAAATTCAGGCCAATTTGCTTATTAAATGTGAGTTTTAAAATACTTACTAAGGTCCTGATGAACAGGCTTAGTAGGGTGGTGGATCCTATTATAGATCCCACTCAAACTGCTTTTGTGAAGGGGAGATATATAATGGACGGTATTGTGATACTACATGAAGTTCTAAATTCAATTCATGTGAAGAAACAGAGTGCTATGCTCTTCAAAGTTGACTTTGAAAAAGCATATGACAAAACTAAATGGCCATTTGTGTATAAGATGCTGAAACTAAAATGTTTTCCTGATAAGTGGTGTGACTGGATTATGCACACCATGATAGGAGGGCAGGTGGCATCAAAGTAAATGATCAAATTGGTACTTACTTCAAAACTTATAAAGGGTTAAGACAGGGAGATTCACGGTCTCCCCTGCTTTTTGACCTAGCTGCTGATGCTTTAGCAATAATTCTTGAGAATGCTAAGAGAGAGGAGTTTATCAAAGGGGTGCTGACTGAAAATGTAGATGGAGGGATTAACATGTTACAGTATGCAGATGACACTATCTTTTTGCTACAAGATGATGAAGATAGTGCCAGGAATCTAAAGTTCATACTTAGTGCTTTTGAGCAGATGTCTGGGCTGACTATTAATTTTCATAAAAGTGAGATTTTCCTCTTTGGGGAGGCAGCCAATAAAGCTGCTATATATTAGGAAATCTTCACTTGTGGGCTGGGTTCTATGCCTTTGAAGTATCTAGGACTCCCAGTCTCAGATATCAGACTTAGAAACAGCTTTTGGAAGATCATGACTGAAAAATTGAAAAAAGGTGTGCCTGTTGGCAGGGAAGATTGTTGAGTATAACTGGGAGAGTAACTCTTGTTCAATCTTGCCTCACTAACATTCCCATTTATATGATGTCTCTCTATCCCATGCCTGTGGGGATAAGAAAAAAAGTTGACTTTTATAGAGCCAGGCTGGTCTGGCAAGCTGATGAAGACAAGAAAAATTACCATATGGTGAACTGGAAAACTTGTTGTATGCCAAAACAACAGGGGGGTTTGGGGATTCTGAATTTGAACTTTTTTTAATAAAGCCTTGCTTGCTAAGTGGCTCTGGAAATTAGAGAGTGAGACTGGATTATGGCAGGAAATCTTGTTATCTAAATATGTGAAAGGGAAGTGTATATCTGGGATTAAACATAGAACTGGAGACTCTCACTTCTGGTCCAGTCTTTTGAAAATAAAAAACATTTATTACCAACATGTTAAAAAGAAACTGGGGGATGGCAGAAATACTAGGTTTTGGGAAGACTGGTGGGTTGATGATAAACCCTTGAAAGATGCCTATCCAAGTTTATATTTTATTAGCAATGATCAAAATATATCTGTGTTTGATGCCATTAATAAAGGATGGCAACAATTTACCTTTAGAAGAACTTTGTTTGGAGATTCAACTAATTTGTGGAATTCTCTGAAAAGTAGATGTGAAGAGGTGAGGATGTATGGGGGAAAAGATATTCCCATGTGGATGCTTTCTCCTGATAGGAAATTTTCTGTGCAATCTTTATGCCTTCATCTAGTTAAAAGTGATAGTGGCTTTCCACAGAAATTTCTGTGGAAAGTCAAGGTTCCTGCCAAAATTAAATTCTTCTTATGGCTGCTTAATAGAAAAAGCATCCTGACTAGAGATAACCTTTTGAAAAGAGGTTGGAAAGGAAACAAAAATTGTGTATTCTGTGGTCAGGATGAAACTATTGATCATTTGTTTTTCTCTTGTTCAGTGGTTAGGCTAATTTGGAACTTGTTGAAATGTGCCTTTGATCTGCATTCTATGCCCGTTGATTTACATGACTGTTTTAGCAGATGGATTAGATTGTTTCCTAAGAATGATAAGAGATTGGTGCTTGTTGGCATTTCTGCGCTGTTTTGGGCAGTGTGGAAATGCAAAAATGATGTCATTTTTGATAGAAAGAAATTTCATGATCCTATGACTGTTATTTTACTAATGTGCAAATGGATCATGGATTGGGCTGTTTTGCAGACAAAACAACCAGAGGGAAGAATGCTGATGCTGGGAGCAAAACTAATAGAGCAGGTGGCAAGTGAGGTGCACCGGCGCAGGGTTGGAGGCCTGGGGTCTTGAGGATTGGTGGCTGAGAGCTGCTATCTGAAGCATTCCAGATCACGCCTTCTTCGCTGTTTGGCTGCCTTTTGGTCGTCTTGGTAGTTGTCAGGTTCGATCGGTTTTCAGGGGGTCTCTGTAAGATATAAGTTTGGCTGGTGCGTTGCTTTACCCTGAGCCTCTGCTCATCTCGGTAGTTCCTCTTCCCCCGTGGGTTAAAAACTTGTTAAGTAGTTTGCTGGGACTCTTTTTATTTGCAAACTTGTACTGGATCTTTGTTCGTGGTTTCTCTAAATGAAATCGGAGGGGAAACCCTCTTTTGCTCAAAAAAAAAGTTCTTCACAACGCTCTCGTTTGTTGTTTTTGTTTTGCTAGCCTAGCTGTCTCCATCTTCTGTGTATGTTAATGTCACCTGATTGCAATCAAATATTTGAAGGCACGCAAGTAGTTGTAATTCCTACGACAGAACAGTTTGGAACATGTGAATTAACCTGCAACAGTTTAAGCTACCGGAGGCTTGGACGATCAGCTACTCCACGACTGCTTCCTATACTTTGATGTGAACCAGATCTTGGCTATGACAACTATGGCAGCTGACGTCGCGGTTGTATTCGCTATGGCAACTGCGAAGCTTGGAAGAACGACGAAACCTGGCGGAGGGGTGTGATGGGAGTTAGCGGCGAGCTGGGTCGGTTGGATTGCGGATTGCGAGCGCGGCGTCTGTGCCGGTTCGATCCCCGCGGTGAGCGGAGCTGGCAGATGCCTTACCTGACCTGCAAGGAGATAGCTAGCGTTGCACCAGCAGCTCCAAATCGTATCTCATCACTGCTTTTAGTAAAGAAGTGTAGTTTATTTATTTTAAGGGCTAATCTAATTATAGTGTTCCTCCCTGCTTTTGGTGACTTTAGCTGATTAAAGCAACGCTAAATTACTCTAGTACATCATTTGGCTATGTGCATATATGCTGCTGCTTCAAGCACTTTGCAAAGACAAGTTTTCCAAAGGTCCTCTTATAGTCGTCGTCTTGGTCCTACACACAACTATGGCAATATAAAAAAATTAAGCTTTTGTTAGTTAAATGTAATTGCGACCAATAAAGCCTTGGCGGGGAGGGAAGTGGAATGGCAGGTGGCTAAAGTAGATGCCTTACTTGACCTGCAAGGAGATCCAAATCTTATCTTCTCACTGCTTTTAGTAAATTAAGCATGGAGTGCTCTCATTGGCATTGTAATTAGACATAAAGTAAGTGTAGTTTATTTTTGAGTGGATTACCTGACATGCGAGGAGTGGGAGAGTAGAAAAATTAATGATAACCTTTTGAAAAGAGGTTGGAAAGGAAACAAAAATTGTGTATTCTGTGGTCAGGATGAAACTATTGATCATTTGTTTTTCTCTTGTTCAGTGGTTAGGCTAATTTGGAACTTGTTGAAATGTGCCTTTGATCTGCATTCTATGCCCGTTGATTTACATGACTGTTTTAGCAGATGGGTTAGATTGTTTCCTAAGAATGATAAGAGATTGGTGCTTGTTGGCATTTCTGCGCTGTTTTGGGCTGTGTGGAAATGCAAAAATGATGTCATTTTTGATAGAAAGAAATTTCATGATCCTATGACTGTTATTTTACTAATGTGCAAATGGATCATGGATTGGGCTGTTTTGCAGACAAAACAACCAGAGGGAAGAATGCTGATGCGGGGAGCAAAACTAATAGAGCAGGTGGCAAGTGAGGTGCACCGGCGCAGGGTTGGAGGCCTGGGGTCTTGAGGATTGGTGGCTGAGAGCTGCTATCTGAAGCATTCCAGATCACGCCTTCTTCGCTGTTTGGCTGCCTTTTGGTCGTCTTGGTAGTTGTCAGGTTCGATCGGTTTTCAGGGGGTCTCTGTAAGATATAAGTTTGGCTGGTGCGTTGCTTTACCCTGAGCCTCTGCTCATCTCGGTAGTTCCTCTTCCCCCGTGGGTTAAAAACCTGTTAAGTAGTTTGCTGGGACTCTTTTTATTTGCAAACTTGTACTGGATCTTTGTTCGTGGTTTCTCTAAATGAAATCGGAGGGGAAACCCTCTTTTGCTAAAAACAAAAGTTCTTCACAACGCTCTCGTTTGTTGTTTTTGTTTTGCTAGCCTAGCTGTCTCCATCTTCTGTGTATGTTAATGTCACCTGATTGCAATCAAATATTTGAAGGCACGCAAGTAGTTGTAATTCCTACGACAGAACAGTTTGGAACATGCGAATTAACCTGCAACAGTTTAAGCTACCGGAGGCTTGGACGATCAGCTACTCCATGACTGCTTCCTATACTTTGATGTGAACCAGATCTTGGCTATGACAACTATGGCAGCTGACGTCGCGGTTGTATTCGCTATGGCAACTGCGAAACTTGGAAGAAGGACGAAACCTGGCGGAGGGGTGTTGGGGAACGTTGCATGGAAAACAATTTTTTTTCTACGCACACACAAGATCTATCCATGGAGATGCATAGCTACGAGAGGGGGAGTGTGTCTACGTACCCTCGTAGACCGTAAGCGGTAGCGTTAGAACAACGCGGTTGATGTCGTCGAACAACTTCACGATCCAACCGACCGAGTACCGAACGTACGGCACCTCCGCGTTCAGTACACGTTCAGCTCGGTGACGTCCTCGACTTCTTGATCCAGCAAGACGGCGAGGTAGTGGATGAGTTCCGGCAGCATGACGGCGTGGTGACGGTGATGGTAATGCTATCTCCGCAGGGCTTCGCCCAAGCACTGCGAAAATATGACCGAGGGACGGAACTGTGGAGGGGGGCGCCGCACACGGCTAAGACAATGTTGTGTCTCCTTTGGGGCGCCCCCTCTCCTCTATTTATATATGTGTAGGGGCTTGGAGTAGAAGGAATAGTGCCACGTGAACAGTAACCGTGAATAGTACACACGTGGACTTGGACTCCAAAGTCCAATCCTATTCCTACTAGGACTCTCCCTTTTTCCTTCCCTAGCTGCGTGGGCTTTTGAGGACTTGGTGCGCCTGGCCCAATAAGGCCAGGGCGCCTCCCCTTAGCCCATGCCAGCCCTTGGGACGTGGTGGACCCACTTGTGGACTTCCGGACCCCTCCGGAATCCTCCGGAACCTTCTAGAAGCTTCCCGGTACAATACCGAAAAAAAACTGCACCTTTTTCCGGAACCCAAAATATGACTTCCCATATATAAATCTTTACCTCTCGACCATTCCGAGATTCCTCGTGATGTCCGGGATCTCATCCGGGACTCCGAACAATATTCGGTTACCAATTCACATAACTCATATAACACTATATCGTCAACGAACGTTAAGCGTGCGGACCCTACGGGTTCGGGAATGATGTAGACATGACTGAGACGCCTCTCCGGTCAATAACCAATAGCGGAACCTGGATGCTCATATTGGTTCCTACATATTCCAGGAAGATCTTATCGGTCGAACCGCAATGACAACATACGTAATTCCCTTTGTCCGTCGGTATGTTACTTGCCTGAGATTCGATCGTCGGTATCTCCATACTTAGTTCAATCTCGTTACCGGCAAGTCTCTTTACTCGTTCCGTAATACATCATCCCGTAACTAACTCCTTAGTCACTTTGCTTGCAAGCTTCTTATGATGTGCATTACCGAGAGGGCCCAGAGATACCTCTCCGAAACACGGAGTGACAAATCCCAGTCTCGATCCATGCCAACTCAACGGACACCTTCGGAGATACCTGTAGAGCATCTTTATGATCACCCAGTTACGTTGTGACGTTTGATAGCACACAAGGTATTCCTCCGGTATCCGGGAGTTGCATGATCTCATGGTCTGAGGAACATGTATTTGACATTCAAGAAAGCAGTAGCAATAAACAGAACGATCATATGCTAAGCTAACGGATGGGTCTTGTCCATCACATCATTCTCCTAATGATGTGATCCCGTTATCAAATGACAACTCATGTCTATGGTTAGGAAACCTTAACCATCTTTGATCAACGAGCTAGTCTAGTAGAGGCTCACTAGGGACACGGTATTTGTTTATGTATTCACACATGTATTTAAGTTTCCGGTCAATACAATTCTAGCATGAATAATAAACCTTTATCATGAACAAGGAAATATAAAATAATAACAACTTTATTATTGCCTCTAGGGCATATTTCCATCAGTCTCCCACTTGCACTAGAGTCAATAATCTAGATTACATAGTAATGAATCTAACACCCATGGAGTCTTGGTGTTGATCATGTTTTGCTCGTGGAAGAGGCTTAGTCAACGGGTCTGCCACATTCAGATCCGTGTGTACTTTGCAAATTTCTATGTCTCCATCCTTGAAATATTCACGAATGGAGTCGAAGCGTCTCTTGATGTGTTTGGTCTTCTTGTGAAACCTGGGCTCCTTGGCTATGGCAATTGCTCCAGTGTTGTCACAAAAGATTGTCATTGGACCCGATGCACTAGGTATTACACCTAGATCGGATATGAACTCTTTCATCCAGACTCCTTCATGTGCTGCTTCCGAAGCAGCTATGTATTCCGCTTCACACGTAGATCCCGCCACGACGCTCTGCTTGGAACTGCACCAACTGACAACTCCACCATTTAATATAAAAACGTATCCGGTTTGTGACTTAGAGTCATCCGGATCAGTGTCGAAGCTTGCATCGACGTAACCCTTTACGACGAGCTCTTCGTCACCTCCATAAACGAGAAACATGTCCTTGGTCCTTTTCAGGTACTTCAGGATATTCTTGACCGCTGTCCAGTGATCCACTCCTGGATTACTCTGGTACCTCCCTGCCAAACTTATGGCAAGGCACACATCAGGTCTGGTACACAGCATGGCATATATAATAGAACCTATGGCTGAGGCATAGGGAATGACTTTCATTTTCTCTATATCTTCTGCCGTGGTCGGGCATTGAGTCTGACTCAACTTCACACCTTGCAAGACAGGCAAGAACCCTTTCTTTGACTGATCCATTTTGAACTTCTTCAAAACTTTGTCAAGGTATGTGCTTTGTGAAAGTCCTATCAAGCGTCTTGATCTATCCCTATAGATCTTGATGCCCAATATATAAGCAGCTTCACCGAGATCTTTCATTGAAAAAATCTTATTCAAGTATCCCTTTATGCCATCCAGAAATTCTATATCATTTCCAATCAACAATATGTCATCCACATATAATATTAGAAATGCTACAGAGCTCCCACTCACTTTCTTGTAAATACAGGCTTCACCGCAAGTCTGTACAAAACCATATGCTTTGATCACCTCATCAAAGCGTATATTCCAACTCCGAGATGCTTGCACCAGTCCATAGATGGATCGCTGGAGCTTGCACACTTTGTTAGCACCCTTAGGATCGACAAAACCTTCTGGTTGCATCATATACAACTCTTCTTTGAGAAAACCATTAAGGAATGCAGTTTTGACATCCATTTGCCAGATTTCATAATCATAAAATGCGGCAATTGCTAACATGATTCGGACAGACTTAAGCATCGCTACGGGTGAGAAAGTCTCATCGTAGTCAACCCCTTGAACTTGTCAAAAACCTTTCGCGACAAGTCGAGCTTTGTAGACAGTGATATTACCATCAGCATCCGTCTTCCTCTTAAAAATCCATTTATTCTCAATGGCTTGCCGATCATCGGGCAAGTCCACCAAAGTCCATACTTTGTTCTCATACATGGATCCTATCTCGGATTTCATGGCCTCAAGCCATTTGTCGGAATCCGGGCTTATCATAGCTTCTTCATAGTTTGTAGGTTCGCCGTTGTCTAACAACATAACTTCCAGAACAGGATTACCGTACCACTCTGGTGCGGAACGTACTCTGGTCGACCTACGAAGTTCAGTAGTAACTTGATCTGAAGTTTCATGATCTTTATCATTATCTTCCTCTCTTATTGGTGTAGGCATCACGGGAACGGTTTTCTCTGATGAGCTACTTTCCAATTCGAGAGAAGGTACAATTACCTCATCAAGTTCTACTTTCCTCCCACTCACTTCTTTCGAGAGAAACTCCTTCTCTAGAAAGGACCCATTCTTGGCAACAAAGACCTTGCCTTCGGATCTGTGGTAGAAGGTGTACCCAATTGTTTCTTTAGGGTATCCTATGAAGACGCACTTCTCCGCTTTGGGTTCGAGCTTATCAGGTTGAAGCTTTTTCACATAAGCATTGCATCCCCAAACTTTAAGAAACGACAGCTTAGGTTTCTTGCCAAACCATAGTTCATATGGTGTCGTCTCAACGGATTTAGACGGTGCCCTATTTAACGTGAATGCAGCTGTCTCTAATGCATAACCCCAAAACGATAGTGGCAAATCGGTAAGAGACATCATAGAACGCACCATATCCAATAAAGTACGGTTACGACGTTCGGACACACCATTACGCTGTGGTGTTCCAGGTGGCTTGAGTTGTGAAACAATTCCACATTTTCTTAAATGAAGGCCAAACTCGTAACTCAAATATTCGCCTCCACGATCAGATCGTAGAAACTTTATTTTCTTGTTACGATGATTCTCTACTTCACTCTGAAATTCTTTGAACTTTTCAAATGTTTCAGACTTGTGTTTCATCAAGTAGATATACCCATATCTACTCAAATCATCTGTGAAGGTTAGAAAATAACGATACCCGCCGCGTGCTTCAACATTCATCGGACCGCATACATCGGTATGTATTATTTCCAACAAATCAGTAGCTCGCTCCATTGTTCCGGAGAACGGAGTTTTAGTCATCTTGCCCATGAGGCATGGTTCGCAAGTATCAAATGATTCATAATCAAGAGATTCCAAAAGTCCATCCGCATGGAGTTTCTTCATGCGCTTTACACCAATATGACCTAAACGGCAGTGCCACAAGTATGTTGCACTATCATTGTCAACTTTGCATCTTTTGGCATCAATATTATGAATATGTGTATCACTACGATCGAGATTCAACAAGAATAGACCATTCACAAAAGGTGCGTGATCATAAAAGATGTTACTCATATAAATAGAACAACCATTATTCTCTGACTTAAATGAATAACCATCTCGCAATAAACAAGATCCAGATATAATGTTCATGCTCAACGCTGGCACCAAATAACAATTATTGAGGTCTAAAACTAATCCCGAAGGTAGATGTAGAGGTAGCGTGCCGACGGCGATCACATCAACCTTGGAACCATTCCCGACGCGCATCGTCACCTCGTCCTTAGCCAATCTTCGCTTATTCCGTAGCTCCTGTTTCGAGTTACAAATATGAGCAACCGAACCAGTATCAAATACCCAGGCGCTACTGCGAGCATTAGTGAGGAACACATCAATAACATGTATATCAAATATACCTTTGCTCACTTTGCCATCCTTCTTATCCGCCAAATACTTGGGGCAGTTCCGCTTCCAGTGACCAGTCCCTTTGCAGTAGAAGCACTCTGTTTCAGGCCTGGGTCCAGCTTTGGGTTTCTTCGTGGGAGCGGCAACTTGCTTGCCGTTCTTCTTGAAGTTCCCCTTCTTTCCCTTGCCCTTTTTCTTGAAACTAGTGGTTTTGTTAACCATCAACACTTGATGCTCCTTCTTGATTTCTACCTCCGCTGATTTCAGCATCGCGAAGAGCTCGGGAATTGTCTTCTCCATCCCTTGCATATTATAGTTCATCACGAAGCCTTTATAGCTTGGTGGCAGTGACTGAAGAACTCTGTCAATAACACTCTCAACCGGAAGATCAATTCCCAGCTGAGTCAAGTGGTTGTGGTACCCAGACATTCTGAGTATGTGTTCACTAACAGAACTGTTCTCCTCCATCTTACAGCTAAAGAACTTGTTGGAGACTTCATATCTCTCAACCCGGGCATTAGCTTGAAATATCAATTTCAGCTCTTGGAACATCTCATATGCTCCGTGGCGTTCAAAACGCTTTTGCAGTCCCGGTTCTAAGCCGTAGAGCATGGCACACTGAACTATCGAGTAGTCATCAGATCGAGCCTGCCAGGCGTTCACAACATCTGCAGCAGCTCCTGCAGCAGGTCCATCACCTAGCGGTGCATCAAGGACATAATTCTTCTGTGCAGCAATGAGGATAATCCTCAAGTTACGGACCCAGTCCGTGTAGTTGCTACCATCATCTTTCAACTTAGCTTTCTCTAGGAACGCATTAAAATTCAACGGAACAGTAGCACGGGCCATTTATCTACAACATATATATGCAAAGAAACCATCAAGACTAAGTTCATGATAAATTAAGTTCAATTAATCAAATTACTAATGAACTCCCACTTAAATTAACATCCCTCAAGTTAACTAAGTGATACATGATCCAAATCAACTAGCCCATGTCCGATCATCACGTGAGATGGGATAGTCATCAATGGTGAACATCTCCATGTTGATCATATCTACTATATGACTCATGTTCGACCTTTCGGTCTCCAGTGTTCCGAGACCATGTCTGTACATGCTAGGCTCTTCAAGTTTAACCCAAGTATTCTGCTTGTGTAAAACTGGCTTACACCCGTTGTATGTGAACGTAGAATCTATCACACCCGATCATCACGAGGTGCTTCGAAACGACGAACTTTAGCAACGGTGCATACTCAGGGAGAACACGTTTATCTTGAAATTTAGTGAAGGGATCATCTTATAATGCTACCGTCGTTCTAAGCAAAATAAGATGCATAAAGGATAAACATCACATGCAATCAAAATATGTGACATGATATGGCCATCATCTTGTGCTTTTTGATCTCCATCTCCAAAGCATCGTCATGATCTCCATCGTCACCGGCTCGACACCTTGATCTCCATCGTTGCGTCGTGGTCGTCTCGCCAACTATTGCTTCTACAACTATTGCTAACGCATAGCGATAAAGTAAAGCAGTTACATGGCGCTTGCATTTCATACAAATAAGAGACAACCATAAGGCTCCTGCCGGTTGCCGATAAATTACAAAACATGATCATCTCATACAATAACGTATATCACATCATGTCTTGACCATATCACATCACAGCATACCCTGCAAAAACAAGTTAGACGTCCTCTACTTTGTTGTTGCAAGTTTTATGTGGCTGCTACGGGCTTCTAGCAAGAACCGTTCTTACCTATGGCACAAAACCACAACGGTGATTTATCAAGTTTGTTGTTTTAACCTTCAACAAGGACCGGCCGCAGTCAAATTCGATTCAACTAAAGTAGGAGAAACAGACACCCGCCAGCCACCTTTATGCAAAACAAGTTGCATGTCTGTCGGTGGAACCGGTCTCATGTACGTGGACATGTAAGGTTGGTCCGGGCCGCTTCATCTTACAATACCGCCGAATCAAAATAAGACGTTGGTGGTAAGCAGTATGACGATCACCGCCCACAACTCTTTGTGTTCTACTCGTGCATATCATCTACGCATAGACCTGGCTCATGATGCCACTGTTGGGGAACGTTGCATGGAAAACAAAAAAAATTCTACGCACACGCAAGATCTATCCATGGAGATGCATAGCTACGAGAGGGGGAGTGTGTCTACGTACCCTCGTAGACCGTAAGCGGAAGCGTTAGAACAACGCGGTTGATGTCGTCGAACAACTTCACGATCCAACCGACCAAGTACCGAACGTACGACACCTCCGCGTTCAGCACACGTTCAGCTCGGTGACGTCCTCGACTTCTTGATCCAGCAAGACGGCGAGGTAGTGGATGAGTTCCGGCAGCACGACGGCGTGGTGACGGTGATGGTAATGCTATCTCTGCAGGGCTTCGCCCAAGCACTGCGAAAATATGACCGAGGGACGGAACTGTGGAGGGGGGCGCCGCACACGGCTAAGACAATGTTGTGTCTCCTTTGGGGCGCCCCCTCTCCTCTATTTATATATGTGTAGGGTCTTGGAGTAGAAGGAATAATGCCACGTGAACAGTAACCGTGAATAGTACACACGTGGACTTGGACTCCAAAGTCCAATCCTATTCCTACTAGGACTCTCCCTTTTTCCTTCCCTACCTGCGTGGGCTTTTGAGGACTTGGTGCGCCTGGCCCAATAAGGCCAGGGAGCCTCTCCTTAGCCCATGCCAGTCCTTGGGATGTGGTGGACCCACTTGTGGACTTTCGGACCCCTCCGGAATCCTCCGAAACCTTCTGGAAGCTTCCCGGTACAATACCGAAAAAAAACTGCACCTTTTTTCGGAACCCAAAATATGACTTCCCATATATAAATCTTTACCTCTCGACCATTCCGAGACTCCTCGTGACGTCCGGGATCTCATCCGGGACTCCGAACAATATTCGGTTACCAATTCACATAACTCATATAACATTATATCATCAACGAACGTTAAGCGTGCGGACCCTACGGGTTCGGGAATGATGTAGACATGACTGAGACGCCTCTCCGGTTAAAAACCAATAGCGGAACCTGGATGCTCATATTGGTTCCTACATATTCCACGAAGATCTTATCGGTCGAACCGCAATGACAACATACGTAATTCCCTTTGTCCGTCGGTATGTTACTTGCCCGAGATTCGATCGTCGGTATCTCCATACCTAGTTCAATCTCGTTACCGGCAAGTCTCTTTACTCGTTCCGTAATACATCATCCCGTAACTAACTCCTTAGTCACTTTGCTTGCAAGCTTCTTATGATGTGCATTACCGAGAGGGCCCAGAGATACCTCTCTGAAACACGAAGTGACAAATCCCAGTCTCGATCCATGCCAACTCAACGGACACCTTCGGAGATACCTGTAGAGCATCTTTATGATCACCCAGTTACGTTGTGACGTTTGATAGCACACAAGGTATTCCTCCGGTATCCGGGAGTTGCATGATCTCATGATCTGAGGAACATGTATTTGACATTCAAGAAAGCAGTAGCAATAAACAGAACGATCATATGCTAAGCTAACGGATGGGTCTTGTCCATCACATCATTCTCCTAATGATGTGATCCCGTTATCAAATGACAACTCATGTCTATGATTAGGAAACCTTAACCATCTTTGATCAATGAGCTAGTCTAGTAGAGGCTCACTAGGGACACGGTATTTGTTTATGTATTCACATATGTATTTAAGTTTCCGGTTAATACAATTCTAGCATGAATAATAAACCGTTATCATGAACAAGGAAATATAAAATAATAACAACTTTATTATTGCCTCTAGGGCATATTTCCATCAAGGGGTGTGATGGGAGTTAGCGGCGAGCTGGGTCGGTTGGATTGCGGATTGCGAGCGCGGCGTCTGTGCCGGTTCGATCCCCGCGGTGAGCGGAGCTGGCAGATGCCTTACTTGACCTGCAAGGAGATAGCTAGCGTTGCACCAGCAGCTCCAAATCATATCTCATCACTGCTTTTAGTAAAGAAGTGTAGTTTATTTATTTTAAGGGCTAATCTAATTATAGTGTTCCTCCCTGCTTTTGGTGACTTTAGCTGATTAAAGCAACGCTAAATTACTCTAGTACATCATTTGGCTACGTGCATATATGCTGCTGCTTCAAGCACTTTGCAAAGACAAGTTTTCCAAAGGTCCTCTTATAGTCCGTCGTCTTGGTCCTACACACAACTATGGACAATATAAAAAAATTAAGCTTTTGTTAGTTAAATGTAATTGCGACCAATAAAGCCTTGGCGGGGAGGGAAGTGGAATGGCAGGTGGCTAAAGTAGATGCCTTACTTGACCTGCAAGGAGATCCAAATCTTATCTTCTCACTGCTTTTAGTAAATTAAGCATGGAGTGCTCTCACTGGCATTGTAATTAGACATAAAGTAAGTGTAGTTTATTTTTGAGTGGATTACCTGACATGCGAGGAGTGGGAGAGTAGAAGCTCCGTGGTTATAGGTTGACGACCAGTGTATAGATAGGTGACATATATAGCTGCCCTCCGGATTACTCCCAATTCCCAAGTCCCAACCACTCCAATCCTCAACAAGGTTAATCAGAGCGAGGATGGAGGCGGCCGTCGGCGCGGCGAGCTCGCTCCTCGGCAAGGTGCTCACGAAGCTGTCCGAGGATCTGGTGGCCGCGTATGTCGACAGCCTCGAGCTCGGCCACAACTCCCAGCAGATCAAAACCAAGCTGCTGCACACACAAGGGCTGCTGCAAGTGGCCCAGGGGAGGGACGCGAGCAACTTCACCGCCCTCCAGGCCTTGTTGGAGGAGCTGAGCAAGAAGGCCGACGAGGCGGAGGACTTGCTGGATGAGCTCCACTACTTCAAGATCCAGGACCAGCTCGACGGCACCAACTATGCCGCGCCGGATCTTGGCGATGGCCCCCACGGCCATGCTCGCCATGGTCGCCATGCTGCTCGCCACACCATCGGTAACTGGTTCCCATGCTTTTCTTGCTCGCGTGCGCAACATGAAGGTTCTGCCCCTACTGCTGCTGTCAATAGCCCACACCACTATACAACCAACTCTGCCACTGCTAGTGCTGATGATGGTGGCGATGTCGATAAGTTATATTTCGGCAGAGTCGCCATGTCCAGCAAAATCAAGTCAGTGATAAATGACATACACTCCCTGTGTGATCCCGTCTCTGATTTGCTCAACAAAATTCCAAGCAGCAGCACAACTGTCACCCTAAAACGGCCTCAGATAGGGTCCACAATTATACAAGATACATTGCACGGGAGGAGAGACATTTTCGAGAAAATTGTCGATGATCTCACAAGTGGCACACATCACGGTCAAACTGTTTCTGTTCTTCCTATAGTTGGCCCGGGGGGTATTGGAAAGACAACTTTCACCCAACACCTGTATAATGATGGTAGGACTGAACAGCACTTCACTGTTATGGTTTGGGTATGTGTATCGACTGATTTTGCTGTGTTGAAGCTCACCCAGCAGATACATAACTGCATACCTGCTACTGAAAATGAAACTGCAAGTGAAACAACCAATCTAGACCGGCTTCAGAAATCCATTGCACATAGACTTAAGTCCAAAAGGTTTTTAATTGTCTTGGATGATATATGGAAATGCAGTAGTGAGGACGAGTGGAAAACCTTGCTAGCTCCATTCACAAAGGGGGAAGCCAAAGGCAGCATGATACTTGTCACAACTCGATTCCCAAAACTAGCAAGAATGATGAAAACAGTTGATCCAGTTGAACTGCAAGGCTTGGAGTCTAATGACTTCTTCACATTCTTTGAATCATGTATATTTGGTGAACATAAGCCTAGGGATTATGAAGATGAGTTAGATGGCATTGCAAGAGAAATTGCAAGCAAGTTAAAGGGCTCCCCACTAGCAGCCAAAACAGTTGGTCGGCTATTGAAGAAAAATCTTTCCCGGGAACATTGGAATGGAGTTCTTCACAATCATGAGTGGCGAAACCAGAAAAATGATAACGATATTATACCAGCTTTGAAAATTAGCTATGATTTCCTACCTTTCTATCTGAAAAAATGTTTCTCATATTTTTCCCTTTATCCTGAAGATTATAGGTTTCGTGATTCAGAAATTAACCGTTTTTGGATTGCAATAGGCATCATAGACTCTAGCCACCCAGCCGATAAGAGTTACATGGAAGGTCTAGTGGAAAATGGTTTTCTCATGAAGGGGGTTTATAAATATCCTCCTGTTGGTGAATACTATGTAATGCATGATTTAATGCATGAGCTATCTCGGATTGTCTCTGCACAAGAATGCCTCAATATAAGTGATCTAGATTTTAGAGCCGAGGCCGTCCCGCAATCTATTCGGCACATATCCATCACCATAGAGAATAGATATGATGAAAAATTTAGGGAAGAACTGGGTAAACTAAAGGGAAGGATAGACACTGTAAATCTAAGGACACTGATGGTTTTTGGAAAATATGAAGAAAGAACCGCTGAGATCTTAAAAGATACGTTTAAGGAAACAAATGGCCTGCGCGTCCTATTTATAGCAGTGGAGTCCCTTGAGTCTCTGCCACAAAGCTTTTCAAAACTTATCCACCTCCAGTACCTCCAAATTAGATCACCCTATAAAACAGAAATGACATTACCTAACACACTGTCCAGATTTTATCACTTGAAATTCTTGGACCTAAGTAGTTGGTATGGTAGTTCCAATTTGCCTAAAGACATTAGCCGCCTTGTGAATTTACGCGATTTCCTCGCTAAAAAAGAACTCCACTCCAATGTTCCTGAGGTTGGAAAGATGAAGTATCTGCGGGAGCTAAAAGAATTCCATGTGAAGAAAGAAAGTGTTGGATTTGATTTAAGAGAGTTGGGGGAATTGGGAGAGCTTGGGGGAACACTCAGTATACATAATCTTGAAAATGTCGCAACCAAGGAAGAAGCTAGTGGTGCCAAATTGATGTTGAAAAGGGATTTGAAAGAGTTGACATTAGTTTGGAGCAGAGAGCAACTGAGTGATACAGATGCTGATATTCTTGATGCTCTTCAACCACACTCTGACCTTACAGCACTTGGCATTATAAATCAAGGTGGTACGACTTGTCCTAGTTGGTTGTGTCCTGAGATATGGGTGAACAATTTAGAGACCCTCCATTTACACGGGATGTCTTGGGGATCTCTTCCACCTTTTGGGCAGCTACCATATCTCAGGGAACTCAGCTTGAAGAGCATTTCTGGGCTGCGTCAGTTTGGTCCTGACTATGGTGGTGTTACAGGCAAATGTCTTATGCAGTTGAAGAAAGTTGTGTTGCATGACTTGTCAGATCTTGTCCAGTGGGTTGTGGAACCTAATTGCCATATGTTTCCTAGTCTTGAAAGCATCAATTGCAGCAATTGTCCCAATCTATGTGTGATGCCCTTCTCGGAGTGCTCTTGTGCCAGTTTGTGCAGGCTTGACATTGTTGGTTGCCCCAAGCTGTGTCTGCCCCCCATGCCTCACACCTCCACACTAACAGATTTTGCTGTAAAAAAAGGTTCAACAAGGTCGACAAGAATGTTGTCTTACAATGGAAAAGAATTGGATGTTAGATGGTATGTCGGTGCTTTGGCCTTCCACAATCTGGGTGAAGTAGAGGATATGAGTATTAGAGATGTATCACACATTTCGTGGACAGACCTAGAAAAGCTTAAATCTTTGAGAAAACTAGTTGTTGGTAGATGCGACAGCATGTTCTGCGGAGAACTGGATGGCAGCGTTGTCTTCCACAACATGGATAAAGTTGAGAGTCTCACAGTAGATGTATCTCATCTTACCGGGAGATTGCTGTCAAAAGTGTTCAATAGTTGCCCAGCTCTTGCTGAATTGGAGATAAGTTCTTCACGTGAAGACCAGGAGGAACGAGTAATACAGTTCCCATCATCCAGCTCACTGCGGAAACTTAAGTTCTGGATGTCGAGGGGCCTGGTTCTTTTGCCTGCGGAGGATGGAGGAGGAATCCAGGACATCACGTCGCTCCAATCATTAAGTATAACTGGATGCAGGCAGTTGTTGTCTCGGTGGCCCATGGGAGAAGCAGGAGGAGCTCCGATGACCAACCCTTTCCCTGCTTCCCTCAGGAAACTTGCTATTTCGGGAGAGTCAAGCATGTGGTCAATGGCTCTGCTCTCAAACCTCACGTCTCTCACCCATCTAAGTCTAATAGACTGCGATAATTTAACAGTGGATGGGTTCAATCCTCTCATCATGGTCAACCTCGAGGAATTGGAGGTCTGTAACGATAAAGGCAACTCTATAGCAGCCGATCTGCTCTCAGAGGTGGCAAGGACCAAATTAATGCATGTGGATTCCTTCGAGTTGGAGAAACTGGTGGTGGATAGCATCTCGGCGGTGCTCGTTGCTCCCATTTGCAGCCACCTCTCCGCCTCCCTCCACGAATTGGAATTCTTCTATGTCGATGAGCGGGCAAAAGGCTTCACGGAAGAGCAAGAGAATGCGCTTCAGCTCCTCACCTCCCTCCAGACACTAGGATTTTTTGGTTGCAAGGTTCTGCAGTGCCTCCCTCAAGGATTACATCACCTTTCTTCTCTCAGAAAATTAAAGGTCAATAGTTGTCCTGAACTCCGATTACTGCCAGAGGAGGGCTTCCCCACTTCGCTGCAATTTCTAAGTCGAGGGTATGGCAGCGCCTAGCAAAAAGAGCAAGCTGAGAAATTGAAAGAAACATACCCAAATTTACGAGTAGTTTGTCTACATTAGCCCAAGGTAACACTTGTCGCCTCCCTCTTCTTGTTAAAGTGAGGCTTCCCCCTATACGTGCTTTATCTTAACTTCTAGTAAATTCTGACAGGCTAGCAGGCTCCACTGTTGCAATATGGACATAGCTTCTGAAATGTCACAGGCTGCCAGGCACCGTTGCTCTGCATCTGCACGCCAATCTGTCAGTTAAGTAACGGAAAACCAACTTCTGCTCAGCAATTTTTATGATTTCATTCACACTCCATTCATGACTTCTGTGTTTCTGTATCTATACATACATCTGCCCTATGATTAATTCTTATGCAGCTTCCCTTTTTCTAACCAGAACTATTAAATTTCTGATACAGGCTTGGTAGGTTTTGTTCAACACTTGCCTTTGTTCTGCTTTCATCTGTCAGCTGCATGGTAAATATGAAGACTAAGGCGACACCTGATAGACCTATAGATGAGTGTCTATTTTAACAAAATCTCAACAGGTAAGCAACTTGCACGCCTGAATCTGCAATCTAGTTGTTCATGTATCGAAATTTCAAGGCAATGCATTCTGCAATCTTCTTTCAGGACAGGAAGCAGACTCCTGAATAATGGGATATGAGACACGAGACATCAGATATCGATTCTGCAAATTTGCCTCCAGTTCTGCTTTTATGGAATTATTAATCCTATGTGTGCTTGCCAATTTCGAGAGAAAAGTAAGTATCAAGTAGCAGCTATCTTCTCATAACCCTTCTACAACTTCCTGCATACTGAGGCACCTATCTTTTGCTGTCAGGTGTCAACAAAATGAAGAAAATCAACAAATTTTCTTTTTGAAGTAAATGGCTATGTGAAGTGAAGGTGTTTCAGAGGATCCGGTCTTATTTCTCCGGTCCCTGTGAGGATCAACTATCTGAGCATTCTGAAGCTTAGAATGGCATCATGTTCAATGTCCAGGCTGCTGGTAGTTTGCCACATTAATTTGCAACAATCGCTGGTATGTAATTGTCCAGTGTTTCTGTATTTACACATACAGCCACCCTATAGTTCTTATGCAACTTCCCTTTTTCTACAGAATGATATAAATGTAGAGCAATTTTAAGATGCTCCTAAACCATTCGGGACTGGTCATTCCTTTTGATCCAACAGTTTAGATTGAACATGGTGATCTACTATCTCCTAGGAGGTAATAAGGCACCCATAACTCTTAAATAGGTAGCATTGCCTTTTATATTCGAATATCAGTTGACAATATGAAAGCATATTGCCATGTATTCCTGCCATATTGGCAGTATGTGAAGGAAAGGAACTTAAAAATATCGTAGCATGATGATAGTCGAGCAATATATTCAATCGGATTAGAAAAAAAGAATCTTTTAAGGTTATATTTTGTAAATGGGTGTAACATGACAACAAATTTGATGTGTCAACTTTTTTTGACTGTGTGAAGAGAAATTCTAGTAACATGCATGATTATTTCGGTAACGTGACAACATTTGCTATATATTTGCTTGTACCATGACAACAATTTTTTAACGGACAGATTGCACAAAAAATATCTTGTAATGTGGAAATGTATTAGATCAAACACAATAAATCTTGGAACGTTTATATGTGACTGAAAGAAAATAAATTTTCAGAGGACTGTCAATTAATTAGCAACACCGATTAAATAATGACCATGGCACGAGCCCATCATATTTTTTTAATGTTTTTTTGAACTTTGCCTGCAATGAGTTAAAGTTCTCTTACTACATCCCTTAAAAAAAAGTTCTCTTACTACATCTTCATGTTTAGTATCATATACAAAATTAGCACTCCCACTTTTATGTGCAAATAGGACCTTCCTTTCGAATGGGGACATGGTAATCAGGATTAAGGAAAATTAATTACACTTCCCTCTTGACTATGCATTTGGTTGTGACAAGGACATAGATCCATTGTTTATAACTATGATGATATTTCCAAGCATTGCTTATGAGTGGTAGAGATTTTAAAGTTTTAATCTGTCAGACAAGACAAATACTGTGATAAAATCATGTATGCAATTTTCTTAACATATTAGGCCATACTAAAAAATTTAATGGTTTCTGCTGGTGTGCAATATGATAATTATTAGTAACCTTCGTGTTACACAAAAAATGCAGGTTCTGTGTTTGCTTTCTTGGAGCATTGGGCAATTCGCTTGTGCTGTCTTTGGCCAAGTCTTCCTAGTAATTGGATAGCATGTGTTTTAAGAGATTAGCAATTTGGGTGGATGAGCATCACCGAAACTATAGTGAAGCTTCATTGCCTCCATTTCATCCTCTGACTTGTTACTTTATATGGTCAAGGTAGCAGACCTCCCTTATTGTTGGTTTAATGCAACGATGTTTGTTTAGCCTTTTCTGAACCGCTTAATGCTAAAACACATTTCATACGATATCAGTGTATGATGATTCTTTGTTCATGGACTTAATCAATGTGTGCTACTATATCAGGTTTACGTTCCGGCAAGTACTGATCCTGTGGTAACCAACTGCTATCTCGTAGGGATTGCATATAATTCACTGGCATCCTTCACAGTTTTAGGCAATGATTAAGCATCTATATTTGTGAGTTCCCTTGCCTTGTCCATTTTTCTGACCACAAGTTCATTACTCAGGTCATGCGGAGCAAGTACAACCAACAGTGAATCTCGCCGTTGGCATTCAGGACATGGCTCTTCTATCCAAATAATAACAGTAAAGGAAACATCTGTCGTGACATTTTGAGTGAGCCGAGCCAGGGAGTTCTGCAGTGACCATTTAAAAGGTTAGTAGATCAATCTTCCTTCTTTTCTGTTTGTATTTTATCAAAGCTCAAAAGTGGTAAAGTATCTCCACTTGTGTCCTGAAGGTGCTAGGTTCAAATCAGCCTCTTTGCACACAAAAAAAAGAGCAAGGGAAAGGCTGTCCAGAAATTCCCTTCCTCAGACCCCACATTGTGTGGGAGCTTTCAGCATTGGGTACGCCCTTACTAAAGCTCAAAAGTGACACCGTGTCATGCGTCAGAAGTGGTAAGCACATGTTTATAGAGCTCATGTGTCGTGATCGTTCAGGCGTTTGACATTAACTTGTTTTGGCATGATCGTCCAGGTGTTCCTCTCAATTTGCTCCATGTTGACGAACCCATACCCTGAGCGTGTTTTCAAGTTCAGCTTCCAGGCGAAGGTGCGGCACCAAGATGAGGTCAGATGGAAATGTACCACCAACGGTTGATACTCTGTGTCGAGCGCATGCCACAGTCAGTTTGTTGGCAGAACTAAGCCCGTACGTCTTCCTTGAGCTGATCTGGCATGTCACAACAAATGCTGCACGATTTAAGCTCTTGAGTCAAAACTTATGCAAATTGCATACAAGCGGTCCAAGGATTAATTACTGCAACGATTCCGCAAGTTTGCTCCATCCACTGCTTGTGTCCCACAAATTAATCCTTTGTTTTTTAGTTGTCCTCAAGCCAAACTAATATGTGCCTCTAGTATAAGTATCCCCACATGTTCCTTGTGAAGATGAATGAGAATTCTGAATTTGAGTTTGTAGGCAGTCGGTGTGATTGTGTGTTTTGTGCTGTGCTGCGAGCACCAGATTCCATATAGTATTCTTTTGGTTACATTTTGTGATTCTAACAAAATTCCACAAGTATCATGGTTTGGGTTGCCTTGTTGCAAACCAAGCTAGCAGTTTTCTGCAGGCTGCAGCAGTAAATCTGAGAGTGGTTCCTGCTGTTGTGTGCTACTTGAGAGAAACTAGTTGTTGCTGCTCATGAATTGTCTCGTGCTGTGAAAGATCGGTCGCAATAGTGCCTGACATCAGGTCTAAACTCTTAGCAGTCTTCTGATCATACCCTATGCCCATGACATGACGGTCGCGGTGTTGTGGCGTCCATTCCCATTTTCTCACTTTGAGAAGGGGAAGAGATGAAGCCATTAGAGGACACCAAGTATTTCTCACAAGAACATCACTCAACTCAACTCTCATTACTTCCATCATATCCGTAGCACAATAACAGTTTATAACAGGCACACACACATGTTTGTCACGACTCGCAACTGAACAAGACTTTGTGAGTCCATTGCCATTTCCCCTGAAACCAAACCCCGTATGCACGCACCGGCATCATCACCATCACCATCACGACCTCCTCGAATCAACCACGATGCATTGACGAACCCTAGTGGAAGTGCGCTCTCTTGCTCTTGACGGGCCCTCTGGGGATCTTGTCGAGCACGTTGGCGTCCACCTTCCGGTAGAACTTCTTGAGGTCCTCGCCGCCCTTGGCCACCAGATGGTCCACCTCCGTCCCGTACCTCTCGTACAGCGCCGGCAACGTCAGAGCGCACAAGAATCCTGCAGCACAACAAACAACAAATCACAAAAATACCTAGGATATTTATGTATTTTTTGTTAATCTTTTGGTGATAATATACTTACCGACGTATACTAGAGTTGTGAAGCTGCAGCTGTCCCCGATCACCGCCACCACCCACAGAGATCCAATCACCTGGCATTTCGTTGACAAGACAAGAGGCACTGTCAGATGGGACTCTGCTCGCGTAAACAGAGAGCAGAAAGTATATATAGTACCGAGAGGAACTTCTTGAGGTCCTTGCCGCAGGCGATGTCGTAGAGCACCGCCACGGAGCGCTCCAGCTTGCGGTGCACCGCCATGGCCGCCTCCCTGAAGGCGTGCTCCGACACGATCACCTCCGGGACGCGCGGCGGCGCCCTGTCGAAGAGCGGCGCGGTGACGGACCAGAGGAAGAGCAGGAGCATGCCGAGCAGCGCGGCGTGGCAGAGCAACGTCACGAAGTTGTACTCGGCCACGTCGAACAGGAACCACACCGCCGTGGCCCCCGCCAGCATGCCCGCCGACAGGTTCCGGTCCCGCCACAGCAGCACGTCCGCCACTGCCACCACATTGCCCAAGTTCAGAAATTGAACAGTTCAGATATCACGGTGCGTGCGGCTTTCAGAGGGAATAAATAAATAATGCTCGATACGAGCGCCGCACCTTTGCGGCCGCCGAGGAACCGGTGCACCGGCCGCTGCCGGCGGAAGACGCTGACGTTGGGCGCCCGGCGGCCTTCGTCGTCGGACTCGGAGTCGCTCCGGACGTGAGGAACCATGGCTCTCTGAGTCGTCGCCATCGCTGCTGTTCTCGTGGCGTGTTGTGCAGGTGTGATCTGGTGAGCGCTGGGCATGCAGGCCAACAAAAGTTTCTCAGCTTATAAGCGCTGCCATGCCGGAAAGAACATGGGAGGTCGATCAGTCCGGGAAGGAAGGGATAGCTTTGTGCCGGGGGCACAGGGGGGATGGAGGGATGCCGGGGCAAGTCTTTTGCTTCCGGCAGAGGTTTGCCGGGGACCGAGGAGATCCTCTGTCCCCAAGTACTAGAGCCGCACAGACGCGTACGTGCTAGAGCCTCCAAGACTCGGGAGCCAACTCTCTTGCTAGTATAACAGGTTTGTACATAGTACTTTTTAAATCAGTGTCTTGCATTTGCATCTTATTGGTTGCTACGTGCGTCTGTGAGTGCGGCCCCGTCAAAGCATTTCTACTTTGCTTGGACGAGGGGAGGTGGGTTCCCGTGCATCGCCTGCCATAGTTTAAAATACCGGACGGGCAATCGAACCGGTGAGCCTATTGGTTCAGGTTTTTACCGGCCAGACCGTCAGTTCACCGGTTCATTTGCTGGTCTTTTTATCATAAATAATAATTATTTAGTAGTAATATATGTAAATAATTATTTAGTAATAATAATTCAATTTTCCCGGTCCGACTGTCGGTCCGGTCCGATTTTTTAAACTATGGTTATAACCACTAGGAGGCTTATCCAGAGCGTGTACGATGCCAAATTCACCAAGCTGCCCCATCTGGCGCAAACTCTTTGAGCGGTTTCCTTACATACCGGTACATCTTAGACTGGCCATATTCTTTGAGATTCATGCATTGAGAGGCCAACCATAGATGTATAAATGTGTATTTGCAATGTATTTTTCATTAAGTCAAATCAAGTGTCAGTTTGATGGGGGCCGTAGTACAACTACTTGCCAGTGAGAAGTACGCTACTCAGACACCTCTTCTTTCTCTCCTTCTCAAACGAATTCATAGACTTTATTTTATCTTAGACAATTTAAATCACTCACATCTTTTCAAATATAGGGTTGTTTGTGAAATAATTTATATATTTTAACTCCTACGCCAAGACCTTTAGAACTAGACTAATCTTGGATATATTTTACACACGTTCAAATTTTGACATTTCACATTTGTATGTGAAACAAACCCATTTCACTAGAAAAATGTCAAACAAACCAATTTTGACTGTGAAACCAACCTATTTCACTGGAAACCTATTTAACCAAAATATGAAACCCAAAATGTCAATTTGTGAAATTGATTATTTAAAAATGTGTAACATTTTATTTCAAATGAGTGAAATATGTTATTTGAAAAATGTGCAATTGAAATAAATGTGATTTTTGTGAAACAAGCCAGTGAAATGTGAAATGTAGCTTCTGAAATGAAAACAATATGAAACCGAAAAGTCAACTTGTGAAACTGATTGTTTAAAAATGTGTAACACTTTATTTCAAATGAGCGAAATATGTTATTTGAAAAATATGCAATTGAAATAGATGCGATTTCTGTGAAACAAGTCAGTGAAAAGTAACTTCCAAAATGAAAACAATATGAAACTAAAATGTTAACTTGTGAAACTGATTATTTGGAAATGTGTAACAGTTTATTTCAAAGGAGTGAAATATATTATTTATAAAATGTGCAATTGAAATAGATGTGATTTTGTGAAAAAAACAGTGAAAAGTGAAATGTGGGTTCTCAAAATGAAAATAATATGAAACTGAAATGTCAACTTTTGAAACTGATTATTTTCAAATTTGTAACATTTTATTTCAAAAGAGTGAAATATGTCATTTCAATAATATGCAATTGAAATAGATGTGATTTTTTGTGAAACAAGCCAGTGGAAAGTGAAATGTTAACTTGTGAAATTGATTATTTGGAAATGTTTACCAGTCCATTTAAAAGAGTGAAATATGTTATTTTCAAAATGAAGAATTAAATAGATGTGATTTTTGTGAAACAAGCAGTGAAAAGTGAAATGCGGGTTCTGAAAATGAAAACAATATGAAACTGAAATGTCAACTTCTGAAACAGATTATTCAAAAATGTGTAACAGTTTATTTCAAAAGAGTGAAATATATTATTTCAAAAATGTGGAATTGAAATAGATGTGATTTTTATGAAATATGTTTCATGAACTTTGAACCGATTTAAATGTATCTAAAATAGGTCTTGTTTTAAAGGTCTTTGCCATAGGAGTTCAAGTATATAAAAAGTTTTGAAATCAAAATTTTGGTTTCAGAGATATGAATGATTTTAAGTTAGCAAAGATGCAATAAATTGATGAATTAGTTTGAGAGAGAGAAGAGAGAGAATGGGCAGCACATGCATGCAAGGCCCTGTACCATCTGACTAAAAGCGATTTTGATTGGACCTGTGTACCATATTTGCATGTGTATTTCCGAAGTAGAACAATTCAATTTTTATAATGAACAGTGACACACGAATCTTGAGACGAAAGCAAGCGGATATGGATCAGCAGCACCACACAATTTTTCGCTTTCCCCCATCTGGGCCTTAAAATAATGCAACACCTCCCTTTACCTGATAATTTATTTATTTAGTTATTGATGAGGGAACGTGGTCAAGTGTCAAAAGAAGAAGAAAATTAAGCATGAGCGGCCAATGTTTTGCCAAATTCCTCTGATAAAAGCTAGTAATAATTTAGTGGCTCTATTAGCTTCATTATTTTAAGGTGAAATTATAGTTACATATTGATAGATAAAACTTTGTTTTTCCGCAGGGGGGTGGGGGGGGGGGGGGGGATAGATAAGACTTCCAACAAGAAAATGTTGCGAAATGCTATTTTTAGGCATGACAAATTGAGTGTTTTTCATGACAATTTATGTTGGCGCGAGGATGACAATTTTAGTTTGCAAGCAGTGCAATTTCCTGGCAAAAAATGAACTGAGACGGATTTGCCATGCTCGCAACTAAACTTTGCCATGCTCGCTTTTTTTTTTCAATTATGCACTATGAATATATTTTTTTATGTTCGGACTATATTTGAATTATGTATTATTAAGTACGAATAATTTGTATTCGACGTGCATGTGTTTGCATGTATTTGATGTTTTGAAAATAAGGGTTATGATTGCAAACAAGGTCATTTGAGGGGCGACCAGGCAGTGTCCGCGGGCGCGTCCAGACGCATCCACGGACGGGGCTTGAATTTGGCAACTTCCATTGTAAATGCTCTCAACTAGTAGAAAGGAAGCATCTAAATTAACCTAAGATGATTTTGATGCCAGCCAAATGGTTTCGCAGGTGCACAACGATGACTAGGTGAGAGTCTTGTTTAAGGAGGTGCAAGGAGAAGTCCCCGCCTCGGCCTATTCCATTTTATTATGAACGTACGTGGCAGCTCAGGTGACATGGCCATTTTTTTTTTTTGAAAACGACATGGCCATTTATTATCAAGTACTCCTGTGATAACAGCTTCAGTTACATTGGTTTTCCAATATTTTTTCTCTTTGTGTTCACGTGTTATCCATATAATAAATGCAGTATAAGATGTCGCCTTCGTCGCCTCACGCCCTGCCTGTCTTCCCGATTCGCCAACGACCACCTTCCCATCATTCCACGCAGCTGCGTGGTGAGCACAAAGCGAACCTTCCCATCATTCCCGACCGCTGGGCGCTGGCACACGGATTTTGCAGCTGTCCACGGACGGCAGAAAAGCAAACTGTTGCTTTGGCAGTGGCTCCACCCAGCCTCACATGCATGGATGTACGGTACTGTACGGTACGTGGTGAGAGAGACGTGTGCGAGGCAGTGCCGTGCATCGGTGAAGCATCAAGTAAAAAGAAGTGGGCGGCGTAGCTTTGCTAGTTTAGGAGGAATCCGGAGTCGTGCCTCGCGGTGAGAATCAGGTGCTGCTCACCTAAACTCGGCAACGCGACATTGACCCCTCACCGCCCACTACCCCCTCTACTTTCCCCTCTAGCAGGTACTACTAGCTAGTATACTATACTTAGGCCCAATTCTTTTGGCCGATTCTCACAAAATCTTGAGAATCCTTTCCTAACTAGCAAGGATTGTAAAAAAAAAAATGGGTTCAAGATTCTGTAAGAAGCTGGGTGGAGGGTCTATTTTCAAGATTCTGGGAAAATCGGCCAAAAGAACTGGGCCTTACTACTACTAGATATTAAAGTCTTTTGATAATGATGATTATTATGATGAGAGATGATCAGTAACTGCAAATTGCCAGGTTAGTACTGAAATTGAAGCTCAATTGAAAACAAGAGAGCTGCAGTCAATGCTTAGCATAAGCAAGGGAGGAAAGAACAAGGGCCGACCTGATTCGGAATTTTCGTATCGATTGCACTGACTCGAGTGATCGCCGGTGTGCATGCACCCATGCGCTGGTCACACAGCTGCTACACTTGGATGATATGATCATACTAGCAAGTACTGACTTGCATGTGAAAAGTGTCAGGCAATTGGAACTATGGACTTCGCTACTATGTACACAACGAGACGACGACAGTAGCATATAGATATACGGTTGCGTGAGTTGAATATGTATATAGGAGTTGTACGTACTGGCGAGCTATTTTGTGTTTGGGTCAGAGACACCCTCCGGTCCTTTTTATTCCGCGTATTAGATTTGTGTGAAGTCAAACTTTGTAAAGTTTGACCAAATTTATATTAAAAAAATATCAACATTTACAATACCAAATATGTATACTATGAAACTACATTTCATGATGAATCTAACAATATTGATTTGATATTGTGAATCTTGATACTTTTTTTTATAAGTTTGGTCAAAGTAAAGATACTTTGACTTCGGACAAAACTTATATGCAGACTAAAAAGAACCGAAGGGAGTATATGCAGAGGGCCCGCATATAGTTTCTGTGCATGCGTCTCTTTCCTGCAACTAGTGCCAGCTCCTTCCCAAGATAAAACAGAAGAATTATTAATTCAGAGAAGAGAAAGGTCATCCACACCCGTGTCAAATTTCAGTTATCAAAATTGCAAATATTTCCTCTCTTAGACGTAATGTACGTATATCCTTGCGAGCAAATGTCCTAATTAACTAACTAATGTAATTCACACGTGCAATAATGGGATATGTCATAGTAGGGGCAGGCATGTTACTAAAGAATCATGGAACTAGCACTAACTACTCGTATACAGAGACTCTGCACACACAAATGTTCAACAAAGATCGTGTGGGTATTTTGAGCTGAACTCTGCATGACAAGACATGCATATATAGAACGATCTGCCCATAGTTTGTTCGTGTTCTCTTAATTAATTACCTGCACAAGCATAACCAATTTGCCCAATAGTAGACAACACATACAGAGAGAAAAGAGAGGAGAGGCGTCCATAATCAAGTAAAGTATTCCATATTATAAAGAAGAAAGATGTCTAATGGAATAATAACCATAAACGGCTAAGCAAGCTAGAAAGGCCTCGTCAAGAGAGAAATACATTTCTGTGCAAGAGTGCAAGTTTTTTTTTTAGGAAAAAGCTAAGCTTTGTTGATGATAATCCATATGAACTGGGATACAAATCGGATCATGAGGGTTAGCCAACCATATGGCCAAGAGAAAGAGAGTGCTTAGCTAGACTATGGGCCTCGCCGTTGACGGCTCGACTTTCAAAAGTAAAATTACAATTAAAACTAGACGCATGGAGTTTAATTTCTGTAATCACCGAGCCGTAGGGACCCTGGCTCCCCTTCCTTATGTCGCTCACAACCTGCTTGCAGTCAGATGAGATGATGAAGCTATTAAGAAGAAGGTCCTCTGCCAATGCTAGGGCTTCTCTGCACGCTACGGCTTCCAACGTCGCAAGGTCAGTTAGGCCATCAGTAACCAACGCTGAGCTTCCAATATAGTTACCAGCATCATCCCGACATACTGGAGCCGCTAACCTGCCTCGATATCGAAACACGCCACCATCTACATGAATTTTTGCATATCCCGCGGGTGGAGCCGAGGGTCTTGCTTGTAGTGCTCCAGCCGGTGGGGGTGATCCCTGTAAATTCGCCTGAGGCTTTGCATGGATCAATTCAAGCTCTGTAGTGAAACGATTCACAAATAAGTGTGTGGCCTGCGGGCTTTGTGTGACTCCTTCATGGATAATTTTCCGACATGCCGTACAAATTGTCCACAAGGTGACTGCCATGCGAACAAAGCTATTATGTGATAGGCTTGCCATAAGCGTGAAAATCCACTGCTTCGCGTTTGGTTCTGTTATGGCTATCATTTGATCGACGATGTCTCCTTCTTCCAACACCCAAACGCATCTCGACATAGAGCACTCAAGCAGAGAATGTCTCCATGAATCATGAGAGCCACATAAACCACAAGAGCTTGTGGTGGACATGTTGCGATGTCCTCTCACATCTTCGGTGTGAAGGGAATGTCTAGCCAAGCGCCACATGAACATTCTTATCTTAGCTGGTACCTGAGTACTCCATAGAAGCTTCCATGATTTCTCCTCGGTGCACGAGCTGGACGGTTCCGCGTTGCCCTCGAGCCATGCCTCCCTTTGCTGCCTCATCGCCACCAACATCCTATAAGCAGAACGGACCAAAAAGCTTCCGTTTCTTTCAAAGTGCGAAGCCCGGTAGTCATCAATGTTCCAAGTGCAGAGGGCGATTGCCATGATTGAGGGAACATCCAAGGGCAGGAAGGTCTGCTTGATCTTTTGTTTGTCCTAGGAGGCTGTTGTATGGTCGAAGTAATTCGAAGCCAGCCTTCGTGGATTCACAACTTTGCTGTCGTAAGAACGCAACATTTTATCTCTAGGGATCCAATTGTCCAACCACACATCGGTGGAATTTTATTTACCAATACGCTTGATGAGTCCTATATTCAAGACTTCCACTCCTTCCATGATAGATCTCCAAATTTGGCTTGAATGAGATCCTACATGTGCTTGCAATAGCGTTGAAGTAGGGAAGTATACACTCTTGAGGATCCGGGCACTCAAAGAATCTGGTTGTTGTATGATCCGCCAACCCTGCTTAGCAAGCATCGCAAGATTGAACAGTTCGAAATCTTTAAAACCTAGTCCACCCATATCTTTGGGTTGTGTCATATCCTTCCATGAGCCCCGGCTAGGTTTCCGATGACCGTCCTTGCCGCCCCACCAGAACTTCCTTATAAGCATATTGAGGTGTTCACATAGCCCCCTAGGAAGATGGAAGCAAGACATAGAAAAAACTGGCACGGCTTGCGCCACAGATTTAACCAATATCTCCTTGCCTGCAGTTGGCAGAGTTTTCTCAATCCATCCCTGAATCTTGCTCCACAAACGATCTTCTAAGAATTTGAATGCTCCGTTTTTCGAAGATCCCACATTCGAAGGCATGCCCAAGTATTTTTCATTCAAGGTTTCATTAGGTACTTGAAGCAATCCTTTTATTTCAGCTCGAACACTATCAGGAACCCCTTTACTAAAAAAGATAGAAGATTTACCATAGTTGATTCGTTGTCCCATGGCTTGACAATATATATCCAACACTTTGTTGACTTCATTTGCTCCCACACTATTAGCTCTGAAAAACAGCAGGCTCTCATCTGCAAACAATAAATGGTTCACATGCGGCGCCAAGGGTGCCACCTGTAGCCCATGAAGATTTGATGACTCATCTCTAGATTTTAACAGGCTCGAAAGGCCCTCTGCTATTGACAAGAACAAGTATGGGGAAATTGAGTCCCCCTACCGGATACCTTGTGAAGGTGTAAATTATTGTAACTTTTTACCATTGAACATTATTGATAATTTCACCGAGGTGACCATGCCCATGACGATGTCCACCCACCTCTGAGTGAAGCCCCAACTTAAGCATTATGGCTTGTAGATATGACCACTCCACCCTATCATAAGCCTTCATCATGTCCAACTTACAAGCACAAAACTGATTTTTTTTCTTTGCTCTTTTCTCTTCATAAAACGTAAGCATTCATAAGCTGCAATTATGTTGTTACTGATCAACCTTCCGGGAACAAACACCGCCTGTTCCGCAGAGATGATGTCGGGCAGCACCAATTTCAAACGGTTCGAGATCACTTTCGAGGCAATTTTATATAGGACATTGCATAAGCTAATTGGACGAAATTGAGTCAACTGAGTTGGATCTTTTACCTTCGGGATCAACACTAAAATGGTTTCATTTATGCATTCCGTCGACTCATTATCTTCAACTATACGCAACACCATATTTGTTACTTCCTCCCCGCACACACCCCAATGGTGCTCAAAAAGTGTGCGGGGAAACCGTCAGGGCCAGGTGATTTGATGGGGAACATCTGGAACAGAGCATCCTTCACCTCCTGCTGTGTATAGGAGGCATTCAGCTGAGCATTCATATCACTGGTTACTTTACATGGGACTGTCTCAAGATCCCTCTCCATATTCTGCACTCCTTAAGAGGTATATAGGTTCTTGTAAAAAGCATTAACCGGCCTGTATGTAAGCGCATGCCGTCCTTTAATATCCTGCTTTCGCTCGGCCCCGGCCTATTAACTCGTTGCTTAGGCCAACTCCAACGCGGTCGTATTTGGCCCGTCCCTGTCCGTTTGGGGCGAAACAGACAGATTAGATGGCCCAACGCACGAGAGCATACCCAAAATATGTCCGGCTCGTGTCCGCTTGGACGCAAAATGGGCGCATTTTTGGGCCGGATTTGCGTCCAGATGGACACTGGACGGATGCGCACGCGTCGCCTCGTCGCCCGCCTCCGGGCCCGCATCTTGCCCCTCCCCCCAACCACTCCCCACCGGCCCCATTTAATCCACACAGGTGCACGGGCCCGCACGTCAGCCTCCCAGCCGCCCTCTGCCGAGTCCTTTTTTATGGCAAAGCCGTGGACCAGCCAGTCCACTTCCTAGCCGCGTCCACACTCTTCTACTCCCTTGCCCCCTCCCGCCCCGACTAGCAAACCCTAGCGCCGCCCCCAGCTCGCCCCTCCCCGCTCCCCGCCGGCCGCCGGAATGGGCATGTGGAGGTGGGTACCCAGCAAGAAGGCGAAGCACGATCACGAGGGGGGGTCATCCTCCGCGTCGTCGCGCAGCACCTTCGTGTACTCCACCGCAGCGCCCACATTCTCCATCTCCCCTCCGGCGGCCCCTCCATGCTTCCGGGCGTATGTGAAGGTGGAGATATGCCAGCGCTACTGGGAGACCGACACCCTGTTGCCGTGGTCCGATGCCCACCTCCACAATGGGTGGCATCTGAGCCCGGATTGGGTGCCTATCCCGCCCATCCCGGCGAGCAGTTGCGCCCACCTCCAGGAGATCAACCGCCGGCATGCTCGTATCCCTCTTCCAGGAGATCAACTCATTTGAAAATAAACATGTATACTATATTAGAGTATTGTGTCCTTCGTGTGTAGATTCCACTTAGTTGATGCACTCAATTCAGACTGTAAATTCTGTACAAGAAATAAAAAGACAAATGGTTTAGACTTCATTGGAATTTATTTGTTCAATGTATATCGTTTTACTCTATATCTTTCTTTATTGTGCATAACTATTTAGTCACTTATTATGTTTTTCAATATGTTACCTACATGCATGAAAAAACAAACAAAAAGGAGAGACCGATTAATGGATATGCAATTCAAATTTAGTGTCGTAGTTTTGAAATCTGAAAATAGTATATGTTTGCAATCTTGTGAGAATAACCCTATAGTTTCACATCCCACATCTGGTGGTCAGATAAACAATCTATTGCTTGACCTAGTTCATATAAAACAACAATCTCTTGCTTAACGTCTCAACGGTGGTCCTGTACCGGTCGAGAGCCTAGGCCTCCGCGAGCTCGGGGTCATTGTGGATCCAGTTCGGCGCCCGTCTTAAATAGTCGGGGCAGCCAGACTGACGCCCGGCTTAAATAGCTATCGAGCCAGGGACATGGAGTATCTACACCCGAGCTCACATGCTCTCTATCGAGACAAGTGTCTTTTTTTGCCGCGCCTTCCACGAATGTCATTTTGTGCTGAAATTTTACAAGCATATAAAACATTTGTCAAAGTTTACCACAATTTTTTTTTGATTTTACTGTTCATACGGGAGCATTTGAGCTCGGGAGCAGAATAGGACTTTCGTCGAGCCAGCCAACTCTTAGTTAGCTTTGGGTAAGCTGGGCTAGGAAAATACACTGGTGCTCTCGGGTGCCAGCACACCGTATTTGCAAAAAATAATAAGTAGTAATGCAAAATAATTCAGAAATATTTTTGAAATCAAGCATGATCGAGTATTGTACTCGCATGAAAATATTTGCCATGGAATGACTTCGATTGTATCATGAAAATATTTGCCATGGAATGACTTCGATTGTATCATGGGTCATAGATTCGCCAAAAAATGCTATATACAAGTACTATTCATGCTATATTGTTGTCATAATTTTGTTTTCTTCTTCTTAAGTCAACGGGAATCTTCCTTGGCCAAACTTTTATACGAGTACAATAATTGATCGTATTTGATTGCAAAAGAGTTTTTATTTTTTGACCTTTTTAAAAACCACTACTTTTTTGCGTATATAGGGTGCGCGGACAACCGAGAGCCACAAATTCGCTTTCGAGGCAGGCTAGGACATATTTATATGTCTGCCACTCCGACGTACTCCCTCCGTTTCTTTTTACTCCGCATATTAGATTTGTCCGAAGTCAAAGTGTGTAAAGTTTGACCAAATTTATATTAAATATATCAACATCTACAATACATAACAAATATAAAGAAAATATATTTCATGATGGATCTAATAATACTGATGTTGTATTGTGAACGTTAATATTTTTTTGTATAAAATCGGAGTGGTTCTTCCAGCGGTGGAAGGGCGCGGGGGGTGCGCGGAGGAGCTGCCCTGCTTCCTTTTGTACATGTGGATGGCCGTCATGGTTAACGTCAACCCTGGCCAGCTCCTCCTTCACACGGCGTCCTAAGTTGCACGGGGGACATCGACTCCTCCTTGACGCGGGCTCCCGACAGCGATGCCGGCACCGGACCGCGGTACCGGAGCGACAGCTCAATCATGAGCTACATCTGCTCCCTAGTACTCCTTGTCCATGATCACTGCCTCCGCGAGGAGGTGCGGCTACTACGGCGCTAGAGTCGGCTTCTCGGTCGTCGTGTCAACATTGAAGCGGCGCC
This sequence comes from Elymus sibiricus, assembly GCA_039707655.1. Lineage (NCBI taxonomy): Eukaryota > Viridiplantae > Streptophyta > Magnoliopsida > Poales > Poaceae > Elymus > Elymus sibiricus. The sequence goes on from CM077664.1 coordinate 347,490,140, forward strand.
GCCCGCTCGTCCGGTCGCGTCGCTCTGACCGGCATCAATGCCGTGTGGAGTCACGTCCGCTCTGGAGCCGCCCCCCCCCCCCCCCCCCCCCCCCCCCCGGTTCGCGTCCGGTTTGCGAGATTTCGAACAACCGGACGCATCCGCGAATCAATGGGCTACCATGTTGGATGGATTGTAGTGTCCGAACACTTTAGTCGGAACGATTGCGGATGTTTTGATGATCCGCATTAAAGACGCCCTTACACAGTCACCGCATGACCACAGAAGGCGTAGAGACTATTGGTGGCCCCGGTGAAGTAGAGCACTATCCTTGTCGGGATCAGGCCCAAGTGCTTCACGCCATCAACCTGAGCACATATCGTGCACCCACAAAATGGACAGCACAAGTGTTGTTCTTTCAGTATATATAACACGTTGCATTGTACGTCCAATACATGCATGTCAGTCGCTGTATTAAGTTGTCACTTTTGTACGATTGTATCCACACGGCTGGCCACGAGCACGTACCTGGCCAAGGAGAAGGGAAGCAATGGCGAGGTACCACGCCGTCTAGGTGGTCATGACGAGGCCCAAGAATGGCTAGATCCGGTAGTTGTGGGACGACGGGATGAACACTTTCGTGGAGCAGCACGCGCCGAAGAATAGACTGGGTACTAGTAGTTTACATGCTAACTAAGACAAACCGCCGCGGTCTACGGCGTTTGGGCCAAACGCCAAGATTGATGGTGTTTTGTCTCAAAAAAAAAAAAAGATTGTTGGTGTTTTCACTTTGCCATGTCAGTGACAGCTAGTACTCCGGTGAGTGTGGGCCAGGTGCAAACGCCATGAACCTACTGTGCAATCAAAACGCCATAGATGTTGGCGTGACCAAAAAAGTCAGATATGAAATTATTTTTAAAATGGGATCAATTCGTGATTAACTTCGTTGTCAAAACAGTAATTTTGTCCGCGGCTGCGCACCAGCCGTGACCACGGTGGTAGTACTCAGACGGGGCTGCTTTGGAGGGCGTGGGATTCAAGCTTGTGATGATGAACAGTGAGTACCACCACCCCCAGCCTCTTTGTCTCTAGCCGTCGCACAATACAAGAACTGTGGACAGTGGCTGTACTGACGGCAAAGTTCTGCCATGCCGAAATAGGAAAAAGTGCGTCCCATCGGGATAAGCTAGCAAAAGCGGACAGGCGCCTACGGGATTTGCTAGACATACGGGCAGAAGCTACGGAAAGTAACTTACGGACTGTGCTGGCAAAGTTTAACTTGGAAATATACCTGGGCAAAACTCGGGCCGTGCCGGGCCTCGGGCCGGGCCTGACTAAGCCCGACGCAGAAAAGCTAGGCCCGGGCCTGGCCCGGCCATCGGGCCTAGAATACAGGCCCAAGCCCGGCCCATCAGCAAAAAAGCCCACCGGACCAGGCCTCTTCGTTAACTGGCTAATATGACGGGCCCGCGCCTGGCCCGGCCCGGCCTTCGGGCCTAGATCTCAGGCCCAGGCCCGGCCCGTGGACAAGGTCAGGCCGGGCCGGGTCGGGCTTTTTTCCGTCCGGGCCGGGCTGCCCATGGCCAGGACTACTTGGAAACTGGGGGCAGCAGGGCCCACCCTTGAAATAGGGGGGGGGGAGGGATTGGTAGGCGGGAGCAGTCCGTAGGTTTCATCCGTATCTTGCCCGTAAGTGTAGGATTTTTGGGCGCCTACAGGAGTCGCAGTAGTAGCTGCAATGCGCTCGTGCGCAGCCAGCCAGGCGCTCGTGCCCCTCTTTGGAGAGGACCACACTTTTCATCCGCACAATCATATCCCCTTTATTATGTGTTCGGATCTACTTACAAATTATAATTGAGTTTAAAAAATTAGGTGTTGAGAGTCTGAGTAGGATATTTGGATAATGATGCGACGTTGATTATTATGATCATGCTTGATTTATCTCTTTTTGTCTAATTTGGTATTTGTTCAGATTACGTTTCTGGCTAGTTATTTCATTTTGTTATTGTTTCTATAGCCTTACCACAAAAAAGTTGGCAGCCATCCACCAGACATAACACCATGTCTAGGCAGAGCCAGAGCACTGTTTCGGTTATCCGCGTACGCCGGCTCGCCCGCTTGAGACATACCGGCGAACAGTCGTGCGGGCACCCAGGTGCTCCACGCCCGGCGTCCGCGCCCTTATAAGCTGCGGCGATGCAGACTCCGAGAAAAGCAGTGCGCCGCGTTGATGTCCACGCAGTAAGGCACGTGCCTGGCGTCGAATGCCGGGGACTGCCTACCGAGCTGGTTGACAGCGTAGAAATAGGGAGCCTTATACTACTCCGGTCAGGGCGGCGTTTGCACGGACGGCGATGGCAGCGGTGCCCCGCTTCCCGGGCTACGCCTTGCACCACGTCCGCCACCTGCATATCCACCGCCTCGACCACCATCTTCGCCTCCGCCGGCCTTCTCCCTCTTGACCAACTCCGCCTTTGCCTTCGCTTTGAGGCGCGGTTTTGCTATGTCTCTGAGTTGATCTTCCAGGCGAGTGTGATCGCCGGATCCTCCACCACCGTTGTCTTCGGCTGCTTTCGTGCGGATCCATGCAGTGACGGAGGCGAAAAGGGCGGTAATTGGGTGGAGAGCGACGGAATAAAAGAGAGGAGTGTTGAGAAATGGGAGATTTTGCCGCGGAAACAATGCATATAGAATCGACAGGAGACCCCTGCCTCGGCCACCCGCCGCACTTGGCCATCTCCTTCTTCGGACGTCGTTCCAGGTTCGGTGGGCCCTATTTGCGGGATCTTGATTGAACACTGTTTTCGCATAAAACCGCAAAATGGCGATTATTTTACAGTTTCAGGCCTTTTACTGAATTTGCTTGATATAGATGATATTACCGACTTATTACTGTGCGCGCTAATAGAAACTGGTTACGTGCCGGTCTATGTGCAGTGCAGGTACCGTGTAGTGCGCTTGTTACCGCCATGTCGGCCACGGTCGGGTAATGATCATGCTTTAGACCGTAAACGGCAAGATTCCACAAAGCACGGGTATTATTTGACAAATCTGGCCCTTTGCCGAAACTAATGCCACATCTGGCCCCTTGGCTAAACTATGTGCAAATCTGGCCCTTGAGGTCGGCGCCAAAGAGGATGGAGCCGAACATGTGCAGGTCGGCGCCAAAGAGGATGGAGCCGAACATGTGCAGGTCGGCGCCGAGCTCCTTGGAGCCGACCCCTCAAAGCATCTCACTGCAGAAATGTCTTGACGCCGACCTGCACAAGTTCGACGCCATCCTCTTTGGCGCCGACCTCAGGGGCCAGATTTGCAAATAGTTTCGCTAAAGGGCCAGACGTGGCATTAGTTTCAACAAAGGGCCAGATTTGTCAAATAATACAAAGCACGGGGACCCGAGGAGCTTCCGAAAATGGCAACGCAAGCAAGCCGCGGGTGCCGCGAAGACGCAGGCGCCCGCTTTTGTTGTGATGAGGCGCACCGCAGAATCGGCCGCTCGCTTTCCTGCCCATACAGTGTATTTTACGTCTAGTACGTAGAGTTGAGAAAGTCATGTGGAGGCAGCTCCTCCGCCGAGATCCTTTGGGTTGCACATGGAGCCGGGGCCCATTAGCTGTCGCTTCACATACAAGAACTGTGACGGTCACTCGGTATTGACCAGAAAGTTACCGTACTGCGAAATAGGCAGAAATTCTGCGCCAGCCACGAGATTGTGGAAACATGCTTCGCTCCACGGCTCTGCCCCGAGAGATGTCTAGAATCTCTGGAAGGAAAAATCGCACGGTGTGCGAGGCCCTCCAGAACTCTAGATGGCTTGCTTTCTCTGATGACATGCTCGAGGAGCTTGATCTATCTGTGTGACACCATCACCTGAAAACTTTCTTCCAATGGATTATACTCTGCTGGGTCTGCCTATAATATAAGCTTCAGTTCGAGGGCCAGACTCGCTCAGCTTATCCTCGGCCATCTGGCGGGTTGGGCCCCCCTCAAGTGCAATTTCTTCACGTGGACTATGGTTCAGCACCCAATCCTAAGAGCATCTACCGTCGGACACCTCAAACCCGCCTCAAACGCCGGACGGACATCTCGGTCACTGACCGATCAAAGAAAGCCAACCAAGACGGACGCCTCAAATCGGCCTTAAACTCCAGGGCTGACCGGCACCCCTCATATCCAGCCTAAATGTAGGCCGGATATGTGGATGCCCGGGCGCTCCCGGACACGTCCGCCATGTTCGACCCGATAGACCTATCCTACTACAAATTGCACCAAATCCACCCCCTCGATCTATCGGATCCATTTGCTCTCCCCTCTCTTCTTCCTCCTCCGCGCCAGACTTCTCGCAGCTTCGCCGCCACCCTTGCTTCGCAGCCGTTCCGAGCCTCTACCACGTCAGCACCGGCACAACAGTCCTCTCTCCCGTGCTCACTGCCGCGGACATCGTCGCCGGCCCGGACGCCACCGCGGTAGATACAGCAACTATCGGGCTGCCCCTTGCGCTCTATGTATTCGACACATTGTCCGACCCGGTTTTTTGTGATTTATTTATAAGGAAAGCGATGAATTCCGATGCTTCGTCAAACAAGGAGTATAGCCCGACTGAGCTTGATAAAATGATTGAAGATGAGTTCTTCGATTTGCCGGATTCGGACGAAGAAGTGGACATGATCATGTTCATGAGCATGCAAGCGGAAATGAACCGACAGGAGCATATTCTCAACTTCAAGGACTCAATCAAAGGAAGAAGAGTGATCAATTGGAATAGGGCCTCCGGAGCACGGCTACTGCACAAGGACTATGCTCCGGACCCAACTTTTCCGGATGATACATGGTTCCGTCTCCGTTTTCGTATGCGCAAACCATTGTTTTTTGCGCATTGTGGAGGGATGGAGGCACATGATGACTAATTCAAGCTCACAATGGATTGTTGCGGCCAACTTTCTTTCTGTGCTAAGCAGAAATGTACGGCTGCTCTGAGGATGCTTGCTGCTACTTGTGAGCTGCGTTGAGATTTTCCCCGAAGAGTAGAGGAGATGCATCACAGTAGAGATAAGTATTTCCCTTAGTGAGAACCAAGATTATCGAACCAATAGAAGAATCATGCAAAGCCTCGTGAGCAGCACCTGCACACACAAAAGCAAATACTTGCACCCAACGCGGGCAAGAGGGTCGTTAATCCCCTTGAACTTGTTACTTGCAAGGATTAAATCTTGTAGTGGTAGATAAATAAATTGCAAAAGAAAATAAAAGTAAATAAATTACAGCAAAGGTTTTTAGGTTTTCTTTTTTATGTTTAAAGTAGACCCGGGGGCCATAGTTTTCACTAGAGGCTTCTCTCTCGAACCATAGCATACAACGGGTAGACAAATTACTGTTGGGCAATTGATAGAAAAACGCATAGTTATGATGATATTCAAGGCAATGATCATGTATATAGGCATCACGTTCGAGATAAGTAGACCGACTCCTGCCTGCATCTACTACTATTACTCCACCCATCGACCGCTATCCGGCATGCATCTAGGGTATTAAGTTAATGAAAACGGAGTAACGCCTCAAGCAAGATGACATGATGTAGACAAAGTAAACTCAATCAATATGAATAAACCCCGTCGTTTTACCCTTAATGGCATCCATACAAATACGTGTCTTGTCCCTTTCTGTCACTGGGATATAGAGCACCGCAAGATTGAACCCATTACAAAACACCTCTCCCAATGAAGATAAATCAATCTAGTTGGCCAAACCAAACAGATAGATCGGAGAGAAATACAAAGTTATAAAAATCATGCATAATAAAGTTCAAAAAAGACTCAATTACTTCTCATGAATATTCAGATCATAAACCCACAATTCATCGGATCCCAACAAACACACCGCAAAAGAAGATTACATCTGATAGAACTCCAAGAAGATCGAGGAGGGTATTGAAGATCAAAGAGAGAGAAGAAGTCATCTAGCTACTAGCTATGGACCCGTAGGTCTGTGGTGAACTACTCACACATCATCGGTAGGGCAACAAGGTTGATGTAAAAGCCCTCCGTGATCGATTCCCCCTCTGGCAGGGTGCCGGAAAAGGCCTCCAGATGGGATCGCGGAAGACCAGAAGCTTGCGGCGGTGGAAAAGTTATTTCATGGGGCTCTCTGATGGTTTCCCGATATTTGAGAATTTATAGAAGTGGAATTAGGTCAAAAGGAGCCACGTGGGGCCCACAAGGTAACAGGACGCGACCACCCCCTTGGGCGCGCCCTGTTGCCTTGTCACCTCCTCGTAGGTCTTCTGGCCCTCCCCCGAAGCTTTTAGGGTCTCTTTTGTCCAAAAAAAATCGTCAAAAAGTTTCGTAGTGTTTGGACTCCGTTTGGTACCGATTTCCTGAAAAACAAAAAGCAAGCAGAAAACAACAACTAGCACTGGACACTAGGTTAATAGGTTAGTTCCCACAAATGATATAAAATGACATATAATTGCATATAAAACATCCAAGATTGATACTATAATAGCATGGAATAATAAAAAAATATAGATACATTGGAGACGTATCACTTGCACTTGGTACTGCCGCAGATACCGTTGGTGAGATAGTCCGGATGGGGGGGGCACATGGCTGAAGACTACTGTCAAGTTTGCCCGCCCCGTGGTGCAGGTGTTTGGAGCAGAGTATCTGAGAGAACCAAATGTGCAAGACACAAAAAAGTTGTTGGCTATTGGAGAGGCAAGAGGGTTTCCAGGAATGCTCGTATCAATTGATTGCATGCATTGATAATGGAAGAACTGTCCCAAATGTTTGCGGGGAATGTATCAAGGTCACGCCAAAGAGGCCACCATCATACTAGAAGCAGTGGCATCACATGACTTCTAGATTTGGCATGCTTTCTTTGGAATGTCGGGTTCTCACAACGACATCAACGTGCTTGAACGATCTCCCGTGTTCAGGAGGCTTTGCAGTGGGGAATCGCCATCGTGCAACAACACTGTCAACGACCGTGACTACAACATGGGATAATATCTTGCTGATGACATCTATCCTCAGTGGGCGGCATTTGTAAAGACCATATCCGAACCACACGGCAACAAACAAAGCCACTTTGCGTCAATGCAGGAAGCAGCTAGGAAGGATGTGGAGAGGACATTCGGAGTGCTTCAAGCTCGTTGGAGAATTGTTCGTGGAGCCGCAATGATGTGGGAATCATAAACTTTGTGGCAACTGATGACATGTTGTGTTATTTTGCACAATATGATTGTTGAGGATGAGGGTGATGGTGTTGCCCAAACCAATGATTTTTAAGAGCGTGGAGAACAAGTTCAAATCCCAGATATCAAGATGCAAATCAGCTTATGAACTTTCTGCAGATGCATCAGGATCTTTGAGATTATCAGGTGCACGCGCAGCTACTCAATGATCTTGTGGAGCATATGTGGACCCACAATGAAAACCAAAGAGCAAATATTTGAGTTGTGCACTTAAATTAATTTTATGTAAGAACTATATATTTTCGTTACCAACATTTGTTATTTACATGCGACATTGGCGTGTATGATGGACGTCCATGGATTTGCATGTATTTAAGAGTCTGGATTTGAGGTATGTGGCTGCCGGGCACGAGATATGAGGGGTGGTCCGGAGGCGTCGAATTTGCCATGTCCGGTTGTAGTGTAGGGGAGTGCAGCAGAAAACAAAAATTTCCGGTATTGCGAGCATGCCCAGGATCACTATGGAGATGCATACAAGGTTTTTGATCTGATCGTTACCGACTCGTAGCACAGCGGAAGTAGAGTCGATGTAGATCGTCGGTGCAGATCCCCGCAACTAGGATTTACAACCTCCCAACCGCGAGGATGTACTCCCTCGTCTGCCCCCGGACAGTCCCTCGGACAGCCCTTCGGGAGGCGGTCGGACAGTCCCCCGGACGGTGTTACGGACAGCCCTTCGGGAGGCACACACAGAATCTCGGACAGTCGCTCAGACAGCCCTTCGGAAGGCACTCTCGAACAGCCCCTCGAACAAAAAAATTGAACCTACGACCTCTCTACGAGGTTGCATACATACGGTGTCATCTATCCGGCAGGGCTTCACCGTCCAGAACTAGTTCCCACCGGAACCCAGACAGACTTTCGGCTCTACGAAACTATTTCGTGGGGAGGGAGAGAGAAGCCAGATCATTGCATGGCACTTGTATGTGAGATTGAGTGAGTGTGGAGAGCACCTCTCCACCTCTATTTATAGGAAATCCCAAGGGGTAGGGTGGCATTCCAAAAACCCAAAATGCCCATGAATGGAGTCCTTCACAAGGGCATAAAAGGGAAGCCAAGGGGCAAGTGGGGCCCCATGGAGGAGCCCCTCATGTGGCCGGCCACCCCTCTTGTGGCCCCCCCCAAAGGGGTTCCCATCCATCCATGTCATCCCCTAGATCTTTTGAGCAAAGCCCAAAAAGGTGGCTTTCCAAAAAGTAACCATAAAGTGATTTTCACTATTCACAGAAACATTTTTCCGCGACCGTTAAATCCGAAAATATTTCTGTAGGTCTTAGAATATTTCCAGTACCCACTAAAATAATTTTGGACGCGTTCCGAAACAATTCCGGATTAGTGATTTTCATCTGCAAAAAGCAACCAAAGCGGTTCCGGCAGCTCCGAAACATTTCCGGGTTTTTTCTCCGGAAAAATCCCAGAAGTTCCCTGAACAATTCTGGCACCCTCCAAGAATTTCCAGGCGTGTGCCGAAACCAATTTGACTTAATGGTATACCCTGAAACAATTTTTCAGTTTTACCGAAACTCTTCCGGTGTTCTCTCTCCGGAACTCTTCCGTTGTCTCCGAAACTTTTCCGGTGACTTTCTCTCAGACTCCCTGTCTAGTATTCAGCAGATAGATGACCCTTAAGCATGTGACCCTATAGGTTCGGTGAAGCATAGACATGACCGGAACACTTTCCGATCAATGATCAACATCGGAGCCGTGGACACCCATATTGACCCCTATACCCACACGAATAAATATCCGAGTGAACCTCCAGTTGCCGTGTGCTATTCCTGTTGCCTCGCGATATGTTACAAACACCCGAGGTGAGACTTATCGGCATCCCCATGGATCAACAACTTGTCCACTATGCGAGTTACCTCATTGCCGGTTTTGTTCTCTTTTCTCGTTCTCGTGTTCCGGCATTCCTGTGATCAAATCACATTGTGTCTGGCCAGACGATGGTGGATACCATAACACCAAGAGGGCCCAGAGATATCTCTCCATCGTCGAAGGAGCAAATCCCAATCTTGAGCTATCAAGTTACTTGACATACTTTCCCATGAACCCGTAAGCCGCCGTAATAGCCACCCAGTTACGGATGACGTTTAACAAACCCCAAAGTTCATGAATCAAGCATGAAGAAACTCGATACTCTCATGGTCTAAGGAATTATGAAAACATAAACTTTCTCTGTGTTATTAACCATTAACTTGTGACGAATGTATCTCATAGCATAACATCAATTCGGGTCGATTCAACACAAGTGTTCTTCTAACAATGTGCCCTCAAAGTTGCCAGCATAGTCATGCCCATGATCAGGAAAACAGAACCATCATGCAACACTTGAGTTAGTCTTAGAGGCCAGACTAGGAATACATTTTACCGTTTATTATTCCACACGTGCATATGAGTCTTCCTCCGAGCCTCGTGGTTATTGTAGACTCGAGAACCATAGTAGTTATAGCACGGAATATAAACTTAATTACGAACATGGGGATAAATAATAACATTTATTATTGCCTCTAGGGCATATCTCCTATAGACTGCCACTTGCACTATAGTCAATAATCTAGTCAATGCTAAAACACTTTACACCTATGGCATACCGGTGTAAAATATGCTTCGCTTGTGGTATAGCCTGATGTCCAACGGATCTGACAACTTTAGTTCCGTGTGTATCTTTGCATCTCCTCGCGTTTTCACACTTTCACAAAATTCATATTTTGTGTGAACTTGGCTTTGTATATATGTGAATCACAGGTCAAACCTTGATTCCTCAGACTGAGCTATGGAGCAACTATCTACAATAGTGTCCCATTGACCAAAGCCATCTTGGAACCCTACTAAGTTCATGAATGAACTATATGATTCAACATCTTCTTTGTCGCTTCCAAAGCGTCAACATACTTAGCCTTTGTTATAGAAATCGCCACAGTAACCTGTTTGAAACAATTTCCAACTACCATGCCACCATATCGTGTTTTACACAAAAGTCCTTAACTTAAATTGAAAATCGCATGGAGCATTGATGAAGACTGTATCGATGTAATTACTTACAACGAGCACTTCATAATCTCTGCTTGCGAGAAAACATGTCATCAGTGCTACTTTAGTACTGAACGACATTTTTCACTGTTGTCCCATGATCAGTACTTTGATCACTTTGGTATCTATACTCGCACCAGCTTGGGAGTATCGGACATATCTGGTTGTTTTACATACCATGGAATACATGATTAATCCAAACACAAGAGTGTGTGGAATCTCCATCATGTATTTTGCTCATCAGTGTTTTGGGACACCGAGTCTTGCAAAAACTCTTTCCATGTGACTTCGGCAAGAATCACTCCTTGGCGTTTTAATGCTAAACTGTTTTAGCATCTTGTCAATATGTATTTTGGCTTATCCCTATTAGGCAATTCTATCTCGCAGATAATTATGCCTAATATCAAGGCTACCCAGCCCAAGTACTTCATCGTAAAACTATTTTTCAATGAAGTCCTAATTCGTGTCAAGAAATTTATATTATTTCCAATTAACAATGTGTCAAGCACACAAGGTTTTTAGAAATATTATTATGCTCCCACTTACTTTCTTGTAACCACAAGCATCTTCGTTATTCATTGATGAAATCAAACTCTTTTGACTATTTCATCAAAAACGAAGATTCCAACTCCATTTTGCTCTCTTCTGTCCATTGCTGGAACTCTGAAGTTTGCATACTCACTAGCATCCTATGGACTGACAAAACACCTTGGACTGTATCACATGCAAGTCCTAGGTAGCATTTCCATTTTATGGAAATCCTTTTGGCATCCATGTTACATATCTCATGATTGAAATATGTATCAATTGCTAGTTTAACCCGAACCGACTTTAAGCATCGCTACAGAGAGACAGTCTCGCCATAGTCAATTCCTTGAATTTGTTATAAGCAACAAGTCGAGCTTTATGGATAAAACATTTTTATCCGTGTTAGTTTATAGTTCCATAAATATTCGTTAGACACTAAGTCTTCTGAAAGGTGTATCAAGATTTTAATCTCGAATCATTTACATGGAAACTATCTCGGATTGTATTGGCATTTAGCCAATTCCGGAGTCAGGGCCCATTAACACTTCCTTGTGTATCGTAGGTATACTGTTGTCTAACAACAATATCTCATTTGTGCACCTAAGAAGTTTGTACGAGTTTTGCCTATGTGGTTCAGCTGCAAGTTCGACCGAAGTCCATACATCTCATGTAGAGGCTTCTGTATCAGTCGCAGTAGGAAACTCTGGAATCACTTCCCAGATTCCTTTCCTTTGATCTGATGACGAAGATATTGTTATCTCGTCGAGTTGCACTGTCCTCCCACTCACCTTTTTGCAAGAACCATTCTCTTTAAAAGCATACCGTTCTTTGTGGCAAAACCTTTTGCCTAGGTATAGTGGTGGAGGAATTCCCAATAATTTGGGATAACCTACAAAGTAGCACTTGTCTGATTTGGAATAGGTTTGTAAACATTTTACACAAGCCCCATATTCCAAATGTTAAGAAAAGATAAAACATGGTTGGGCGTACCATACCATGGCGTCATTTCAACAGATCTGATGGCGCTCTTTTCAGTGTAAAAGCCGCAGTCTCTAAAGCATTACTTTAAAAGGGATAATGGCAAATTGATTTATGTCATCTTTGATCTTAACATGTCATAAATGGTTTGATTACATCATCACGGACATTCCACTTACTGTGGTGTTTTGGGAGGTGTAAGTTATGAAACTCTTTTCACAACTCATCAGACATTCGCTAAACTTGTAACTCAAAAATTCCTTTCTGCAATCTAGTTTGCAGAAACATAATCTTTCTTGTTACAATAATTTCTATTTCATGTTGAAAACCTTTCGAATGATTTCAAAAGATCCAGACTTACGTCTCATCAAGCAAATATCCATATATCTACTTGAGCCTTTTTGAAGATAGACAAATCCACTGCTAGCAATAACCTTTATTGGACTACAAACATCATAATGTATGATCACCAATAAGTTCGTTGCTCATTCCTTATGGCCTGTGAATGGTATTTCAGTCACTTCACTTTTCGGACGATAGTTTGCAAGTGTCAGATGATTCATAATCAAACGACTTCAAAATCCATCATTATGGAATTTCTCCATGCGGGTTTCTCCAATGTGACCAAATGCAGTGCCACACATATGTGGTATTCTTTTAGTCTTTCGACATTTAGCGTCACTGTCAGGGATGTATTATATTATCATCAATATTCATAACATACATCCCATCCTGAATGGAAGCATGGCCCTTTATGTTATTCATAATACTGAACAACAATTGTTCTTTTATGAACAACCCTCTTGCAACAAACATTGTGCAATGGGCTAGAGTGTATAAAACTCTAAAATGAATTATGAAAGTAATCACTGAGGTAATATATTATTATCAATATTCATAACATACATCTCATTCATAATGAAAGTATGGCCCTTATGTTATTCATAACACCAAACATCAAAAGTTCTCTTATGAACAACCTTCTTGCAACATACTTTATGCAATGGGCTAGAGTGTATGAAACTCTAAAATGAATTATGAAAATAAATACAGACGGTAATACACCGATGGAAGGTATAGTAACATTTACTATGTTCCCAGCGCGTATCTAAACCTCACTCTGGCAAGTCTTTTAGGCCGTAGTAGTTCTTGCATCGAGTCGCGACAGAATGTAATCGAGCGGGTATCTTTGTGATTAACTCACAATACCCAAGAATTAGTGATTAACATGTTTAATCATAATTCCCAAGAATTATATCTTTGATCAGCCTTCTATACATCAATAACTTGTATGACATTCATACATGAGCTGGATATTCCAGTCTTCTCTCTTTTTGCCTTTATACTTCTAACAGTTTAACTTTTAGTATTTCTCCTACTCTCAGAAGAAGCACCCAACTTAAGAGTGGTGTTAGCCCCGGACTTCCTAGGCGTGTGAGTCACACTAACACCCTTTGGACATTTCCTTTCTCTTTAAGTTGTTGTTTTATTCACCTTCATCATATGACAGGCGTTCTTCTAGATCCCTCTCTTATCAGTCAAATGCCCAGTGAACACTTTACTAATACTTTGCAAACAAACATTGCTTTGGATATTTCATATCTTTTAGCCTTTTTTTGTATCTGAAACTAATTTTTAGTTCCATGAATATCACATAGCTATCCCAAACTTTTGAAGTTCGGGTCTCATGGAAGCAAACATATTGCACTTGACCGTAACGGAATTCTAGCTTTTGGATCGAAGGACGAAAATCACATCATCCATAGCATTAGCGGGAGAACACCAAAAGCATGCGATAGGACAAAGTCCTTCTCGGCACTCTTGAGGACAATCCTCACATTACGTTACCAACCGTAAAGTTTTAACCAGATATTTAACAGCTATTCAAAATTAATAGGGAAGGTGGAAACGCGAGCCATTATTCTATAACTATTATGCAAATCACACTTAGACAGAGTTCAGAATTAATTGCACTGAGAATTAAACAAGTTAATTCTACAATGCGCTCCCACTTAAATCAATATCTCTCATAATTGATTGTGAGTGATAGAAGACCCGCATTTCAATTCAACGCCACGGTTCGAGATGAACACAAATGGCGTGAACTTCAATCAGTAGGCAAACTTGCCGATCACATCTCTATGTGATTCTTGTTCATCTTTCGATGCGTGTGTTCCGAGCTCAGGACTGTCCTGCCTGAACGTCAAGTCAACCAAGTGATCTTGCTGCGAGGTCTCAACTCACCCGCCTCACACTTCTCTAATCGTTCGCACCCATGGAGATCATGTGATGCCCCGAAGAGATAGGTGCCATGACGGTGCTACACTTGGGAGAACACTAACTACTTGATATTTTAAGTGAGAGATCACCCTAGTAAAAAGTGACTACCGCGCAATCAAAAGGGTGCATCATAAGGGATAAACATCTCAGGCAATTCATAATAGCATGATATGGTATAGCCCTTTCTGACGAAGAAATCTTTAATTTCTTCGTCTTCGGCATTCGCGTCGGTGTTCACCTTCGCGAAGATTGCCACCACCTTGTCGATGCACCAGATAATACTGCTATCTCTATAGCTAATAAAATAAGTGCATTACTTAAGGTTGACACGCAGGTCATTAAAGTGACAATCATATGGTTCCAGCCATCATGCCGAATCATGACACGCAGGTCATGTTAATTTACATTATATAGTCATCTCATACATAATCAAATTAAATATGAGCACTGCTATACCACATCATATGCACATCTCATGTCATCCTGCAAAACCAAGTTAGATGCCTCTAATCGGTTTATGCAAAATTTTATTTTACGTGGCTTCTAAGGTTTCAACCAAACCGCAACTACCAACGTTTATCATCAAGCATGATTATTCAAGTCGCTAGATTAACTTTCCGGGGTGTATGAAACACGAGATAATAAAATCTCGAGCCCCATACTGAACTTCATCATACGCATGACTCCCGTGCAGATCATATCTGCATTGCCCTTTTGTCTGCGAAATTTCATCTTTCTTTTAACTATGGTGGAATTCAACGAACTATTAGCACTTCGTTGATCAATCAGGATCGCGGATTGCCAGAACTTTGAAACTCCACCATGCCATTATCAAGACTAGAAATACGCAAATTTCAGGGAAGCAACAAGAACATCGGGTAACAGATTTCATCTCCAACCCGCACAAATAATTTTCAGCAATAGAACTCATCTACTACAAAATTATATTGTGCAACACCCATACATCTCTATGTATTCTAGATCGTAACCTGCATCTATGCATAGCACGGCTCTGATACCACTGTAGGGGAACGCAGCAGAAAACAAAAATTTTCGGTACTGCGAGCACGCCAAGGATCACTATGGAGATGCATACAAGGTTTTTGATCTGATCGTTACCGACTCGTAGCGCAGCGGAAGTAGAGTCGACGTAGATCGTCGGTGCAGATCCCCGCAGCTAGGATTTACAACCTCCCAACCATGAGGATGTACTCCCTCGTCTGCCCCCGGACAGTCCCTCGGACAGCCCTTCGGGAGGCGGTCGGACAGTCCCCCGGACGGTGTCACGGACAGCCCTTCGGGAGGCACACACAGAATCTCGGACAGCCCTTCGGGAGGCACTCTCGAACAGCCCCTCGGGCAAAAAGATCGAACCTACGACCTCTCTACGGGGTTGCACACATACGGTGTCATCTATCCGGCAGGGCTTCGCCGTCCAGAACTAGTTCCCACCGAAAACCAGACAGCCTTTCGGCTCTACGAAACTATTTCGCGGGGAGGGAGAGAGAAGCCAGATCATTGCATGGCACTTGTATGTGAGATTGAGTGAGTGTGGAGAGCACCTCTCCACCTCTATTTATAGGAAATACCAAGGGGTAGGGTGGCATTCTAAAAACCCAAAATGCCCATGAATGGAGTCCTTCACAAGGGCATAAAAAGGAAGCCAAGGGGCAAGTGGGGCCCCATGGAGGAGCCCCTCATGTGGCCGGCCACCCCTCTTGTGGGCCCCCCAAAGGGTTTCCCATCCATCCATGTCATCCCCTATATCTTTTGAGCAAAGCCCAAAAAGGTGGCTTTCCAAAAAGTAACCATAAAGTGATTTTCACTATTCACAGAAACATTTTTCCGCGACCGTTAAATCCGAAAATATTTCTGTAGGTCTTAGAATATTTCTAGTACCCACTAAAATAATTTTGGACGTGTTCCGAAACAATTCCGGATTAGTGATTTTCATCTGCGAAAAGCAACCAAAGCGGTTCCGGCAGCTCCGGAACATTTCCGGGTTTTTTCTCCGGAAAAATCCCAGAAGTTCCCAGAACAATTCTGGCACCCTCCAAGAATTTCCAGGCATGTGCCAAAACCAATTTGACTTAATGGTATACCCTGAAACAACTTTTCAGTTTTACCGAAACTCTTCCGGTGTTCTCTCTCCGGAACTCTTCCGTTGTCTCCGAAACTTTTCCGGTGACTTTCTCTCAGACTCCCTGTCTAGTATTCAGCAGATAGATGACCCTTAAGCGTGTGACCCTATAGGTTCGGTGAAGCATAGACATGACCGGAACACTTTCCGATCAATGATCAACATCGGAGCCGTGGACACCCATATTGACCCCTATACCCACACGAATAATTATCCGATTGAACCTCCAGTTGCCGTGTGCTATTCCTGTTGCTTCGTGGTATGTTACAAACACCCGAGGTGAGACTTATCGGCATCCCCGTGGATCAACAACTTGTCCACTATGCCAGTTACCTCGTTACCGGTTTTGTTCTCTTTTCTCGTTCCCGTGTTCCGGCATCCCTGTGATCAAATCACATTGTGTCTGGCCAGACAATGGTGGATACCGTAACACCGAGAGGGCCCAGAGATATCTCTCCATCGTCGGAGGAGCAAATCCCAATCTTGAGCTATCAAGTTACTTGACATAATTTCCCATGAACCCGTAAGCCGTCGTAATAGCCACCCAGTTACGGTTGACGTTTAACAAACCCCAAAGTTCATGAATCAAGCATGAAGAAACTCGATACTCTCATGGTCTAAGGAATTATGAAAACATAAACTTTCTCTGTGTTATTAACCATTAACTTTTGGCGAATGTATCTCATAGCATAACATCAATTCGGGTCGATTCAACACAAGTGTTCTTCTAACAATGTGCCCTCAAAGTTGCCAGCATAGTCATGCCCATGATCAGGAAAACAGAACCATCATGCAACACTTGAGCTAGTCTTAGAGGCCAGACTAGGAATACATTTTACCGTTTATTATTCCACACGTGCATATGCGTCTTCCTCCGAGCCTCGTGGTTATTGTAGACTCGAGAACCATAGTAGTTATAGCACGGAATATAAACTTAATTATGAACATGGGGATAAATAATAACATTTATTATTGCCTCTAGGGCATATCTCCTACTTGTAGATGCTCTAACTGCAGATATTTTGGTTCAGCGAGGCTGGGAGAATACCTATTTGACTCTCTCTATCAGGACGTGACCAACAATTCTCTCCCCCATGTCGCGCCTCTCTCTCGGCAAGACGACACATTTGAGTCTCTCTCCCCCTCCATGAATTTACATGTTTCTCTAAATTCCAGAAGTTCAAAATTTTGGGATATTTTCTGGAAGTTTTCAAATTATTCAATTTGTTTGGGAATTTGATAAAAAATTCCAAAGTTTTCATAATCCTGAAAGTAACAGTCTCCTTTATTATGTGATAACTAATCAGGTAATAGGGATAGAATCTACGATTACTACAACACGCATAAGAAGTCGAGAAATTTTTCACAAGGATTTCCGTGTGAAGACACCACAAGGAGTTATGCAGTTGTATCCTTGTAGTTCTAATATTGAGGGTGACATGTTGAATCATATTCTCCTTTATTATGTATTCAGATCTACAAATTATAATTGATTTTAAAAATTTAGGTCTTGAGAGCCTGAGTAGGATATTCGGATAACGATGCGATTACATTAGGTGGATTGTCATGATCATGCTTGCTATTTTTGATAACGATGCTATTTTTGTCTAATTTGGTATTTGTTCAACCCATTATTGATTACTTCTCTGGCTATTTATTCAAGCAGTTTGTACAATATGTACACTACAACGTTGTTCAACAATCACAAATAGTCTAAAGGTCATATAACAAGCTCAAAATTATGAAGAAGTTCTTTATTTAGTTTTGTTATCATCTCTATAGACTTTCCACAAAATTCTATTCAAGATGTGCATAGTTTCATCTAAAACACGTCGAACACCTTGTCATCAATGGCTTTTCGAGTGAATGCTATAGGCTATACGATGTAGTAGTGGATTCTAACCCTACTTGAGGTCCCACCCCCTATCCTACGTGTAGTGCCACATCACCAGTCAAAGCTGGTGAAATTAAGTCAAAGGAGAAGGCAAGTGAGTAAAGAAGCCCAATCACAAGCAAGAAGGCCTCTCCTAGGGATCTCCCCCCTAATTGGCCACAAACCACCTCCTTGCCCAATAGGGGGCACAAGGACCAAATGAAGGAAAATTGCCTAGTTCTACCATCCCACCTCCTTACTTTAAGGGTAGCCTTGGTCATTTTTCAAGGACCCCTAGGCTATATAAAGCCCTGCTACTTGTGAGCTGCGTTGGGTTTTTCCCCGAAGAGGAGAAGAGATGCAGTACAGTAGAGATAAGTATTTCCCTCAGTGCGAACCAAGGTTATCGAACCAATAGGAGAATCACGCAAAGCCTCATGAATAGCACCTGCACACACAAAAGCAAATACTTGCACCCAATGCGGGCAAGAGGGTCGTCAATCCCCTTGAACTCGTTACTTGAAAGGATTAAATCTTGTAGTGGTAGACATATAAATTGCAAAACAAAATGAAAGTAATAAAATTGCAGCAAGTATTATTTGGTTTTCTTTTTATATTTAAAGTAGACCCGGGGGCCATAGTTTTCACTGTAGGCTTCTCTCTCGAACACATAGCATACGGTGGGTAAACAAATTACTGTTGGTCAATTGATAGAAAAGCTCATAGTTATGACAATATCCAAGGCAATGATCATGTATATAGGCATCACGTCTGAGACAAGTAGACCGACTCCTGCCCGCATGTACTACTATTACTCCACCCATCGACCGCTATCCAGCATGCATCTAGGGTATTAAGTTAACAAAAACAGAGTAACGCCTTAAGCAAGATGACATGATGTAGACAAAGTAAACTCAACTAATATGAACAAACCCCATCGTTTTATCCTTAATCGCAAGAATACAAAGACGTGTCTTGTCCCTTTCTGTCACTGGGATATAGAGCACCGCAAGATTGAACCCATCACAAAGCACCTCTCCCACTGAAGATAAATCAATCTAGTTGGCCAAACCAAACGGATAGATCGAAGGGAAATACAAATCTATAACAATCATGCATAATAAATTTCAGAAAAGACTCAATTACTTCTCATGAATATTCAGATCATAAACCCACAATTCATCGGATCCCAATGATACGTCTCCAACGTATCTATAGTTTTTGATTGTTCCATGCTATTATATTATTAATCTTGGATGTTTTATAGGCAACTTTATGCAATTATATATCATTTTTTGGGACTAACCTATTAACTCAGTGCCCAGTGCCAGTTGCTATTTTTTGCTTGTTTTTGTCTTTTCAGAAAATCATTATCAAAAAGTGTCCAGACGAGAAAAAAACTTTGGATTAATTTTTTCTAGACCAGAAGAGACCCACGAAG
Source organism: Elymus sibiricus (assembly GCA_039707655.1). Lineage (NCBI taxonomy): Eukaryota > Viridiplantae > Streptophyta > Magnoliopsida > Poales > Poaceae > Elymus > Elymus sibiricus. The sequence goes on from CM077664.1 coordinate 347,509,644, forward strand.
CTTCGGGAGAAGACCAGAGGAGCTACGAGGGAGAGACAAGCTCAGGGGGTGCGCCCCAGGGGGGTGGCCGCGCCCCTCGGGCTTGTGGGCCCCTCGTGGCACCTCCTGACCTAATTCCAGTTCTATAAATTCTAAAATATTCCCATTATACCAGAGAGACAGAAGAGAAAACCTTTTCGCCACCGCAAGCCTCTGTTCTTCCGCGATCCCATCTGGAGGCCTTCTCCGGTACTCTGTCGGAGGGGGAATCGATCACGGAGGGCTTCTACATCAACCTTGCTGCCCCTCTGATGATGTGTGAGTAGTTTACCACAGACCTACGGGTCCATAGTTAGTAGCTAGATGGCTTCTTCTCTCTCTTTGATCTTCAATACCTTGTTCTCCTCGATATTCTTGGAGTTCTATCCGATGTAATCTTCTTTTGCGGTGTGTTTGTTGGGATCCGATGAATTGTGAGTTTATGATCAGATTATTCATGAGAAATATTTGAGTCTTCTCTGAACACTTTTATGCATGATTATTATAGCTTTGTATTTCTATCCGATCTATCGATTTGGTTTGGCCAACTAGATTGTTTTTTCTTGCAATGGGAGAGGTTCTTTGTGATGGGTTCAATCTTGCGGTGCTCAATCCCAGTGACAGAAAGGGACATGACACATATTTGTATTGTTTCCATTAAGGATAAAAAGATCAGGTCTATTCATATTGTTTGAGTTTACTTCTCTACATCATGTCATCTTGCTTAAGGCGTTACTCTGTTTTCATTAACTTAATACCCTAGATGCATGCTGGATAGTGATACGTCTCCAACGTATCTATAATTTTTGATTGTTCCATGCTGTTATATTATCAATCTTGGATGTTTTTATAAGCATTTACAGCTATTATATATCATTTTTGGAGACTAACCTATTAACTTAGTGCCCAGTGCCAGTTGCTGTTTTCTGCCCTGTTTTTTTTTTACAGAAAATCAATACCAAACGAAGTCCAAATGCCACGAATTTTTTGGAGATTTTTTATTGGCCAAGATAAACACTAGAAGCTTCGGGAGAGGGCCAGAAGACCCAGGAGGTGGCCACGAGCCACCAGGGCACGCCTGGGGGGGCAGGCGCGCCCTGGTGCCTCGTGGGCCCCCCTTTACTCCGTTTGACCTAATTCCAGCACTATAAATTCAGAAAAAATCAGAAACCCTCAGGGGAGTCCATGAAATACTTTTTCCACCGCCGCAAGTTTCTGTTCCAGAGAGATCCCATCTGGAGGCCTTCTCCGGTACCCCGCCGGAGGGGGAATCGATCACGGAGGGGCTCTACATCAACCTTGCTGCCCTTTCGATGATGCGTGAGTAGTTTACCACAGACCTTCGGGTCCATAGTTAGTAGCTAGATGGCTTCTTCTCTCTTTTTGATCTTCAATACAATGTTCTCCTCGATGTTCTTGGAGTTCTATCCGATGTAATCACTTTTTGCGGTGTGTTTGTTGGGATCCGATGAATTGTGAGTTTATGATCAGATTATCCATGAATATATTTGAGTCTTTGCTGCACTCTTTTATGCATGATTATTATAGCCTCGTATTTCTTCTCCGATCTATTGATTTGGTTTGGCCAACTGAGTTGATTTATCTTGCCATGGGAAGAGGTGCTTTGTAATGGGTTCGATCTTGCGGTGCTCAATCCCAGTGACAGAAAGGGACATGACACGTATGTATCGTTACTATTAAGGGTAAAAAGATGGGGTTTATTCATACATGAGTTTATCTTGTCTACATCATGTCATCGTTCTTAAGGCATTACTTCGTTCTTTTATGGACTTAATACACTAGATGCATGCTGGATGGCGGTCGATGTGTGGAGTAATAGTAGTAGATGCAGGCAGGAGTCGGTCTACTTGTATTGCATGTGATGCCTATATACATGATCATTGCCTTGGATATCGTCATGATTATTTGCTTTTCTATCAATTGCCCAACAGTAATTTGTCTACCCACCGTATGCTATTTTCTTGAGAGAAGCCTCTAGTGAAAACTATGGCCCCCGGGTCTATCTAAATCATATTACTAAAACCCTAAAAATATTGCTGCCATTTTCTTTTATTTATTTTATTTTGTATTTTTGTTTCAATCTATCAATCTATCACATACAATTTAATCTTGCAATTTACCGCCGAGGGATTGACAACCCCTCGTTTGCGTTGGGTGCAAGGGTTTGTTGTTTGTGTGCAGGTACTGCTAACGAGGTGTTGTGTGATTCTCCTATTGGTTCAATAACCTTGGTTTCATAAGTGAGGGAAATACTTAACTCTACTGTGCTGCATCATACCTTCCTCTTCGGGGATAATACCAACGCAAGCTACAAGTAGCAGGAAGAATTTCTGGCGCCGTTGCCGGGGAGACATCATCAACATCTATCAAGTACCTTTGCATAAACTCTCATCTCCTTAAATTTACTTTATTTGCCATTTGCCTCTCATTTTCATCTCCCCCAATTCTAAAACATTTTTACAAAAATACAAAAATATTTTCCTTTTGCCTTTTTCTCGTTTGCTTGTTTGCTTGCTTGTTATCTTGTTTGCGTAGTCACGATGTCTCAAGAAAATACAAAATTGTGTAATTTTTCTAATACTAATAATAATGATTTTATTAGTACTCCGATTGCTCCTCCCGCCGCTAGTGCGGAGACTTGTGATATTAATGCCGCTTTGCTAAATCTTGTCATGAAAGATCAATTTTCCGGTAGTCCTAATGAAGATGCCGCATCCCATCTTAACACTTTCGTAGAATTGTGTGACATGCAAAAGAAAAAAGATGTGAATAATGATATTGTCAAATTAAAATTATTCCCATTCTCATTGCGGGATTGTGCAAAAATTTGGTTTTCATCTTTACCACGAAATAGTATCGATTCTTGGGATAGGTGTAAAGATGCTTTTATTACTAAGTATTTTCCGCCCGCGAAAATTATTTCACTAAGAAATCAAATTATGAATTTTAAGCAACTTGATCATGAACATGTTGCCCAATCTTGGGAAAGGATGAAATTAATGATAAGAAATTGCCCTACTCATGGTTTAAATTTATGGATGATCATACAAAATTTTTATGCGGGATTGAATTTTGTCTCTAGAAATCTTTTAGATTCCGCCGCGGGTGGTACGTTTATGGAAATTACTTTGGGAGAAGCTACTAAATTGCTTGATAATATTATGGCGAATTATTCACAATGGCATACTGAAAGAGTTCCTACTAGTAAAAAAGTGAATTTTGTTGAAGAAATTAATACTTTGAATGATAAAGTTGATGCGCTTATAAAATTGGTTGCTAGCAAAAATACTACTATTGATCCTAATGATGTGCCATTGTCCACTTTGATTGAGCAAAATAATGATCCCGTAGATGTGAATTTTGTCTTGCGAAACAATTTTAATAATAATGCTTATGGAGGTAATTTCAACGCTAGACCGTTTCCTGGAAATTCCTCTAATAATTATGGCAATCCTTATGGTAATTCTTATAATAATAATAGGATTCCCTCTGATCTTAAAAGTAATATTAAAGAATTTATTAATGCTCAAAAAGGTTTCAACACTACGATAGAAGAAAAATTGAGTAAAATTGATGATATGTCTAGGAGCATTGATTGAATTATTCATGATGTGGAAAATCTTAAGACTAAAATTTTGCCACCTAAAATTGATATCAATGAATCAATTAAAGCTTTATATGTCTCCATGGATGAGAGTAAGAAAAGAACCGCCATGCTAAAAGCTAAACGAGAATTTTTAGAAAAAGCAATTCCTCCTGATTTTTATCGTAGTAATGATGAGGATATTAAAATGATTGGTGTTTCATCTATTGATTCTTTGTTTAGCAATATAAAACTTGATGAAAAAGGGACTGAAAAAGAGTCAACTTTAGCTAGTAGGCGTTCCCATAATTCGGAGGGTGAAAATCTTGATAAGAAAATTGATAAAAGTGGGTTCGAAGAGGTAAAAACTTTAAATAGCGATGTGCCCACTCTTTTGGATTACAAAGATTTTAATTATGACAATTGTTCTTTGATTGAGTGCATTTCTTTGTTACAATCCATGTTAAATTCACCCAACGCTTATGAGCAAAACAAAGCTTTTACTAAACATATAGTAGAAGCAATGATGAAAGCATTAGAAGAAAAGCTTGAACTAGAAATTTCAATTCCTAGAAAATTATATGATGAATGGGAACCCACCATTAAAGTTAAAATTAAAAATTATGTGTGCAATGCTTTATGTGATTTGGGTGCTAGCGTTTCCACAATTCCAAAATCTCTATGTGATGTGCTAGGTTTTACCAATATAGATGAGTGCTCTCTTAATTTACATCTTGCGGATTCTACTATTAAAAAGCCTTTGGGAAGAATTAATGATGTTCTTATTCTTGCAAATAGGAACTATGTGCCCGTTGATTTTATTGTTCTTGATATTGAATGCAATTCTTCTTTCCCAATAATACTTGGTAGACCGTTCTTACGAACCATAGGTGCCGTTATTGACATGAAAGAAGGGAATATAAAATTTCAATTTCCATTAAAAAAGGGTATGGAACATTTCCCTAGTAAGAAAATTAAAGCACCATATGAATCCATTATGAGGGCCACTTATGGAATCAACTTGAAAGATGACAACAATGGAAATTATGCATTATGCCTAGCTAGGGGCATAAAAGAATAGCGCTTGTTGGGAGGCAACCCAATGAATAAAATAAATTTTTTCTGTTATTGTGTGTTTTCACTTTCATGCTACTGGTATGATTGTGTTTTTGTGTTTTTAATTAGTGTTTGTGCCAAGTAAAGCCTTTGGGATGATTTGGAAGATAGTATAATTGATGCTGTTTGGAAAACAGAAAGTTTTGCGTCCAGTGCCCGAATTTTGTTTCTGTACTGGAGCGTCAGAAAAATCTGAAATTTTTACACAGTATTGGTATATGATTTTGCGACGTTTTCCTAATTTTTCAGAATTTTTGGAGTTACATAAGTATGGCTTTTAAATAGGTTTCCACAGACTTTTCTGTTTTTGACAGATTCTGTTTTTGATGTGTTGCTTGCTTGTTTTGATGGAACTAAGGATTGTATCGGGGGGTATAAGCCATGGAGAAGTTAGGATACAGTAGGTATAATGCAAAAATAAAATATGAATGGGTTTGCAACAGTACCTAAGTAGTGATTTATTTTGTTATACTAACGGATCTCACAAAGGTTTTGCTGAGTTTTGTGTGATTGAAGTTTTCAAGTTTTGGGTGAGATCACGATGGATGAAGGGATAAGGAGTAGCAAAAGCCTAAGCTTTGGGATGCCCGAGGCACCCCAAGGTAATATTCAAGGAAGACTCAAGCGTCTAAGCTTGGGGATGCCCCGGAAGGCATCCCCTCTTTCTTCTACCAACCATCGGTAATTTTACTTGGAGCTATATTTTTATTCGTCACATGATATGTGTTTTGCTTGGAGCGTCTTGTATTATATGAGTCTTTGCTTTGTTTTCTTTTTAGTTTGTCACAATCATCTTTGCTGAACACACCTATCTTGAGAGAGCCACACGTTTATCATCATAATTTGTTAGAATACTCTATGTGCTTCACTTAAATTTTTTGAACAAGGCATTTGCTCTAGTGCTTCACTTAAATCTTTTTGAGCACGGTGGTGGCTAAATTTTGAAGAAATAAACTCTCATGCTTCACTTATATTATTTTGAGAGTTAATTAAAATTTTGAAGAAATAAACTCTCATGCTTCACTTATATTATTTTGAGAGTTGATTGAAATTTTGAAGAAATGAATTCTCATGCTTCACTTATATTATTTAGAGAATTGATAAGATTGAAATTTTGAAGAAATATTTGCACTCTCATGCTTCACTTAAATCTTTTTGAGAGTTGACAATAGTAACGGTAATTTGCACAAGCTATGAATTGGTCCCAAAGTGATGAATATTCAAGAGGGATATAATAAAAACTTTCATATAGATCATTGGCTATGATAAGTGTGATTCCTTGCAATAGTTTTGCGATATGGAGATGATGATATGTGAGTCATGTTAGTGAGTAATTGTGATTTAGTAAAAATATTAGTGTTAAGGTTTGTGATTCCCTATGCATGCACGTCAAGTCAATAGTTATGCAAAGAAATTATATCCTACTTATGGTGCATTATTCGGTGTTAGTTATGTTCAATGCATGTTTATGACCATTTTCATTTTTTGGTTAGTTGCTTCTCAATCTATTTGCTAGCCTTCATTTTTAATAAGCGGAAATACTGCTTGTGCATCCAAAATCCTTAAACCCAAGTTGTGCCAAATGAGTCCACTATACCTACCTATATGCGGTATTTCAATGCCGTTCCAAGTAAATTTGCGTGTGCCAACTCTAGTTTTCAAAATAATTTTTCTGTTTTGTGTGCCCGTACCGCTCATGAAGCGGCTGGGGGTGGCCAATATTTTCCATGCTAGGTGTGTTATTCTCACGATGAGTGCCTATTCACTTATCATTGCACGAGAGTATGGTTGGTAATAGGGATGCCCAGTCCCACAATGAAATCAAAATTAATAACAACAAAATTCCTTGGAAAGTGATGGTATGGAGGGCACCCGTGGATACGGCTAGTCATGGATTGTGAAAGAATGGTGGAAAGGAAATAAACTTTACTTTCTGTTTGGGAACCACCTATGATGTGTCTAGCATGGAAAATATTGGGAATTCTCGGTCGTTTTAGTTGACAGGAAAAGCATGCCTCTCAAAATATTTTTATCTCTCCAATTTAAGCTTTGAGCTCTGGCACATTTGACAAATCTCTACTTCCCTCTGCGAAGGGCCTATCTATTTACTTTTATGCAATTTTTATTTTTATTTGAGTCTCCATCTTCTCTTATAAAGCACCAACTAGAGAGCACTATTGTCATACTTGTGCATTGGATGTAGCTAATATTTGAGTGTGTTTCATGAATGGATCAATGATTGAGCATAATGGGCTAGGGATAACTTTCTTTAGCGTTAATATTTTGAAAAACATGGTTGCTTGTTAGTATGCTTGAGTATCTATATTTTCATGTCAAACTATAGAATATTGCTTTGAATCATACAAGTCCAATGTCCATGCTATAAAAGAAAACAATATGTGATGAATATGTTAGGCAGCATTCCACATCAAAAATTCTGTTTTTATCATTACCTACTCGAGGACGAGCAGGAATTAAGCTTGGGGATGCTGATACGTCTCCAACGTATCTATAATTTTTGATCGTTCCATGCTGTTATATTATCAATCTTGAATGTTTTTATAAGCATTTACAACAATTATATATCATTTTTGGAGACTAACCTATTAACTTAGTGCCCAGTGCCAGTTGTTGTTTTCTGCCCTGTTTTTGTTTTACAGAAAATCAATACCAAACGAAGTCCAAATGCCACAAAACATTTTGAAGATTTTTTATTGGCCAAGATAAACACTAGAAGCTTCAGGAGAGGGCCAAAAGACCCAGGAGGTGGCCACGAGCCACCAGGGCGCGCCTGGGGGGGGGGGGAGCAGGCGCGCCCTGGTGCCTCGTGGGCCCCCATTTGCTCCGTTTGACCTAATTCCAGCACTATAAATTTAGAAAAAATCAGAAACCCTCAGGGGAGTCCATGAAATACTTTTTCTGCCACCGCAAGTTTCTGTTCCAGAGAGATCCCATCTGGAGGCCTTCTCCAGTACTCCGCCGAAGGGGGAATCGATCACGGAGGGGCTCTACATCAACCTTGCTGCCCTTCCGATGATGCGTGAGTAGTTTACCACAGACCTTCGGGTCCATAGTTAGTAGCTAGATGGCTTCTTCTCTCTTTTTGATCTTCAATACAATGCTCTCCTCGATGTTCTTGGAGTTCTATCCGATGGAATCACTTTTTGCGGTGTGTTTGTTGGGATCCGATGAATTGTGAGTTTATGATCAGATTATCCATGAATATATTTGAGTCTTTGCTGCACTCTTTTATGCATGATTATTATAGTCTTGTATTTCTTCTCCGATCTATTGATTTGGTTTGGCCAACTGAGTTGATTTATCTTGCCATGGGAAGAGGTGCTTTGTAATGGGTTCGATCTTGCGGTGCTCAATCCCAGTGACAGAAAGGGACATGACACGTATGTATCGTTGCTATTAAGGGTAAAAAGATGGGGTTTATTCATACATGAGTTTACCTTGTCTACATCATGTCATCGTTCTTAAGGCATTACTTCGTTCTTTTATGGACTTAATACACTAGATGCATGCTGGATAGCGGTCGATGTGTGGAGTAATAGTAGTAGATGCAGGCAGGAGTCGGTCTACTTGTATTGGATGTGATGCCTATATACATGATCATTGCCTTGGATATCGTCATGATTATTTGCTTTTTTATCAATTGCCCAACAGTAATTTGTCTACCCACCGTTTGCTATTTTCTTGAGAGAAGCCTCTAGTGAAAACTATGGCCCCCGGGTCTATCTAAATCATATTACTAAAACCCTAAAAATATTGCTGCCATTTTCTTTTATTTATTTTATTTTGTATTTTTGTTTCAATCTATCAATCTATCACATACAATTTAATCTTGCAATTTACCGCCGAGGGATTGACAACCCCTCGTTTGCGTTGGGTGCAAGGGTTTGTTGTTTGTGTGCAGCTACTGCGAACGAGGTGTTTTGTGATTCTCCTACTGGTTCGATAACCTTGGTTTCATAACTGAGGGAAATACTTTTCTCTACTATGCTGCATCATCCCTTCCTCTTCGGGGATAATACCAACGCAAGCTACAAGTAGCGGATAGCGGTCGATGGGTGGAGTAATAGTAGTAGATGCAGGCAGGAGTCGGTCTACTTGTCTCGAACGTGATGCCTATATACATGATCATTGCCATGAATCCGTTATAATTATTCGCTTTTCTATCAATTGCCCAACAGTAATTTGTTTACCCACCGTATGCTATTTGTTCGAGAGAGAAGCCTCTAGTGAAAACTATGGCCCCCGGGTCTATCTTTATCATATATAAAAACAGAAAAATACCTTGCTGTAATTTATTTACTTTTATTTTGTTTAGTAATTTACTTTATCTATTTACCATTATCAGACTTAATCCTTGCAAATAACCGCCAAGAGGACTTAAAACCCTCTTATTTGCGTTGGGTGCAAGTGTTTGCTTTTGTGTGTGCAGGTGCTCCTTACGAGATTTTGCGTGGTTCTCCTACTGGATTGATAACCTTGGTTTTTAACTGAGGGAAATACTTATCTCTACTGTACTACATCATCCTCTCCTCTTTGGGGAAATACCAACGTAGACTACAAGTAGCAGGATGAATTTCTGGCGCCGTTGTCGGGGAGACATCATCAAAACCTATAAAGTACCTTCGCACAAACTATCAATCACTTGCATTTATTTTATTTGCCTTTTTAATTGCATTTGCCTCTCGTTTTCATCTCCCCCACTTCTATTTTTTTTACAAAAACACAAAAATATTTTTATTTGCTTGTTTGCTTGTTTGCTCCATCACTATGGCGAGTTCTTCGCTCGTTACTATTACCCCTGAAAATGAAGTGTTTAATTTTAAACAAAGGGGAGGAGAGAATTTAAAAGATGCTTGGTACAGGATTTGCGATTCTCAAAATAGATCAACTCGTAAGCAATCCACTACCGTTCTTCTAGATTTGTGCTTGACACTATTACCGGAGGGAATTTCTTGATGTGTCCCACTTTGGATGCTTTCAAAGCTATGGGAAATTTAGTGGGTTCACACCCTATCATTATTAATGACACTGCATTGACCTTGGAACATGTTATGCAAAGGTTAGAGGCTATTGAAAATAAAATGACTACTATCGAACACCTTGAGAATTTAGATAAAAAGGTTCATAATCATATTACCCAATTTGGTTCTAAGGTGGGAATTACATTGAAAACTTTAAAGGAAAAGGAACCGGTAATTAATGAAAGAATAGAACAAAGTCCCGCTAGAATCGATAAGTTAGAGGAAATTATCAATAATTTGGGTTCCGCTTTTTCCTCCGTTAAAATTATTGATAGGACTCCTCCCAATAAAAATTGCAAGTTTATGTATGTTCCAAAACTAAGGGTACCACTTCTAGCAAGGAAAATGAGGATCTTAAAATGATTAGCGTGCACCCCAATTTTGTTGATATGATAAAAGAACCTATCTATGAAAGCAAAATTCTTGATTTTGTGCCTAGAAGCGTGATGATGAGAAACTCATATGTTGAACCTCCTAAAAGGAGTGGGTGTGTAATTGAGGGATTGGAAACCAAGGATGACTACACTTGAAACTATGCATTATGCCTAGCTAGGGGCATAAAACAATAGCGCTTGTTGGGAGGCAACCCGATGAATAAAACAATTTTTTGTTTTTGCTTTCTGTTTTTGTGTGATTATGGCCTCTATTATGATTGTGTTTTTATATTTTAATTAGTGTTTGTGCCAAGTAATGCCTTTGGGATGATTTGGAAGATAGTATGATTGATGCTGTTTGAAAACAGAAACTTTTGCGTCCAGTACTGGAATTTTAGTTTTTTGCTGGAGCGTCAAAAATTGCTGAAATTTTTACACAGTATTTTAATATGAATTTCCCACGTTTTCCTAATATTTCAGAATTTTTGGAGTTAAATAAGTATGATCATAATTCAGATATTTATAGACTGTTCTGTTTTAGACAGATTCTGTTTTTGTTGCATAGTTTGCTTATTTTGATGTATCTATGGATCGTATCCGGGGGTATGAGTCATGGAGAAGTTGGAGTACAGTAGAATTATGCCAATATTAAATATGAATCAATTTACTACAGCACTTAGAGTTTAAGATTTATTTGTTATACTAATGGATCTCACGAGGTTTCTGTTGAGTTTTGTGTGCTGAAGTTTTCAAGTTTTGGGTGAGACTACGATGTATAAGGGAATAAGGAGTGGAAAGAGCCTAAGCTTGGGGATGCCCAAGGAACCCCAAGGTAATATTCAAGGAAGACTCAAGTGCCTAAGCTTGGGGATGCCCCAGATGGCATCCCCTCTTTCGTCTACAATCTATCGGTAACTCACTTAGAGCTATATTTTTATTCATCACATGATATGTGTTTTACTTGGAGCGTCTTGTGCTATAGTTTGTTTGCTTTTTAGTTTGTCACAATCAAATTTGCTTAACACACCTTTTTGAGAGGGACACACATTATTCGTGATTTGTTAGAATACTCTATGTGCTTCGCTTATATCTTTTGAGCTAGGCAGTTGCTCTAGTGCTTCACTTATATCTTTTCGAGCACGGCGGTGGTCTTTATATTTTAAATAAATAGTTGCACTCTCATGCTTCACTTATATCTTTTTGAGAGTCTAATAAATAGCAATGGTAATATGCACGGGTTAGGAATTTGGTCCTGATATGATAGGTATTCAAGAGGGATATAATAAAAACTTTCATGTAGATCACTGAATATGACAAATTTGATTCCTTGCAATAGTTTTGCGATATTAAGATGGTAATATGGGGGAGGTACTAGTAGATGATTGTGGTTTAGTAAGAATAATTGTGTTAAGGTTTGTGATTCCCGAAGCATGCACGTATGGTCTGTCGTTATGCCATGAAATTGGAGCATGATTTATTATTGATTGTCTACCTTATGAGTGGCGGTTGATACGTCTCCAATGTATCTATATTTTTTGATTATTCCATGCTATTATATTATCAATCTTGGATGTTTTTATATACATTTACATCAATTATATATCATTTTGGGACTAACCTATTAACTTAGTGCCCAGTGCCGGTTGCTGTTTTTTGCCTGTTTTTGGTTTTCCAGAATATCAGTACCAAATGAAGTCCAAATGCCACAAAACTTTTTGGAGATTTTTTTCTGGACACAACAAGTACTGGAAGCTTCGGGAGAGGGCCAGAAGATGAAGCAGTGGCCCACGAGGCACCAGGGCGCACACCAGGGGACGCCCTGGTGGCTCGTGGGGCCCACACAGCTCCGTTTGACCTAATTCCACCTCTATAAATTCTCTAAAATCAGGAAACCAATAGAGGAGTCCACGAAATACTTTTTCCGCCGCCGCAAGCTTCTGTTCTCGAGAGATCCCATCTGGGGGCCTTTTCCGGCACTCCGCCGGAGGGGGAATCGACCACGGAGGGGCTCTCCATCAACCTTACTGCCCTTCTGATGATGCGTGAGCAGTTTACCACAGACCTTCGGGTCCATAGTTAGTAGCTAGATGGCTTCTTCTCTCTTTTTGATCTTCAATACAATGTTCTCCTCGATGTTCTTGGAGTTCTATCCGATGTAATCACTTTTTGCGGTGTGTTTGTTGGGATCCGATGAATTGTGAGTTTATGATCAGATTATCCATGAATATTATTTGAGTCTTCTCTGAACTCTTTTATGCATGATTATTATAGCTTCGTATTTCTCTCCAATCTATTGATTTGGTTTGGCCAACTAGATTGATTTATCTTGCAATGGGAGAGGTGCTTTGTAATGGGTTCGATCTTGCGGTGCTCAATCCCAGTGACCGAAAGGGACATGACACGTATGTATCATTGCTATTAAGGGTAAAAAGATGGGGTTTATTCATGCATGAGTTTACTTTGTCTACATCATGTCATCTTGCTTAAGGCGTTACTCCGTTCTTCATGAACTTAATACACTAGATGCATGCTGGATAGTGGTTGATGTGTGGAGTAATAGTAGTAGATGCAGGCAGGAGTCGGTCTACTTGTCTCGGACGTGATGCCTATATACATGATCATTGCCTTGGATATCATCATGATTATTTGCTTTTCTATCAATTGCCCAACAGTAATTTGTTCACCCACCGTATGTTGTTTCCATGAGAGAAGCCTCTAGTGAAAACTATGGCCCCAGGGTCTATCTAAATCATATTTTAAAAATCCTAAAAATACCTTGCTGCACTTTTACTTTATTTATTTTATTTTATATTTTTAGTTTAATCTATCTATCTATCACATACAATTTAATCTTGCAATTAACCGCCGAGGGATTGACAACCCCTTGTTTGCGTTGGGTGCAAGGATTTGTTGTTTTGTGTGCAGGTGCTGCTAACGAGGTGTTGCGTAATTCTTCTACTGGATTGATAACCTTGGTTTCATAACTAAGGGAAATACTTATCTCTACTGTACTGCATCTCCCTTCCTCTTCAGGGAATTACCAACGCAGCTCACAAGTAGCAGGAAGAATTTCTGGCGCCGTTGCCGGGGAGACATCATCAACATCTATCAAGTACCTACGCATAAATCTTACATATCCTTGCATTTACTTTATTTGCCTTTGCCTCTCATTTTCATATCCCCCACTTCTAATTTTTTTTACAAAAATACAAAAATATTTTCCGTTTGCCTATTTGCTAGTTTGCTTGTTCGCTTGCTTGAAGATTCTTATCATGAGTGATTTTGGTATGGCAGAAATTGAAGATGGTAGAACTCCTAAAATTGAAAGTTCTACCAATTTTGATGCTAATTTTTTTGTGTTGGGACATGGGAATGTTATAGGAAAAAGTGTCATCCAAGAATTCTTTAATTGCATTGGAACTTCGGCTTGTGATGATGCTCCTATACTTAAGGAAACCAAAAATTATGCCGATGCTATTTCTGCACTTGTTCTTAAATTGGAAAGAAGGTTTATTCACACCCATCCTACTTTGCAAAGATTGTTTTATGAGTTACCGGTTATTAAAGATCATACAACTAAGAAAATAGCTACCCTTGTTCTCATGAATGAATTTGATCATATAGTACGAGAAGCTAGGGAGATCTTTGATTTTTATGGTATGAACCGTGAAAAACCGGTAATAGATGAAATCCTTTATAATAATGATTACTTGTTGAGGTATTTGTTCCACAATGACCACATCTTTGATGAGAATATTAAAAAAGAAGTTCCTCCTTTGAATATAATCCAACAAGTTTTCAATAGTGTTAATAGACAATACTCTTGGATTGTAGCCGGTAATCAAGAGGGATTTACAAATGGACATCTTGCTAATGCTAAAATTTCTGTGGATGATGTGTTTCATATTACCTTTGAAAAACCCTTCGATGATAGTACATCTTTGGATAAGAAGAAGAAAAGAAGGATGATAATACTTAAAACTATGCATTATGCCTAGCTAGGGGCATAAAACAATAGCGCTTGTTGGGAGGCAACCCAATGAATAAAATAAATTTTTACCTTTTGTTTCTGTTCTTGTGTGTTTACACAATTATGATACTGTTATGATTGTGTTTTTATGTTTTTAATTAGTGTTTGTGCCAAGTAAAGCCTTTGGGATGATTTGGAAGATAGTATAATTGATGCTGTTTGGAAAACAGAAAGTTTTGCGTCCAGTGCTGGAATTTTGTTTCTGTACTGGAGCGTCAGAAAAATCTGAAATTTTTACACAGTATTGGTATATTAATTTCCCACGTTTTCATAATTTTTCAGAATTTTTGGAGTTACAGAAGTATGGTTTTTAAATAGAGTTTTACAGACTGTTCTGTTTTTGACAGATTCTGTTTTTGATGCGTTGCTTGCTTGTTTTGATGAAACTATGGATTGTATCGGGGGGTATAAGCCATGGAGAAGTTAGAATACAGTAGGTATAATGCAAAAATAAAATATGAATGGGTTTGCAACAGTACTTAAAGTAGTGATTTATTTTGTTATATTAACGGATCTCACGAAGGTTTTGTTGAGTTTTGTGTGATTGAAGTTTTCAAGTTTTGAGTGAGATCACGATGGATGAAGGAATAAGGAGTGGCAAGAGATTAAGCTTGGGGATGACCAAGGCACCCCAAGGTAATATTCAAGGAAGACTCAAGCGTCTAAGCTTGGGGATGCCCCGGAAGGCATCCCCTCTTTCTTCTACCAACCATCGTTAATTTTACTTGGAGCTATATTTTTATTCGTCACATGACATGAGTTTTGCTTGGAGCGTCGTGTATTATTTGAGTCTTTGCTTTGTTTGCTTTTTAGTTTGTCACAATCATCTTTGCTGGACACACCTATTTGAGAGAGCCACACGTTTATCATGATTTGTTAGAATACTCTATGTGCTTCACTTAATTTTTTTTTGAGCTAGGCAGTTGCTCTAGTGCTTCACTTAAATATTTTTGAGCACGACGATGGCTATATTTTGAAGAAATGAACTCTCATGCTTCACTTATATTATTTTGAGAGTTGATAAGATAAAATTTTGAAGAAATATTTGCACTCTCATGCTTCACTTATATTATTTTGAGAGTTGATAATAGTAATGGTAATTTGCACAAGATATGAATTTGACCGTTTTCGCTTTTTGGTTGGTTGCTTCTCAATCTATTTGCTAGCCTTCATTTGTACTAAGTAGAAATACTGCTTGTGCATCCAAACTCCTTAAACCCAAGTTGTGCCAAATGAGTCCACCATATCTACCTATATGCGGTATTTCCATGCCGTTCCAAGTAAATTTGCGTGTGCCAACTCTTATTTTCAACATAATTTTTCCGTTTTGTGTGCCCGTACCGCTCATGAAGCGGCAAGGGGTGGCCAATATTTTCCATGCTAGGTGTGTTATTCTCACGATGAGTGTTTATTCACTTGTCATTGCACGAGAGAGAGGCAGGAAATAGGGATGCCCAGTCCTGAAATGAAATGAAATGCAATTTTTTTATATGATAATAATATTAAATTCCTTGGAAAGTGTTGGTATGGAGGGCACCCGTGGATACGGCTATCAATGGATTGTGAAAGAATGGTGGAAAGGAATCAAACTTTATTTTCTGTTTGGGAACCGCCTATAATGTGTCTAGCATGGAAGATACTAGAAATTCTCGTTCGTTTTCGTTGACAGGAAAAGCATGCCTCCCAAAATATTTTATCTCTCTAATTTAAGCTTTGAGCTCTGGCACATTTACAAATCTATGCTTCCCTCTGCGAAGGGCCTATCTATTTACTTTTATGCAATTTTTATTTTTATTTGAGTCTCCATCTTCTCTTATAAAGCACCATCTAGAGAGCACTATTGTCATACTTGTGCATTGGATGTAGCTAATATGGAGTGTGTTTCATGAATGGATCAATGATTGAGCATAATGGGCTAGGGATAACTTTCTTTAGCGTTGATATTTTGAAAGGCATGGTTGCTTGTTAGTATGCTTGAGTATTCATGTCTTCATGTCAAACTATAGACTATTGCTTTGAATCATTCAAGTCCAAATGTCCATGCTACAAAAGAAAAGAGTATATGATGAATATGATAGGCATCATTCCACATCAAAAATTCTGTTTTTATCATTTACCTACTCAAGGACGAGCAGGAATTAAGCTTGGGGATGCTAATACGTCTCCAACGTATCTACAATTTTTAATTGTTCCATGCTGTTATATTATCAATCTTGGATGTTTTTATATACATTTACAGCAATTATATATCATTTTTTGGGACTAACCAATTAACTTAGTGCCCAGTGCCAGTTGCTATTTTTTGCCTGTTTTTGGTTTTCCAGAATATCAGTACAAAATGAAGTTCAAATGCCACGAAACTTTTTGGAGATTTTTTTCTGGACATAACATGTACTGGAAGCTTCGGCAGAGGGCCAGAAGATGAAGCAGTGGCCCACGAGGCACCAGGGCGCGCCCCAGGGGGGGCACGCCCTGGTGGCTCGTGGGGCCCACACAGCTCCGTTTGACCTAATTCCACCTCTATAAATTCTCTAAAATCAGGAAACCAACAGAGGAGTCCACGAAATACTTTTTTCGCCGCCGCAAGCTTCTGTTCTCGAGAGATCCCATCTGGGGGCCTTTTCCGGCACTCCGCCGGAGGGGGAATCGATCACGAAGGGGCTCTTCATCAACCTTGCTGCCCTTCCGATGATACGTGAGTAGTTTACCACAGACCTTCGGGTCCATAGTTAGTAGCTAGATGGCTTCTTCTCTCTTTTTGATCTTCAATACAATGTTCTCCTCGATGTTCTTGGAGTTCTATCCGATGTAATCAGTTTTTGCGGTGTGTTTGTTGGGATCCGATGAATTGTGAGTTTATGATCAGATTATCCATGAATATTATTTGAGTCTTCTCTGAACTCTTTTATGCATGATTATTATAGCTTTGTATTTATCTCCGATCTATTGATTTGGTTTGGCCAACTAGATTGATTTATCTTGCAATGGGAGAGGTGCTTTGTAATGGGTTCGATCTTGCGGTGCTCAATCCCAGTGACAGAAAGGGACATGACACGTATGTATCATTGCTATTAAGGGTAAAAAGATGGGGTTTATTCATGCGTGAGTATACTTTGTCTACATCATGTCATCTTGCTTAAGGCGTTACTCCGTTCTTCATGAACTTAATACACTAGATGCATGCTGGATAGCGGTCGATGTGTGGAGTAATAGTAATAGATGCAGGCAAGAGTCGGTCTACTTGTCTCGGACATGATGCCTATATACATGATCATTGCCTTGGATATCGTCATGATTATTTGCTTTTCTATCAATTGCCCAACAGTAATTTGTTCACCCACCGTATGCTATTTCCATGAGAGAAGCCTCTAGTGAAAACTATGGCCCCCGGGTCTATCTAAATCATATATTAAAAATCCTAAAAATGCCTTGCTGCACTTTTACTTTATTTATTTTATTTTATATTTTTAGTTTAATCTATCTATCTATCACATACAATTTAATCTTGCAATTAACCGCCGAGGGATTAACAACCCCTTGTTTGCGTTGGGTGCAAGGATTTGTTGTTTTGTGTGCAGGTGCTGCTAACGAGGTGTTGTGTGATTCTCCTACTGGATTGATAACCTTGGTTTCATAACTGCGGGAAATACCTATCTCTACTGTACTGCATCTCCCTTCCTCTTCAGGGAATTACCAACGCAGCTCACAAGTAGCAGCGGTCGGGGACGAGCGATGGTCTTTTCCTACCAATCTATCCCCCTAGGGGCATGCGTAGTAGTACTTTGCTTCGAGGGCTAATAAACTTTCGCAATAAGTATGTGAGTTCTTTATGACTAATGTGAGTCCATGGATTATACGCACTCTCACCTTTCCGCAATTTGCTAGCCTCTTCGGTACCGTGCATTGCCCTTTCTCACATCGAGAGTTGGTGCAAACTTCGCCGGTGCATCCAAACCCCGTGATATGATACGCTCTATCACACATAAGCCTCTTTATATCTTCCTCAAAACAGCCACCATACCTACCTATCATGGCATTTCCATATCCATTCCGAGATATATTGCCATGCAACTTCCACCGGTCTTTTTATATGACACACATCATCATTGTCATATTGCTCTGCATGATCATATAGCTGACATAGTATTTGTGGCTCAGCCACCGTTCATCATTTTTTATACATGTTACGCTAGATCATTGCACATCCTGGTACACCGCCATAGGCATTCATATAGAGTCATATATTGTTCTAAGTATCGAGTTGTAATTTTGAGTTGTAAGTAAATAAAAGTGTGATGATCATCATTATTAGAGAATTGTCCCAGTGAGGAAAGGATGATGGAGGCTATGATTCCCCCACAAGTCGGGATGAGGCTCCGGAAAAATATATAATAAAATAATAATAATAAAAAGGAGGCCAAAAGAGCCCACAAAAAAAGTGAATGAGAGAAAAAGAGAGAAGGGACAATGTTACTATCCTTTTTTCACACTTGTGCTTCAAAGTAGCACCATGTTTTTCATAGAGAGAGTCTCCTATGTTGTCACTTTCATATACTAGTGGGAATTTTTCATTATAGAACTTGGCTTGTATATTCCGATGATGGGTTCCTCAAATGCCCGAGGTCTTCATGAGCAAGCAAGTTGGATGCACACCCACTTAGTTTTCATTGTTGAGCTTTCATACACTTATAGCTCTTAGTGCATCCGTTGCATGGCAATCCCTACTCCTCGCATTGACATCAACTGATGGGCATCTCCATAGCCCGTTGATTAGCCGCGTTGATGTGAGACTATCTTCTTATTTTTTGACTTCCCCTTATTATCTCTATCATCATATTCTATTCCACCCATAGTGCTATGTCCATGGCTTGCGCTCATGTATTGCGTGGGGGTTGAAAAAGCTGAAGCGCATTAAAAAGTATGAACCAATTGCTCGGCTTGTCATCGGGGTAGTGCATGATAAATACTTTGTGTGAAGAATATGGAGCATGACAGGATTATATGATTTTGTAGGGATAACTTACTTTAGCATCGTTATTTTGAAAGGCATGATTGTTTGTTAGTATGCCTGAGTATTGATGTCTTTATATCAAATTATAGACTATTGCTTTGAATCATTTGGATCTTATTATTCATACTGTAAAAGAGATTACATGATGAAACATGTTAGGTAGCATTCCACATCAAAAATTCTGTTTTTATCATTTACCTACTCAAGGACGAGCAAGAATTAAGCTTGGGGATGCTTGATACGTCTCCAACGTATCTATAATTTTTGATTGCTCCATGCTATTATACTTTCAATCTTGGATGTTTTATACGAAACTTTATGCAATTATATATCATTTTTGGGGATTAACCTATTAACTCGGTGCCTAGTGCCAGTTGCTGTTTTTTTGCTTGTTTTTGTCTTTTCAGAAAATCATTATCAAAATGTGTCCAAACAAGAAAAAAACTTTGGATTAAATTTTTCTGGACCAGAAGAGACCCACGAAGCTTCGGGAGAAGACTAGAGGACCTACGAGGGAGCGGTAAGCTCAGGGGGTGCGCCCCAGGGGGGTGGCCACGCCCCCAGGCTTGTGGGCCACTCGTGGCATCTCTTGACCTAATTCCAGCGCTATAAATTCTAAAATACTCCCATTATACCAGAGAGATAGAAGAGAAAACCTTTCCGCCGTCGCAAGCCTCTGTTCTTCTATGATCCCATCTGGAGGCCTTCTCCGGTACTCTGCCGGAGGGGGAATCGATCACGGAGGGCTTCTACATCAACCTTACTGCCCCTCCGATGATGTGTGAGTAGTTTACCACAGACCTACGGGTCCATAGCTAGTAGCTAGATGGCTTCTTCTCTCTCTTTGATCTTCAATACCATGTTCTCCTCGATGTTCTTGGAGTTTTATCCGATATAATCTTCTTTTACGGTGTGTTTGTTGGGATTCGATGAATTGTGAGTTTATGATCAGATTATTCATGAGAAATATTTGAGTCTTCTCTGAACTCTTTTATGCATGATTATTATAGCTTTGTATTTCTCTCTGATCTATCGATTTGGTTTGGCCAACTAGATTGGATTCTCTTGCAATGGGAGAGGTGCTTTGTGATGGGTTCAATCTTGTGGTGCTCTATCCCAGTGACAGAAAGGGACATGACACGTATTTGTATTGTTTCCATTAAGGATAAAAAGATGGGTTTTATTCATATTGTTTGAGTTTACTTCTCTACATCATGTCATCTTGCTTAAGGCGTTACTCTGTTTTCATTAACTTAATACCCTAGATGCATGCTGGATAGCGGTCGATGGGTGGAGTAATAGTAGTAGATGCAGGCAGGAGTCGGTCTACTTGTCTCGGACGTGATGCCTATATACATGATCATTGCCATGAATCCGTCATAATTATTCGCTTTTCTATCAATTGCCCAACAATAATTCGTTTACCCACCGTATGCTATTTGTTCGAGAGAGAAGCCTCTAGTGAAAACTATGGCCCCCGGGTCTATCTTTATCATATATAAAAACACAAAAATACCTTGCTATAATTTATTTACTTTTATTTTTTTTAGTAATTTACTTTATCTATTTACCATTATTAGACTTAATCCTTGCAAATAACCGCTAAGAGGATTGACAACCCTCTTATTTGCGTTGGGTGCAAGTGTTTGCTTTTGTGTGTGCAGGTGCTGCTTACGGGATTTTGCGTGGTTCTCTTACTGGATTGATAACCTTGGTTCTTAACTGAGGGAAATACTTATCTCTAATGTACGGCATCATCCTCTCCTCTTCGGGGAAATACCAACGCAGACTACAAGTAGCACCCAACAAACACACTACAAAAGAAGATTACATCGAATAGAACTCCAAGAACACCAAGAAGAACATTGTATTGAAGATCAAAGAGAGAGAAGAAGCCATCTAGCTACTAGCTATGGACCCATAGGTCTGTGGTAAACTACTCACACATCATCGGTAGGGCAACAAGGTTGATGCAGACGCCCTCCGTGATCGATTCCCCCTACGGCAGAGTATCGAAAAAGGCCTCCAGATGGGATCGCGGAAGAACAGAAGCTTGTGGTAGCGGAAAAGTTATTTCGGATGGCTCTCTGTTGGTTTCCCAATATTTGAGAATTTATAGAACTGGAATTAGGTCAGACGGAACCATGTGGGGCCCACAAGGTAACAGGGCGTGCCCTATTGCCTTGCCGTCTCCTCCTTTGCCATCTGGTCTCCTCCCGAAGCTTCTAGGGTCTCTTATGTCCAAGAAAAAAATCGTCAAAAAGTTTCGTAGCGTTTGGACTCCGTTTGGTACTGATTTTTTTGAAAAACCAAAAACAAGCAGAAAACAGCAACTGGCACTACACACTGGGTTAATAGGTTAGTTCCCCAAAATGGTACAAAATAGCATATAATTGGATATAAAACAGCCAATATTGATACTATAATAGCAAGGAATAATAAAAAATAAGAGATACATTGGAGACGTATCAAGCCCCCCATGGAATTCTAACCCACTCACTCTCACTTGAATACACTCAAGTGGAGGGTCACTCTCTTCCTTCCATGCCCCTTCGGGAGGGCAAACTACTACTTGTGAACTGCGTTAGGATTTCCCCGAAGAGGAGAGGATGATGCAGTACAGTGGAGATACGTATTTCCCTCAGTTAAGAACCAAGGTTATCAATCCAGTAGGAGAACCTCACAGAACCTCGTTAGTAGCACCTACACACACAAAAGCAAACACTTGCACCCAACGCAAATAAGAGGGTTGTCAATCCCCTTAGCGGTTATTTGCAAGGATTAATTCTGATAGTGATAGATAGATAAAATAAAATATAAAATAAAATGAAAGTAAATAAAACAGAGTAACGCCTTAAGCAAGATGAGTAAATAAAACAGAGTAACGCAAATAAGAGGGTTGTCAATCCCCTTAGCGGTTATCTACTATTACTCCACCCATCGACCGCTATCCAGCATGCATCTAGGGTATTAAGTATAAAACAGAGTAACGCCTTAAGCAAGATGACATGATGTAGACAAAGTAAACTCAAGCAATATGATTAAACACCATCTTTTTATCCTTAATGGCAGCAATACAAATATGTGTCTTGTCCCTTTTTGTCACTGGGATATAGAACACTGCAAGATTGAACCCATCACAAAGCACCTCTCCCATTGCAAGATAAACCAATCTAATTGGCCAAACCAAATCGATAGATCAGAGAGAAATACAAAGCTATAATAATCATGCATAAAATAGTTCAGAGAAGACTCAAATATTTCTCATGAATAAGCTGATCATAAACTCACAATTCATCGGATCCCAACAAACAGACCGCAAAAGAAGATTACATCGGATATAACTCCAAGAACATCGAGGAGAACTTTGTATTGAAGATCAAAGAGAGAGAAGAAGCCATCTAGCTAGTAGCTATGGACCCGTAGGTCTGTGGTAAACTACTCACACATCATCGGAAGGGCAGGAAGGTTTATGTAGAAGCCCTTTGTGATCGATTCCCCCTCCGGCAAAGTACCGGAAAAGGCCTCCAGATGGGATTGCAGAATAACAGAGGCTTGCGGTGGTGGAAAGGTTTTCTCTTCTGTCTCTCTGGTATATTGGGATTATTTTGGAATTTATAGTGAAGGAATTAGGTCAGGAGGTGCCACGAGGGCCCCACAAGCCTGGGGGGCACGCCCACCCCCTGGGGCCCGCCTCCCGAGCTTGTCGCTCGCTCGTAACTCCTCTGGTCTTCTCTCGAAGCTTCCAGGGTCTCTTCTGGTCCAGAAAAAATTAATCCAAAGTTTTCTCTTTGTTTGGACTCTGTTTGATAATGAT
Source organism: Elymus sibiricus (assembly GCA_039707655.1). Classification (NCBI taxonomy): domain Eukaryota; kingdom Viridiplantae; phylum Streptophyta; class Magnoliopsida; order Poales; family Poaceae; genus Elymus; species Elymus sibiricus. The sequence goes on from CM077664.1 coordinate 347,532,656, forward strand.
TTTCTAAAAAGACAAAAACGAGCAAAAAAACAGCAACTGGCACTGGGCACTAGGTTAATAGGTTAGTCCCAAAAAATGATATATAATGTCATATAATTGCATATAAAACATCCAAGATTGATACTATAATAGCATGGAACAATAACAAATTATAGATACGTTGAGACATATCGAGAATCCCCATCCTTAATTCCTGCTCGTCCTCGAGTAGGTAAATGATAAAAACAGAATTTTTGATGTGGAATGCTACCAAACATGTTTCATCATGTAATTCTCTTTTACGGTATGAATATTAAGATCCGAATGATTCAAAGCAATAGTCTATAATTTGATATAAAGACATCAATACTCAGGCATACTAACAAACAATCATGTCTTTCAAAATAAAAAATGCTAAAGAAAGTTATCCCTACAAAATTATATAATCCGGTCATGCTCCATCTTCTTAACACAAAGTATTTATCATGCACTACCCCGATGACAAGCCGAGCAATTGGTTCATACTATTTAATGTGCTTCAGCTTTTTCAACCCCCACGCAATACATGAGCGCAAGCCATGGATATAGCACTATGGGTGGAATAGAATATGGTGGTAGAGATAAATAAGGGGAAGTCAAAAAGGAATATAGTCTCACATCGACGCGGCTAATCAACGGGGTATGGAGATGCCCATCAATTGATGCCAATGCGAGGAGTAGGGATTGCCATGCAACGGATGCACTAAGAGATATAAGTGTATGAAAGCTCAAAATAAAAACTAAGTGGGTGTGCATCCAACTTGCTTGCTCATGAAGACCTCGGGCATTTGAGGAAGCCCATCATCGGAATATACAAGCCAAGTTCTATAATGAAAAATTCCCACTAGTATATGAAAGTGACAAAACAGGAGACTCTCTATATGAAAAACATGGTGCTACTTTGAAGCACAAGTATGGAAAAGGATAGTAACACTGCCCCTTCTCTCTTTTTCTCTCATTTTTTTCTTTCTTTTTTCTCTTTTTTTCTTTTTTACCTTTTTCCCTTTTTTTCTTGGGCTCTTTTTTGGCCTTTTTTTTTCTTCTTTTTTTATTTCCTCACTGGGACAATGCTCTAATAATGATGATCATCATACTTCTATTTACTTACAACTCAAAAATTACAACTCGAAACTAGAACAAATATGACTCTATGTGAATGCCTCTGGCAGTGTACCAGGATGTGCAATGTACTAGCGTAACATGTATAAAAAATGATGAACGGTGGCTGAGCCACAAATACTATGTCAGCTATATGATCATGCAAAGCAATATGACAATGATGATGTGCGTCATATAAAAAGAACGGTGGAAGTTGCATGGCACTATATCTCGGAATGGCTATGGAAATGCCATAATAGCTAGGCATGGTGGCTGTTTTGAGGAAGATATAAGGAGGCTTATGTGTGATAGAGTGTATCATATCACGGGGTTTGGATGCACCGGCGAAGTTTGCACCGACTCTCGATGTGAGAAAGGGCAATGCACGGTACCGAAGAGGCTAGCAAATTGCGGAAAGGTGAGAGTGCGTATAATCCATGGACTCACATTAGTCATAAAGAATTCACATATTTATTGCAAAAGTTTATTAGCCCTCGAAGCTTTTACTACTACGCATGCCCCTAGGGGGGGGGGGTTGGTAGGAGTTAACCATCGCGCGCCCCCGACCCTCACGCAAAGGACGGCAATCAATAATAAATCATGCTCCAACTTCTTAGCATAACGACAGACCATACGTGCATGCTTCGGGAATCACAAACCTTATCTCAATTATTCTTACTAAATCAAAATTATCTACTAGCACCTCCTACATATTACCATCTTAATATTGCAAAACTATTGCAAGGAATCAAACTTATCATATTCAGTGATCTACATGAAAGTTTTTATTATATCCCTCTTGAATACCTATCATATTAGGACCAAATTCATAACCCGTGCATATTACCATTGCTATTTATTAGACTCTCAAAAAGATATAAGTGAAGCATGAGAGTGCAACTATTTCTTTAAAATATAACCACCATCGTGCTCTAAAAGATATAAGTGAACCACTAGAGCAACTGCCTAGCTCAAAAGATATAAGTGAAGCACATAGACTATTCTAACAAATAAATCTTAAACTCTAAGAACTGTTGTAAATTGATTCATATTTAATATTGGCATAATGCTACTGTATTCCAACTTCCCCATGGCTTATACCCCCCGATACAATCCATAGATTCATCAAAATAAGCAAACTATGCAACAAAAACAGAATCTGTCTAAAACATAACAGTCTGTAAAGATCTGAATAAAAGTCATACTTCTGTAACTCCAAAAATTCTGAAAAATTAGGAATTCATATTCCAATACTTTGTAAAAAATTCAGAATTTATTGACGCTCCAGCAAAAAATCAAAATTCCAGCACTGGACGCAAAAGTTTTTGTTTTCAAACAGCATCAATCATACTATCTTCCAAATCATCCCAAAGGCATTACTTGGCACAAACACTAATTAAAACATAAAAACACAATCATAACAGAGGCTATAATTGTGTAAACACACAAGAACAAAATGTAAAACAAAATTTTATTTTATTTATTGGGTTGCCTCCCAACAAGCGCTATTGTTTTATGCCCCTAGCTAGGCGTAATGCATAGTTTCAAGTGTTGTCATCTTTGGTCTTTGCTAATTTAGGTGGGTTATTCTTGAACCCGGGAGGTGATGTCTACTACAAAACTTGTTCTTGTAGACTCGTGTTGGGCCTCCAAGCGCAGAGTTTTGTAGGACAGTAGCAATTTTCCCTCAAGTGGATGACCTAAGGTTTATCAATCCGTGGGAGGCGTAGGATGAAGATGGTCTCTCTCAAACAACCCTGCAACCAAATAACAAAGAGTCTCTTGTGTCCCCAACACACCCAATACAATGGTAAATTGTATAGGTGCACTAGTTCGGCGAAGAGATGGTGATACAAGTGTAGTATGGATAATAGATATAGGTTTTTGTAGTGCGAACAATAAAAAAAACAGCAAGGTAGCAAGTAACAAAAGTGAGCATAAACGGTATTGCAATGCTTAGAAACAAGGCCTAGGGTTCATACTTTCACTAGTGCAATCTCTCAACAATGCTAACATAATTGGATCATATAACCATCCCTCAACGTGCGATAAAGAATCACTCCAAAGTTCCTCTTAGCGGAGAACATAAGATAGAAATTGTTGTAGGGTACGAAACCACCTCAAAGTTATCCTTTCCGATCAATCTATTGAGCTATTCCTATAAGTGTCACAAACAGCCCTAGAGTTCGTACTAGAATAACACCATATGATACACATCAACCAACTCTAATGTCACCTAGATACTCCAATGTCACCACAAGTATCCGTGAGTTGATTATTCGATATGCATCAAAACAACTTCAGATTCATAATATTCAATCCACACAAAGAACTTCAAAGAGTGCCCCAAAGTTTCTTATCGTAGAAAAGATAATGAAAACATGCAACAACCCCTATGCATAGATTACCCCAATGTCACCACGGGAATCCGCGAGTTGAGTGCCAAAACATATATCAAGTGAATCAATATAATACCCCATTGTCTCCACGGGTATTCATATGCAGGACATACATCAAGTGTTCTCAAATCTGAAATATTCAATCCAACAATAACGAAACCTCAAAGGGAAAAGATCCGATTCATCACAACAAGGATAGAGAGGGAAGAAACACCATATGATCCAACTATATTAACAAAGCTCGCGATACATCAAGATCGTGCCAAATCAAGAACAGGAGAGAGAGAGATAAAACACATAGCTACTGGTACAAACCCTCAGCCCCGAGGGTGAACTACTCCCTCCTCATCATGGAGACCACCGGGATGATGAAGATGGCCTCCGGTGATGCTTTCCCCCCTCCGGCAGGGTGCCGGAAAAGGGCTGTAGATGAGATCGTGGAGGTACAGAAGCTTGCGGCGCCGTAAAAACTCATCTAGGTTAACTTTCGGGGGTTTCTGAATATATAGGATTTTTCAGCGTTCGAATCAGGTCAGACGGAGCCACGTGGGCCCCACAAGGTACCAGGGCGCGCCTGGGGGTGGTGGTGCGCCCTGGTGCCTCGTGGGCACTGGGTGGCCCCCCTCCAGTGGGTCTTGGTTCCAGTATTTTTTATTTATTCCATAAAAAATCTCCAAAAAGTTTCATCCAATTCCAAGAACTTTTATTTCTGCACAAAAAACAACACCATGGCAATTCTGCTGAAAACAGCATCAGTCCGGGTTAGTTCTAATCAAATCATACCAAAACCATATAGAATTGTTATAACCATGGCATGAATACTTCATAAATTATAGATATGTTGGAGACGTATTAGGAGGCTCTTTGTGTTTCCCATTACTTTCAGAAAATAAAGCAATTCTATTGTCTAAGGTGTCTAGCCTCTTGTTGCAAATAGTAAAAAGATTATTCATGCGATTAAGATTGCCAATAATATTTTTAAGAGGTTCATTAGACTTTTGTAACTCAACCAAATTTTTTTGTATCTCACCTAATTTTTCCAAAATTTGAATCCCTTCTTGGGTATAATTAAGTCCTTTCTGCAAGGGTGGAGTTCCCACCATTCCTTCTATTAGTTCATAAGCAGTATTAGGGTCATTATCAATGAAATTTTCTTTAGTGGCAAAATACAAGAGTTGTCTATTTGGCATATTTAGCCCTACATAAAAGTTTCGCAACAAAATTTTCATATCCCCTTTTATGGTGCAAACACGATAACATTCCATTATCCTATACCAAGCATCTTTTAAATTTTCTCCTTGTATATGTTTGAAGTAAAGAACTTCAAAGTCCGGTGACAAAGGAGGGATGGTGATACTAGTCATAATGACAAAACAAGCAAACTAGTAAACAGACAAATGAAAAAGCAAATAAAAATATTTTTGTGTTTTTGTAAAATTGTTTTAGAAGTGGTGGAGATGAAAACGAGAGGCAAATGGAAAAAAGGCAAATAAAATAAATGCAAGTGGATGATAGTTTGTGCGAAGGTACTTGATAGGTTTTGGTGATGTCTCCCCGGCAACGGCGCCAGAAATTCTTCCTGCTACCTGTGAGCTGCGTTGGGATTTCCTCGAAGAGGAGAGGATGATGCAGTACAATAGAGATAAGTATATCCCTTAGTTAAGAACCAAGGTTATCAATCCAGTAGGAGAACCACACAGAACCTCGGTAGCAGCACCTACACACACAAAAGCAAACACTTGCACCCAACGCGAATAAGAGGGTTGTCAATCCTCTTAGCGGTTATTTGCAAGGATTAATTCTGATAGTGATAGATAGATAAAGTAAAATACTAAATAAAATAAAGATAAATAAATTGCAGCAAGGTATTTTTGGATTTTAATATATGATAAAAGAAGACCCGAGGCCATAGTTTTCACTAGAGACTTCTCTCTCGAACACATAGCATACGGTGGGTAAACAAATTACTGTTAGGCAATTGATAGAAAAGCAAATAATTATGACGGATTCATGGCAATGATCATGTATATAGGAATCACGTCCAAGAGAAGTAGACTGACTCCTGCCTGCATCTACTACTATTACTCCACCCATCGACCGCTATCCAGCATGCATCTAGGGTATTAAGTATAAAACAGAGTAACACCTTAACCAAGATGACATGATGTAGATAAAGTAAACTCAAGCAATATGATTAAACCCCATATTTTTATCCTTAATGTCAACAATACAAATATGTGTCTTGTTCCTTTCTGTCACTGGGATATAGAACACCGCAAGATTGAACCCATCACAAAGCACCTCTCCCATTGCCAGATAAACCAATCTAGTTGGCCAAACCAAATCGATAGATCGGAGAGAAATACAAAGCTATAATAATCATGCATAAAATAGTTCAGAGAAGACTCAAACATTTCTCATGAATAATCTGATCATAAACTCACAATTCATCGGATCCCAACAAACACACCGCAAAAGAAGATTACATCGGATAGAACTCCAAGAACATCGAGGAGAACTTTGTATTGAAGATCAAAGAGAGAGAAGAAGCCATCTAGCTACTAGCTATGGACCCGTAGGTCTGTGGTAAACTACTCACACATCATCGGAAGGGCAGCAAGGTTGATGTAGAAGCCCTCCATGATCGATTCCCCCTCTGGCAAAGTACCGGAAAAGGCCTCCAGATGGGATCGCGGAAGAACAGAGGCTTGCGGTGGCGGAAAGGTTTTCTCTTCTGTCTCTCTGGTATATTGGGAATATTTTGGAATTTATAGCGAAGGAATTAGGTCAGGAGGTGCCATGAGGGGCCCACAAGCCTGGGGGCCCGCCCACCCCCCTGGGGCGTACCTCCCGAGCTTGTCGCTCCCTCGTAACTCCTCTAGTCTTCTGCCGAAGCTTCCAGGGTCTCTTCTGGTCCAGAAAAAATTAATCCAAAGTTTTTTCTTTGTTTGGACTCCGCTTGATAATTATTTTGTGAAAAGACTAAGACAAGCAAAAAACAGCAACTGGCACTGGGCACTAGGTTAATAGGTTAGTCCCAAAAAATGATATATAATGGCATATAATTGCATATAAAACAGCCTAGATTGATACTATAATAGCATGTAACGATAAAAAATTATAGATACGTTGGAGGCGTATCAAACGCCTTAAGCAAGATGACATGATGTAGACAAAGTAAACTCAAGCAATATGATTAAACCCCATCTTTTTATCCTTAATGGCAACAATACATATACGTGTCTTGTCCCTTTATGTCACTGGGATATAGAACACCGCAAGATTGAACCCATCACAAAGCACCTATCCCATTGCAAGATAAATCAATCTAGTTGGCCAAACCAAACAGATAGATCGGAGAGAAATACAAAGCTATAACAATCATGCATAAAAGAGTTCTGAGAAGACTCAAATATTTCTCATGAATAATCTGATCATAAACTCACAATTCATTGGATCCCAACAAACACACCGCAAAAGAAGATTACATCGGATAAAACTCCAAGAACATCGAGGATAACTTTGTATTGAAGATCAAAGAGAGAGAAGAAGACATCTAGCTTCTAGCTATGGACCCGTAGGTTTGTGGTAAACTACTCACACATCATCAGAAGGGCAACAAGGTTGATGTAGAAGCCCTCCATGATCGATTCCCCCTCCGGCAGAGTACCGGAAAAGGCCTCCAGATGGGATCACGGAAGAACAGTGGCTTGCGGCGGCGGAAAGGTTTTCTCTTCTGTCTCTCTAGTGTATTGGGAATATTTTGGAATTTATAGCGCTGAAATTAGGTCAAGAGGTGCCACGAGGGACCCACAAGCCTGGGGGGCGCGCCTACCCCCCTGGGGCGCGCCCCCTGAGCTTGTCGCTCCCTCGTGACTATAATAGCATGGAACAATCAAAAATTATAGATACGTTGGAGACGTATCAAGCATCCCAAAACTTAATTCCTGCTCGTCCTCGAGTAGGTAAATGATAAAAACAGAATTTTTGATGTGGAATGCTACCTAACATGTTTCATCATGTAATTGTCTTATACGGTATGAATATTAAGATCCGAATGATTTAAAGCAAAAGTCTATAATTTGATATAAAGACATCAATACTCAGGCATACTAACAAACAATCATGTCTTTCAAAATAGAAATGCTAAAGAAACTTATCCCTACAAAATCATATAATCTTGTGATGCTACATCTTCTTGACACAAAGTATTTATCATGCACTACCGCGATGACAAGCCGAGCAATTGGTTCGTACTTTTTAACACGCTTCAGCTTTTTCAACCCCCACGCAATACATGAGCGCAAGCCATGGATATAGTACTATGGGTGGAATAGAATATGATGGTAGAGATTAATAAGGGGAAGTCAAAAAAGAAGATAGTCTCACATCGGCGCGGCTAATCAACGGGCTATGGAGATGCCCATCAATTGATGTCAATGCAAGGAGTAGGGATTGCCATGCAACAGATGCACGAAGAGCTATAAGTGTATGAAAGCCCAAAATAAAACTAAGTGGGTGTGCATCCAACTTGCTTGCTCATGAAGACCTCGGGCATTTGAGGAAGCCCATCATTGGAATATACAAGCCAAGTTCTATAATGAAAAATTCCCACTAGTATATGAAAGTGACAACATAGGAGACTCTCTATATGAAAAACATGGTGCCACTTTGAAGCCCAAGCATGAAAAAAGATAGTAACACTGCCCTGCTCTCTTTTTCTCTCATTTTTTTGTGGGCTCTTTTTGGCCTCTTTTTTTCTCTATTTTTTTATTTCCTCACTGGGACAATGCTCTAATAATGATGATCATCACACTTCTATTTACTTACAACTCAAAATAAAATTACAACTCGATACTAGAACGAATATGACTCTATATGAATGCCTCTGGCAGTGTACCAGGATGTGCAATGATACTAGCGTAACATGTATAAAAAATAATGAACGATGGCTGAGCCATAAATACTATGTCAGCTATATGATCATGCAAAGCAATATGACCATGATGATGTGTGTCATATAAAAAAGAACGGTGGAAGTTGCATGGCAATATATCTCGGTATGGCTATGGAAATGCCAAAATAGGTAGGTATGGTGGCTGTTTTGAGGAATATATAAGGAGGCTCATGTGTGATAGAGCGTATCATATCACGGGGTTTGGATGCACCGGCGAAGTTTGCACTGACTCTCGATATGAGAAAGGGCAATGCACGGTACCGAAGAGGCTAGCAAATTGCGGAAAGGTGAGAGTGCGTATAATTCATAGACTCACATTAGTCATAAAGAACTCACATACTTATTGCGAAAGTTTATTAGCCCTCGAAGCAAAGTACTACTACGCATGCCCCTAGGGGGATAGATTGGTAGGAAAAGACCATCGCTCGTCCCCGACTGCCACTCATAAGGTAGACAATTAATAATAAATCATGCTCCAACTTCTTAGCATAACGACAAATCATACGTCATGCTTCGGGAATGACAAACCTTAACACAAATATTCTTACTAAACCACAATTATCTACTAGCACCTCCCACATATTACCATCTTAATATCGCAAAACTATTGCAAGGAATCAAACTTATCATATTCAGTGATCTACATGATTTTTTTTATTATATCCCTCTTGAATACCTATCATATTAGGACCAAATTCATAACCCCTGCATATTACCGTTGCTATTTATTTGACTCTCAAAAAGATATAAGTTAAGTGTGAGAGTGCAACTATTTCTTTAAAATATAACCACTGCCGTGCTCTAAAAGATATAAGTGAAGCACTACAGCAACTTCCTAGCTCAAAAGATATAAGTGAAGCACATAGAGTATTCTAACAAATCACGAATAATGTGTGTCCCTCTCAAAAAGGTGTGTCGTGGGTACGACCATCTATGGGGCCATCTATCCCCTTTGTGGTTCAGCAGGGGAGATCAACGTGCACAAAGAGCAGAATCAATGGAAGGCACAAGGGATTTACCCAGGTTCGGGCCGCTGAGAAGCGTAAAACCCTACTCCTGCTTTGGTGTATTGGTTGTATGAGAGCGCAAGTACAAGGAGCGCTTCCCCCGGCAAGGTGCGGAGGGAGCAGCTACACGAGACGTGCTGGTGTTTAAAAAAGGATCTGAATCCCTCTAACTGTTGCCCTGGCCCTCCTTTTATAGCTCAAGGGGTTACCACAGTGGCAAAACAGTAATTACATAGTGATTGGATAGCAAACAGTGCTATCATACCTAACTCTGCCAGTTTAGGACAAAAGCATTAAATGCCTCATTAGGTGTCATGCGGAGAGGTAGCCCCGACAAGGTTTCTGCACCGCTTGCCCAGCTACTTCGTATTATTCTGACACGCCTCCTGGACGGGTGTCATTAGAGGCAAATCTTCTCCCTGCGTGCTGACACGTGCCCAACAAACCACACCAACCAGCCTGCACGGTTGACACCTCATCGATTAACGACTAGCTGCCCGGTGAGGTGGAGCGCTGACGCGCTGGTGAAAGCTTGCCGGCATGGAGCTTGCCGGGTCTTCACCTTGCCGGTTCGGCCTTGCCGGCAAGGAATGTCTTCATCTTCGGTACTGGTTGGGTGCTTGTTGATGTTTTGTCTCGAGCTTATCTCCAGTAGTTTCTGCAACTGGGCCTCGAATCTTGGTCTTGGTGGTTTCCGGCAAGCCCTGGCCGGGAAGGAGGCTGCTATCGTCTGTGCATAAGTCAGTGTATAAAATACCCATGTTTTATACACCGACAGGAGTCCCCGGGCCTGGGCCATACGCGCGTCCGAAGCGTCGTTGGGCTAGGCCCAAACAATGCACAGACACGCGGCGGGAAAACTGTCGCTGTAATTTTTGTCATGATGGTTATTGCCTCTTGATATCTTCTTTGCTTCTTCATTAATCTGGACTTGAGTGTGTTCTTGGTCATCTTCCGGCAAACCTTGTCGTCGGACGGACAGCCGCTAGGCGTACCCGGACCAGGAATATGCTCATATACGTGGCGTCGTTGGTTCAAATCGAACCGGCGCATAGCCACATGTGTCAAAGGATAACTGCCATATCTGTCTTTACTTCTCCTTTTTCTGCCCCCCTCCATCACGCGCGTTTGCATGCATGCAGGGCAGCGGATTGGTGAAGAAGGGCGGCCGTTGGCTGACGCACCGGGCCAGGAACGCAGGGCACGGGATTGGCGAACTCGGACGTTCGCTAGAGTAATGCGCCCGGCCAGAGGCACAGGGCATAGGATTGGCGAATCCGGGCGGCCGCCCGAAGACAGTGATGAACCAGCTCCCCGCGCTCCCCCTACAAAGAGGGGGCTGCGGGATGCGATGCTCATCCATCTCCCTTCGCCCCAGTCTTCAGCAACCGTCGCCTCCTTCTTCCATCTTCTTCCTCTGCACCCGTCGACGGTATGGCGAGGGGAAGAGGCCACGGTCGTGCCTCCGCCGCCGCCGCAAGATCTTCTCCTCGGCTCCATGCCCACGCCTCGGCCGCGGCTCCGGAGGCTGGCTCCAGCGCTCAAGGGAGGGCCGCGGCCCATGGTCGTGGAAGACGCGGTGCTCGTGGTCGAGGCGGCCATGGCGGAGCGCTTGCCGCTTCGTCTTCGGCCCTTCCTCCCCCGACAGAGGGCCATACAGAGGACACGGCGCAAGAATTCGTCGTGGAACTGTGCGATCGGCCATGGAGCTGGCTGCGGCTTCCTCGTCCTTTTGCTAGGGAGATGGGAGGCCGCCACCTGCGCGGCTTGTGGCTGTGCGTGGATGGTTGCTGCAACGGCCCGGTTTGGGTGACCGTTGAGACCTCCAACAACGGCCTCATGTATCTCACGCGCAGGTGGAAATCCTTCGTTCGTGCCCGTTGCTTAGGGCAAGGGCACCTTCTCCTCTTTAGGTTGGACGGACCAGATACGCTCGTCGTGAAGTTCTTCGGTGCTTCGGGCGCTCGTCTGGAGTCCTGCGCGGAAAGCTCGAGCGACAGCGACACCGCTTCCTCCAGCGACGCTGAGGATGACGATGATGACGGTGATGACGACGGCGCTCCAGGCATGAAGATCGAGGACGACGACGACGAGTCTGGCTGATCGCCGGCAACACCAACATCTGGCCTTCCGGGAACAAGCCGGGCTTCGCCTAGGCGCCCCTTTTGCCCTCCTTGCACTCGATGTAAACCCTGGGGAAGGGCCAATAAAATGTAACCGAGTATTTTTTTAATGAATACCTAATGTTTGCCGGGCTTAAGTGAATGCGTGCTGTTTCCCTTGTTTTGTTCTGCCTTTGTATGATTGTATCCCCTACGCTGTTAGGAAAACTTGTCGGTGCGCACACTTGCCGCGAGCGCTTCGAGGAACAGGTCCTTAGCAGCCTGCTGGAAGTGCCGCTGCCGGCAAGGTAACTTGTCGATCACAGCGCGGCAGCTTGCCGGTTCAGGCACTTGCCGCGAGCGCTTAGGGGAACAGGTCCCTAGCAGCCTGCCGGAAGCACTGTCACCGGCAAGGCAACTTGCCATCACAATGCAGCTGCATATCTTGCCGAGCGAACTCAAAGCAAAATAAGAGCGCAATTCGATCACGACAAGATTCCTCCGTGTGCAGGTTTCTCATACAAACACAAAATCGTTCAAGGGAAATTGCAAATGTAACAAGGAAATTGTTTCGAAGTTTTTCAACTTAGCTTTTCCTTGCGCTGTTTTTTCCTCGTCGTACGAAACGATCGCTTGAACGTCATTAAAATGGTACCCCATCTCCACTCCCCCCGGGAAACTTGCACGCGAGGGATCCTTATGTCCTTTTAAGAAAAAGAAAGAAGAGAAAAGAGTGGTTTGGGAACCTTGATGGTTTATCAGTCATTCCATACAAACTAAAGTGTAAACCACAACACCACATGCATCCGTATATAAATGAATATGTACGAAGAGTTGCGAAACACTTAGCTTTATTATGCACATGATCTACGCCTGGCTTTGTACAAAGGGTTACAAGTCTTGTCGACAAAGCTTGTACAAAAGGGGTTGCCGGGAGGCCCGACAACCGCGCCTTAGGGGTAGAACTTGCGAAGATGCTCAATATTCCATGAGTTCTGCAATGGGGTGCCATCTTCGGTCGCCAGACGGACTGCGCCAGGTCTGGTGACTCATACTACTCGATAAGGGCCTTCCCACTTCGGCGTCAACTTGTTTGATATCTTGGCGGATTGAACGCGTCGAAGAACAAGGTCGCCTTCCTCAAGGCTTCAGGCGTGCACTTTGCGGCTATGATAGTAGCACAAGGCTTGCTGGTAGCGTGCAGCTCGCACAGTCGCCTGAAGATGATCCTCCTCAAGGAGCGTTGCGTCGTCTTGCCGCAGTTGCTCTTGCTCAGGTTCATCGTAAGCGAGCACTCGAGGTGACCCGTATATGAGTTCCGTGGGGAGCACCGCTTCTGCACCATATATTAGGGAGAAGGGTGTTTGGCCGGTAGCTCGATTTGGTGTCGTCCTGAGTGCCCAAAGAACCGCCGGCAACTCATCAATCCAGCGCCTTCCATATTTGCGCAGCCTGTCAAAGGTTCTTGTCTTGAGGCCACGCATCACTTCAACATTCATCCTTTCCGCTTGGCCGTTGCTTCTCGGGTGAGCGACAGATGCAAAACAGATTTTGCTGCCAAGGTCTTGGATATACTGCATCAAAGTGCGGCTCATGAATTGTGTGCCGTTGTTGGTGATGATTCTATTAGGAACCCCGAAACAGCAAACTAATCCTTTGAAGAACTTGACGGCTGATTGCGCGGTCACCTTTCTCACTGGCTCCACTTCGGGCCACTTTGTGAACTTATCTATGGCGACGTACAAGAACTCAAAGCCCCCGGCAACACGGGGGAAGGGGCCCAAGATATCGAGCCCGCAGACCAAAAAGGGCCAGGAGAGAGGGATTGTTTGGAGAGCATGAGCTGGCTGATGTATGTTCTTTGAATGGAACTAGCATCCTTCACATATTGTTACTAGCTCAGTTGCATCCTGGAGGGCAGTGGGCCAATAGAAGCCTTGCCGGAAAGCTTTGCCGGCAAGTGCCCTTGATCCTATGTGAGAGCCACATATGCCTCCATGTATCTCCGCCAACAGCTTTAGTCCATCTTCCCGGCAAATACACTTCAATTTCACACCGTTTGGCCGCTTTCTGTATAGAATGCTATCCACAAACTGATACATACTTGACTGACGGGCTACTTTCTCAGCTTCTTCTTGCTCATCGGGAAGTTCCCCTGTTTGAAGGAAACGAACTATCTGCTGTGCCCATACCGGAGCCTACGGCTCGACGACAAGGACTAAAGGCATTTCCTCAGCCACGGGAGCGCTCGCTTCAGCGGTAAGAACCTGAGGTTCTGCGCGAAGCCACTGCTCACCGACAACCGTGTCGTTGTCCCCGGCAACCTTTTCACCGGCGGCTTCCGGGAGCTCTGCCGGAAAATACTTGCCGGTATTCAACTTCCTTCTCTTACTGTCCTGCATTGATGGAGTGACTGTTGGTTGATTCAAATGGAGCACAAAAGTTCCTGGTTCCACAGGTAGCTTTTGAGCGGCACATTTTGACAGGTGATCACCAATGCTGCTTTCCGCAGGAGGGATGTGCTCTGTTTGCAACCCGTCAAAGTGTTCTTCCAATTTTCTCACTTCTTCCACGTACGCTTCCATCAACAGGCTCTGGTAATATTTGTTTACTTGCTTCACAACAAGCTGCGAGTCACCACGGACGATCAATTTTTTGATTCCAAGGTCCACTGCGATCCTAAGACCGGCAAGGAGTCCTTCGTACTCAGCAGTGTTGTTTGTAGCTTGCTCCCTAGGAAAGTGCATTTGAACCACATACTTGAGGTGCTCTTCGGTGGGTGCGACAAGCAGCACTCCAGCACCGGCGCCTTGCAGCGAGAAGGCAGCGTCAAAGTACATGATCCATTCTTTGGCTGTCTCTTTGCCGGGGAGAGCTGTTTCTCGAGTTTCTTCGTCTTGCGTTGGTGTCCCTTCTGCAATGAACTCCGCCAAGGCTCTGCTCTGGATGGTTGAAGTGCTTTCAAATTTAAGTGCAAAGCTTGACAATTCTAACGCCCACTCCACTATCCTACCAGTTGCCTCTGGATTTCTCAAAATGCGTTGCAACAGAAAGCGAGTGACGACGGTGATCTCGTGTGCTTGGAAGTAGTGACGCAGCTTTCTCGAGGCCATAAGAAGGCCGAAAAGCAATTTCTGTACCCCAGAGTATCTTGATCTAGCTCCCTGCAGAAGGGAACTAACAAAATATACGGGCCGCTGCACCACTTTCTTCTTTGGCATCACTTGTTGGTTAGTTTCATTTGCTTGCGCTGTTTCTGGCTTGTCGGCGTCGGACCTTGCCGGAGAAGATTCCGGCTTGTTGCTGGACGGGCTTGCCGTGGCCACTTCCTCGTCACAGACTTCCCTCTGCGCCACTAAGGTAGCACTAGCCACTTGATTTGTCGCCGCTACATACAGCAGCAACGGCTCTTGTGGTCTAGGCGCAACTAGCGTTGGCGCAAATGAGAGGTATCTTTTCAAGTTCTGCAGCGCGGCCTCCGCTTCCGGAGTCCATTTCATTGGACCTGCCTTTTTCAAAACCTTGAAAAACGGCAGGGCGCGCTCGGCGGATCTTGAAATGAACCTACTAAAGGAAGCAACACAGCCGGTCAAGACGCCGTACATCTTTGACGCTTTTTGGTGCTTGTATCTGCTCAATTGCTTTGATCTTTTCGGGATTTGCTTCAATTCCTCATTGAGATACAAAGAATCCAAGAAGCTTGCCGGATGGAACGCCAAACACACACTTCTCGGGGTTGAGCTTTAAATTGATTTTGTGCAAGTTCGCAAATGTTTCTTCTAAATCCTGAATGAGGGTTGATTTGTCCTTGGTCTTGACCACTATATCATCCATATATGCTTCCACATTCCTGTGCAGCTGGGGCTCAAAACCAATCTGGACTGCTCTTGTAAATGTTGAACCAGCACTCTTTAACCCGAAAGGCATACGCACGAAGCAGTATGTGCCACATCGAGTAATGAATGCGGTCTTCTCCTCATCCTCCTTGGCCATGAATATCTGATGGTAGCCAGAATATGCATCAAGGAAGGAGAGTAAATCACAGCCGGAAGTAGAGTCTACAATTTGATAAATGTGCGGCAAGGGGAAAGGTACCTTTGGACAAGCTTTGTTAATATCGGTGTAGTCAATACAAAGTCTCCATTTTCCGTTTGCTTTGCGCACCACAACTGGGTTCGCCAACCAAGTTGGATGTAGTACACCTCTAACCAAGCCTGCTACTTCCAGTTTCTTGATTTCTTCGGCAATGAACTGTTGCCGCTCCAATGCTTGTTTCCGGACTTTCTGCTTGACGGGCCGAGCGTGGAGACAGACAGCAAGGTGGTGCTCAATTACCTCCCTGGGAATACCAGGGATGTCAGACGGTCGCCACGCGAACACATCGACATTCGCCCATAGGAAGGCAGTGAGCGCGCTTTCCTATTTGTTGTCAAGGGCGACACTGATGGTGAAGGTACCGTCAGCGCCATCCTCCCTCGCCGGCACCTTCTTGGTTGCCGGTGAAGTAGCTTTGGATTTCTTACCGGCAGAACACTCCGGCAAGTCTTCAACGGGCGCGCAGCACTCCGAAGAGGTGCGCTTCCCGGGATTCTTGTCAGAAGTCTTGCCGGGCTTCTTGTTTTCTTTCTTCTTGGCGGGAGCTGGCGCCTTGGCGGCCTCTGCTGCAACCGCATCCCTGTACATCTTATCGACGCAAATAACTACATCTTTCTTGTCGGAGTTAACGGAAATGATACCCATCGGCCCTGGCATCTTCAATGTGTTGTAAGCATAGTGAGATGCTGCCATGAATTTTGCCAAGGCTGGGCGGCCAAGAATTCCATTATACGGCAAGGGGATCTTGACAACGTCAAACACGATCTTTTCTGTTCTGTAGTTCAATTCCCCACCAAACGTCACCGGCAATGTGATCTTTCCCTTGGGCTGGCTTCTTCCCGAATTTACTCCCTGGAACGTGCTTGTCTTCTCGAGCTCCTCGTCAGTAATCTGTAGCCTCTTGATTACTTCCGGAGAAATCAAGTTTAAGCCGGCCCCACGGTCAACTAACATTTTCGTGACCTGGAGGTTGTGAATTGTTGGCGAAACCAACAACGGCAAACACCCGACCGCAGTTGTGCGATCAGGGTGGTCCTCGGCATCGAAAATGATAGGCGTGTGTGACCACTTGAGTGGCTTTTGAGAGCCCATTGCCAGTTCTGCCGCATTAACTTCACGTGCCCACTGTTTAAGTTGGCGGTGAGAGGAGTGCAAAGATGCACCTTCGTCAAAGCACATGGCCTCGGTTGCCTTCTGGAATTCCTGTTCGCTGGACTCTCCGTTGGCCTCTTCTTCCTCACTTCCGCCATCTTCCCCTTTCTTTTCGCGGCCTCTAGCAGGTTTTTCTTTCTGCTGCTTAGCCTTGCCGCGACGGTCTCCTCGACCACCATGACCCTTTTTGCCGAATCCACCGGCACCGTCTTGACCCTTCTCTTTGTCACGTTTGTCATATTCAGCCTTCTGTTTCTCAACAAGGTGCTCGACTTGTCGGCACTCTTGGAGGTCATGGCCCTTGGTGCGGTGAATCTTGCAGTATGGCCCATCAGACTTGCCAGCCTTCTCGTTTGCCGCCGCCTCCTGGCAAGCGGCGCATACAGCAGCCTCCTTGCCGGAGCTCTCAGTCTTAGCTTTCTTGGTGGACTCAGAGTTGCCGGAGCCCTCAACGGCCATAACAGTTTTGCCTTTGCGCTTCCTGTTGCGCTTTCGGCCCTTCTTCCCCGGGGTGGTAGCATCATCGTCCTCGAAATCTACCTCGGCACCAGCGTCCTCCCCGAGAAGCCTTCTTCCTTCCTCAGCGCGTGCGCACTTATCCGCCAATGTATAGAGCTCGTTGATGGTTTTGGGTAGCTTGACGTTCATCTTCTCCCGCATCCTCCGATTGCGCACATTCGTGTGAAAGGCGGCAATGACGGCTGCGGGGTGCACATCTGGAATGTTATAGTGCACGCGGCTGAACCTCTGGATGTACTTGCACAAAGTTTCTCCGTGTCTTTGCGGGATTACTTGCAGGTCGCTGGGCTGTCCGGCGGCCTCCGGTAAAGGCACCAACAAACTCATTACAGAGATCTGCCCACGAAGAAATGGAGTTCTCTGGCAAGTTCATCAGACAAGATCTCACATTGGGCTTCAGTGCCAACGGAAAGTAGTTGGCGAGGATTTTCTCATCTCTTCCCCCGGCAGCTTGCACGACAATCATGTAGATGCCCAAAAATTCTGCCGGGTTCAGCTTGCCATCGTACTTTTCTGGTACTTCTGTCTTGAAGGCCCAGACGGACGGCCATCAGACTTGCCGCAGCTCACGGGTGAAGGCAGGACATCCGACCTCGTAAGGTAGATACCCGCCAACCCCTGGCACAGGCTCATCAACGATGGGGCCATTGCGCGCGTCGGATTGACGGCGCACCTCCCAGCGCCGTTCGATGGTGGTGCGGGCGTCTTCTACCCGCCTGTCTCGCAGCACTTACCGCTGATCTTGCCGCACTCGTGGATCCGAAGAGGCCATCGACACCTCGTCGGGCTCGAAAGATTGCTGAGCTTGTCATGGTTGTTGGCGTTGCTGCTGTTGAGACTGTTGCCGCTGGGGTGATTGCACTGTCAGCGCAGCACCGTCAACGCAACCACCAGTCGAAGCCACTGGTGCTGTTTGCGGACGCCGTGAGGGCTCCGCTTGCTGTGATTTGCTGACCTCGGCAAACCCAATCAAGCTTTGGATGGTGGCTCTCCACTCATCCATCTTCTCTGCTGCTGGAGGGAATTTCAGCAGCATCTGGGCTCGCGCCATTGATTCTGCTGCTGTGGCTGGCATGGCCGGAAGCGAAGAGTGCGACGTCGCTCTACTCCTGGCAGAGCCAGCAGGAGCGCCATCGCGGTCTTGCTGCCATGGCACACGATCAGCAGCTGGTCGCTGTGGCGGAGGCGGTGCCTAAGGATCTGGGATTTGATCAACAGGAGTCTTGCCGTGAGGTCACCGCTGTCCGGAGTCGTTGGTGCCGCTCGGAGCTGTACTGTGCCCTTAGTGCAAGGGGCACGGCGTCTGTCCTGAAGCAGCATCTTTGGACGCCGCCGCGGCGGGATCTTGGCTCGTGCCGGCCCGGGCATTGCCGCTTCAGTGGCTGCGTTCGTCGGCGCGGCAAGGATGAGGAGGAAGACGTCTGCTTGCCCCGCCCGCGCCGTCTTGGCTTTGTTCGCCTGAGGATCGAGGAAGTCGACTGCCTCCAGCGTGCTCGTCTCCCGCACCGACCACGGTGGGCATGGCGACCATGCCGCCTGCGCTGGTCGTGCCAACCGCGGTATCCGCACCGCTCGCATTGGCCACGCCGCCTGCGCCGCCTGCGGATACGTGCGAAGGGGCCGTCATCGTGATGCCCTTCTTCTTGGGGGCCATCGACGACGAGGAGGACGGTGATGAAGTTGATGAAGCTGATGCGCAATCCACTGAATCAGGTTCGCACAGGCGATCCCCCTACCTGGCGCGCCAAAGATGTCGTGGGTACGACCATGTATGGGGCCATCTAGCCCCTTTGTGGTTCGGCAGGGGAGATCAACATGCACAAAGAGCAGAATCAATGGAAGGCGCAAGGGATTTACCCAGGTTTGGGCCGCTGAGAAGCGTAAAACCCTACTCCTGCTTTGGTGTATTGGTTGTATGAGAGTGCAAGTACAAGGAGCGCTTCTCCCGGCAAGGTGCGGAGAGAGCAGCTACGCGAGACGTGCTGGTGTTTGAAAAAGGATCCGAATCCCTCTAACTATTGCCCTGGCCCTCCTTTTATAGCTCAAGGGGTTACCACAGTGGCAAAACAGTAATTACATAGTGATTAGATAGCAAACAGTGCTATCATACCTAACTTTGCAAGGTTTCTACACCGCTTGCCCAGCTACCTCGCATTATTCTGACATGCCTCCTGGACGGGTGTCATTAGAGGCAAATCTTCTCCCTGCGTGCTGACACGTGCCCGACAAACCTCACCAACCAGCCTGCGCGGTTGACACCTCACCGATTAACGACTAGCTGCCCGGTGACGTGGAGCGCTGACGCGCTGGTGAAAGCATGCCGGCACGGAGCTTGCCGGGTCTCCACCTTGCCGGTTCGGCCTTACCGGCAAGGAATGTCTTCATCTTCGGTACTGGTTGGGTGCTTGTTGATGTTTCGTCTCGAGCTTATCTCCAGTAGTTTCTGCAACTGGGCCTCGAATCTTGGTCTTGGTGGTTTCCGGCAAGCCCTGGCCGGCAAGGAGGCTGCTACCGTCTGTGCATAAGTCAGGGTATAAAATACCCATGTTTTATACACCGACAAGGTGTGTTCAGCAAAGATGATTGTGACAAACTAAAAAGCAAACAAAAGCAAGCAAACTATAGTACAAGACGCTCCAAGTAAAACACATATCATGTGATGAATACAAATATAGCTCCAAGTGATATACCGATAGATTGTAGACGAAAGAGGGGATGCCATCCGGGGCATCTCCAAGCTTAGACGCTTGAGTCTTCCTTGAATATTACCTTGGGGTGCCTTGGGAATTCCCAAGCTTTGGCTTTTGCCGCTCCTTATTCCTTTATCCATCGTAGTCTCACCCAAAACTTGAAAACTTCAGCACACAAAACTCAACAGAAACCTCGTGAGATCCGTTAGTATAAGAAATAAATGTTAAACTTTAGGTACTGTTGTAAATTGATTCATATTTAATATTGGCATAATGCTACTGTACTCCAACTTCCCAATGGCTCATACCCCCCGATACGATCCATAGATTCATCAAAATAAGCAAACTATGCAACAAAAACAGAATCTGTCTAAAACAGAATAGTGTGCAAAGATCTGAATTAAATTCATACTTATGTAACTCCAAAAATTGTGAAAGCTTAGGACAACGTGGGAAATTCATATTTCAATAGAGTGTAAAAATTTGAAAATTTATTGACGCTCCAGCAAAAAATCAAAATTACAGCACTGGACGCAAAAGTTTCTGTTTTCAAACAGTATCAATCATAATATCATCCAAATCATCCCAAAGGCATTACTTGGCACAAACACTAATTAAAACATAAAAAAACAACCATAACAGAAGCTAAAATTGTGTGACACAATAAAATAAAAAGGTGCAATAGAAATAAATATTGGGTTGCCTGCCAACAAGCGCTATTGTTTTATGCCCCTAGCTAGGCATAATGCATAGTTTCAACTATTGTCATCCTTCAAATTAATTCCATAGGTGGCCCTCATAATAGATTCATATGGTGGCTTAATTCTCTTTCTAGGGAAGTGTTCCATCCCTTTCTTTAATGGGAATTGGAATCTTATATTGCCTTCTTTCATATCAATAATAACACCTATGGTTCGTAGGAAAGGCCTACCAAGTATTATAGGACAAGGTGGATTGCAATCAATATCAAGCACAATGAAATCCATGGGCACATAATTTCTATTAGCAAGAATAAGCACATCATTTATTCTACCCAATGATTTTTTAATGGTGGAATCTGCTTGATGTAAATTAAGGGAACAAGCATCCATATCGGTGAGACCTAGTACATCACATAAAGATTTTGGTATAGTAGAGACGCTAGCACCTAGATCACACAAGGCATTGCATTCATAATCTTTGATTTTAACTTTGATAGTAGGTTCTGATATGTCTCCAATGTATCTATAATTTTTTATTGTTCCATGCTATTATAGTATCAATCTTGGCTGTTTTTATATACATTTACAGCAATTATATATCATTTTTTGGGACTAACCTATTAAATTAGTGCCCAGTGCCAGTTGTTGTTTTTTGCCTGTTTTTGGTTTTCTAGGATATCTATACCAAACGAAGTCCAAATGCCACGAAACTTTTTGGAGATTTTTTCTGAACATAATAAACACTAGAAGCTTCGGGAGGGGACGAGAAGATGAAGCAGTGGCCCACGAGGCACCAGGGCGCGCCCCTACCTCGTGGGGCCCACACAGCTCCGTTTGACCTAACTCCACCTCTATAAATTCTCAAAAATCGGGAAACCAACAGAGGAGTCCACGAAATACTTTTTTCGCCGCCGCAAGCTTCTGTTCTCGAGAGATCCCATCTGGAGGCCTTTTCCGGCACTCCACTGGAGGAGGAATCGATCACGGAGGGGCTCTCCATCAACCTTGCTGCCCTTCTGATGATGCGTGAGTAGTTTAACACAGACCTTCGGGTCCATAGTTTGTAGCTAGATGGCTTCTTCTCTCTTTTTGATCTTCAATACAATGTTCTCCTTGATGTTCTTGGAGTTCTATCCGATGTAATCACTTTTTGCGGTGTGTTTGTTGGGATCCGATGAATTGTGAGTTTATGATCAGATTATCCATGAATATTATTTGAGTCTTCTCTGAACTCTTTTATGCATGATTATTATAGCTTCGTATTTCTCTCCGATCTATTGATTTGGTTTGGCCAACTAGATTGATTTATCTTGCAATGGGAGAGGTGCTTTGTAATGGGTTCGATCTTGCGGTGCTCAATCCCAGTGACAGAAAGGGACATGACACGTATGTATCATTGCTATTAAGGGTAAAAAGATGGGGTTTATTCATGCATGAGTTTACTTTCTCTACATCAAGTCATCTTGCTTAAGGCGTTACTCCGTTCATTATGGACTTAATACACTAGATGCATGCTGGATAGCGGTCGATGTGTGGAGTAATAGTAGTAGATGCAGGCAGGAGTCGGTCTACTTGTCTCGTACGTGATGCCTATATACATGATCATTGCCTTGGATATCGTCATGATTATTTGCTTTTCTATCAATTGCCCAACAGCAATTTGTTCACCCACCGTATGCTATTTTCATGAGAGAAGGCTCTAGTGAAAACTATGGCCCCCAGGTCTATCCAAATCATATATTAAAAATCATAAAATACCTTGCTGCACTTTTACCTTATTTATTTTATTTTGTATTTTTGTTCGATGTATTTATCTATCACCATACAATTTAATCTTCCAATTAACTGCAAAGGGATTGACGACCCCTTGTTTGCGTTGGGTGCAAGGATTTGTTGTTTTGTGTGCAGGTACTGCTAACGAGTTGTTGCGTGATTCTCCTACTTGATTGATAACCTTGGTTTCATAACTGAGGAAAATACTTATCTCTACTGTACTGCATCATCCCCTCCTCTTCGGGGAAAAACCAACGCAGATCACAAGTAGCAGGTTCCCATTCATCATGTAATTTTCTAGGAATTGAAACTTCCAACTCAAGTTTTTCTTCATGAGCTTTTATCATAGCTTCTACAATATGTTTAGTGAAAGCTTTATTTTGTTCATAAGCATTTGGTGAATTAATCATGGATTGCAACAAGGAAATACATTCAACTAAAGAGCAATTATCATAATTAAAGTCCTTGTAATCCAAAGTAGTGGGCACATCACTATTTAAAGTTTTGACCTCTCCAAACCCACTTTTATCATTAAGATCATCACCCTCCAAGCAATTGGGAAACCCACTTTTATCATTAAGATCATCACCCTCCAAGCAATTGGGATGCCTTCTAGCTAAAGTTGACTCATCTTCAGTCCCTTTTTCATCAAGTTTTATATTTCTAAATAAGGATTCAATAGGGGTGATGATACGTCTCCAACGTATCTATAATTTATGAAGTAGTCATGCCATGTTTATTATAGTTTTATATGATTTTTTGGTGCACTTTTATATGACTTTTATATGATTTTTATGGACTAACATATTGACCTAGTGCCCAATGCCAGTTGTTGTTTTCTGCTTGTTTTGGGTTTTCCAGAAAATCCATATCAAATGAAGTCCAAATGCAGCGAAACTTTTTGACGATTTTTTCTGGAAGGAAACAGACCCAGGAAGCTTCGGGGGAGCAGCAGAAGACCCACAGGGACCCCACAAGCCACCTGGGCGCCCCCCCGGGGCACGCCCTGGTGCCTCGTGGGCCCCCTGTGGCTCCTCTTCGCGTGATTCCAAAGCCAAAAATTCCTATAAATAGAGAAACCCCAGAAATAACCCTAGAACTTTGACTACGCCGCCGCAAGCCTCTGTACCTTCGAAATACCATCTGGAGCCCTGTTCCAGCACCCTGCCGGAGGGGGGAATCATCACCGGAGGCCATCTTCATCATCCCGGTGGTCTCCATGACGAGGAGGGAGTAGTTCACCCTCGGGGCTGAGGGTATCTACTAGTAGCTATGTGTTTGATCTCTCTCTCTCTCTCGTGTTCTTGATTTGGAACGATCTTGATGTACCGCGAGCTTTGTTAATATAGTTGGATCATATGGTGTTTCTCCCTCTCTATCTTGTTGTGATGAATTGAGTTTTTACCTTTGAGGTTTCACTATTATCGGATTGAATACTTTTATGGATTTGAGAACACTTGATGTATGTCTTGCATATGAATACCCGTGGTGACAATGGGGTATTATATTGATTCACTTGATGTATGTTTTGGCACTCAACTCACGGATTCCCGAGGTGACATTGGGGTAATCTATGCATAGGGGTTGATGCACGTTTTCGTCCTACTTTCTCCGGTAGAAATCTTTGGGCACTCTTTGAAGTTCTTTGTGTTGGGTTGAATATTATGAATCTGAAGTTGTTTGATGCATATCGTATAATAAACTCACGGATACTTGTGGTGACATTGGAGTATCTAGGTGACATTAGAGTTGGTTGATGTGTATCATACGGTGTTATTTTAGTACGAACTCTAGGGCTGTTTGTGACACTTAAAGGAATGCATGCTACTTTCGGTTCAAATTGCTTTGAACTTGATCAAATTGAAGTTTACTCCGTTAAGTTTAGGGGATCGGCTAGAAATGGCCAAAAATTAGTGGAGTATATATACTCCACTAAGGGTTTTACTCCCTTAACTTTTAGGGGATCGGTTAGAAATGCCCTTAGCCAGGTGATCCTCGAGCACTGTCTCTTTCTGGCTCTCTCCACTGCCGCAAGCCCCACCACCCTGCATTTTAACCTTTTTCTGTCTGATGAGTTCACAGCCATGCCTGCACGGTCTACTCCATGCCTGCTGCACAGTTTCAGCAAAACCAGGGAACCTCGGCCAGAAGCTCTCAAATTTGAAGCGACCTCGAATGACCGGAGCTGCAGCGCTTGCAAGGATGAGTGGACAATGGTCAGAGCATGAAGTTGAAGCCGCTCGCAGCAGATAAGAGGGGAACAGGGCCTCCCAGGAGATGGTGCAGAATCAGAGAACAGCAAAGGCACTAAATGCTTGGAGTAAAACTCTATTTAGCGATGCGAGGCTGCAGCTTCACATGGCAAACGAGATCATCCTGCGGTTGGATGTTGCTCAAGAGACCCGCCAATTATCAAGGGAGGAGTTCGAGCTCCGGAAAAAAGGTTAAAATGCAGGGTGGTGGGGCTTGCGACAGTGGAGAGAGCTAGAAGGAGACAGTGCTCGAGGATCACCTGGCTAAAGGCCAGTGATGCCAATACCTCCTTTTTCATGCCAAGATCAACGGGAGACGTCGAAAAAATTTCATTCACTCGCTCCGAGTCCGTTGCAGTATGATTTCTGCACATACAGAGAAGGAGCATGCCATACACGATCATTTCTCGGAGGTGTTGGGTGCCAAATCACAAAGAAAGCACACGATCAACTGGCCGGAGCTGAATCTGCAGGCACCAGGAAACTTAGGACTTGACAACCCTTTTACTGAGGCCGAGATTTGGGCTGCCATCAAGGCATCACCGGCAAAAAAGGCACCTGGACCCGATGGTTTCAGCGGTGTCTTTTACAGAACCTGCTGGGCAACGATCAAGGAAGACATCATGGCGGCGGTACACCAATTTTATAACCTAGCTGGGGGAAACCTTGAGGATTTAAACGCGGCAACAGTGGTCCTATTGCCCAAGAAGGATGGAGCTGAGGAAATTTCAGATTTTGGACCGATTAGCCTCATCTGCTCCTTTGCCAAGCTTCTGTCAAAAAATGCTCTCCCTTCGGCTAGCCGTGCACACTGAAAAGTTTATCTCCCTGTCGCAAAGTGCCTTCCTCAAATCAAAATGCATCCATGACAGTTTTCTTTATGTTCAAAATGTTGTCCGAGCGCTGTATCGCAAGAAGCTGCCTGCCCTGTTGATCAAGTTGGATATCTCCCGGGCTTTTGACTCGGTCTCCTAGGAGTATCTGTTTGTGCTATTGCAGGCATGGCACTACCGGAATCAGCGGCTTAGGCCTAAGGCCGTAGGCATAGACCTATGCCTACGGCTTCCGTCGGCATAGCCCCGTCGGCGTCAAATACATCAGCGTACTCTTGTCAGGCCGTCGGCATACAAAAGTCGTCGGCATAGCAGCCTATGCCGACAGCTTCCGTACAGCCGTCGGCATAGTTTCGCCATCGGCAAAAAAAGGACCAGACGGTAGCTGACGGCGCCGTCGTGAAGTCCGGCCAACCAGAAGCTGCCATGTGGCAGCACTATGCCTACGGCAAAGCCGTCGGCATAGTTTTGCATCTATGCCTACGGCTTGGCCGTAGGCATAATCCTGCCACGTGGTAGCTTCTGGTAGGCATAGATGCAAACTATGCCAACGACTTTGCCGTAGGCTTAGTTCTGGTCAGTTTTTTTTACATTTTCTATTTTTTTAGTTCAAATTAACAGATAGCAACACAGCACATATATAACATCTACACAACATCGTCATCATCATCATTTACACAACATCATCATCGTCATAGACAAGATCATAGCACCCAAAGTTGTAAGATCATCGTCATCATCTAAACAATGCGGTGATAAAGTGAAATTGTAAATTACACAATCTGGATAAAACATAAAAAGCTTTATTGATATAAATGCAGATACAAAGTTCTTATGATTTACATTGGATCAAAGAGGTAAGAAGAAAAGAAAATAAAAGTCTAAGCTAGTTAGATCTTCATCTTGATGATCATCTAATCCTCTTCTGGAATAAAACCTGCAAAACAAACAATAAATGAAAAGGAAATTTGGTGATGATTTAAATGTTGCATTTCCCTTAAGGAAATGCATTGCTGTATGAGCTGGCACCTAGGATCACTGGAACTGGTCCAAAAACCCGTAATCAGAGAGTTTGCAATAGAAACCAATAAAACCAACAACTAGAACAGTAAGGGATCAAATGTACAGGACAAAAGACCAAAAGTACAGGAAGTAGTCCACAAGCAGGAAAGAACAGTAGTAGTAGATCAAGTCCTTCATCAGATCATGTCAAATGCAAGAGTAGGCCAGAACTGAAGCCATTCCAGAAGCAAGAAAGTCATAGCTCACAAAACCAGCAAAGCATAGCACCAGCTCATTGACAAAGTCCCAAACATAGGAGCCAACCTTCACATGAAATCCAGCTGGCCAAAATAGATAAACAAATATATAAATAAAGCACTCCAAGTCAGCAAAGGCAGTTCTATAAAAGAAATTAAAGCCAAATGATTAAGTAGTCATTTCCTGTGAGGAAATAGAGTTCAGTAGGAAGATAAGCACCACACGGCTAAATGGAGAAAGTCCCAAGTCAAATAGACACACAGCCTGAAGAACAAGCAATAGAACACCCCAAGGTAGGATTTTGGGGGAGATGTCCTCAGATAGCCTAGAAGTGCTAGGACTAGATCATCGTAGGATCATGAGAAGTGTAGCATCTGTAGTATCAAATCCCAGAGAGGAGCCTCAGAGCGACATCATCGGCTGGCAGAAAATCAAGTCACATCTGTTCTTATCAGTGAGAGATTTACGAGAGAAAGAGAGAAGGCAAGTGTAGCGTCTGTTCAAATCAGATTTAGGAGAGAGGGGAAATTGGGTAGATGAGATACTATCCATAACCTGGCAAGAAAAGAACTATAGACAGGAGAAATCATTATAATCTATGCAATTACAAGCACTGTAACTATATAAATAAAAGAACTATATCCTTTATAATCTACCAAAAGAACAGTTGCATGTATGAGCAATACCAATAGAAGAGGAACTAGTTCATGTTGTTTAATACATAAGAAAGTAAGCAGGCCATGACCAATTTACAGAAATTACCTATATATATACCATCATCCTAACTGGTATAATGTAGAGAACCAGTAATTCATGGGTACTAGAACAGTATATGGCCCCCTCTACTTGAGACGGAACAATAGCAGGCACTATAACTTATATATGAACAGCATAGGCAAGTGCCAGTAGAACTGGATACAGTTAACTAATTAACTTGTAGTGCATCACAATGATCTCATCAGTGTTATCAAATCAACACTAACATCACAATGTCTATCTGAACTATAACCAGGGGCATATGACTTGTGCAGTAGCTAGACACTAGTAGGAACCCTGTTATTTAGAGGAGCTACAAGAACTCTAGCAATATTTAGCACAGTAACAACAGCGCAATGTTTGTATGAACTAGGAGCATTACCAAATAGGCCAGCACGGTAGTTATAAACCCAACAAATTAGGGAAATCCCAACAAACCTAATTAAACAGGAGGAAGTGTATGATCACAGTTGAACTACACATGTCAGTGACAAATTAAACTGAGTTCTTCTTAGGCAACATCTGCAACAGTGCACCAATCCTAAGTAGCAGATCATAGCCATCAAATCAAGTCTCCCCAAAACCTAGATCACACATAACCAATGCACAAAGGACCAAGATTACCATCAACAGAGCCACGGCCATCCATGAGCAGAAAAGCAAAAGAGGAAGAGCTCACCCCCTAGGGTTGTAGCCGAGGCAGAAGCACCGCCCTGCCGTGATTATGGTAGAGCGCATCGCCGCCGCCATCCAGCACGGCGAGGGAGCAGCACCGCACCGCACTGGCGCCAACCCACACCGGGGTTGCGCCGTACGCCATCCCACCGGCGCGGGGGCACGGCAGGAGCACTAGCGCGACCACCAGAGAGCGCCACCGCACAAAGGAGTATGGAAGGAGGCGGAGACAACCGGTCTAAGAACTGGAGCACCGCCGGCGAACGGAGAAGCTCACCCCACCGAAACCCTAGGTTGGTAAAACGGATGAGAGCGACCACAGGAGGGGAGGAGAAATAGATTGAAGGGGTGGAGGTGATAGAGCAGCTTGAGGGGAAGCTGTGGTGTGCGGCACGGAGGCGGAGTGTGCCGGAGATGGCCGGAGCAAGCGGCGGCGGCTAGGGTTTCCGGTGCGAGGAGGGAGAGAGGGGAAGGCGGATCTGAGCTGCTGCTCGGGTGGATCCAGCGCGAGGAGGGATGGAGGGGTCGCCGGCGTTGGAGTGGAGGCCGGGGTTGGGGGAGGTTGACGGCGGCGGCTGGGTGGCGGCGGCGGCGAGGGAGAGGGGTTCGTGGGGGAGAGAGGAGAGAGGTCGTGAGACAGAGAGGGAGGAGGCGTTCGGTCGGTGGATGGGTGGGCTCTCTCTCTCTCTCGTGGGCTCTTTTTTTCTTTTTCTTTTTTTCTCCTTTTCTCTAGATGGATGGATTGATGGATGTGGGGTGGATAGCTAGATGGATAGATGGATGGATGTGCGCCACATCATCGATCCGTGGCACAAACGTTTCCACTAATAGGAATCAAGCTCATGCAATTGTGTTCTTTCTTTGTTTTTCTTCTAATTTTTTCTACCCTCTTGGACCGATGAAGGAGGGCAAGTACTAACCGCATCCATGGCGGTGAAGGATCCGGCGGCCTCTGGCCTTGCTGCCGTCGGAGCAGCGCTGGAGGTGGGGAGGGAATGGATCGGGGAAGGCTGCGTTCAGTATGACGACGATGAGTCCGGACTAGGACCTTCGGACGGTCGCACGGAACATCTCTCCGTCTTTCCCCGTCGCCCTCGACGATGACACGTGTGGCGTCCCTCACCATCGAACGGCGGCACCAAAGGAGGGGCAGGCCCCACCACCGGGGGCGAATGTACCTCGGCGGCATGCCGGATCCAGCCGTTAAAATCGACAAAAAATCATACGATATCGGAAATCCTCGGAACCTTGCACGGTGTCGTCATATGGCCCTTGTAGGGTGTGGTGAAAGTTTGAGCACGTTTCACAGAAGCCTGGCTAGAGGCCGCTTGTAAACTGCACCATCTCTGAGTTAGTATTTGCCTATCGAGAGAGAATGTGTCCGGTTTGTGAAGGAAGTGCGCTTCCCGTTGCTCCGTTGACCTCGAAACTTTTCGTGCTCTCGAAAGAGGCCATTGCATGACACGTTCCAGGACATGGCATTTTTCGGGCTCGCCTGCAATATTTGAGACATTTATTGCATCTGTAGGGTTTCAATGTGGGAAATTGCAGATCTGCACGGCGACCACCTGAAATTATGTCCAGAAGTGGCTTGTAAAATCATATATGATGTCTTTGCAGTATGCGTAGGCCAGCCGGAGATCTACGCCTTTGACTTTCGTCGGATGGGCTTGGAACAATGGACTTCGCCACCTGGTTCTGATAGGCCAGCCCATAGGAACACTTCAGAACAAGGTCTGGGCCCAACCTACCACAAGATTCCCTCCGTGTCGACCCGACGTGGCCGTTCCTCCCCTCCAAGTGCTGCCGGCAGAGCCGTCCGTGAAGGGGGTCACACTCCGGAACCGTGTGCCAGGTGTTTGCACCTGCCACCACACTTCCAGACATGTAAGAGGACCCAACGCAAAAATTGGTGGCATAGCTAGCCCCCGAAGGCCACTGACCACACTCGTTGACATGCGAAGAACAATCCACACAGAGGGATTTGTTCAGATACTTTTTCATCTCAAAAAAATATGAAAAATTACCACACATCCTATATCACATGTGTCTGCACTGTGTAAAAAATTCATGATTTTATCACCCTCTGGGTGTTGAGGAATATTCATGCAACACCAAAACCGCAGAACGTTACTTCGGTGTCATCGCCGTCCGTGAGGGGGGCCACACTCGGGGAGCCGCGTATTGACTATTTAAACATCCCACCACACATTAAGACATATGTGAGGACCCGGTGCGATTCTTTGGTGGCATTGCAACCCCCAAGGCCCCCGGCAGGCATAACCCTGGCCCCATTGACCCGGAGATCTACGCCTTTGACTTTCGCCGGACGCGCTTTGACCAATGGACTTTTTCACCTGGTTGTGATAGGTCAGCCCATAGGAACGCTTCAGAACAAGGTCTGTGCCCAACCCACCACAAGATTCCCTCTATGTCGACCCGACGCAGCCGTTTCCCCCCTCCATGTGTCGGTGGCAGCGCCGTCCGTGAAGGGGGTCACACTTCAGAGCCGCGTACTGGGTGTTTGCACCTGCCACCACATTTGCAGACATGTAAGAGGAGCCAGCGCAAGATTTGGTGGCATAGTTAGCCCCCAAAGGCCCCCGACCACACTCGTAGACATGCGAAGAACAATCCTCATAGAGGGATTTGTTCAGATACTTCTTCATCTCAAAAAAATATGAAAAATTACCACACATCATATATCACATGTGTTGCACCGTGTAAAAAATTCATGATTTTATCACCCTCCGGGTGTTCAGGAATATTCACGCAGCACCAAAACCGCAGGACGTTACTTCGGTGTCATCGTCGTCCGTGAGGGGGGCCACACTACGGAGATGCGTATTGCCTTTTAAACATCCCACCACACTTTAAGACATGTGTGAGGACCTGGTGCGATGTTTTGGTTGCATTGCTACCCCCCTAAGGCCTCGGCCGGCCTAACCTTGGCCCCATTGACCCGGAGATCTATCCCTTTGACTTTCACCGGACGGGCTTGGACCAATGGACTTCTCCACCTGGTTGTGATAGGTCAGCCCATGGGAACACTTCAGAACAAGGTCTGGGCCTAACCCACCACAAAATCCCCTTCGTTTGGCCAAGGAATGAAAATATACAAAAAGTTAAACAAAAGGGAGTTTTCTGTAAATATGAAGCATACATGATTTTAGTTTGTTCAAATTTGAAAACATAGTATAACAATAGAATCCTGTCAAGATTCTGATAAAAAACCATATAAAATTTGTCAAAATCGATGCAAGTATCAATTACTTGTGATTTTAACAAAGTGTAAGAGCCTATATGCAAAAGTACATGAGGTCACATTTCTAACATACTCAAAAACAAAAACAAACTGGATATCCATAATCTAAGGAAAATTCTACCCTCAATCGATATATAATTTCTGTACGTTTAAGTTTAGATAAGTCAGATTTAAATTAATCAAATTTTAACTTTTAAAAAATAAAAATAATTTAAAATAAAAAAACAGATAATATCTATGCCTACGGCATGGCCGTAGGCATAGTCCTCGACCAGGAGCTACCAGGAGGTGCCACGTGGCTGGACTATGCCTACGGCCTAGCCGTAGGCTTACCGTAGGCATAGATGGAAAACTATGCCTACGGCTTTGCCGTCGGCATAGTCTTGCCACGTGGCAGCTCCTGATTAAAAACATAGATAGTATCTATGCCGACGGCCGCCGTCAGGGCCGTCAGCATAGATTTGACGGCGTCAGCCCGCCGTGTATCCCCGGGCCGCCAGGGCCACCTCTATGCCGACGGCCTAACTATGCCTACGGCCACCGTAGGCATAGATCGATGTATGCCGACGGCCTAACTATGCCTACGGCTGCCTTAGGCATAGATGGAGGTATGCCGACGGCCCCGACAAAAAGCCGTCGGCATAGATAAGGCCGTAGGCATATAGAGTTATTCCGGTAGTGTGGGGTTTCAGTGCTCGATGGCGGAACTGGATTGCACTACTACTCGGCACATCGTCCTCGGCTTTCATGCTCAATGGTGTAGCTGGCGAGCACATTAGGCACCGTCGGGGGCTGCGACAAGGAGACCCGCTATCCCCTTTCCTAGCGGTGGTGTTCGCTAACCCAGTTAAGGAGGAGGTGGAACAGCTGCTAGCTCACACTGATTGAGAATTTCGGCGAAGCCACGGGGCTCAGAGTTAATGGCAAAATCTTCCATGGCACCCATCTGCTATCAGGATGTTGATCTGGACCAGGCACTGCAGGGTTTTGGCAGGCAACGGGTGGATTTTCCCATGCGATATCTCCAACCGGGCTCACACCCCTTTCCATTAATTGCTAAACGGAAATACAACAGTCTTAGTCGTTTTCAGAACACAGATCCTAAGAGTATTTTTGAAAAAGCAAAAGGAGACCGAAAGGGGAGAGCGGGTTGGGGCATCAACAGGAAACCCGCAACAGATGACTCTAAAACGAATCATCCACCACGGGACAAAAACCTGTTGACACCAACCATCCCAGCCTCAAAAGAGCAACATGGTGAACCTAACACACCAGGAGAGTACGAGCGCTAGCATCAAAAGGAAACCACATAAGACTCAGCGGGCATCAAACCCCAGTGAGGACTAGCAACTAAAACACCCACCATCAGCCAGCTTCAAACTTCTGGACCCCAGCCTGGAAATTTGCCTCTAGAAGTAGAGCGATCCGCCAATGAAGCAGCCACACGTACCATCTTCTGGACCCAGCCTGGAAGTTTGCCTTGTCGCTCCCCTTCAGCAGGCCTGACCAATACATCAAAAACGAACACGCAGTGAAGACAGCCTCCAAAGGAGAGCGTATGATACGTTTTTCAAAAGTTGCTTTGTTGCGAATACACCAAATCCCCCAGCATATAGCAGCAATAATGGTCATGTAATGCTGTCTACCACCGGGGAGATACTTATAAAGCCATGCCCAACTTTGCCAAAGAAATGTGGGACAGCAGGATGCGCCCAAAGCCAACCCAAAAGCACCCCACACTGAACAAGCAAAAACACATCCAAAAAATAAGTGATCAGTAGTTTCAACATCACGACAGAAGGAGCAAGTAGGATTTCCAGGCCAGTTTCTCTTACGCATGTTGTCCCTGGTAGGAACAGCATTTTGAAACAGTTGCCAGAGGAAAATTTTGATCTTCAAGGGGATTTTTGCCTTCCAAATCCATTTGTAATCTGGACCCGACAAGTCCTTTTCTAGCCACTCGTAGACAGATTTGGTGGTAAAGTTTCCCTTACTATTAAACCTCCAAACAACCTGATCAGGCGAACTGTTCAAAGGAAAATTCTTAGCCCCATCCACAATAGCAGACCATTGATCGGCCAATTTAGCGAAGAGAGTACGCCGGAATTTCATCACGAAGTTATTAGCAGCAAAATCAGCCACAGTACAGTCCTGCTCGTGACAAATGTCGAACAGAACAGGATAACGGGCTTTTAAAGGGATATCAAAAAGCCAGGGATCATGCCAGACCCGAGCCAGGTCTCCCATATTGATACGGATCCCCCTACCATCCATATACACATATTTAACCTTCATAATAGCTTTCCAGCAAGGCGAATCGTTAAATCGAGTCTACACATTAGCCACCGTCTTGCGCTTAAAGTACCGGGCACGCACAATACGTTGCCATAGCCCACTTCCGGACTCCAGTTTCCACCACCACTTAACGAGGAGGCTGATATTCTGCTTATGGAGATCCTTAATACCCAATCCCCCTTTTTTCTTAGAGCGACAGACCCTAGACCACTTGACCCAATGGTAGGCCCGTTTATTCTTTTTCTTCCTCCAAAAGAACCGCCTACGGTGGGTATTCATTTTCTCAATGAAAGTTTTGTTAAGGAGGGTCTGCCAATAACTCTCAAGCACTAGACTAGTCCATCTCCAGTTCATCCTTGATAGAATTCGTGCTCGCTTGGCTGGGTGGAAGGGAAGGCTGTTAATGATGGCTGGCCGTCGGGTGCTCGTGCGTGCGGTGTTGTCGGCAATGCCTACCTTTGCGCTAACTGTCCTTAGAGCGCCACAAAAATTCTTCAAGGAGGTGGACAAGGTCAGGCGACGTTTTCTTTGGGCACAAGAGAAGGAGATCTCAGGAGGGAGCTGCAAAGTAAGTTGGAGAAAAATTTGCACACCAACTGCACTTGGGGGCTTGGGAATCTGTGATGTGCAGAAATTCAGCAGGGCCCTGCGGCTCTGTTGGCTCTGGTTAGAGTGGCGCGAGCCCCTCAGACCATGGGTTGGAACCATGCCGCCCTGTGATCGCCGGGACAGGGAGCTTTTTGCAGCAGCGACGAAAGTCACCGTTGGTGATGGCAAGCGGGCATCTTTCTGGTTTCTGGAACTCCTGCTGGCTGATCGATGTACCACTCAAGCAGAGGGCCCCTGCAGTTTTTGCTCACTCAAGAAGAAAGAATCGCTTGGTGGCCGACGCACTGCACAATGACAATTGGATCAGGGGACCTTTGCCACAACATCCATGCTGCACCTCTTACTGAATTCATTCAGCTATGGAGAACCATATCCAATGCTGATGTGCACCTTCAGGCTGCTGTACCAGATCAGATCACTTGGACACAGTCACCGACGGGGACATACACTGCCAAATCAGCCTACTGCATGCAATTTCAAGGCCTCGCAACATCAAACACCTATGGAGCACAGTCATTGATGCTACGGCTCCAAACTTCAGGCGTGGAATTAAGGCCAGGCTAATGCTGGTGGCTTGGAAAATTTGGCAGGAAAGAAACGCCAGAGTTTTCAGAGATGCGATCTCACCGGCTCAGGTGGTGACCTCCAGGATTAGAGATGATTTTGAGGCCTGGAGGCTGGCAAAAGCAAGAGTCTTTGAGCACCCCTTTGGGGTTTTTCGGGAGGAGTAGCATAATGCTCTCAGGGGCCTGTTCCCCTGTTTTCTCTTAACCTCTTTTTGTTATTTCATTGGCCATCTTGGCCTCTCCTGTACAAATTGTGATCACCCGACCGATCCAGCGCTCGCGTCCGCCGCACAGCGAGCCGTTGGATCAACTGCGGTCGGACCGTACCCAGTTTTGCAACACGACCTTTGTTGCAATTTTTTTAAGCGCAACATCAGCTCAGTTGCAGAACGCCCATGTCCCCATATGCGCGCAACACGTGTTTCGTGGGACCCGTGCACGTCTATCTCTTATTCCTTATCCAGCTGCAGGCTCTCTCTCGTCCACATGTTTTCACACGGTTGTCATCTCCCATCTCTCTCTCATTTCCTATCCGTGCTTCTCGACAGCCATGGATGCACCTGCCTCCCACCATCACATCGTTGGCGCGTTCGTCGCCGGCCGTCGCTCCTGTTCACCCAACCTGTTGACGCTTGCACCTACTTCTGCCCTGACAGCCTCTACCCTCGGGCCGCCCCACCTCACCTCCACCGGCTACCACCAGATCCGTGACCCCCCGCCACCGGATCGTCTCACCCTGCAACGCCCCCGCCGCCAGGGAAGCCGCCGTGACCGGCTTCAGTCGCCGGTGATGTCGGCAACAACGGTGGCGTTTCTGCAACCTCATCTTTGTTGCAATTTTTTCTGCAACATTATCTTTGTTGCAAAAGTTCCTCCCGCAACAACACATATATTGCAGAAAAAGTGAATGAAGATGAAAAAACTGCAACATCATCTTTGTTGCAAAAATTTCTGCAACATAAACTTTGTTGCAAAGGGTTCTGCAACATAATCTCTGTTCGAATAGTGAGGGCAACGCTCAGCCGTTGGATGACGCCAAATGCCAGCCAGATCTAATGGCTCACGACCCGGCCGATCTTTAAAAAGGATCAGCCGGCGGATGCGTAGCACGCCCCATTGTTTTTACCTCAGCCTGCTTATCAATATAGTAGCAACGCCTCTACTGCTCTCAGGCCGTTGGGAAGAAGGGATTAGTGGGCGAGAGGACCACCCGGCATCGCTTGGTCTCTAATCTCGCGGAAGCCCAGCGGACGGAAAAACCAGACTCGCTCCTCGGTCGCTCCCGCGGGCGGCCAGGAGCGAACCCTAGCCGCCGCCGCCAGCGCTACAACCCGCCGCCCTCGGCGGCGGCGAGGCCCTCTCCTCCTCCCGCTTGGAGTGGCGCGGCGCGGGCCGGCCGATTCAAAGGAGCTCGGGCGCCTTGGCGTTCGGGGCGGCGCAGTGAGGCGGCGTTGGTGGTGGGCGCCCGCGGTGACAGCGCAGGTGGCTGGGCGGCGCGGCGCTCGGACTGCGTCGCGCGCGTGCGGGGGGACTGGAATGGCGTGGATTTGGCGCCTGGGCTCGCGAGGATGCGCGGGCAGGGGGCGGCGAGGTGTGGGCGCCGTGGGCGTGCGCAGGTTGGGCGCGGGCGGCGGCTCGGCCGCGAGGGGCGCGCCGGCTGCGCGTGCGGCTCGGCCAAGAGGGGCGCGCCGGCTGCTTGTGCCGCTCGGATTTGCCGTTGCGTGGGTGCCCGGGTGGTGCTCCTGGCGGATCTTGTGTGGTGCGCGTCACGGGTGCGCGGAGGGCCTGGGCGGCGCTATCAGCGCGGCTGAGAGGCCCGTGGCGGCGTGGAGGAGCTGCTTCAAGGTGCGGGTGTGGCGGATCTGGTCTCCGGCGGCCGCGGTGGCGCGCGTGGTGCGTGTGGCACGCGTCTGTTGCTTGGCTGCGGTCGGCAGCCATGGTGGTTGGCGGTCTCGGGCAGCGCACATCCATTCCTTGCCGGCATGGTGCTCGGCAGGGTGCGGCGGTCCGTTGCGTTCGGTGGCTCTGCTCTCGGAGGCCCTTCTTGGATCTGTCAGCTGGCTCTTGGGTTTGGTTGTCGGTGGCCTCCGCGAGGTGCGTTTGGCTATGGAGGTGGCCTCTTCGTCGACGGGCTGGTGTGGTGGTGGTGGTTGGTGGGTTTGTCGGCGCCGATGCGGGATGATGTGCGGCCGAGGTGGTGTGCGAGCTTGGGTGAAGATCCTGTCTCGGCCTTGTGCTGTGACCATCGATGGCGGCGGCTGTAGCCGTCGTGACCTTCTTGAAGGCATCTTTGTTTTGCTGTCGCACCCCTCCCGCACGGATCTGGCCATCTCGGCCTCTCTAGGGGAAACCCTTGATCTTATGATCGGACGATGACGGCGCCTTGGTGCCGTTTTCCCTCTTGCGGGCTTCATCTCAGAGCTCGGTATCGGCAAGCGGGACCGGTGGTTGGCGGCGGTTGTGGCGTCCAGGCTTCCGTGGCGATGGTTGAGGTAGTCGGCTCTTCTCCGGCGTGTCCGCGGGATTGCCTCGGTTTGTTTTGCTGCTGTGAAGTCGAAGCTGCGGCGGTGGGGCCCCGTGGTATACGATGACTGGCTGCAGGTGGCCCGTTCGGCAATCTTCCGTGGCGCCAGCCGTGCCTGGTGTTGTCCTTCATGGTTTTTCGTCAGAGTCGGAGCTGCGCTGTCTGGTCGCAGGTGGCTGAGTTTAGTGCGGATCTTCATTCATCTTCACCCAGCCTCTACAGTGTCAGTTGAGTCGGCGATCGTCTACGGCGAAGTCGGAGTCATTTGCTCAGGGTTTAGGGATGGCGATGACGCCTCTATGGGAGGAGTGATGATGATGACGCCTGCGTGCTGTCTCGACGAGACCCTCTTTAGAGTGGTGTGGGATCGAGGAGATAGGTCTAGAGGGGGGGTGAATAGACACTTAACCAACCAAAGCTGCAGATTTTAATTTCTCTTGATACTTAGGCAGATTTTGGCACAAGTTAAGATTACTACAATACTTTCTACACATGCATATCTAGAGATTGAGCAGCGGAAATAGTAAAGCATGCAAGTGTGCGGAAAGTAAAGTGGTAGAGTATGGAAGATCAAACGCAATGAAGACACGGTGGTTTTTGGCGTGGTTCCGATAGGTGGTGCTATCGTACGTCCACGTTGATGCAGACTTCAACCCACGAAGGGTAACGGCTGCGCGAGTCCACGGAGGGCTCCACCCACGAAGGGTCCACGAAGAAGCAACCTTGTCTATTCCACCATGGCTTACGTCCACGACGGACTAGCCTCACTCGGGGTAGATCTTCATGAAGTAGGCGATCTCCTTG
Source organism: Elymus sibiricus (assembly GCA_039707655.1). NCBI lineage: Eukaryota > Viridiplantae > Streptophyta > Magnoliopsida > Poales > Poaceae > Elymus > Elymus sibiricus. Next base: position 347,571,006 of record CM077664.1, read on the forward strand.
CCCTTACAAACTCTTGGTTCAACTCCACATCATGTCAGAGGCTCCCAAGTGACACCTAACCAATCTAGGAGACACCACTCTCCAAAAGGTAATAGACGGTGTGTTGTTGATGAACTCCTTGCTCTTGTGCTTCAAATGATAGTCTTCTCAGCACTCAAACAACTTCTCACAGATTTGGCTATGGTGGAAGAAGGATTTGAGTGGAAAGCAACTTGGGAAAGGCTAGAAATCAAGGTTCAAATGGTAGGAATGGGATAGCTTGATCTCAACACATGAGTATGTGGTTCTCTCTCAGAAAATGTATGGTGGAAGTGTAAGCACGTTCTGATGGCTCTCCTTACTGAGAAGGAGGTGGTGGAGGGGTATATATAGCCTCCACACAAAATCCAACCGTTACACACTTTTGACCCAACTCGGTGGCACCGATTCAGAAGACTCGGTGGCACCGAACTGTGTAAAAGATATGAACGTTAGGCATTTCGGTGGGACCGATACGGACAACTCGGATGGACCGAAGTGCAATGACTTAGGGCAAACCTCATCTCGGTGGCACCAATTGCATCAACTCGGTTGGACCGAAGTGAAGCAATAAGGCAACAGAGACTTGGCAAGCCATCTCGGTGAGACCGATTTGCATAACTCGGTGAGACCGAAGTGAATGCAAACAATTATAGAGAGTTGGCAAGGCCATCTCGGTGGGACCGAGATCCATTTCGGTGGATCCGATTTATTAGGGTTTTGGGAGTGGCTAAGTCTAGGTGAACTCGGTGGGGCCGGATAGAGAAATTCGGTGGGGCCGAGTTGGAATGTTGGTTTTGGACATATTTGGAATTGAGAGAGTGGTTGAGGGTTTAGGAGTACTGTCACTAAGCACTTGAGCAAAAAGACCATTAAGCAACACCTCATCTCCTTTTAATAGTATTGACTTTCCTATGGACTCAATGTGATCTTGGATCACTAAACCAAAAATCTAGAGTCTTAATCTTTTGCCAATCCTTGTCCTTAGCATTTTGAAGGGGGTTTCACATTCTCTTGTCCATGCCACGCCATTGTTGAATTTGTCTGAAATTCACTAGATAAAAGCATTAGTCCAACAACATGTATGTTGGCATAAATTACCAAAACCACCAAGGGAGCAAATGTTCTTTCAAGGGGTGTGCGTGGGGTTTCTTTGGTGTGCGGCTCAGCGGTTATGAGGTTTTTCGCCTGGTTCTCCATAATTAACTGGGCAACTGGTTTTCGCTCGGTTTTTTCTAATTAACTGAGCAACTCTTTTCTTCTTAATGAATAGAGGATAACTGCCATTTCGAAAAGAAAAAAAAAAATCTCGCGGAAGCAGATTGATCTTCCTGACTGGATACGTACTAATTGAATTGTGGGACGACCTCCTGTATCAATCATTAATTAATTATATCCAACTCGATGCCCCCAGTAATTATAATTCTTCCTGATGTGCTATGCAATTGATGGCCCCGATGCCTTCCGGATATCGGATGCAGCACGGGCACGTCCTGCTTTAATTATCAGATCGATAATTCCTTCGTCATGGCTATGCAATTGGCCCCGATGGTAATTAATTCCGAGGTGGAACAACGGACGATCAAACGTTCAGTATGTAGGTAGGTATATAATATACCGGCAAACATGCCCGTGCGCTGCAACGGGAGAAAAAAAATGCCTCAATCTTAATAAAAATGGTCCAAGACCCCACACAGGTACACACCCACTATTTCAACACGGCGGAGAAGCACTAATAGCATAAACCGTGAATATGAAATATTACTAAAGCTTAATTTTCCAATTCAAGTTTAATAGTGCCAAAAATAGTTACAAAGACATGCATTGTTTTGTACATAGATTGATAGTTATAGAATATCTACTGCTAGTGTGGATTTTCTAACTTGTAGTTGTACCCTTCGTGCATAGAATAAGAGATTTTTACTATGCTAAATCTCATTTCATGACATTTATGACAAAATTTTAAATTTTAAAACCTATCCTGCTGTGATTGTGCACAAGAAAATGATGTGGGACTATCTATTCATTATTTTTACTGAATTTTTGGTGACGACGCATAGGATGGATGGATGGGCTAAGGCCCAAGCGGCCGGACGTATGCACGGACAAAAACAGAGATTAACTGATGGACGAAATTACGGAAGAAAATTATAGAGTAAGAAACAGTAATCCCTTTATTAGTAGGTATAAAAAAATAAAAAAATAAAAAAGAAGTAGATAGATAGATAAGGGCCCATGACTAATTTGAGTTGATGTACACTCATGAAAACATGTCGTGTGCATCAGTCATTACATTATTTTATTCAAATAGGCTAATTTATACTATATTCTAGTAATGCACACCCTTAATTGCCTGTATGGGTGGTGAGCTTGGGCAGTGTTTCTGGCACTCCTCGTGGGAATGAAAACACGGTGTTCCCTGCGCAGTGAGGCAGCAGACGCACGAAGTGACCCAAGGTTCACCTTTGTTGTTACAATCCCTATCAACACACAATTTCACGGTAAATTTGCTCTCAGGTAATGATGAGACCACCATAGTCATGTTGCCATGGCCATCTTCTAAGGTGCTCTCGGGCTCAGGACGACCTATAACGCATGCAGTATTAATGGTCGTCAGTGTACAATCGGCAAGTATCTTATGTACATAGGGGAACAATAGTTTTGAAGGAGAAAGGACTGGCTGCAAGGATAAAACAATATGATAGTGACGATATATGGGCTTACATTGTCCAACCACGACTAGGCACCCGATGAACAGAAGAGCAATCGTGTCCTTGATGTCCCCCTTCATATTTTCAATGAAGTGTATGCGAGACTATGAGATAGTTAACACACAACCTGAGGCAATGGCCACGACCCCCTCTTGCCTCAATATATATAGAGAGGGTACAGTCGAAAATAACTAGGAGATACGACTTAATTGATGATTGAAAGGGTATATCAATCGGCACCTTCCATATATATATATATATATATATATATATATATATATATATATATATATATATATATATATACAAGAACGAAAGCGATGCGATTTGCAGATACTCCTGGTTAGGAATGATATGCAATCGATATTAGTCCATATATACACGCATCAATGTGCGATATTCCTGTGCGTGCAATATCTACAGTATAATAGCTAAAATCTGGAGATATATTAACCGACAAGATTATATACCATCTAGAGAAAAGAAACATATATACAATATATTTCATTAAGAACGAGAGTATGCATATGCGTTACGGTTTCAGACTGCAGGGTAAGCCATGTTATAACAAATATTATAACGATGCAAAAAAAAAAAACGATGCAAAAAAATATATTATAACGTGGCATGGTATCATATGAGATATTATTGGGTAGGCCGTATGGTACCGTATCACATTTTTTTTCAATCTTTTGCTCTTAATTTGGGGTATGTTCCTAAAAGATCAATATGGCAAGTTAGAAATTGCTTCCGATCAGTTCTCACAAGCAAAAGACTGTATCTACCAAGTCACACAATTTCATATTAAAATTTGGCTCATAATTCGAGAAACAAAAATACAAAATTATTGAGTCCCTTTCCGGTACACCAGTTGAATATGGACGTTCGTCTGAAGGGATTAGTTTTACTACACCTTTTTACGTGTAGTATTTTCTACCCGAGCAGCATTTTGGCCATTGCACTGTTTCAGACAACGCCATCCAGTTCCCTCCGAAAACAATTCGAGGCGCATTTTCTGTATGAATGAATTTCATTTCATTTGCGTTCTCATCACTCCCGTCGCTTCATACATCGTGGCGGCGCTAAGGTTTGAGGTCTCCCCTGGCCGTATCGACCCCATCCTACGATCCCCTGCGTGCGTGTCAACCCCCCCAGAGACATCTAGAGGGAAATGGCGATATGCGTCGTTTGCGTTGCTTGTGGCCTACCGGGAGTTCGGGATGAAGGCGACGTGGTCAGCGGAGGCCGAGCGGTGGATGGGGCACGGCAAAGAGGAGACGTGTATGCTTCCAAGAGCAACATGGTTTCATGACAGCGAGCCCCAAATCTACGACCTCATCCACCTCACCGACAAATCTCGGTATGTACCTCAGTTTGCCATGATTTGTTGTTTCGGTCGGTGGTGAGCCTGATTTGTGCTGAAATATGTTGGTTTTGGCCGGTGGCGAGCAGGATGGTTTGCAAGTGTTGATTGATTTCTGTGATTAATTAGGGGTAACTGCTCATGTTTTTGGATTTTTGGTCAGATATGGATATTATTTAGCTATGCATATTTGATGGTAAAAACATTGGATTTGATGATAACATATGAGTTCTACAGCTATAGATGACTAGTTAAATGCCTGTGCATTGCTACGGCCTTCAATACATATGAATGAATCAAAGAAATAATTATGTGACATAGATAAGGTCAATAGTACTTTTCGGAGTGGCAACATTTTTTATGCAGCAGTCCAGTTTCACTACCGTGGCTAACTTGGTGCTGCCTAAATTTTGTCTCCCTCCATTCCAATCAATAAGGCGTGCATGATTTCAAAATCCAACTTTGACCATGAATTAGATCAATAACATTTATTTCTGTGGCTTCAATTGAAAACTTCTTTTCAATACGAATTGAATGGTACAATTTTTATCACTTATAACTCACATTTGGTTGGTCTAATTTATTGTCAAAGTTAAATTTTGGGATGCGTGCGCGCCTTATTCATTGGAATTCATGGGAATGGGTGAGTATATATGTTCCAGATTTGTTTACTAACAATAGGTCAAAAACAATTATCACAACCACAAAATAAGAGGATAAAATAAAATAAGAAAATAACGCTTTAGGATGTTATTTTATGTTCGAATCAATTTACACATGTTACAAAGCTGCTTACACGATCTTTGTGCTAATACAGTCAGTTCTTTGTGCGATCCCGTTGCATGCGATGATGGCACTTGACCTCCCGCAGAAGACAATTGCATCGATGAACAAAATCTGCCGCAGTTTTCTGTGGTGTGCGGAGGCGAGCTCATCTGGAGGCCACTGTGCCGTGGCATGGGAGGCCGTGTGCTCTCCCAAATGGGCGGGCGGACTTGGGCTTCCAAACTTAAAGTGGTTAAACATCGCGATGCAGACATGTTGGCCTTGGTTGCAAAGATCAGACAGTGCACGCCCATGGACGGAATTTCAAATCAAAGTACCGGAAGCATCAAGACAGATTTTCAACGCGGCAGCGCAATGGACGATAGGCAACAGACAGACGACACTCTTCTGGGAGGATAGATGGCTCAACGGCTATAGGATTGAAGAGATTGCACCGGCTGCATACAGTCGTGTCAGGAAAGGTGTGAGAACCAAATGCACCGTCTCCCAGGCGCTGCAGGATGCTAGGTGGGCTGCAGAAATTGGCCCAGAGGTAACGGCAACGATGCTACGCGAATACCTGTCCCTGTGGACTGTGCTTGACGGAGTGGAGCTTGACCCATCACAGCAAGATACCATCACATGGTCCTGGGAAGCGAACGGATGCTACTCCACGAGGACGGCCTACGCTGCCAAGTTCTGGGGCAGGCAGATCATCCCAACGGCCGATTTAACTTAGAAATCCAAAGCACCAACACAATGCCGCTTCTTTGCATGGCTTGCAATCCAAAATAGGTGCTGGACGTCGGACCGGTTAGCAAGAAGAGGACTTGACCATCAAGACAGATGCCCACTTTGTCACCAAGAGGAGGAGAGCATCGATCATATCTTACTACACTGTGTCCTCGCGCAAGAGGTGTGGACGACGATTTGCCAATCTATGGGCAAGCCAGAATGGGTGCCCACGGTGGAGGTTAGCCTCTCCGCTTGGTGCGAAGACAAGGGAGGTCGGGGACAAGCTAAGAGGAACGCTAACGCGATCATCATCCTAGGCATGTGGCAGCTGTGGAAACACCGGAACGCCGTCATCTTCGACGGAGCCACGCCATCCAAGAACCACGCCATCCTCACCGTCGCAAGAGAGGGCGGTGTATGGAAACAAGCGGGACTACTAAAGGGCGACACGGACAAGTTCTTCAATGATGTGGAAGGGTGGGCAAGACCGAGTAGTTAGCTATAGATTATGGTGGATGGTGATGTTGGTGTTCATGTACTATAACTTGTAACACAAACGTGGAGGGGCTCTTTACCCCACTCCCTTCTTTATAATATAGTACGCACACTCGTGCGTATTCGAGAGAAAAAAAAGCTGCTTACACGATCTCAGTCCACACAAATTGGAAAAGATGCACAAACTGCAAGGGAATGAATTGCAAACGATACCATTTTAAAGAACAAAGATAGATGTGGTCAACCTTTGCGTGAATGCTGCAATTGGAAGACAAAAACATACTAATATTTACATTTCTCAATAACAAACAAAAGAACACAAAAAATGCAAGCGTAGGATAAGCAAATATACGGGTTGTAATGAATAAGCCATTACATGTGTAATCTTAATTTTAAGCACACTAATATACTTCTAGGTCATAACACTTATTCTGGATATCTACATGATAATTAAAAGAAACCTGCAACATACATGAGCTGGAGCCAAGCAAGTCGTATGATTATTAGCAAGATTGTATAACTGCACTGTATGCGGCTCCCGCCCAGTGTGACCAGCGGCATCAGGACGTCTCAGCATTGGAAACAACAAACCCTAGCACATTGGGAGCAAAATGGCAAAGCAGGGCAGGTAAGGCCAGGAGCATCCCAAAAGCGGGGCTCGTCTCGGCAGAGGGGGCCGATGTATCATCCGTTACCTAGACGCTGCACACTGCTCCAGGAACACCGCCACCGTTGTGTCCATGAACAATGGGGACCTCTCCTGTACGACGGCAACAACTATTCCCATGGCAAGGATCACACCCTCACTGGAAAGTGGCGTGTTACGTGCGAGGTTAAGCGTGGCAGCAAGGATTCCCTTGAAGAATGATTCAGTGAACAGTCAGTCAACCAAGAAATCTGCAGTCCTACTTTGATTATCTATCACTACGTGAACCAGTACTCAACCAAGAAGGATATGGTTCCATCTTTTAAAATGACATTTCAAATGATTAGAATCATCCGGCCGATCTACGCCTCATGATCCGTCACATTGAGAGTCAACCACGTGTCGGACAGTCCCACACACCACAAGTCTTGATTTTGCAACATCGTCTATGTTTCTGAAACATGGGGAATGTTGCAGTGGCAACGTAACGGTGCGACGATGCAGACGAAAATTCTGCAATATAATTTTTGTTGCCAAAAAAATCTGCAACATAATGTCTGTTGCAAAAAAAAAATGCAACATAATCTCTGTTGCAAAAAAGTTCTGCAACACAATTCTGTTACAAATGTCTTCTGCAACATGACCTCCGTTGCAAAAAAAATTTGCAACACAGCCTATGTTGCAGAAGTGGCAAAAATGAAGGACGACGCTCGGTGCTAGTCAGCCAAATTCGACGGCTCGCGAGGCGGCGGATCTTTTAAAAAGATCTGCCGGCCGACGCGTAGCACGTCCCATACTAAAATGATAATTTTGATAATTTATTAAAATGAATTTTTTATATGGTTTTTCCGAAGAGTATAATTAGATGCTTTCAAAGTTCTTAGAAATCTGAGAGTAGTTTTTCCTATACCTTAAAGCACAACTTTTCATTAGGAGATTACAAATAGCAAGTTTTCCCTATACCATTAAGCACAACAACTCATTATGATTCGGATTATTCCTCAGACTGTATGCATCTTAAGGCTAATTAGCTTTGCATCAGAAAACGAAGTGGACAATAAAGAGTTGATTCATGGACTGACCATTTACTCCCTTTTGATCTTTCACATGTTGTACAGGGCTTTTACTCATAAGTGAAAGAAACCGATGAGCAGTGACATTGAATCATGTAGTGCCAATATGAACAAGCTACAGTATAAATTAGGCAACTCAAGCAAATATCAACAAATATCACTTTACTTATAAATTAGGCAATTCATGGTTCAATTTAACCAAAAAAAAAAGCCCGGAAAAGGCACATGTGCATTGGTAAAGTACAAAACATGAGAACCAACCTGTGGTTGGATGGTTAGAGGGACAGTGGTATCCCCAGCCCACCAGGATTCAAGTCCTGGTGCTCGCATTATTTCTGGATTTATTTCAGGATTTCCGGCGATGCGCTTTCAGTGGGAGGAGACGTTCCCATCGACGACGAGGCGCCTACGGTGACTTCGTAAATCTCAAGATGATATGCCGGCTCAGTCTCTCGAAGGTGCTCATAGGGGTAGGGTGTGCGTGTGTGCGTTCATAGGGGTGAGTGTATGCGCGTATGTATGAGCGCTTGAGTCTGTACTGTGTTAAAAAAAAGTACAAAACATGTGGTGCCTGAATGGACTCGGAAGCACACCCGGATTCGGAAGCACAACCGACAATGCACGAGCCAGAGCACGATCAGGTCGTGTCATGGCGGGGGTATGTGTGTTATGCTCATTTAGCAATTAAAAAAAAGGAGGTAAATACACTGGAAGTCTTAGAAGTTGCGCTCAACGATTAGTTTGGTGCACAAACTTGTAAAATATGTGATTTTTTTTGCATGGTAATACGTGTCTCATTTATAGAATAAAGATCAAGTTACAAGGCACGTAAGCACCGGCCTTACATGACTGAAAAGATAGGAAAATCCTATGCAAAATACCAGCGTCTGTCCCTTTCCTTCGACACCACCGAAGCGGCCACCAAAGGGGAAGAATACAGATCACCTCTTTACCCAAGCTCGATGCGGCTCCATCGCTGATCTGCAGCTTTACGGACCTCCAAAATAGTTTGCCAGAAGCAAAACCATTACCGTTGAAAGAATCAGACCGGGGCAACATGTCCCCGGACACGCCATCGAATTTCAGAACTGACACCCCCGCGTGATGACGACGTCGGAGGAGGAAACCAGAACTGTCAGCCTCCAACCACAAACCCAGCACAAGATGCTCCATCTTCCAGCTGTCACTTGCGTAGACAACCGTCTGCGCGTACTCCTGAACGACCAAACCTCCCTGCTCCACCATGACGTCGGAGACAACGCCACAACAACGGGGACAGAGCAGAAGGAGAGACACACCTGATGGAGTCGCCGGCGCCGCCTCGCCAACACCATCCATGAACCCTAACGCCGCCGATCTAAAGGATCGGCAGACACACGATGCCATCAACTCCGAGACGCCGCCATGAAGGACACCGCCGGTGTGGGAGTGCGGCTGAGGCAGATTTATTCATCCGGGCGCCGCTCCCACCACCCCAACGGCGCACCACGACCTACAAATCCAAATCCTAACTACAGAGAGGAGGAACAGGGTCCCCCTCCCTCCTGCCGCCGGAGCAGCCGGAGGGAGAGGGGGCCAGCGCCCCGGCCGGTGGAGATCGATGGAAGGAGATCGCCTCCCTAGTCGCCTGGCTCGTGGCGGCGGCTAGGGTAGGAAAAGCCGAACACCGCACGTTAGTAAAATATGTGATTGCAGTCATCTAATTTGCGCCGGCGTCCAAATACGGTCACATTTTCCGTAGGAGGGTGTATTCTACGCTTACATGGCATACCAGGCCCACTGTCAGTGATTGGAGCATCATATTTTGTGAATACCCCCCTAAATTAATGTCAAATTCTGGTAAAAAAAATTACACTAAACGACACTGCATCTATATAATCCTTGGGTCCTACGTATCAGTGAACGGTACAAAGATAATTGAAAATAAAAATAGATGGCTGAGAGGTTCGATCTTGGGACCACCTGCTAAACCGCTACAAACGATAACCACTGATAGAAAACAAAAATGAATGAACAGTAACAAACTCCCTATTACTGATAATGATGTCTTTACAATTTATATCCCCCGAAGGGATGCATCCGGAACGACATGTTCCTTACAATAGGCGGGAGAGAGGGACGAGACGGTTAGCACGTACTAACCGCACGTTAGTTGCAAAAGGAGATTATCCTATTAATTAAATATAATTAATTCCTAACACTCCCCCTAATCTTCGCTTTAACTATATAGAATCATCATGTTGAAAAATACTCCTCCAAAAACCCTGTGGGAAAAATATGAGGAGATATACACAATATGCCACCAAAAACTCCTTTCAAAATCCCAGTGGGAAAATAAGGAGAAAATGACATATTACAATGTTTGTATTATTATTGCCTTATTAAAAACCTTCTATGAGAAACCTTTTAGGAAAAACTCATAAAGGGGAAAAAGAGTGCAATATTTAAGATCCGAAGATCTCGAACAGGTTATCGTTCAGGAGCGTACTCCCCCTGAACCTTGTAAATTACAAAGTCATCTCGTACCAATTCCGTTAACATATTTTACCGAGATCACATATGACTTTGCTTTGCAAAATATTTATCTTCCCACTCTTTTCAACTCATAGGGAAGAAAATACTTTTAGAGCAATACACATTCTAATGTTGCTCTTTATAACCTGTCTGCATCTGCGTAATACAAACAACATTATCTTCATAGATAATGGTGGGTGGTTCCTACCAACCAATCCCACTTGAACTTTCAACAAAGTTCATCATTCTGTGAAGTCACATACATTCATGTGATGCTTCATACAAATCAACAATTTCAGAATGATTAGTGGATGCAGCCACTAAAATATGTCTTCTCGACTTCCCAGAGAAGGTCACACCTTCATTCGTGTGACATCCCCAGATTACTAAACCCTAATCATGCTAATTAGTCATACCAAGTCATCATCATTATACCCTAGCAAAAACAATTAAGAAATAATCCAACTTAAAAATTCAAATTTCAAGTGTAAGTCAAATAAAAACTTCTTCAAATAATTAAACAAAATAGTTCATAATATTGTAAATAATCCCAGAGCAATTATAAAAATAAAACCAACATTATTTGGATTCCCAAATTGACCCTAGCAACCAAAATAGTGGACCAGCAGTAATTTATTTGACCTTTTCAATTTCTAAAAATAGTTAAACATTTCCAAATGCCCTGAAACTTTTTGTGCAACACCATAGTAATGTGCTTGATTTATGTGCAAAGTTTCACATTGGACAAAAATCATTTGCTCACTCAAATATTTGCAAAACAGTAGCTAAATGAGAAGCATAAAAAGAAAAGGGAAAATGCTAAAAATCTACTGCTACACTGGGCCCTAGTGGCCACAGTGCAGCCCAGCCCACCAACGCCCCCTTCTTCTACCTCTGTTCACAGAGGGCTCGGTGGCCACCGTGCGCGCGTCCGTGCCGCGGATTAGCCACGTGCCGAGCATCCAGTCCCTCCCCGGCATCCATAAGGTTCCCCTCGACCCCGTATGCGAATCCTAGCTTCCCTTTCTCCTCTCCCTCTACGATTCTCTCGCAACTGAGCGCCAACATCGCCGCGCCACCGTCGCTACCGCGTCCACCGGCTGCCCCACGCCACACCGCCATGGCCAGAGGCCGCGCCATCCTCTTCTTCGTCCCCTACGCCGCTGGATCGAGGCTGGGACGCCGTGACGCCGACGCCTACGACGATTTCCTCCGCCACGGCCGCCGGTCACCGGCGTCGATTCGTCGCAACCCGAGCTCCCCCGACTTCCTGGAGGTCGCCATTGGGTCCGCTGTGAGCCTGCTCCTCTGTCCCACCCTTTTCCCCCTTTCTCCCCTTGCCGTAGCCGTCGTGTGCCGCCGCCGCCAGAGCTCGCGCGAGCTCGCACTCACCCCGGCCAGCCCGCGCCCTGGGCTTCAGTGTTGCACGCCCTGCTCGCGCCCGGCCACACGCCCGCTGCCCCCACGGGCGCCCGCGCTCGCGCCACGCGCCTGCGGCTGCTCCTGCCGCTGCCTGCGTTGCTGCACGCTGCTGCTTCAGCCGCCGCCGCCTGCAGCTTGCCTCGCCCGCGCGCGCGCCCTTCGCTCCTGGCCGAGCCCGCCTCCGCCCGGCAGCGCCCACCTCCGGCCTCGCCCGCCTGTGGCCGCGCCCCCTCCCCCTGCTCGCCCCTGCTTGCCGCGCCGGTCGCCGCTGCCGGCCGCGCCGAGGCCGGCCTCTGCCTGTGCTCGCGCGTGCGCAGTTTCCCCTGTGGCCGGCTGTGCCCCTGGCCAGTGGGGCCGGCCGTTTTAATTAGAGACTAACGAAAAATTAGTGCTAACCCCCACATCACTAACAATCACAGACAGGTGGACCCCCCCTTTTTTTAATTAAACTCCAGCAAATGACATGTGGGACCACCCCGGTTAAATTGCCATTTTATTAAAATAAAGATAATGACATGCGGGACCCTGCGCTGTTCACTTTAACCAGTCAATGCTGACTGGGCAGTTGACCTATCAACGTTGACCAGTCAACTGCTGACTGGGCAGTTGACTGGGCCCACATGTCAGCCTCTGTTGCATTTTGCTGGGTACGCTTCTGTGTACCTGTAGCAATTTAATCATTTATTTTAAAATTAAATTAATTCCAGAAAATCCAGAAAATGATTAAAACTTTGAAAAATCAGATAAAATAAACCGTAACTCGGATGAAAATAATTTATATATGAAAAATGATCAGAAAAATTAGACTAATCCGAATATGCCACCCACATACCTGTCACATGCCTCCAACACTGCAAACATGGAACCTTCCCCTCCGGTTCATCTGTCTAACAGATGCCTAAAGCCGGGAAAACATTCCCAGTTATTTTCCCGGTCCGTCTGTAGCACTTAGCACTGCGTTAGATCACCCCTAGCACCACATATTGCCGTGTCGTGCTTTGTGTTGCTTTTGTTTGCTTCATATTTATTGTTTCTTCCCCCTCTTCTCTCCGGTAGACCCGAGACCGACGCTGCTCCTGAGTACGACTACGTCGTCGACGACCCTTCTTCTTTTTCAGCAGAGCTTCCAGGCAAGCAAACCCCCTTGATCATTTCTATATCACCTATTCCTCCTCCCCCGTGCTTGCATTAGAATTTGCTACCGTATTTGATTGCTCCTATTCTGATGCATAGCCTGATTTTGTAACTGCTGTTGATACCTTACCTGTTGTCCTAAATACTTAGTATAGATTGGTTAGTGATCCATCAATGGCCCCACCACCCCTGTCCTTGTTGCCATGTTTACCACCGGTGACTTGATCAATGTGATCGATGTGCAGAGACCGAACACCGCACCGCACACCCCCTTAGTTGTACGACTCTGCAGGGATACTATCGAGTGCCGAGGATGATACCTCCTACCTCACTCCTGATGATATCTCTGTAGCGTAGCTAGTCGGTTGTGGGTTACCGAGGGTGATTCCTCTTTCACCACCTCCGATGATGCCTCTGTCGTGCAACCCCTCAAGTGTGAACCCATCGAGGGTGATTCCTCCGAGTTCACCTTGACGGATACATCGAGTGGGAATCCATCGAGGGTTATTCCTCGGATTTCCCCTTGATGTTTCGGACACACGGTTACCTTGAATTTACCTCAGGCCCCTGTTTGAAGTCGGGTCGACCCCGAGGGGTACCCGCGAGAGATGGGAAGTCGGGTTGACCATGAGGGTACCCGCGAGATAATTACGTGGCACGGCCGGGCAGGCAGACCGCCCCAGGAGAGGGATAGGGCCTGGCCCTTGCCGTAAGTCCACGAGACGGGGCGACGGGGTCACATGATCGTAGATCTCTGCTCGTTTCCGCGAGCTCCCAATACACTAACGGATTTGGGTATTTGATATGAGTTGGCCACTGGCCTATACGCACTACCACCACGCGGGATAATGGTTTAATGGGGCCCTCGACGCCGTATGTATCAGCCGAAAGCTCTGTCAGACGTCCAGTTTAGCATTGTGGCCGGGTCGGATCGGCGCCATCCAGGACAGAGGTGGTGCCTGGATCCACCTTGCGCACAACGACCCGGAGTGCAACGGGCGATGGGCCCAAGACCCCGGAGCGCTTAGGATGTAGACCGGCGGGGACCTCTCTGCGGAGCCTAGGTAGGACTACGTCGTGTCGATCAGCCGAGGCCGGGCATGACCCGGAAAAGTGTGTCCGGCCAGAGTTAATCGAGCGTGTTGGGTAACAGTAGTGCACCCCTGCAGGGAAGTTATCTATTCGAATAGCCGTGTCCACGATAACAGGACGCTCAGTGTTGTCCCGATCTGCTACAATTTGAACTGGATACATGTTAATTAATATGTAAGCTCCGGGATCGCTTTCTCGCAGGGAGTCGAGGAAGGATCTCTGGGCTTTGCTACTACATGCTTGTTACTTTATGATATGTTCCTAATCTGCACTCTTCTAATGCTGTAAGACGCAGCAAGATGCTAGTCTTCGATAGGCTAGGCCTTCCCCTCTATTCTGCCAATTCTGCAGTCAAGTCCACAGATACAGACCCTTCATTTGATACCGATGCATATTTAGCATAGATCTGTTGTAAGTCTTGCGAGTACTTTGGATGAGTACTCACGGTTGCTTTGCTACCCTTTTTTTCCCTACCCGATTGCTGCGATTAGATGACGGAGCCCCGGAGCCAGCTGCCCCAGTCGACGACTACTGCTACTCCTCCGGTGGCGCCTACTACTACGTGGAGACCACCGTCGACCAGGACTAGTTTAGGAGGCTCCCAGGCAGGAGGCCTGCGCCTTTTCGATCTAGTTGTCGTTGTTTTGCTCAGCCTTCTTAAGGCAAACTTGTTTCCCTTTATGTCTGTACCCAGACATTGTTGCTTCCGCTGAATCTTGTGTATCTCGAGCTTATGTATTCGAGCCCTCTGGCTTGTAATATAAAGCTTGTATTATTTTATTTTGTGTCTAGAGTTGTGTTGTGATATCTTCCCGTGAGTCCCTGGGCTTGATCGTGTGCATTTGCGTGTATGATTAGTGCACGGTCGGGTCGGGGGCGTCACAAGCTGGTATCAGAGCCGACTGCCTGTAGGAACCCCCTTTCCAACTCCTTAGCTGAAGTTGAGTCTAGTCTTTAGAAAACTGTTTTACTAACATGGCTGTGTGGCTTACGGGCCCACATCGCCAATGGATGGGTTTAGGATCTTTTATTCCTCTCCTTTACTCTGGGATTCTGATCTCTCCCCTATTCGGGTTAAAGTTTTGCTAACACTAACATTAGGTTCTCGTGTTCACATCCACCCGGAGAGCTGGATTGTCTGCAATTATTCTTTCCATTGGTCTGTTTAATCTGATCATCACATTTTCCTTTCGATTGCTCTGTTTAACCTTTCTTGTAATCTAGCTTTTATCTGAGCAGTGATAATTCCCTGCTTAAGTCAACAACCCCAAGTAAAACCTTGTTACTATTGTTGATGACATTCCGGTAACCACGGATGGACGAGAACCTTGCCTGTTGGTCCGCCTCGTATTAACGAGCAGGAAAATGGTTCTCTTCGTTCCCCGCCCATGGTACCGACGTGTTGCCGACATAGCTGACAGACTTTTCTCTGACACGTCTTGTCGTCGTGACCGCGCAAGATGTCACCGCCCTCCCTACTTTTAAGCCACACTAACCACAGTTCCCCAGGATCAAAACCTGACTCTCCTGTACATCCCTGTTTCCAAAGTTATTCCTTGCGCTTGGCTTCGTATGTAAATCACGAGCCACCTTCCGAGAGATGATCTATTCCGGTATCAGACGCAATACTTATTCCCGTTGCTCTGAACCCCTTTCACACTCTGTTTCAGGCATCGAACGATTGTCTATCCGCTTGAAACTTCTTATTGTACCTACTTACTTTGCTCTCGATGTTTTTCTTAAGTTTCAATTCAAGAGATACTTTCTGTGACATTCCCTGAGTTATCCACCAGATAATCAACCTTGCAAAGGTCCGTTCTCCCGAAGATACCCCTTATTCTTTTCGTAAGTACGATGAAGACTCCGAAGAAAGGATGACGACTTCATCATGATGACCTGAAGCAGGGAAATGAAGTCATCAATGAAAATGATCAACTTCTTCGAGAAGGGCAACAAGAACCAGAAGATTCGTTAGAATACGAGACCAGACCTGTTACCCCTTACTCTACCTCTTAATTCTCGGGATGAGAATTTCTTTGAGTGGAGGAGAGTTGTGACATCCCCAGATTACTAAACCCTAATCATGTTAATTAGTCATGCCAAGTCATCATCATTATACCCTAGCAAAAACAATTAAGAAATAATCCAACTTAAAAATTCAAATTTCAAGTGTAAGTCAAATAAAAACTTCTTCAAATAATTAAACAAAATAGTTCATAATATTGTAAATAATCCCAGAGCAATTATAAAAATAAAACCAACATTATTTGGATTCCCAAATTGACCCTAGCAACCAAAATAGTGGACCAGCAGTAATTTATTTGACCTTTTCAATTTCTAAAAATAGTTAAACATTTCCAAATGCCCTGAAACTTTTTGTGCAACACCACAGTAATGTGCTTGATTTATGTGCAAAGTTTCACATTGGACAAAAATCATTTGCTCACTCAAATATTTGCAAAACAGTAGCTAAATGAGAAGCAGAAAAAGAAAAGGGAAAATGCTGAAAATCTACTGCTACACTGGGCCCTAGTGGCCACAGTGCAGCCCAGCCCACCAACGCCCCCTTCTTCTACCTCTGTTCACAGAGGGCTCGGTGGCCACCGTGCGCGCGTCCGTGCCGCGGATTAGCCACGTGCCGAGCATCCAGTCCCTCCCCGGCATCCATAAGGTTCCCCTCGACACCGTACGCGAACCCTAGCTTCCCTTTCTCCTCTCCCTCTCCGATTCGCTCGCAACTGAGCACCACCGTCGCTGCGCCACCGTCGCTGCCGCGTCCACCAGCTGCCCCGCGCCACACCGCCATGGCCAGAGGCCGCGCCATCCTCTTCTTCGTCCCCTACGCCGCTGGATCGAGGCTGGGACGCCGCGACGCCAACGCCTACGACGATTTCCTCCGCCACGGCCGCCGGTCACCGGCGTCGATTCGTCGCAACCCGAGCTCCCCCGACTTCCCGGAGGTCGCCATTGGGTCCGCTGTGAGCCTGCTCCTCCATCCCACCCTTTTTCCCCTTTCTCCCCTTGCCGTAGCCGCCGTGTGCCGCCGCCGCCCGAGCTCGCACTCACCCCGGCCAGCCCACGCCCTGGGCTTCAGTGTTGCACGCCCGCTGCCCCCACGCGCGCCCGCGCTCGCGCCCCGCGCTTGCGGCTTCTCCTGCCGCTGCCTACGCTGCTGCACGCTGCTGCTTCGGCCGCCGCCGCCTGCAGCTTGCCTCGCCCGCGCGCCCGCCCTTCGCTCCCGGCCGAGCCTGCCTCCGCCCGGCAGCGCCCACCTCCGGCCTCGCCCGCCTGTGGCCCGCCCCCTCCCCCTGCTCGCCCCTGCTTGCCATGCCGGTCGCCGCTGCCGGCCGCGCCGAGGCCGGCCTTTGCCTGTGCTCGCGCGTGCGCAGTTTCTCTTGTGGCCGGCTGTGCCCCTGGCCAGTGGGGCCGGCCGTTTTAATTAGAGACTAACTAAAAATTAGTGCTAACCCCCACATCACTAACAGTCACAGACAGGTGGACCCCCCTTTTTTTAATTAAACTCCAGCAAATGACATATGGGACCACCCCGGTTAAATTGCCATTTTATTAAAATAAAGATAATGACATGCGGGACCCTGCACTGTTCACTTTGACCAGTCAATGCTGACTGGGCAGTTGACCAGTCAACTGCTGACTGGGCAGTTGACTGGGCCCACATGTCAGCCTCTGTTGCATTTTGCTGGGTACGCTTCTGTGTACCTGTAGCAATTTAATCATTTATTTCAAAATTAAATTAATTACAGAAAATCCAGAAAATGATTAAAACTGTGAAAAAGCATATAAAATAAACCGTAACTCGGATGAAAATAATTTATATATGAAAAATGATCAGAAAAATTAGACTAATCCGAATATGCCACCCACATACCTGTCACATGCCTCCAACACTGCAAACATGGTACCTTCCCCTCCGGTTCATCTGTCTAACAGATGCCTAAAGCCGGGAAAACATTCCCAGCTATTTTCCCGCTCCGTCTGTAGCACTTAGCATTGCGTTAGATCACCCCTAGCACCACATATTACCGTTTCGTGCTTTGTGTTGCTTTTGTTTGCTTCATATTTATTGTTTCTTCCCCCTCTTCTCTCCGGTAGACCCGAGACTGATGCTGCTCCTGAGTACGACTACGTCGTCGACGACCCTTCTTCTTTTTAAGCAGAGCTTTCAGGCAAGCAAACCCCCTTGATCATTTCTATATCACCAATTCCGCCTCCCCCGTGCTTGCATTAGAATTTGCTACCGTATTTGATTGCTCCTATTCTGATGCATAGCCTGATTTTGTAACTGCTGTTGATACCTTACCTGTTGTCCTAAATACTTAGTATAGATTGGTTAGTGATCCATCAATGGCCCCACCCCCCTTGTCCTTGTTGCCATGCTTTACCACCAGTGACTTGATCAATGTGATCGATGTGCAGAGACCGAACACCGCACCGCACACCCCCTTAGTTGTACGACTCTGCAGGGACACTATCGAGTGCCGAGGGTGATACCTCCTACCTCACTCTTGATGATATCTCTGTAGCGTAGCTAGTCGGTTGTGGGTTACCGAGGGTGATTCCTCTTTGACCACCTCCGTTGATGCCTTTGTCGTGCAACCCCTCAAGTGTGAACCCATCGAGGGTGATTCCTCCGAGTTCACCTTGACGGATACATCGAGTGGGAATCCATCGAGGGTGATTCCTCGGATTTCCCCTTGATGTTTCGGACACACGGTTACCTTGAATTTACCTCAGGCCCCTGTTTGAAGTCGGGTCGACCCCGAGGGGTACCCGCGAGAGATGGGAAGTCGGGTTGACCATGAGGGTACCCGCGAGATAATTACGTGGCACGGCCGGGCAGGCAGACCGCCCCAGGAGAGGGATAGGGCCTGGCCCTTGCCGTAAGTCCACGAGACGGGGTGACGGGGTCACATGATCGTAGATCTCTGCTCGTTTCCGCGAGCTCCCAATACACTAACGGATTTGGGTATTTGATCTGAGTTGGCCAATGGCCTATACGCACTACCACCGCGCGGGATAATGGTTTAATGGGGCCCTCGACGCCGTATGTATCTGCCGAAAGCTCTGTCAGACGTCCAGTTCAGCATTGTGGCCGGGTCGGATCGGCGCCATCCAGGACAGAGGTGGTGCCTAGATCCACCTTGCGCACAACGACCCGGAGTGCAAAGGGCGATGGGCCCAAGACCCCGGAGCGCTTAGGATGTAGACCGGCGGGGACCTCTCTGCGGAGCCTAGGTAGGACTACGTCGTGTCGATCAGCCGAGGCCGGGCATGACCCGGAAAAGTGTGTCCGGCCAGAGTTAATCGAGCGTGTTGGGTAACAGTAGTGCACCCCTACAGGGAAGTTATCTATTCGAATAGCCGTGTCCACGGTAACAGGACGCTCAGTGTTGTATCCTGATCTGCTACAATTTGAACTGGATACATGTTAATTAATATGTAAGCTCCGGGATCGCTTTCTCGCAGGGAGTCGAGGAAGGATCTCTGGGCTTTGCTACTACATGCTTGTTTCTTTATGATATGTTCCTAATCTGCACTCTTCTAATGCTGTAAGACGCTGCAAGATGCTAGTCTTCGATAGGCTAGGCCTTCCCCTCTATTCTGGCAATTCTGCAGTCCAGTCCACAGATACAGACCCTTCATTTGATACCGATGCATATTTAGCATAGATCTGATGTAAGTCTTGCGAGTACTTTGGATGAGTACTCACGGTTGCTTTGCTACCCTTTTTTTCCCTACCCGATTGCTGCGATTAGATGACGGAGCCCCGGAGCCAGCTGCCCCAGTCGACGACTACTGCTACCCCTCCGGTGGCGCCTACTACTACGCGGAGACCACCATCGACCAGGACTAGTTTAGGAGGCTCCCAGGCAGGAGGCCTGCACCTTTTCGATCTAGTTGTCGTTGTTTTGCTCAGCCTTCTTAAGGCAAACTTGTTTCCCTTTATGTCTGTACCTAGACATTGTTGCTTCCGCTGACTCTTGTGTTTCTCGAGCTTATGTATTCGAGCCCTCGAGGCCCCTGGCTTGTAATATAAAGCTTGTATTATTTTATTTTGTGTCTAGAGTTGTGTTGTGATATCTTCCCGTGAGTCCCTGGGTTTGATCGTGTGCATTTGCGTGTATGATTAGTGCACGGTCGGGTCGGGGGCGTCACAAGCTGGTATCAGAGCCGACTGCTTGTAGGAATCCCCTTTCCAACTCCTTAGCCGAAGTTGAGTCTAGTGTTTAGAAAACTGTTTTACTAACATGGTTGTGTGGCTTACGGGCCCACATCGCCAATGGATGGTTTTAGGATCTTTTATTCCTCTCCTTTACTCTGGGATTCTGATCTCTCCCCTATTCGGGTTAAAGTTTTGCTAACACTAACATTAGGTTCTCGTGTTCACATCCACCCGGAGAACTGGATTGTCTGCAATTATTCTTTCCATTGGTCTGTTTAATCTGATCATCAAATTTTCCTTTCCATTGCTCTGTTTAACCTTTCTTGTAATCTAGCTTTTATCTGAGAAGTGATAATTCCCTGCTTAAGTCAACAACCCCAAGTAAAACCTTGTTACTATTGTTGATGACATTCCGGTAACCACGGATGGACGAGAACCTTGCCTGTTGGTCCGCCTCATATTAACGAGCAGGAAAATGGTTCTCTTCGTTCCCCGCCCATGGTACCGACGTGTTGCCGACATAGCTGACAGACTTTTCTCTGACACGTATTGTCGTCGTGACCGCGCAAGATGTCACCGCCCTCCCTACTTTTAAGCCACACTAACCACAGTTCCCTAGGATCAAAACCCGACTCTCCTGTACATCCCTGTTTCCAAAGTTATTCCTTGCGCTTGGCTTCGTATGTAAATCACGAGCCACCTTCCGAGAGATGATCTATTCTGGTATCAGACGCAATACTTATTCCCTTTGCTCTGAACCCCTTTCACACTCTGTTTCAGGCATCGAACGATTGTCTATCCGCTTGAAACTTCTTATTGTACCTACTTACTTTGCTCTCGATGTTTTTCTTAAGTTTCAATTCAAGAGATACTTTCTGCGACATTCCCTGAGTTATCCACCAGATAATCAACCTTGCAAAGGTCCATTCTCCTGAAGATACCCCTTATTCTTTTCGTAAGTACGATGAAGACTCCAAAGAAAGGATGACGACTTCATCATGATGACCTGAAGTAGGGAAATGAAGACATCAATGAAAATGATTAACTTCAACAAGAACCAGAAGATTCGTTAGAATACGAGACCAGACCATTTACCCCTTACTCTACCTCTTAATTCTCGGGACGAGAATTTCTTTGAGTGGAGGAGAGTTGTGTCATCCCCAGATTACTAAACCCTAATCATGCTAATTAGTCATGCCAAGTCATCATCATTATACCCTAGCAAAAAAAATTAAGAATTAATCCAACTTAAAAATTCAAATTTCAAGTGTAAGTCAAATAAAAACTTCTTCAAATAATTAAACAAAATAGTTCATAATATTGTAAATAATCCCAAAGCAATTATAAAAATAAAACCAACATTATTTGGATTCCCAAATTGACCCTAGCAACCAAAATAGTGGACCAGCAGTAATTTATTTGATCTTTTCAATTTGTAAAAATAGTTAAACATTTCCAAATGCCCTGAAACTTTTTGTGCAACACCACAGTAATGTGCTTGATTTATGTGCAAAGTTTCACATTGGACAAAAATCATTTGCTCACTCAAATATTTGCAAAACAGTAGCTAAATGAGAAGCAGAAAAAGAAAAGGGAAAATGCTGAAAATCTACTGCTACACTGGGCCCTAGTGGCCACAGTGCAGCCCAGCCCACCAACGCCCCCTTCTTCTACCTCTGTTCACAGAGGGCTCGGTGGCCACCGTGCGCGCGTCCGTGCCGCGGATTAGCCACGTGCCGAGAATCCAGTCCCTCCCTGGCATCCATAAGGTTCCCCTCGACCCCGTACGCGAACCCTAGCTTCCCTTTCTCCTCTCCCTCTAAGATTCGCTCGCAACTGAGCACCAACGTCGCTGCGCCACCGTCGCTGCCGCGTCCACCGGCTGCCCCGCGCCACACCGCCATGGCGAGAGGCCGCGCCATCCTCTTTTTCGTCCCCTATGCCGCTGGATCGAGGCTGGGACGCTGCGACGCCGACGCCTACGACGATTTCCTCCGCCACGGCCGCCGGTCACCGGTGTCGATTCGTCGCAACCCGAGCTCCCCCGACTTCCCGGAGGTCACCATTGGGTCCGCTGTGAGCCTGCTCCTCCGTCCCACCCTTTTCCCCCTTTCTTACCTTGCCGTAGCCGCCGTGTGCCGCCGCCGCCCGAGCTCGCGCGAGCTCGCACTCACCCCGGCCAGCCCGCGCCCTGGGCTTCAGTGTTGCACGCCTGCTGCCCCCATGCGCGCCCGTGCTCGTGCCCCGCGCTTGCGGATGCTCCTGCCGCTGCCTGCGCTGCTGCACGCTGCTGCTTCGGCCGCCACCGCCTGCAGCTTGCCTCGCCCGCGCGCGCGGCCTTCGCTCCCGGCCGAGCCCGCCTCCGCCCGGCAGCGCCCACCTCCGGCCTCGCCCGCCTGTGGCCGCGCCCCCTCCCCCTGCTCGCCCCTACTTGCCGCGCCGGTCACCGCTGCCGGCCGCGCCGAGGCCGGCCTCTGCCTGTGCTCGCGCGTGCGCAGTTTCCCCTGTGGCCGGCTGTGCCCCTGGCCAGTGGGGCCGGCCGTTTTAATTAGAGACTAACTAAAAATTAGTGCTAACCCCCATATCACTAACAGTCACAGACAGGTGGACCCCCCTTTTTTTAATTAAACTCCAGCAAATGACATGTGGGACTACCCCGGTTAAATTGCCATTTTATTAAAATAAAGATAATGACATGCGGGACCCTGCACTGTTCACTTTGACCAGTCAATGCTGACTGGGCAGTTGACCAGTCAACTGCTGACTGGGCAGTTGACTGGGCACACATGTCAGCCTCTGTTGCATTTTGCTGGGTATGCTTCTGTGTACCTGTAGCAATTTAATCATTTATTTCAAAATTAAATTAATTCCAGAAAATGATTAAAACTTTGAAAAATCATATAAAATAAACCGTAACTCGGATGAAAATAATTTATATATGAAAAATGATCAGAAAAATTAGACGAATCCGGATATGCCACCCACATACCTGTCACATGCCTCCAACACTGCAAACATGGAACCTTCCCCTCCGGTTCATCTGTCTGACAGATGCCTAAAGCCGGGAAAACATTCTGCGTTAGATCACCCCTAGCACCACATATTACCGTGTCGTGCTTTGTGTTGCTTTTGTTTGCTTCATATTTATTGTTTCTTCCCCCTCTTCTCTCCGGTAGACCTGAGACCGACGCTGCTCCTGAGTACGACTACGTCGTCGACGACCCTTCTTCTTTTTCAGCAGAGCTTCCAGGCAAGCAAACCCCCTTGATCATTTCTATATCACCTATTCCTCCTCCCCCGTGCTTGCATTAGAATTTGCTACCGTATTTGATTGCTCCTATTCTGATGCATAGCCTGATTTTGTAACTGCTGTTGATACCTTACCTGTTGTCCTAAATACTTAGTATAGATTGGTTAGTGATCCATCAATGGCCCCACCCCCCTTGTCCTTGTTGCCATGCTTTACCACCGGTGACTTGATCAATGTGATCGATGTGCAGAGACCGAACACCGCACCGCACACCCCCTTAGTTGTACGACTCTGCAGGGACACTATCGAGTGCCGAGGGTGATACCTCCTACCTCACTCCTGATGATATCTCTGTAGCGCAGCTAGTCGGTTGTGGGTTACCGAGGGTGATTCCTCTTTCACCACCTCCGATGATGCCTCTGTCGTGCAACCCCTCAAGTGTGAACCCATCGAGGGTGATTCCTCCGAGTTCACCTTGACGGATACATCGAGTGGGAATCCATCGAGGGTGATTCCTCGGATTTCCCCTTGATGTTTCGGAAACACGGATACCTTGAATTTACCTCAGGCCCCTGTTTGAAGTCGGGTCGACCCCGAGGGGTACCCGCGAGAGATGGGAAGTTGGGTTGACCGTGAGGGTACCCGCGAGATAATTTCGTGGCACGGCCGGGCAGGCAGACCGCCCCAGGAGAGGGATAGGGCCTGGCCCTTGCCGTAAGTCCACGAGACGGGGTGACGGGGTCACATGATCGTAGATCTTTGCTCGTTTCCGCGAGCTCCCAATACACTAACGGATTTGGGTATTTGATCTGAGTTGGCCACTGGCCTATACGCACTACCACCACGCGGGATAATGGTTTAATGGGGCCCTCGACGCCGTATGTATCAGCCGAAAGCTTTGTCAGACGTCCAGTTCAGCATTGTGGTCGGGTCGGATCGGCTCCATCCAGGACAGAGGTGGTGCTTGGATCCACCTTGCGCATAACGACCCGGAGTGCAAAGGGCGATGGGCCCAAGACCCCAGAGCGCTTAGGATGTAGACCGGCGGGGACCTCTCCGCGGAGCCTAGGTAGGACTACGTCGTGTCAATCAGCCGAGGCCGGGCATGACCCGGAAAAGTGTGTCCGGCCAGAGTTAATCGAGCGTGTTGGGTAACAGTAGTGCACCCCTGCAGGGAAGTTATCTATTTGAATAGTCGTGTCCACGGTAACAGGACGCTCAGTGTTGTAACCCGATCTGCTACAATTTGAACTGGATACATGTTAATTAATATGTAAGCTCCGGGATCGCTTTCTCACAGGGAGTCAAGGAAGGATCTCTGGGATTTGCTACTACATGCTTGTTACTTTATGATATGTTCCTAATCTGCACTCTTCTAATGCTGTAAGACGCTGCAAGATGCTAGTCTTCGATAGGCTAGGCCTGCCCCTCTATTCTGGCAATTCTACAGTCCAGTCCACAGATACAGACCCTTCATTTGATACCGATGCATATTTAGCATAGATCTGATGTAAGTCTTGCGAGTACTTTGGATGAGTACTCATGGTTGCTTTGCTACCCTTTTTTTCCCTACCCGATTGCTGCGATTAGATGACGGAGCCCAGGAGCCAGCTGCCCCAGTCGACGACTACTGCTACTCCTCCGGTGGCGCCTACTACTACGTGGAGACCACCGTCGACCAGGACTAGTTTAGGAGGCTCCCAGGCAGGAGTCCTACGCCTTTTCGATCTAGTTGTCGTTGTTTTGCTCAGCCTTCTTAAGGCAAACTTGTTTCCCTTTATGTCTGTACCCAGACATTGTTGCTTCCGCTGACTCTTGTGTATCTCGAGCTTATGAATTCGAGCCCTTGAGGCCCCTGACTTGTAATATAAATCAGTCTATGATCTAGGATTATGGGGATCTAATATATACCCAGCATCACAATATCCAACCATGGTCATATCTTGTTTTTTTTTCATAGAACGAACCAAGATATCTCGTTTCCAGAAGCTATATGAAAATATTCTTCACCCCAACCCAATACCTTTTATTGGTGATGCAATATTGTATCTAGCCAATCAATTCACTGCAAATAATATACCAGGCCTGGTGCAGTTGCTAGATACATTAGTGCTCTCATTGCACCGATATATGGATATTCAGGTCCAAACATCTCTTCATCACTGCCCTTAGGGCTTAATGGGTTTAATCTCTATCGAGAGATCTGACAACCATAGTTCTTGATGGATATGACTTATCCATGTTGAACTTTCAACAATCTTTTGGATAAATGTAGACTGATGAACAAGTATTCCCGAAGGAATACGCTCAAGTTCCAAACTCAAGCAAAGTTTGGTTTCAACCAAATCTTTCATCTCAAACTCCGTCTTCAGATGATTTGCTTTTCTCATGTATTTAGTTGTGTAGTTCACATGATATTCAGATCATCAACATACACATAAATGATACAAAATCCCTTTTTTTTCCTCGATGAACATACATGAGCAATCATCATTGTTTGAGTAATCCTTCTAACAAAGGATTACTCAGTCGGTTATACCACATCTATCCCGACTGCTTTATGCCATATAATGACTTTTAAAGCTTTACACAATACATATTGCTATTAGCTTTCTAATTCGGTATATTCATTCCCTTGGGAATTATCATAGAGATATCTGAATTAAGTGACTCATACAACTATGCAGTCACAACATCCATAAGTTGGATATACAAATTCATTATTCACTGCCAGTGATATAAAATATCGGAACGTTATTCCACTCACAATAGGAGATTATGTGTCATCTTAAACGATGACGGGTCTCTGCGTGAACCCCTGTGCTACAAGCCTCGCTTCATGTCTCACCACCGCATTGTTTTCGTTCCTCACATGAACAAAAACTCATTTGCTCCCCCAGAGAACAAATTCAGAGGAGTGGGTATTACTGATCAGGTCAATACCCCTCTTCTTGAGAGCGAGCGCATCCTCAATTGCTGCCTTCCTTTGGATCAACTAGAGTGTTTAAGACACTCAGCCATGCATGGACTTAGGTTCTAAATCCAATCCAAGGTCTTTTGCAATTCTTGAGGAGAAATAAATGTCGACATAATGTAGTCTTTAATATATGATTCTCCCGAATCCATATACATAGTGGAGATTTCATCATTACCTTTTGACTCTTCATGATTTCCCACAACAGTTGAGTCAAGGTCTTCCGATGTCCCAGCGCCAAATTTGTGTGCGCACCCATGCTGGGTCCTGGATGTGTCCAACATCCTTCAAGTGTCCTTCAACCCTAGGTTGAATGTCAACATGAAGTTGACCTGCATTTGCTGTTTGAGGATTCCTCATTCCCCTTGGACGCTTCCATGAAGCCTTGCCGTCTTGTGTTCAGATTCCTCCCACTCTTCGGTGGCCGAGTGGACCTATGGGTCACATCCACTCTCTCTGGCACATTCACTATGGGAACATTTTACTTTGTGACACCTTTATACTCAGTAAATGCAACTGGCAGATTATTTGAAATACTTTACAAATTGACAATCTTCTGAACCTCCAGTTCAGATTCATTCGTACGTGGACCTAAGGACTAGATGACTATTCACACCTCATTCTATTTCCCGGCATTCAATGTGGTTCTTATCTCCCCCTAATGCCGGAAAATGTCCTCATCAAAATACAACCAGCGTACCGGGGCATAAACAAGTCCCATTCTCGAGACTCTAGGTACTTTATAATTGACGGAGAATAATACCTCACATAGATCCCCATTTCTCTATGAGGGCCCATATATGTACGCTGCGGTGGTGATATCGGTTCGTATCAAACATAACCGAAATATCGCAGATGGGAAATACTTGCTGATTTCCACGTACTAACTGCAACGGGGAGACCGTATAATATGCAGTTGGTCGAATTTGTATCAACTACGCAGTATGTAAAACTGCATGTCCCCAACAAGATATTGGAAGATTACAATTCTGTAGGAGCAATCTTGCTATCAACTTATCCTCTTGACAAGTGATTCCACAAGACCATTCTGGGTATGTACACAAAGTACCAATATGCTCCACAGTTATGCCTAAATTTAGGCAGTAATCATCAAATGCTCATGAACTGAATTCCATAGCATTATCCATTCTGATGGATTTTTCCTGTGCCCGGGATGATTTGCTCTCAAATTAATGATCTGAGCAATCAAACTTACAAATGCATGGTTCCTTATAGAAGTAAGACACACATTGGACCATCTTGTTGATGCACCCGAAAGCACTATGGAATATCTGAATATTCCATATAACGGTTGAATTAGATCACATATATCTCCTGTAATGGAAATCTAGTGGCACATCCTCTTTCTTGATATAAGATGGCCTTGTGATCAATTTCTCAGTTTGCACATATGTGCATACATAATCCATTGACTTTGGAAAATTCACACCGTTAGATTGTGTCTAGTGGAACCATCAATAATTTTCTCATCATCCCAATACCAGGATGACCCAGGCAACCATGCCATATCTTGAACTTATCAAGATTCTAGAAAATTATTTTGTATGCCAAATGCGTATCTTATTTAATGTATGTATAATATAATCCAGAAGATAAATAAGGCATTTACTCTAGGATTTCCTTCAAATCCCTTTTGCTGGGTTACGAGTAGGTTTTCAACCTCACTCACTTCATGAGTTTCAACATAGAAACTATTTTGCGGATATCCTTAAACTCAGCAAGGTACGAGTAGAATCTAGATACATCAATGCATCCATGATTACCATATAGTACCCATAGGGAGTGTAACTGTGGCTTGACCATAACCAACAATTACCATATCACGACCATAACTTGTCATGACACTTCCATTACTCTTCTCAAGAGTATGATAGTACTTTATCTCCCTTAATATTGTATTAGTACACTCAGCTTTCTCTTAACACATTTTCTTATCAGTTGGATTATTTATAGAAGCTATCTATAGAGTATAACATATATATAAACTCATATAGAAATACATACATTATATGTCACTGGAAGGATTTCACTAGCATGTCATCGATACTAAGAAGTGGATCTTCCTTTTTCTGAGCATGCTCCTGGTTTCCCACGTTCTGAGGAACGTCTAGGAAATTTTAACCATCGGGAAATCATCGCCAAGTCCAGTGAAGTAAGCTTCACACTTGTTCACATGGGCCTCTTGCCCTTAGCCAATTGATGCATGTACAAATCCACCAAATGCATGAAAGTATCACATTTCCTTGCATTGTGAGTTGTACAACCACATGTATAGCAACCAATGCTATTGACCTCGCCATTCTCCAAGAAATGACTTTTGCCCTTTGTGCTCCATTCATATCTGTTTCTTATCATGCCTCCACTTTCCTTCACCATTGACGAAATTGTCCAGTCAACATCCTCATAAAAGGATTGAAAGTGGAGAGCGTCTTCTTGATGAGAGCGACAAAATTTGATAATAGCAGATACAATAGGAGTCTTGAGCGTGTGTGGTTATGAGGAACTGAGACCTCGAACTTCCAAGTTAACCTTGGCATCCACTGTGCAAGTCACATAGCTGTTGTCATCAATGACAAGCTCAACAAATCTCCACTTGGATATGTCCAACATATCCTACATGAAATCATCATGCATATTAATTTACTTTCATATAAATTAATTATGTTGTGAAAGGAATTTGCTGGTACATTGATCAACATATAGCAATTTATAATTACTGAAACGTACATGTTAATACTAAATGTGGACAGTAATATACAGTTAATTACTGAAAACTCACATGTATAAAAATTGCTAGCCAAAAGCCAAAACAGGAAGAAAAATAAAATGAAAAATGGAAAAGAGAGAGGGGCAGACTACTTGCGCATATCATAACCCGCTGATCCATCGATCGAGAGAGAGGGAGGCTGGCAATGGCATGGCATCAGCTATACCCACCCCTCGCTGCTCCCGGAGGCCACGGCCACATGCTGCAGCAGCTACCGGCATCTTCCTCCCAAGTTGCATGCGCGAACTCCAATGCCGCTCCAGGGGACACTGCCTCGGGAGCCAGTACATACGTGACCAAAGCCAACGCCAAACGACACGGCCGCTTCCACTACTGGCTTCTTCCTCTGTGGGATTCATTCATGCGTGTGTGTGTCGTGGAAGGTAATATATCTTGATGCAAAATTCATTCCGGGAACATGGATGGGCACCGTTCGGATTATTAGCAGTTTTTGTGTTTTTCATTCTGCTCCGTATTGTATCCGGGAGACTCTATTTAACTTTGTTGCATAATCAATAAAATGCTGTTATTTATCCCAAAAAAAAAACTGTCCGGTCGGATCTTGCGGTTGTGTTGTGTGTGTTGGAATTGATCTCGGCTAACAACCGAGAGAAAAGTTGGGGTGTGCCCCACCATACCTCTCTCACATACGCACTGTGATCGGGGGTGCAAACAACCTATTGGTTTCGGTCCCTGTTTCCTAGCGCCCCCACATATAAAAGGGAGGTACTTGCTCTCCTGTACCGGTGATCTATCACGTACAGGTAAGTTTACCCAAGACCTCAACTACGGATCCTAAAGGAGGGGAGCTAAAGGGATCAGAAGGCCGTTTCCACCGCCGGCCACCGCAAGGCTGTGCCGGTGGCATCCTGTACGTCTACACCGACCAGCCATCTCCTCGCTACTGGAGATCCCAAGTGCAGCCATGGGCCAGACCAAGCACATCACGGGACTTTACTCAGTACCCGTAAGTTCTCACTAACCCCTCTTTGTTAATCATATCTTAGGTGATCTAATGCTAGGTAAATGATCTTATTACGATAATCCTAAAGTTTTATTTCTAACAGTGTGCTCTTGTTTCTCTTGCGGTTCCATGAGAAATCCAAGCTGGTGCTCTTGATTTTTCTGTTGACGAAATAAGCATCTCGTTTAGCTATTAATTAAGTAGTACATGAGACCATACAGACCAAGCGGCCAGCTTGGTAGGCTACCAACAAAAAAAAGTACATGAGACCGTACAGACAAACATTGCACAAATAGATAAATAATTAGGGTAATTCTTGGTCGATTTTACGAATTGCTGATTTAAAAAAATGACCATATTTTAATAATTTGTTTATCTGGTGTAATAATTTCTTCTCATGGATATCGACCTCGGATCAACGGTTCTCGCATCACCCGATCAATAATACATTATATTACCAAGCAAATAAGAGCTAGCAAATTGGAGACGAAATACTCTCGACTGCGGGTGTAGCCACTTGGAGATGGTAGTGCGGACTTCGTTCAGCCAATCTCTGTGATAGTGTGTGATGTGTCATGTAATCTGGATTGCTATGTCATTGACTTGTGGGCTCCTCTATTATACCATTTTATACAACTCATTATTTTGTAATAAATGATGATAACGATCCCGACATATGGAAGCCGTGCATCGTACCCCTTACATTTGGGAGGTATCCCTAGCATCAAGCAGTCGTTACCCGTGTTCGGCAGCTCCCGGTATCCATCCTTGTTTATCTGGAAGCCAACACCCCGTTGTGTATCATTTTGGGGGACCAATGGTGGGTTGCAGTGGCGGCTTGTTGTCTCATGTGAGGGTGGTTTTGGGCCGTAGCATACACAATGTGGGTGGTTGAGAGCAACTCCTAGTAACTGGCGACAGACGGCTTTGGTGGCTCGCGTGTCGATCGTTTGTGGATGGATCTAGAGGTGCAACAAAAACCATGATTGTTATTGGGCGAGAAAAAAAAATGAATCTATTGGATTGCCATTATCTAACGGTATCAGATGTTTCCGTGTGCATCCGATGGCGGACCTAGGTCTTGTCCAACTCACGCTAGAACCACCCACTCGCTTTGCACTTCTAGGCATTCATCCAATGGAGATGGTTAGACCGCCG
Source organism: Elymus sibiricus (assembly GCA_039707655.1). NCBI lineage: Eukaryota > Viridiplantae > Streptophyta > Magnoliopsida > Poales > Poaceae > Elymus > Elymus sibiricus. Next base: position 347,602,292 of record CM077664.1, read on the forward strand.
GCTCCTTACTATGCGTTCCCTTGATAGATAACTACCGACTTGGTCTAGTCTAAGCCATCTTAGTCAGGCCAATTCATATGTGAGAGGAGTTTTGATGGTGGCCTTCCATGGGTGGCTAGCTCTAAAAACATAGAGCCATGGGTGGTGCAACTCATGGAAGGTTGAAATGGTGACAAGAACATCGATTCCATTATGAAAACGTATGGCCTGGCCATCACTTTGGGATCTAGAAATGAAGTACTTGCTCACCTCCTTGTTGAAGGCTTGTCGTTAGGCCGATGTCCTAACTTGATTAGTGGGGCATGGCCTGTCTAGGATGAAAAATCCTTGTCTACGCATTAATCAGCTGGATGCGAAAACATGGGTGCGTATTGATACGTCTCCAACGTATCTATAATTTTTGATTGTTCCATGCTGTTATATTATCAATCTTGGATGTTTTTATATACATTTACATCAATTATATATCATTTTTGGAGACTAACCTATTAACCTAGTGCCCAGTCCCAGTTGTTGTTTTCTGCCCTGTTTTTGTTTTACAGAAAATCAATACCAAACGAAGTCCAAATGCCACGAAACTTTTTCGAGATTTTTTTCTAGACAAGATAAACATTAGAAGCTTCGGGAGAAGGCCAGAAGCCCCAGGGGGTGCCCACGAGGCACCAGGGCACGCCTGGGGGGGCAGGCACGCCCTGGTACCTCGTGGGGCCCACAGAGCTCCGTTTGACCCAATTCCAGCACTATAAATTTCAGAAAAATCAGAAACCCTCAAGGGAGTTCACGAAATACTTTTTCCGCCGCCACAAGTTTCCGTTCTCGAGAGATCCCATCTGGAGGCCTTCTCCGGTACTCCGCCGGAGGGGGAATCGATCACGGAGGGCACTACAAGGATACCCCCTATAAAGCAACACATATTCTACAACATTTTGACTATAAGTTGCAAAATTCACAGGAGATACGCATATAAGCGTTGCAGCACATGCGTTGTAGACTTACAGCTCATGACCATAGTGCCGCACATAGATTGCAACAGATCTTATTTGTTGCCATGTATGTGTTGCATATTATGTCTGACTGCAAATTTACATAATTAAAAATAAAAATTAATTAGACATGCCGGTACACATAATGAATGTGGCGCGAAAATGTTTGCTAGCCTTTCGAGCAAAAACCAAATCGCGTGTAGTCCCTTTGTTTTATTCTCCGATCCAGATCAGGCCAAATCCTATTAAGCGCAAGTTGCACTGGTTAAAGGCATCGGCGCAAACGTGTGCACCCCCCCCCCCCACCTCCATCGATTCTGCTTGGACCAGCCCATTTACCTGTTTTTCTGCTTAAACTTCAAAAAATGATGCGGGCGACGGGAATGAACTCTAGACCTCTTCCTTCAAAGACAACCCCAGTAACCACTAGGACATCTAAACGCTTGTGCCTACTCACTTCATTTTTCCCTTTTATTCTTTCTTCAGTTCGCGGAAGCCCCTGATTTTGGGACGCTACGCCAACCGGTTTTTCTCTGGACCGCTTTTGATTATTTTTTTTTCTTTTTTCTTGAATCTTTTCCTTTTCTTTACTTTTTTCTTTTTTGCAAAATGCATGAACTTTTTTCAATATCGATGAACTTTTTTCAACATTCTGATTTTTTTTCAAAATTGATAAACTTTTTCCAAATTTGATGATTTTTTTTTCAAAATCGATGAACTCATTTCAAATCTGAGAACTTTTCTTCAAAAATGATGAACTTTTTTTCAAATTCGATGAACTTTTTTCCAAATTCGATGAACTTTTTTCTAAATCGATGAACATTTTTTCAAAATCGATGAACATTTTTCAAATTCAATGTACATTTTTTGAAATCGATGAACTTTTTTTCAAAATTGATGACCTTTTTCATATTCATGAACTTTTTGTTAAATTCATGACTTTTTAAAAATCTATGAACCTTTCTTATTTCTGTGAACTTTTTCTAAATCTTTTAACTTTTTGTCAAATTCGTGAACTTTTTTCAAATCGATGAACTTTTTTTTAAAAATGTGAAAAAATTTCGGAAATCTATGAACTTTTCAAAATCACAAAAACCAGTGGCCGGTTTCTTTTTTCTTAACCGGAAGCACAACACATCCTTTTTTTTTGAGAAAAAAAGCATAACACATCCGAGAGAACAAAACAGGAGGTGAGAAAGGCAAGTTGAGCGAGAATAAATAAAAGATGGGCTTGAAGGAAAAATAAGCCCAGTAACAGCCTACCCTGGTCGTCGTCCCAGAGGTGTCACGCGCGAGACCAAACAACCTCCCTGCTGTGTCTGGTTGGAGGCGCGACCTCCCTGGTTCCCCCATTTTCTTTTCTCCCTTCGATCCAACAAAGAATAAATAAATGTTGTGGCCATAAACCTACGTAAACACTAGTCTATCCCGTTGGTGATTTCCTGCATCCATTCTAGTAGGGCCAGGTTCGAATTACATCAGTGTTGGTTTCTGAGGAAATTTCATACCGCGGGTATAATTTTTTTTCGCAGTAGGCGTAAATTTTGAAATAAAAAGAAAAATTAAGCAACATTGGACTATGAATCGTAGGCATAATTTGTTTTTTTGAGCGGTAGGGAAATATTACGAGGTCACAAAATAATGCGGCATGACAGAAAATAAGGATGATTTTATACCTTTTTATTATAATATAATAATGGTATTAAAACACACATATACAATTAAGTCCGCGAGCTCGAACCGGCACCAAAGCTGGGGGAGGTACCCCTAAAAAAAGCTAGGGCAGGTTTGTGGGCGTCCGGACTCGTGCTAATGTACGCAGTCCCACCAAATCACTCTCCCGCGCGAACCGCTCTTGGAACTGCACCCGCACATCGATGTCGGTCAGCCACTCCAGAATGGACGCGACTCGACGGCCTTGATGTCGGTCGGAGCGACCAAATAGGACGGGAGGGCGGCGCCGCTTCAATGCTGGCGCGATGACCGAGAAGCCTAGTCTGGCCGCTGCGCCGCATTGAAGCAGCGTCGATCTGCCTGCCCGGGCTAATTAAGTAGGGCTCCGGCATTGGCCAAACCCATCTCATCTCATCTCATCTCTTCTCCTCTCCGCACAACCGTAGGATCCGATCTGATCCTCTCCTAGACCGGCGAGATAGGCAAGTCAGGCTCTTCCGGATTGTTCTCGGCTCCAATGGAGGGATCTTCCTCCAGATCGTGGCGCCGCCGCACGCGGTCTTTTGGCCCATCGTCCTCCTCTGCGCCATCAAAGGAGGAGGTCATGCTCTCCTTGGACGACGAAGAGCAGCACCAGCCGCCCCTCCTCACCGAGGCTGCCGCAATGGACGAGGATTCCAGCGACAGTTCAAGCTCCTTCTGTGACCGCAGTTCGGTGCCGGCCTCGCCACTGCCCTCGCCGCCTCATCGCTGCCATTGCCACCTTGTCAGTGCCAGGTCGCTGTGAAGCAGGAGCCATACCCGGAGCTCGCAAACGCACGTGGGCATCTCATGCATTACCTAGGACGCGGTGGCGGGAGAATGTCGCCGCAGTGCTTTAGTGGCGGCCGAGTCCGCGGAGCAGCGCAACGCACAGCACTGTGCCATGTTTGCGATGTCTGACGTCGCGGCAGACTAGGTCCTCGCAAACGTCGCGCTAGCGGACACCAGTTGAAGACCACCGTGAAGATGTCTACACGGCGCCGGTGCCACCTCGACCACCAACTGGTCAAGATCGGCATGGCCGAGTCGCTGTGCACCTCTGCCCTCGTCGCCGACAAGGGCAAGTGGGGCCGGGTGGAACGGGGCGGTGTTCGTGGCTAACGCTGCCCTGCGTGCGATGGTGGAGGAAGCTAAGCATAAACGCCGCGAGCGCAAGGTCTTGGCCAATCAGGCCCGGTCTAGTAACAAAAATCAATATTCTTCACCCATCTTGCACTGAATTTGTACAAACATAGAAGAAGCACGTTGTGTTTAGCACAAATATATGTACAAGTGCCTGTCAAGGGCAAGATGATAATAACAAAAATTATAATTTGTTTCGCTTCAAATTTTTACTCCTCGTATTCGTTTCTGATTTCGCACCAATTTTTCCCTTTCCCTCCATTCTCTCCTGCCAATAGCGACTAACTTTTGTCAAAAGAAAATAAGTATGCGCGCTTGATTACCATGGCCCCACCTGTCATGCGAATCAAGGACGGAGACCAAAATCAGTTCTCGCGAGGAGGTAACTGCGCCACCAAAATCGGAAACCTCCCCCTCCCCCATATCAACACAGCTCCCTTCCTCGTCTCATAGGATCCCCATCTTGAGCAGATCGATCATGGCCTGCCCTCCCTCCTGAACCTCATAGCTGGCCCCGCCGATTCCACCATTGAGGTTGAGGGCACAAGAGGTGTGTCTTGTTCAGCAACTGGCGTGGAAAGCATATCAATCCCCACCTCCGATTCATAGAAACACAAGGTAAATACTAGTAAGACTTGAAGATTTTGTTTCCTCCCCCTTTCTTGGTTCAAATCTGTCCCTTCTATGCTTTCTAATTACTCTTCTCTTGAGTGTATTTGATAGTGCACACCAAGTGTTTGATAGTTGTCCTCTTATTGGTTTAGAATTTTGGGGACCCTTCAGATAGATGGGGTTGTTTCTGATTCTTCCTCTACTTCTTCTTCTATAAGGTTACACCTAACCTATACTCAATTGAAATTAGCTTTTTAGGTTTTATTCATTAGTGCCCTGACGCTTGTTTGTTTTGGTGTTCGTAAGTTTAGCTGAACATAACAGGTGGCTTAAATCTGGTAACTGTTGGGGTGTCAGGTGTGGACGCGTGCAGTATTTCAATCTAGTTCTGCATCATTACTACCTTGATGAGTTCAATCTCTTCATAAACTTTCTTTATGGAACTCCAATTCTGTCTGTCCTGTTCTGGTTAGGTAGTACAGTTGGATTAGTTCTTGCCTAACATTTTGCGGCTGACCACCTAGCTTAGTTTGTTTCTTTCTTCGTGTGTGCGCAGACGCTTGTGACCTTGTTATTTTGTTATTGCTATCATATTGTAATCTGACCTTGTTAATCCACTGGATATCCTTTACTAGCTTGTTCTATGTTGCCTTACATTGCAGTCATCCTATTTATGTTGTAATTGTTTTGTAGATGAGGTTCCTTTACCCTCCTCGCATGGAAAAATATATATTGAAGACAATTGGAGACAGATGGAGGCAACATAAGTCTGATCTGAAAGCAATTTATTTTGAAGAGAAAAAAAGCACCGAAACCAATTACAACAATAAACCAAAATGGGTGACTCCGGATCAGTGGAGATCTCTAGTTAATTATTGGACAACCCAGAAAGCGAAGGTACTTAAAGAATTCCTATTTCAACTTTCATTGTCAGACTTTAAATATTGCCGTGCAGATACCATGAAAGATATGCACATAATTGTTTTGATTCATTCTTTGGTAGGAAATTGGTGCTACAAATAGGAATAATTGTTCACTTAGGAAGTCTACAGATACTAGTGGGACAAAAAGTTTCCCTCGTCAGTGGGAAGAAATGGTAAAATTATACTGCATCTCTCTTCCATTCCTATTTTGTAATGTAATTCGTGTTTACATTACATATCAACAGAAAGATGCAGATCCTGAAAGGAAGTACCCTTATAGGGCTCACTTGTTCGTCATACGCACAAGCCGAAAACTTCCAAGAACAAAATCATTAATGCTCATGTGGTATATTTACAACTCTCAACCATTAATAACTCAAACAGAAAAGTTTGTATCTTGTCAAAGTACACAATAAAATCCTAAAATTTCACTCCAGAAATGATGTCTCAACTAATATTTATGTTGTGCTATATGTATAGAGTGCTTGCTCCTCCGGTTGATGGACTCCGACTTGTTAAAAAAGGATCAAATAATTTACAGAACAAGCCAAGTGGTTCAAATGGTGCAGATTTGCAAGCATCAAACAACGATTCTGTTTTAGATAAGGTTTGTCTACTTAAATACTCTTTGGAACCTGTCATTGCTAAGTTTTAAGTTGTTACACTTGCACCTTTTTCAATTGCATATACAATACCCAAAACAACTTGATGTGTATCATTTTATCCTAGAACAAAGAAACTATGGTTCATAATGGTGGCAGTGCACGGCAATAGAAAAATGTTCTGCTTCACACAAGGTATCATCATAGTCTCATATACAAAATTATGATCAAACTATATTAGTCCCATGTCTATGTGTTTACTTGTTGCTATCAGAATGTTGTCCAGAACTAAGAAACTTCCGATCATAATTTCAGTGCACGGCAAGGGGAAATAAATTCTGCTGCACATAAGGTATATTTCCGTTACCATATACAATATGTTCAAAATATATTGCTCCGATGGTTATGTATCCACTGGTCGTCTTGCTATCAGTATGTTGTTCAGAACAAAGAAACTTTACTTGAGGAGAAAAAACTTCTACTTCAAACAAGCTGGTATCTTTTCATAATCACATACAAATTTGTGTTCAAACTATGGTGCTAGCTTGTCCATTTGTTTATCACTTCTTTGCTATTAGACTATTGTCCAGACCAAAACAACAACAAAAGGTGCTAATGCAAGCAGTAAGAGTGCTCAAAGTGGTTCGCTGAGTGGGTTGGGTGCCAGTGAACTACATGTAAAAGTACTCATTCATTTCATATGTTCCCCTGTTTTGTTTCTGTTTTTTATATGGTAACTTTGGTTTTCTCTAACAGGCAGGAACTAAAGTATTCTTGAAGAGCCTGAAAAACCATAGCAGGGACGTAGCTCTTGCTACAATTGAAAGTTGTGATCCTAAATTTAAACTTGATGGTGCTGAAATTAGAAATGAATTCTGGGTGGTGCATGTTGATATGGCACTTTTGAAAATTGAAAATTTGGTACAGAGTCACAAAAACTTTCATACCCTCGGTAATGCTGAAAAAACAAAGATTGCATGCCCTTCAACCTTTGTACGTGACTAATATCTGGCCTCTATTACTACTTGCATCATGTCAATGCATTTTGTGTTAATAGCTCATTTTGTTTTCTTGTTTGTAGATTCAAAAGATAAATGGATGAGTATGTGGGTGTGTGGCAAGTGTATTGCAATGAAAGATGTCGATGATCCGTTTCTTGATGATGATGATGATGGATGCTTTCAGTTTTAGTTATGTTGTAGGGTTGACGTTCCTGTTGAATGTAGTTCTTCGGTTATGTTTTAGTTAAGTTGTAGGGATGTTGATGGATGCTTTCATTTAAGTTTCAAGAAAAAGGTTAGATTATGCATCACATTTGGATGATGTTCCTCCTGTAATATCCACTATTGTAATCCAACAGTTTTATCTAATATATGATTTCTTTCTCTTGTTAGTATATTCTCTTGTTTTCCTTCACTTGAAATACATAATTATCATGTTCACATGGAGCATTAATTTAATTGCTAGCAATGTATATAATAATAATAATAATAATAATATTCACACTATATATGAACCAACACTTGAAGCGTTGGAAATTCTCCGTTGCCAAGCAATGGGATTTTGATTCTTGTACATCAAGCACCAACATATAAAAGTGTTGTACAAGTCCATTTTATGTGTTGTACTCTTGCAATGGTCCCTTTTACCAACGGCAATATAAGCGTTGCATTATGCGCTAGCAACACTGGATAAGGCTACGCATCCCAAACCGTTGGTAAAGACACTAGCAACGCATATATGGACTTTTAGATACGGAAAAATGCGTTGCTATAGGGGGATCCTGTTGTAGTGGGGGCTTTACATCAACCTTGCTGCCCTTCCGATGATGCGTGAGTAGTTTACCACAGACCTTCGGGTCCATAGTTAGTAGCTAGATGGCTTCTTCTCTCTTTTTGATATTCAATACAATGTTCTCCTTGATGTTCTTGGAGTTCTATCCGATGTAATCAGTTTTTGCGGTGTGTTTGTTGGGATCCGATGAATTGTGAGTTTATGATCAGATTATCCATGAATATTATTTGAGTTTTCTCTGAACTCCTTTATGCATGATTATTATAGCTTCGTATTTCTTCTCCGATCTATTGATTTGGTTTGGCTAACTAGATTGATTTATCTTGCCATGGGAAGAGGTGCTTTGTAATGGGTTCGATCTTGCGGTGCTCAATCCCAGTGACAGAAAGGGACATGACACGTATGTATCATTGTTATTAAGGGTAAAAAGATGGGGTTTATTCATGCGTGAGTTTATCTTGTCTACATCATGTCATCGTTCTTAAGGCGTTACTCCGTTCTTTATGGACTTAATACACTAGATGCATGCTGGATAGCGGTCGATGTGTGGAGTAATAGTAGTAGATGCAGGCAGGAGTCGGTCTACTTGTCTCGGACGTGATGCCTATATACATGATCATTGCCTTGGATATCGTCATGATTATTTGCTTTTCTATCAATTGCCCAACAGTAATTTGTCTACCCACCGTATGCTATTTTCTTGAGAGAAGCCTCTAGTGAAAATTATGGCCCGCAGGTCTATCTAAATCATATTACTAAAACCCTAAAAATATTTCTGCACTTTTTCTGTATTTATTTTATTTTGTATTTTTGTTTCTATCTATCTATCTATCACATACAATTTAATTTTGCAATTGACCGCCGAGGGATTGACAACCCCTCGTTTGCGTTGGGTGCAAGGATTTGTTTTTTGTGTGCAGGTCCTGCTAACGAGGTGTTGCGTGATTCTCCTACTGGATTGATAACCTTGGTTTCATAACTGAGCGAAATACTTACCTCTGCTGTGCTGCATCATCCCTTTCTCTTCGGGGATAAAACCAACGCAAGCTACAAGTAGCAGGAAGAATTTTTGGCGCCGTTGCCGGGGAGACATCATCAACATCTATCAAGTACCTTTGCATAAACTCTCATCTCCTTGCATTTATTTTATTTGCCTCTCGTTTTCATCTCCCCCACTTCTAAAAAGTTTTTACAAAAATACAATTTTTTTTTCGTTTGCCTTTTTCTTGTTTGCTTGTTTACTTGCTTGTTATCTTGTTTGCGTAGTCACGATGTCTCAAGAAAATACAAAATTGTGTGATTTTTCCAATACTAATAATAATGATTTTATTAGTACTCCGACTGCTCCTCCCGCCGCTAGTGCGGAGACTTGTGATATTAATGCCGCTTTGTTAAATCTTGTCATGAAAGATCAATTTTCCGGTAGTCCTAATGAAGATGTTGCATCCCATCTTAACACTTTCGTATAATTGTGTGACATGGAAAAGAAAAAAGATGTGGATAATGATATTGTGAAATTAAAATTATTCCCATTCTCATTGCGAGATCGTGCAAAAATTTGGTTTTCATCTTTACCACGAAATAGTATCGATTCTTGGGATAGGTGTAAAGATGCTTTTATTACTAAGTATTTTCCTCCCGCGAAAATTATTTCTCTTAGAAATCAAATTATGAATTTTAAACAACTTGATCATGAACATGTTGCCCAATATTGGGAGAGGATGAAATTAATGATAAGAAATTGCCCTACTCATGGTTTAAATTTATGGATGATCATACAAAAAATTTATGTGGGATTGAATTTCGTTTCTAGAAATCTTTTAGACTCCGCCGCGGGTGGTACTTTTATGGAAATTACTTTGGGAGAAGCTACTAAATTGCTTGATAATATTATGGCAAATTATTCACAATGGCATACTAAAAGAACTCCTACTAGTAAAAAGGTGAATTCTATTGAAGAAATTAGTACTTTGAGTGATAAAGTTGATGCGCTTATGAAACTGGTTGCTAGTAAAAATGCTCATATTGATCCTAATGATGTGCCATTGTCCACTTTGATTGAGCAAAATAATGATCCCGTAGATGTGAATTTTGTCTCGCGAAACAATTTCAATAATAATGCTTATAGAGGTAATTTAATGCTAGGCCGTTTCCTGGAAATTCCTCTAATAATTATGGCAATCCTTATGGTAATTCTTATAATAATAATAATAGGATGCCCTCTGATCTTGAAAGTAATATTAAATAATTTATTAATGCTCAAAAAGTTTTCAACACTACGATAGAAGAAAATTTGAGTAAACTTGATGATATGTCTAGGAGCATTGATAGAATTATTCATGATGTGGAAAATCTTAAGACTAAAATTTTGCCACCCAAAATTGATATTAGTGAATCAATTAAAGATTTATATATCTCCATGGATGAGAGTAAGAAAAGAACCGCGTTGCTAAAAGCTAAACGAGAATTTTTAGAAAAAGCGATTCCTCCCAGTTTTTATCGTAGTAATGATGAGGATATTAAAATGATTGGTGTTTCATCTGTTGATTCTTTGTTTAGCAATATAAAACTTGATGAAAAGGGGACTGAAGAAGAGTCAACTTTAGCTAGTAGGTGTTCCCATAATTCGAAGGGTGAAAATCTTGATAAGAAAATTGCTAAAAGTGGGTTTGGAGAGGTAAAAACTTTAAATAGCGATGTGCCCACTCTCTTGGATTATAAAGATTTTAATTATGATAATTGTTCTTTGATTGAGTGCATTTCTTTGTTACAATCCATGTTAAATTCACCCAACGCTTATGAGCAAAACAAGGCTTTTACTAAACACATCGTAGAAGCGATGATGAAAGCGTTAGAAGAAAAGCTAGAACTAGAAATTTCAATTCCTAGAAAATTATATGATGAATGGGAACCCACCATTAAAGTTAAAATTAAAAATTATGAGTGCAATGCTTTATGTGATTTGGGTGCTAGCGTTTCCACAATTCCAAAATCTCTATGTGATGTGCTAGGTTTCACCAATATAGATGAATGTTCTCTTAATTTGCACTTGGCGGATTCTACTATTAAAAAGCCTTTGGGTAGAATTAATGATGTTCTTATCCTTGCAAATAGGAACTATGTGCCCGTTGATTTTATTGTACTTGACATTGAATGCAATTCTTCTTGCCCCATAATACTTGGTAGACCGTTCTTACGAACCATTGGTGCCGTTATTGACATGAAAGAAGGGAATATAAAATTTCAATTTCCATTAAAGAAGGGTATGGAGCATTTCCCTAGAAAAATAATTAAAGCACCATATGAATCAATTATGAGGGCCACTTATGGAATCAATTTGAAAGATGACAATACTTGAAACTATGCATTATGCCTAGCTAGGGGCATAAAATAATAGCGCTTGTTGGGAGGCAACCCAATGAATAAAATAAATGTTCACCTTTCTTCTGTTATTGTGTGTTTTCACATTTATGCTACTGGTATGATTGAGTTTTAGTGTTTTTAATTAGTGTTTGTGCCAAATAAAGCCTTTAGGATGATTTGGAAGATAGTATAATTGATGCTGTTTGGAAAACAGAAAGTTTTGCGTCCAGTGCCCGAATATTTTTTCTGTACTGGAGCGTCGAAAAAATCTGAATTTTTTACAAAGTATTGGTATATGAATTTCCCACGTTTTCCTAATTTTTCAGAATTTTTGGAGTTATAGAAGTATGGATTTTAAATATATTGCTACAGACTGTTCTGTTTTTGACAGATTCTGTTTTTGATGCACTACTTGCTTGTTTTGAGGAATCTATGGATTGTATCGGGGGGTATAAGCCATGGTGAAGTTAGAGTACAGTAGGTATAATGCAAAAATAAAATTTGAATGGGTTTGTAACAGTACTTAAAGTAGTGATTTATTTTGTTATACTAACGGATCTCACGAAGGTTTTGTTGAGTTTTGTGTGATTGAAGTTTTCAAGTTTTGGGTGAGATCACGATGGATGAAGGAATAAGGAGTGGCAAGAGCCTAAGCTTGGGGATGCCCGAGGCACCCCAAGGTAATATTCAAGGAAGACTCAAGCGTCTAAGCTTGGGGATGCCCCGGAAGGCATCCCCTCTTTCTTCTACCAACCATCGGTAATTTTACTTGGAGCTATATTTTTATTCGTCACATGATATGAGTTTTGCTTGGAGCGTCTTGTATTATATGAGTCTTTGCTTTGTTTGCTTTTTAGTTTGTCACAATCATCCTTGCTGAACACACCTATTTTGAGAGAGCCACACGATCATCATAATTTGTTAGAATACTCTATGTGCTTCACTTAAATTTTTTGAGCTAGGCAGTTGCTCTAGTGCTTCACTTAAATCTTTTTGAGCACGGCGGTGGCTATAGTTTGAAGAAATAAACTCCCATGCTTCACTTATATTATTTTGAGAGTTGACAAGATTGAAATTTTGAAGAAATGAATTCTCATGCTTCACTCATATTATTTTGAGAATTGATAAGATTAAAATTTTGAAGAAATATTTGCACTCTCATGCTTCACTTATATCTTTTTGAGAGTTGATGATAGTAACGGTAATTTGCACAAGATATGAATTTGGTCCCAAAGTGATGAATATTCAAGAGGGATATAATAAAAACTTTCATATAGATCATTGGATATGATAAGTGTGATTCCTTGCAATAGTTTTGCGATATGGAAATGATAATATGTGAGTCATGTTAGTGAGTAATTGTGATTCAGTAGGAATATTAGTGTTAAGGTTTGTGATTCCCTATGCATGCACATCAAGTCAATAGTTATGCAACGAAATTATATTCTACTTATGGTGCATTATTCGGTGTTAGTTATGTTCAATACATGTTTATGACCGTTTTCGCTTTTTGGTTGGTTGCTTCTCAATCTATTTGCTAGCCTTCATTTGTACTAAGCGGAAATACTGCTTGTGCATCCAAAATCCTTAAACCCAAGTTGTGCCAAATGAGTCCACTACATCTACCTATATGCGGTATTTCAATGCCGTTCCAAGTAAATTTGCGTGTGCCAACTCTAATTTTTAAAATAATTTTTCCGTTTTGTGTGCCCGTACCGCTCATGAAGCGGCAGGGGGTGGCCATTATTTTCCATGCTAGGTGTGTTATTCTCACGATGAGTGTTTATTCACTTGTCATTGCACGAGAGAGTGGCTGGTAATAGGGATGCCCAGTCCCACAATGAAATCAAAAATAATAACAACAAAATTCCTTGGAAAGTGATGGTATGGAGGGCACCCGTGGATACGGTTAGCCATGGATTGTGAAAGAATGGTGGAAAGGACATAAAATTTACTTTCTGTTTGGGAACCGCCTATGATGTGTCTAGCATGGAAAATATTGGGAATTCTCGGTCGTTTTCGTTGACAAGAAAAGCATGCCTCTCAAAAAAAAATTATCTCTTTAATTTCAGCTTTGAGCTCTGGCACATTAGCAAATCTCTGCTTCCCTCTGCGAAGGGCCTATCTATTTACTTTTATGCAATTTTTATTTTATTTGAGTCTCCATCTTCTCTTACAAAAGCACCAACTAGAGAGCACTATTGTCATACTTGTGCATTGGATATAGCTAATATTTGAGTGTGTTTCATGAATGGATCAATGATTGAGCATAATGGGCTAGGGATAACTCTCTTTAGCGTTGATATTCTGAAAGACATGGTTGCTTGTTAGCATGCTTGAGTATTTATATCTTCATGTAAAACTATAGACTATTGCTTTGAATCATTCAAGTCCAATGTCCATGCTACAAAAGAAAAGAAAATATGATGAATATGTTAGGCAGCATTCCACATCAAAAATTCTGTTTTTATCATTTACCTACTCGAGGACGAGCAGGAATTAAGCTTGGGGATGCTGCTACGTCTCCAACGTATCTATAATTTTTGATTGTTCCATGCTGTTATATTATCAATATTGGATGTTTTTATATACATTTACAGCAATTATATATCATTTTTGGAGACTAACCTATTAACCTAGTGCCCAGTGCCAGTTGCTGTTTTCTGCCCTGTTTTTGTTTTACAGAAAATCAATACCAAACGAAGTCCAAATGCCACGAAACTTTTTGGAGAATTTTTTAGATAAACATTAGAAGCTTCGGGAAAAGGCCAGAAGCCCTAGGGGGTGCCCACGAGGCACCAGGGCATGCCTGGGGGGAGGGCAGGCGCGCCCTGGTACCTCGTGGGCCCCACAGAGCTCCGTTTGACCTAATTTCACCACTATAAATTCCAGAAAAATCAGAAACCCTCAAGGGAGTCCATGAAATACTTTTTTCGCCGCCGTAAGTTTCTGTTCTCGAGAGATCCCATCTGGAGGCCTTCTCCGGTACTCCACTAGAGGGGGAATCGATCACGGAGGGGCTCTACATCAAACTTGCTGCCCTTCCGATGATGCATGAGTAGTTTACCTGTGATAGCCTGGCTTAATAGGGATGATAGACTACTCATATCAATAAGGAATTTCTTCTTTTCCGGGAGCCCATTCGGAAAGAACTCCAAAGTTAAGCGTGCTCAGCTTGGAGTAATTTCAGGATGGGTGACCGACCGGGAAGTTATTCCCGGGTGCGCACGAGTGAGGACAAAGTTCGTAGGAAAGACTAGTGTTGATCTGTGGGGCCAGTCTAGATCCCGCCAGGAGTAACGACCACCGGCGGGTGTGTCTGGGGCGTTATAAGTTGGTATCAGAGCCGACCCTCATGGTTACACGGATGTTTGCAGATAGGTGCGCGGTCATGTTGTTCATGACGTTTGTGACCCGTCGTGGCACACGGCATGACACATGTACCGGACTGGATGCACAGACGTATGTGCCAAGAGGGAACGTTCCTGTAGCCCGACGAGGATGTCAGTTCATCTGAGTGGGGGTGTATGTGATAGCCTGGCTTAATAGGGATGATAGACTACTCATATCAATAAGGAATTCCTTCTTGTCCGGGAGCCCATTCCGAAAGAACTCCAAAGTTAAGCGTGCTCAGCTTGAAGTAATTTCAGGATGGGTGACCGACCGGGAAGTTATTCCCGGGTGCGCACGAGTGAGGACAAAGTGCGCAGGAAAGACTAGTGTTGATCTGTGGGGCCAGTCTAGATCCCGCCAGGAGTAACGACCACCGGCTGGTGTGTCCGGGGCGTTATATTACCATAGACCTTCGGGTCCATAGTTAGTAGCTAGATAGCTTCTTCTCTCTTTTTGATATTCAATACAATGTTCTCCTCGATGTTCTTGGAGTTCTATCCGATGTAATCACTTTTTGCGGTGTGTTTGTTGGGATCCGATGAATTGTGAGTTTATGATCAGATTATCCATGAATATTATTTGAGTTTTCTCTGAACTCTTTTATGCATGATTATTATAGCTTCGTATTTCTTCTCCGATCTATTGATTTGGTTTGGCCAACTAAATTGATTTATCTTGCCATGGGAAGAGGTGCTTTGTAATGGGTTCGATCTTGCGGTGCTCAATCCCAGTGACAGAAAGGGACATGACACGTATGTATCGTTGCTATTAAGGGTAAAAAGATGGGGTTTATTCATGCGTGAGTTTATCTTGTCTACATCATGTCATCGTTCTTAAGGCGTTACTCCGTTCTTTATGGACTTAATACACTAGATGCATGCTGGATAGCGGTCGATGTGTGGAGTAATAGTAGTAGATGCAGGCAGGAGTCGGTCTACTTGTCTCGGACGTGATGCCTATATACATGATCATTGCCTTGGACATCGTCATGATTATTTGCTTTTCTATCAATTGCCCAACAGTAATTTGTCTACGCACCGTATGCTATTTTCTTGAGAGAAGCCTCTAGTGAAAACTATGGCCCCCGGGTCTATCTAAATCATATTACTAAAACCCTAAAAATATTGCTGCACTTTTTCTTTATTTATTTTATTTTGTATTTTTGTTTCAATCTATCTATCTATCACATACAATTTAATTTTGCAATTGACCGCCGAGGGATTGACAACCCCTCGTTTGCGTTGGGTGCAAGGATTTGTTGTTTCTGTGCAGGTACTGCTAACGAGGTGTTGCGTGGTTCTCCTACTGGATTGATAACCTTGGTTTCATAACTGAGGAAAATACTTACCTCTGCTGTGCTGCATCATCCCTTCCTCTTCGGGGATAAAACCAACGCAAGCTACAAGTAGCACGTATCTCTATATGGAAGACATTTTCTTTGAAAGATAGGTGTTTTGTTATCATGTTTCCAATAAACTTATGGTTGTAAGTATTCATATATGCAGGGGTGGTAGGACTATTCACAATTAGAGATCATCATTTTTTTTCCTGTGTAGCTCATGATTAAAACCATTTTTCATGAAACTTTGTTGACATGTTTTTCTTCATGATTCTTTTTTGAAACTTGTGTGGGTACTTTTTAAAATTTCCAAAATAAAGAGCTCATGGGCATAGTACTAGAATATAAGGTATACACACAAACCAAAAACAAACTAGACAAAACATTTATCATGTATATCAAGCATTCGAGTACTTCTCATCAGTGTAAAAACGGCTATCTGAGAGACCTCATCTGAAATGGCCTGAAAAACCGCCAGGATAAACCTTATCCAAGACAGTTGTTCTCCAAAAGCCAATAAGAATATGATACACAACCAGACGGGTTGTGAAAAGATTTTCTAGCGGAACCGGTTTCTACTGGATAGGTTGTTGTCTTTCATCATTGCTTGGGATTTGTGCTCGCTATCAATTGCTATACCATGCATTGTCCGACACATACAACATATTATCTTCTCTTGCCTTCAATCCATCTAACTTTCTTACCTAGCTCTGTGACGTGTGGGACAGCTAGCAAGGAGGCTCCACTACAGAGTGACTAGTAGGTAGGTAGTATTACATCCCACCCACCCACCCACCCACGCTTTTTAGTTTGATTATATAGTTTGTATCAATTATATCTTTTGAACCAAATATCTAATTGACAAATGTTTGGATATTAGTATTCACGATACTTAAATCTTCAAAACAAGATAAATTTTGAACACATTTGAAAAACTTCAAATTCAAATTATGAAACTATATCGAAACTTATATGAAACTATTTCATGTGTGTTTCATTGTATTTTTACATGTTTCGTTATTTTTTTTCATTACATGCTTTCATTGCTTTTTCATTCCGGATTTTAGAACTATTTCATTCAGATTTCATTTCAATTTTTAGTGTTTTTAAATAAGTTTTCATATCATTTTGTTAAATTATCTTTCATGGTTGGGCTAGGCTCTAAAAGTGTTTTTTTCACATATTTTCTATACGATTTCATTTCCATGTCATCGCAATTTTACATGTTTCCATTACTTTTTTTCATACATTCCCTTTTTGCATGTGTTCTTTATTGTTTCATTCCACAATTTATTAATGTTTCATCTCGGATTTGATATAAGTTTCATTATGGTTTATTACACCTTTTGCATGTTTTCATCAGTAGCGGGCCTAGCCCACTGGGCAAGGGTGGGCCAACAGTGCAACAGTTCATGTAAATTTAATTTTAGTTTTAGTTTTTAGATTTTTTTTACTATATAAAGGCCATTTCTCCATCTGGCCCACCCTGTCCACCCTCTACATCCGCCACTGGTTTTCATTATTGGTTCATTCCGATTTCATTAATGTATCATCTCGTATTTCATATAAGTTTCATTATGGTGATCTTGTTTTAAAGATTGAAATGTCATGAACACAAATCTGTAAACGGACTGTAAATTGGATCATTGGCTCAAAAAAATTCAAAAGTGTTAGAAATTTTAGGATCAAACTAAAAATATGGGTGGATGGATTGTGGGGGTGAAAGAATAAAATATGTTGAACACAATAAAGTGATGCTCCTAAATAGTGGGTGGCTCCCAGCAAAAAAAGGAGAAATCACATATGATAAAGAAAATGAATCAAATACTTCATATGGGATAATGTGTACGTAAACACATGGCACACTTCAATTGGCTAGCAGGACACCGGTCGAAACGGGCTCGGCTAGAAAATCCTCTCTTCAGACGGGTTTCACAAGAAAAATCTGAGGCGGTTTCGTGAGTCAACTCGACGTGTAGTTGTTTTGGCCCATTAGGCCCAGCAACCAGTTATTAATAGAACAATAAAACTAGATTAGTTTCCCTAAAAGAAAATCTAGACTAGTGACCACTCATTACCCTTCGCCCATGCTCCTCTCTGTACACAACTTCCTCCCATGGGCAGCGACCTAGTCTTTACGAGGTTTTTATTTAGTTGTTATCGTTAAATCACTGCTACCATTACCGAGCATAACTGCAATGGCAATGCAGTCTTTACGAGGTTTTTATTTAGTTGTTATCGTTAAATCACTGCTACCATTACCGACCATGTACTACTCTGGAAATCATGAGACTGCAACGCCTGGAAGGTGGTGGAGTATGTAGGAAAGGCCACCACACCACATGAGCAGATTCGGTGCTGAAGCTGCGTTCCGTACTGGCTAGTCCGGAAAGGACATTAAACGTACGTGTATCATTGCAGTGTGACGGTACGACGATCCTGGAGAAATCGCAGGTGTGTCCCGATCAGACTGCTCCCGATCGCTGTGCCCACCTAGCTAATGTTGGGCTCCATTTTCGTTGCAGCTTTTTCATCGGAGAAGATATTCTTGTCTAGCTACCTACTGTGATATCTTCGAAACGGTTCTAGGACATGTGTGGTTGGTGATGCTATCCCAAAAAAAAAATCTGATCATGGGACAAGGAATCATATCTAAGAGACCACGGCATTGGTGTACATTGTGATATAAGAGATTCATTGGTGTACTCTCTCTGTAAAGAAATATAAGATCATTTAGATCACTAAGTATTTCTCTACGGAGATTAGAGCAACTCCAACGCGGCGACCCAAATGGACGCGCGTTTTATCCGCTTTTTGTCCATTTGGGTCGGCCAAGCGGACGGGTGATTTGGGTCGGCCGGTGCGTCCAACGGGTGACCGACGCATTTTCCCCGCGTTAAAAAAAAAAGACAAATTCGAAAACACGCGGCCCAAATAAACATAATTAAACATTAAACGGCGGGCCGGCCAATGTCCACTTAAGCATTAATAAAACATAAAAACACTAAAAAAGCGCCCGCACGCTGCCCTAGGCACTGCCATCCTTGTAGTCTTGTCACCGTCCTTGCCGTCGTCGTCGCCGGTGAGGTCGATGAAGGCTGGCGGCGGCCCAGCCCACGGGAATGCGCTCTCCCACACTGCCAGTGCCGCCTCCTCCGACGGCGGCATTGCAGCGAGGCGGGCGCACTCCTCCTCCTCCTGCTCGCGGCGCTCCTCCTCCAGGCCGCGCCCGATCTGCTCGTGGCGCTCGCCGTCGGCCCGCTCCTCCGCCAGCCAGTGCTGCCTCCAGCGGTCGAGGTAGGCCGCCTCCTCCTCCAGCGGCGGATCCATGTAGACGGTAGGCGTGCTCACCCACTCGTGGACAATGCCGGTCCACCCGTACCTCTACTCGGGCCACGTGGGCGCTGTGGGCGTGCGCTCTGGCTCGGCCTTGGGCTCGAGGACAGGCGGCGGTGGCGGGGGGATAGAGCGGGGCGTAGAGTGAGTCCCCCACCGCGGACAACGCAAGGGCCTCCTCCAGAGAGGCCTGGTAGGCCGCCTCCTCCTCCTCCTCCTCCGGCTTGACCTCTGGGAGCGGCGGCATGTAGCTGGGGTCGAGCTGCACGCCACCGCGGCGGGCGACGTCGTGCTCCAACGCGAACCAGGCCTCCCAGTTGGGGAAGTCCGGCGCGTAGGCTGGCAGAGGCCGCTGCTCCGGCGTAAGGAGGGCGCGGTGCCGGCGCACCACCTCTGCATGCGCCCGTGGCGACCGCGGCACCGCCGCCACGGGGATGCGGTGCGGGTCCAGATGCCAGCCATGGAGCAGGTTGACATCCGGGTACATCAGTGGCTGGCGGTACTGCCAGTGCCAGCGCGCTTGGTGCACCGGGATGTACAACCTCTCCCGTGGCCTGCCGCGTGGAGGAGGCGGCGGCGGCGGCGGAGGAGAAGGCGCGCGGGACGAGCTGGCGCCGGGGATGAGCTTGCCCTTGTTCTTGTCGAAGAACCCCATGGCGAGCTAGGTTTTTGTGGTCGCCCTCGAGGGAGCACACGTGGCCAGATGTGGATGGGGAAGAAGTGGATGAGCCCCCCCCCCCCCCCCCCCCCGCGGCACGCTTGCATTTAACAAGGACTACGGACCGGATGCTTCCAACGCTGCCATGTGGGCCCGAGTTAGATGGCCACATTTACTACGACTGCGGGTGGTGGTTGGGCGACTGATAGGTGGGGCCACGGCAGACATCGAGCGGATGCGCGGCGCGTCTCCGTCTGGACGCAAATCGGGCTTAAATTTGGGCCACAAATGCGTCCAGACGGACAGCGACCCGATGCTTTTTGGGTTTGGGTCGGCGCGTTAGGCCGATGTATTGGTCCACCCCGACGCAAACGGACACGCGCAGACCACGCGCAGACCATTTGCGTCGCCGCGTTGGAGTTGCTCTTACATTACAACAATGGCCTGAACTTGGACATGAATCATGGATGATTACAGCAAGTAGTTGCAGGATAAGAGAGTCTTACACGGCCTCCAATGGCGGGTTAAACGCGAGATTCGCCGACCGTCGGACTAATAAAAGAGAACAGCATGCTTGGGACCAAGCTAATTTGCACTAAATTAAGGTGACCAGTGAATTAACCAATGTATCCTGTAAGCTTGTTCCAGGTCGAGGCATCCATCAAGGCCATTTGTATGCAAGACAGCAAGAGGGATTTCTGAACTGTGGTTACTTGCAACATAGAGTGCAGAGGAACTAGTTACAGACAGAGCTGTGGTTATTGGTTGAACTAGTTTGACTCATGAGCTTAAGTCAGCCAGATCCAGCTCAGGAGCCGCATGACCCGACCGACCAAACGCTTTGATATTCCTTCGTCCAAACAGTGGCTTCTGACTTGCCTATTTAAACAATGCTACCAGGCACTTTGAACCTTTTTCTCTTATCTCTGAACTTGTCTGGTAGTGATGATACTTTTAAACTATTTGACTTCACATTGCATGAATTGCAGTACAGCAGGGGAGGTGCTATATGTGAGCTTTAGTCAAAGATTTTGATACTGTGAAATGTTATCTCTGCACATTATATTCATCATCTACAGCATCAAATCTTTATAATACTTTGCAGACAAGTCATTTCATTCGGATTCTACAGCATTTATTGCAAGTCTGTCAGACGTTGCTACAGCTAACTAATCATGTTCATCTTTATTTCCTTTTGGCATAAAACCATGTTCATCTTGTGCTACTGGTTAATGGTCTGGAGACCAGAAAGCCACAGTAGTAGACTGACAGGTCTGCACAGTCCACGCAGACACCTCACTGCACATTTCTGTCTGGTCAAATTTGTAAACTGAATTTTCATTCGGTTTCCAAAGGCAGCGCCAGCGCGCGATGCCCGCCGATGCGGGAGCTGCAAAGGTGGAGTGTTGCGGTTTCACATCTCTAGTTTGGAGCAAACTTCAGAGCTACTGGTCGAAGTACAGCAAGTAGCACCATGATTAGCATTAGTCAAGCTGTCCCAAACCATAGTTTACACGGATGACCTGAACTTGGACGTGAATCCTGAAGAAAGTACAGCAAATTGTTGCAGTATAAGTGTTTCTTACGCGGCCTCCAATGGCTGGTTAAACGGGGGCTTCACCGACCTCTGTACTAATGAAAGAACATCGTGTTCGGAACCCAGCCAACTTGCACTAAACTAAAGTTAATCCATGATTAGACAAAGCAAGCATGTGAGCTTGTGTTCAGGTTGAGGCACCCATCAAGGCTGTTCAGTGCATGGATGATGTCATGTATACCTCCTTGGGAGCAACATTTCATCAAATAACAGCTCACTGTAGTTAAATGCACAAGCCTGGATGTTTTCATGGATAAATATTTAATTGTCAGCTTGGCTGATCCTCCGATAATCTAGTCACCATGAAAATAACGACCCATAATAGCTCCGAACGAGATCTGCTCGCAGTGAGCCGTGCGTCTCAAAAAATCAAGACCAAGAGATTTGGAGCAGCAATGCAGCATGCATGCAAGTTCCTTGAAGCTTCTCATTTCTGTCGTCCAGTGCTGTTCGGTTTTACCAAAACATTTTTGTTGCATTAAAAATTCAAAAGCTGATATAGAATGAACCATGAGCATGGGGTTTGCTAGATAAACTGATTCTGTATAGTACTGCTGGAAAGCCACTAGTCCTCCCATGAGCAAGGAGTTCTTTTAGGGGATCCCATGAGCAATGTATCTTCAGAAATCATAATTATTGCTTATTTGTATTTTCTATTGGTTGTGTGTACACCTATTTGAATTTTGAACGAAGATATATACAGATTGATCTTGCCAGTTTCACCTTGATATCGCTAAAACTTCCGAGAATGCACACCTTTGAGATGGCCCCATGTGCAAAATCGTTCAAAAAAATGACCCAATCCAATTGAGTAAGATCATTCCCAAAGGATGCATATATGCGTTAGCAATTACGTAAGTAGACAGAGACTCACACAATGGGATGCCAAGAGATAACCTTTCTGAGAACTTTCACACTATTTCTTTCTTTCTTTTTCTGAGATCTTTCATTTCTTATAGAGCAAATTCACAACAAAGATGCCAAGACCTAACACATCGATACGCACATCCTTGCCGTTCCAGGCCTTAGGAGCACCACATTACACCACGCAAAACTTCAACATCCAAACTAACCGTCAGCAAAATCAACCTGAAACTTATGAACTACACACACACACACACACACACCAAATAATCTGTCAAGTCTAGCCTAGGTACAAACGAGAACCGAACGAAGAACAGAACACTATGGACTATGGTCAGTCACTGTAGCAGAGGAGCATGACGACGCATCGCTGGATGATGTAGATCCTGGTCTTGTGTTGCCTCAGCATCCTTCTGATCCCTCCTCCTCTTTCTGACCCCTTGTGCTTGCTGCCATGGCTCTTCACCTTATCCATCCTGGCTGAACAGAGCATGAGGGTGGCTGAGCTAGGTGAGCTGGAGGGCTCCCTGCTCTGCTCTCCCACTGCTCTACCGGATTATGGTCTGCTCTGCTGTGGTTGTGGCCAAGTGTGGATTTGCCGTGCTTATATAGGGTGGTCAAGGCTAAATGGCATAATGACAGACTCTCTCACATGATCCTCACGTCTTTGCCTACTTGCACGTATAGAAACCTCAAACCTGGTGAGAGAGAGAGAGAGAGAGAGAGAGAGAGAGAGAGAGAGAGAGAGAGAGAGATTGGGCAGAGAGATGGGGATGGGGGCATATACCCCTTGTACAAGTGTGGAGCTGCTCCACAGGCACAAGCAGCACCCTCTCTCGAGGCGACAGCGTATTCCAATGCCAGTAAATTTGCCCCTGTATATTGAGCTGCTCCTCTGTAACTTTCTATAACACGTTTTTAGAGTCCATGACAGTGTCAAAAAATGTCTAATATTAAGTTACAGAGGAAGTAATATATATGCGATAATGCTGCCAATTTTTTGAGTAAACCATTCGGCATCGTGGAAACGTTACTGCCATCTTCAGGAATAATAATCTTTTTTAGAGCAAAAGGGCCTGGTTTTTCTTCCATGTATAGCTTAATCTGGCCGTTCTTTCTAACAAAAAAGCTTAATCTGCTCGTGTTACAGCTATTTTGAATTTTGAGCAAATTTGCAACCTACTCTTGCCGGTAACACGAATTCGCGAATGCACGCCTTTGAGACAGCCATGCATGTGTATGAAATTGTTGGCGTGGACCCGATCCAATCGAATGAAGTATGAACACTCCCCAAGTATGCATATTTTCAATCACAGTTAGGTAGCCAGTCAGAGACCAACGATCATGCTCCGACAGTACATATCATGAAATGGAATGCCAAGAGATAAACCTTTTTTGAGAACTTCCACAATTCTTTCTTTCATTTTCTGAGATATTCCATTTCTAATCGAGCAAATGTCAAATACACAACGAGGACGCCAACACCCAACAGACCCATACATGCACATCCTTGCCATTGCAGGACTTAGGATCGAGCACCAAACCACATCACACCAAAACTTGGACACCCAAATTAACTGTGTCAGCAGCATGAATTTCTTGAACTACCCTACCTATGTACACACACGCACACTCCAGAGAACTACTCTATCAAGCCTAGCTGGAATCAAGAATTAGATCAGGAGCAGAAAAGCAGAGGTGGATCTGCTAGTCGTGGTAGCAGAGGAGGGCGACGACACATCGGCGGATGATGTAGAGCCTGGCCTTGTGCTCCCTCAGCATCCTGCTCAGCCCTCCTGATCCTGATGCCTTGTGCTTGCCGCCATGGCTCTTCACCTTGTTCATCCTGACCTGGATTGGGCGCCTCGACAACAGGGTGGTTGAGCTTGCTAGGCTCTGCACTTGCACTGCTACCAGATGTGGATCTGCCTCTGCTCATCTGCTGTGTGGTTGTGGGCTTGTGGCCAAATGCGCAGCCGTTGCGATGCTTATATAGCATGGAAACGGCCAGCTGTGAGAGAGGGGCATGCTTTGCCTACTTGCGCATATCATAAGCTCGTAACCCGGTGATCGAGAGAGAGGCTGGCATGGCAGTGGCAGATACCCACCCCTCGCTGCTCCCGGAGGCCACGGCCACGGCCACATGCTGCAGCAGCTACCGGCATCTTCCTCCAAGTTGCGTGCGCGAACTCCGATGGCGTTCCAGGGGACACTGCCTCCGGGGAGCCAGTACGTAGCCCTCCGGACTGGGTGCAGCCACTGGGAGATGGTAGCACGGGCTATCTTCAACCGGTTTGGATGGCGGTCGCATAACAGGATAGGAGTCTAGGGAGCTTGTCCTTTACATCGTCATACCGGTTGAGTTTTTCAGATTGTAATTTTCTTTCTTTCGCTCCGCTTGCGAGCGTTTTGTGACTTTGTCTTGCTTCGAAACTTTTTAATAAAATGGCTGCATGCATCGTTATGATGCAGAGGCCGGGGGCACGCCTCCATTTCCAAAAAAAAACGTAGCCCTCCGGACACCGAATCGTCGGCCGCGTGATCCAGATGCACGGCCAGTCAATTCCACTTGTGGCTTCTTCCCCGCTGGGATTCATCCGTGTGCGTGCGTGCATAGAATTAGTATAGCCTTTCGCTGCGGAACTGTCCGGTCGGATCTCACGGTTATATATGTATGTGCTCCTGTTAAGCTGGCGGATCACCATTGTATAGTGTGTTCCATTCCATGAGAAATCCAGGCTGGTGCTAGCTTCTGGTTTTTCTCTTCACGGAATAATCCTTTCGTCTAGCTGCCTGTTAGTAGCACACACATGAGCCTGCATCAGGTTTAGTAGGAGCTCTTTATTTCCTTGTTATCTTGAGCAACTTTGCTATCACTAATTGACTATCAGTTTTCTTCCGGTGAGGTGCATGCAGGTCGATTGTGTGCATCACAATGCCAAGGGTCGGGGTGGGAATTGAACTCTGAGCTGATTATAACAAGTCATTTTTAACTTCAGCGAGCATAACCGTAATTGCACGATGGAAAACATAAAACCGGCCGGCCACATGCGCAGATTATATTCGGTGCTTAAGCTGCGTTTCGTACAACGCAGTACGGAAAGGCCATTAAACATCCGGTGTATTATTACAGTGTGGCGGTACGACGATCTTGGGGAATGAAATCACAAGTGTCACATGCATTTGCCGTACTATGGAGTAGCTAATGATGGGCGAAGGATAGCTCCATTTTTGTTGCGGGTTTTCCACCGGAGAAGATACTCCTGTCTAGCTAACTTTTTTTTTGGCGCTATATATCTTTGAACAGTCCTAGGATATGTGTGATGAGCGGTGATGCTACCTAGTCCTAGTCATCTGACTGATTCTTGGGACATGGAATCATATCTAGGAGAGACATTAAGTTTTCGCAACACAAAACCACTAATCGCTCAATAAGCTCGTTTTGACGCTATTTCGGATCAGTGGGCCCGCCCTCTGTAAGCCGGTTGTAGGATATACATTGTTCCGGTGAGAAATGCCGGGAAAAGAATCAACAAGCTGTAGATTGTGAAATTTAGGTAAGCTACTCCTCTTTAACTCTGCAAAAGAAGATGGAGGACGAAAGTAGAGCAAGTGGTTGCAGGATAAGCATTTCTAATACGGCCTACAATGGCGGGTTAAACACGAGGTGCACCGAATTCTGGACCAAATAAATTATAAAACAGCGTGCTTACAACACGACCGAGACAATTTGTACTTAAATAATACGACCCCTTAATTAAGCAAAGCATCTTGTGCAAGAGGGATCTGTGAACTGCGGTTACGACGTATTATTTGCCAAGGAAAACCCATCAAAGATCATTGCATGGATAGCATGTATCCATTCTCAGGAGCAACATTTGATCGAATATTTGCTGAGAAGATATTTGCGTCAGATGTTTGAAGATAATGGCGCATATCACCTGATGAGATCTTCCAGGCATGTCCTTGCAGTGAGCTGTGCTTCGAAAAAATATTAAATCCAAGACCCGGAGGCAGGCAGGTTATTTGCAGCAACAATGCTGCAGGTACGCAAGTACCTCGAAGCTTCTCATTGTTGTGGTCAGTGCTTAATTATAGCATGATATTTTCGTGTGAAACTTATAGCATGATATTTCTTTAGGACTTGCGTGTACAGTCCTGTTGTATGACTACCAATTGGACAAAAGATATGGACCTTTCGTAATTCTCGGCATCAGGTTAATTTCCAAAAATATTGGACTAACAAGAATGCAAGTGCAAATCTGCCTCCAAAAGACACATGTGACAATGCAGACATTTTTCTGAGTAAAGCATGCAGTCCGCATCGCGGCAATGTTACCATACATTCAGAAATCATAATTGTTTCCTATAGGCTTTTATTTGGTTGTGCACATAGCTATTTGAAATATTAACGAAGATACGTACCATTCTTGTCAGTTTCATCAGGATATTTCCATGCACAAATTCACAAAGTACACATCTTTGACATGGCCATGTGTGCGAAACTGTTCAATCAACTGATCCAATCAAATGAAGTAAGAACAATTTTCCAATTTAAGACTGCATATCAACATTTACATTTAGGTTGCTAGTCAGAGATTGGCAGTCATGCTCCGTCAGCATAAATAGATATAATGGAAATGCCAGGGCTAATTCATCTTCTTTCTTTGAGATTATTCACTTCTGATAAAGCAAATACACAAGTAATATTTCAACACGGTAACACATCGATATGTGTACATCATTGCCATTGCAGGACTTAGGAGCACCATGCCACACAAAATCTTCCATCCACATCCATGTGTAATATGTACTCATCAATTCAGAAAGGAGGTCCAACTAGATGAAGAACAGAACAACTATGGTAGGGTCAGAGAGGAGAAGAGCAGAGTTGCATCTGCTAGTCGTAGTAGCAGAGGAGCGCGGCGACACATCGGCGGATGACGTAGAGCCTGGCCTTGTGCTCCCTCAGCATCCTGCTCAGCTCTCCTCCTCGATCTTTTTTTGTCAAATTCATAAACTTTTTCAAATCGATGAACTCTTTTCAATTTCATGAACTTTTTTCAAATTCGTGAACTTTTTTGTCAAATTCGTGGTTTTTTTTCAAATCGATGAACTTTTTCAATTTCATGAATTTTTTTGTTGTGCTTTTTTCGAATCGATGAACTTTTTTTAAACTTGTGAACTTTTCTTTAATCTCATGGTAGGCAGTAGAAACCGAAAAATCAGTTTTTACCGTTCAGTTTATTTTAAATTTTGGTTAGCAAAACTATAAACCGAAATGAACAGGCAAAAGCAACTAACTGATAATTCGGTTAACCGGCTTATTCGGTTCGGTGTTCAGTTTACCCCAAGCAAATTTGTCAAATGTGTTGCTTTATATTATGACAATCCGCCGCATCATATAGCAGAGCTCTGTGCCCCCATATTTGTAGCTCAGCAGGGTGGGACTAAATTGAGCGCTATGTGCGGCTGGTCGCACGCGTGACCGAAAGGCTCGCGCACGTTTGGGCCTTCGTGGCGGGGTCAGCCCATGTGGCGTGCACAGAACGAGCTCCACCCGCTACTTAGCTTGGCTTGGCCGCTTGGGTCCTTAGCTCCACTCGCTACAGCGACAGTTTCTTTTTTCCGTTCATTCATTTTTCTCCTTTTTAAACTTTATTATTCATTTTGAAACCTATTTAAAATTTGAAATATTGTTTGGAATACAAAAAAATGTTTTTGTTTTCAAATAATATTTACAATTTTATAAAATGTTTTGGAATTAAAAAAATGTTCCAGCTTTCGAATTTTTTGTTCACAAATTTAAGAAATGTTTGCGTTCCAAAAAAGTTGATAATTTTTTTAAAAAAGTATGTGGTTTGTAATTTGTGTTCACCATCAATTATTGGAAATTTGGTAACAATTTTGGAAAAAGTGTTCAAGTCTATAAAATTTTCATACACAATTTAAAATTCCAAAATATTTGACAAATTTCAAGAAATGGTTAGGATATAAGAATATGTTCATGTTGATTGATAATGACGGAAATTGCAAATAACCGAGGCATTCAAATTAGGAAAAAAATACATGCTCATGGATGCACCCGGCCTAGTCTAGCACACTCCTCTCAACTGGTGGTTTTTTTAGACTATGGACAATTGACCCCAACTTCTTGCAGCGGCTTGGCACAAACATATGAGGCATCCATGCCAGGTTTAAACGACTTCCCGACACCATTTTGCATGTTGCGACACGTCCATCCATTTATCGACCCTTTTTCACCGAGAAAACTCCAGAAAATACAAAACTTTGATCATAAAAGTTGTTGGGGAAAATTTTGGGCCATTTGACGAATTTCAAAAAACAATGTGCTTTCAAACTGACCCTTCTCGCCCTACGCGAATATCATCCATTGCACATGGTCTATATTTGGACATCCTTAAAATGATCCCAACTTTTGTAAGCAGACGGGCATGCAATGGTAGGCATCCATGCCTATTTTGAACGACTTTCGACATCGTATGCAAGTTGCAACACGTCCGGCCATTTATCGGATTTTTTACCGAGAAAACTCCAGAAAATGCAAAACTTGTCAAAAATTCAAACAACTTGGCATGATGCCATGAATTGGTCATACAAGGCAATAAAAAAATTGGGACCATTTAAGGGATGTCGAGAAACGACGTGCTCCCAGACGGACCCTTCTCGCCTACCCGAACACGCTCTGTTGAACATGGTTTAGTTTTGGACCTCCTTGAATTGAACCCAACTTTTGCAGGAAGGTGGGCATGCCCATGGTAGGAATCCATGCCAGGTTTGAACGATTTCCAACACCATATGCAAGTTGCGACAAGTCCGGCCATTTATCGCCTTTTTTCCACCGGGAAAACTTCAGAAAATGCAAAACTTATTGAAACCTAAACAACTTGGCATGGTGCCTTGAATTGGTCATACAAGGCCATGGAAAAAATGGGGTCATTTCAAGGATGTTGAGAAACAACGTGCTCTCAGACGGAGCTTTCTCGCCTACCCGAACATCCTCTGTTCAACATGGTTTATTAGGACATCCTTAAAATGACCCCAACTTTTGCAAGCAGGTGTACATGCCCATTATAGGCATCCATGTCAGGTTTGAACGATTTCCTATACCGTATGCAAGTTGCGACACGTCCGACCATTTATCGGCCTTTTTTCACCGAAAAAACTCCAAAAAATGCAATTTTTTTAGAAAACCCAAACAACTTGGCGTGGTACCTTGAATTGGCCATACAAGGCTATGGAAAAAAATTGGAGCCATCTTATGGATGTCAAGAAACAACATGCTCTCACACGGAACCTTCTAGCATACCTGAACATCCTCCGTTCAACATGGTCTATTTCTGGACATCCTTGAAATGACTCCAACTTTTGCAAGAAGGTGGACATGTCCATTGTAGGCATCCATGTCAGGTTTGAACGATTTTCGACACCGTATGCAAGTTGTGACATGTCCGACCATTTATCGGCCCTTTTTCACCGGAAAAACTCCAGAAAATGCAAAAATTGTAGAAAACCCAAACAACTTGGTATGGTGCCTTGAATTGGTCATACAAGGCCATGGAAAATAATTGGAGCCATTTCAAGGATGTCAAGAAACAACATGCTCTCAGACGGAACCTTCTTGCCTACCCGAACACCCTCCGTTTAACATGGTCTATTTTTGGACATCCTTGAAATGACTCCAACTTTTGCAATAAGTTGGGCATGATCATTGTAGGCATCCATGTCAGGTTTGAACGATTTTCGAACTTATGCAAGTTGCGTCCGGCCATTTATCGATCTTTTTTTACAGAGAAAACTAAAGAAAATGTAAAAATTGTCGAAAAACCAAACAACTTGGCATGGTGTTTTAAATTGGTCATACATGGGCATGGAAAATAAATGGAGCCATTTCAAGGATGTCGAGAAACAAAGTGCTCTCAAGCGAAACCTTCTAGCCCACCCGAACACCCTCCGTTCAACATGGTCTATTTTTGGACATTCTTGAAATGACTCCAACTTTTGCATGCAGGTGGGCATGCCCATTGTAGGCTTCCATGTTAGGTTTGAACGATTTCCGACACCGTATGCAAGTTACGACATCAGATGCCTGAATTAAATTTATGTTTCAGTCACTTTTTTCCTATACCCTTAGATTAAGATCCAACGGACAAAAGGGTGTGACTTTATCTTGACATTTGTGATTGTGGGGCTTCAACTGAATTAGAATAGAACAGAATTTGCAAACATGTCAGGTAATTAGCATATATGAGAATATCCAACAGCCAAAATCGACTAAGCAACAGAAAAAAAGCAAAAAAGCATATATGAGAAAATAAATATTATTTTGTTTTGTGGAAGTCATTTTTCCTTGTTAGTAAATAAATTCATCTATAACAGAAAAAACAAAAATATATATCTTTCTAAGGTTAAATGAATTAAGATATTAGAAGGAGGGAAAAATTGGAACAAAGGAAACTTAAAATAAATGATTAGAAAAACTTGCACATAGATTTCATGGACTTTGCACTGTTCCATAATATGCAAAAATAAACTTACAATAGTGCAATTTCAAACAACAGTATGATCTGCACACATACTGTATAGAACTATATAATCAGATAGCATAACAACAACAATAGAGACTAATTGTCTCTCGACATGTTGGACATGAATTAAATCGCATATTAATGACGCTGTATTTCTCACTCACGCACACACATACACACCCATGAACACCTATTTGTGTGGCGCGGGTACACACACAAGAACATGCACGAAGCGCTCGCACATGAACAATTTGGCTGAACTTGGAAAGAACACATAATACCCTCCCCACCCCCCACACACAATAGTAGATACTCCCTCCATTCCTTTATATAAGGTGTATTTGTTTTTCCAAAAGTCAAACGAGGTCATGTTTGACCGAGTTTTTAGAGAAATATATCAATATCCACAATACAAAATTTATACCATTTGATCCATCATGAAATGTAGTTTCATATTTTATCTATTTGGTATTGTAGATGTCGTTAGTTTATTCTATAATCTTGGTCAAATATTCAAATGGTTGACTTGCACGGAAAACAATACACCTTATATTCTGGAATGGAGGGAGTATCAACTAAAGAAAAGAAAAAGACAAACTAAAACTAAAAAAATAAAAAAACAAAGACAAAAAAGCAATTTTTTTCTGAGTAAGAATGAATTAAGGGCATTGATATTACCTTAAAGAAGAAATAAAATAAAATAAAAAGCAAATGATGACGCAAACAACTGCACACAATTGGTACAAATATTGTACTGTTTCATAATATCAAAAGGAAGCATACAACTTTGCAATTTTCATTCAACAGTATAATTTGCAAATCAATTGCATAAAATTTGAGTAAGTATGCCGCTATTATACCTAGTGTTTGCGTTACAAATTAATTATCTCGACGCCCAGAATATAATGCATCCCCGGAAGCACACATCGGATGCGCACACACACACATGAACATGCACACAGACACACAGGTGCACACGCACAGGAGCACACACAAACACACATAAACCTACATGCACAACACACAAAGAAATACTCCATACAACCCTCTTTGGTGAGTGTGGTCTAAGGACATTGTTGTACCTTTATTTATTTTTGGGATGCTTTATACTACATCTAAATCTGTACTACAATTCTGTGGTCAATTTTGCAAAGCAAACATACACAACACGTTGAGGCTTCTGGACCGTTGGATCTCAAGGTGATACCAAGGTTTAGGTGATACTGTGATACGAGCTTCTGGACCGTTGGATCTCAGATCCGACGATATCTAAGGAGCTCTTGTACGTGCGCGCAACTTTATGACTCTTGGATGGCTTTTTTGCAAAATGTTCAGGAGCTCCCGGGAGTCATCGGATCTGAGATCCAACGGCTTCCAGGAGCCCGTATCATGGTATCACCTAAACATCCTGATATTTTGCCGTTGAGGCACGCACACACAAAGAAAAGAAAGAAAACATACATATGGGGAGAAAAAAAAAAGGACACTGAAGTAAAAAAGAAGGACATCGTTGAGGCACTGGTTCGGGAAAGTCTTTTCCAGCTAGTGCGTCATGCATGCTCAGAATAATAAAATCGACTGACACAAAAAGTAAAATCAGGTACCTGAAGGATAGCTAAACCGAAAACAAATTCGTAGGCATGATTTTTTTTCTTTTACGTTGCCTGCAAACCTGAAAAAAGGGGTAAGTTCTGTTGGAGCCTTGGAGACAAAATTATGTTGCTGGTAGATTTTCTTAGAAAACCCTAATAGCTACCGATCTTATTTACCGGATTATTATATCGCGCCCACCAGGCCAGGTCGATCGATCGAACGCAACCAGATAAAACCATGTCCGCCGCCGGCGTTGGCCGTTTGTCGCGGTCGGCCACCAGCGTCGTCGCCAGAGCGGTGAGCGGCTTCCACCTGCTGCTTATCGACGGCTACTCGCAGGCCAAGGCGGTCCTCCCCGGCCAGAAGTTCTCCTCCATGGGCTTCACCGTCGGCAGCGAGCCCTGGCGCATGGACTACTACCCCAACGGCCGCGACGCCTCGGCGAGATCCAACCACGCCTCTGTCTACGTCCAGCTTACCGAAGACCGCACCCGGCGTCCCGTCCAGGCGTGGTACAAGTTCAGCCTGCTGGACCACGCCGGCAACACCTCGTACGAGCTCCCGGCCGAGACCGCCTCCTTCACCGGCATCCCCGAACCCGAAGTCGACGACAATGCCCATCACTACTTCCCCTTTCACTTCTCTCACATGCGCACGCGCGCCTTCAGGAGCCCTGCCGTCGCCGGGGGCGAACAAGGCCCGGGATGCGGCCACGAGGGGTTCATCGGGAGGGAAGAGCTGGAGCATCTGATCCGCGACGACCTCCTCGTGGTCCGGTGCGACGTCGGCCTTACGCAGATGACGACGTCGCATCTGGCGGGGAACGAGATCAACAACTGGGAAGATGATGAAGATGATGAGGCGGAAGAGGGGTACTTCGGGGCTCCAACTTATTCTCCTCCCCGTCCCCGACGGAGTCGACGCCGTCGTCAGCCGGACGACAGCGAGTACGTCAAGTGGTGTTTGGCCCAGCGACCTGGCGAGTCGCGGATCCGGCAGGGACGAAACGTCGGCCACCACCACCGATATGCATGAGCGGTGACCAAGTACTGCCTCTGTTTCAAAAAAATGAATAAAAAACAGAGTACTGCCTCTGTTTGCGTCTGCATGAATTACAACAGTACTACTGGTGTTAAAAACGCACTTATATTATGGAATGGAGAGAGTAAATTTTTAGGCCGTCATTCCTTCCTTTCTTCTTATGCTGCCATTCGTGGTTGATCGTAATAATCCCGTGTGGTATGTTGTTATAGGGCCATTTTTCATCGCGGCAGCTAGGGCAGCGTAATAGTTAAGGGCTAGTACATTATATTTTCCCATGGATTTACTAGTGCTTCCGTTCCTAATTAAACTGCCAAAACGTCTTATAGTTAAGAATATATAGTGTACTATATTACTTAATTTAACACAAAATGGTACCCTTTTTTTTTTCCTTCTCATGTAGATCATCTGAACTGATGGTCCTATTTATTTGAAAAACGGAAATCAGAACCGTGCCAGTGATCCTATGTATAATCCAGTCCACAAAAAAGTTTCAGTTTAGTGCCTCGTTGCATGACTAACGTTTGTCTTGTAATATGATTAAGCTGAGTTTGCCATTCTCCAAGGTAAGGTACCGTAACATGTATTTACCGTGACGAAAAAGAATGGGAGAGTGCAAGAACCACTACGAGGAAAGCACATGTTGCCTAGTATTTAGGCATAAGTCGAATGCTATTTCTTGGGTACTTGGCTTAGACCCATGTAAGTCGGGTTCTAACTAAAAACGCACAACAACTAGCGGGCCCTCAACATAGATATGAGTAAGTCGAGTACGATTCAAAAAACCCTAGATTTACATATAGTACTCGACATATTTCACAGAAAACACTCGGCTTACAACAGAGACTTGGCAAAGCGCCTGCCACGTGGCCATCCGCATCGCACTTGACGACTATGTGACAGCGGTCCCTGTACACTGAGTGCCCTCTAACGACATACTCGGCTTACAAAATTTCTTTTCTTTTCTAAAATGCCAAAAGTGTAAGCCGAGTGCACCATAAAAAACACTTGACTTAACTCGCGTCCCTTCACCTTCGTCCACCCTATGTTAACACACGGCCGTCTCGACTCTAACCCTATTGGTCGTCTTTTTCTTTCGCTTGCTCGCCTGCCGGGAGATTAAAAAATGCATTGAATATGCAGTAAGGGATAAGGACAACTGCAAACGCCCTCACCATACAAGGCTTTCAAGACCAATATGAGCGGTGACCAAGTATTGGCTGTTTGCGTCCGCATGAATTACAACAGAATTTTTTAGGTCGTGATTCCTTCCTTTGTTCTAAGGCCCCACAGGTACCCGATATGGCGATATCCCAAGTATCGATCAAGGAGGAGGTAAAGTGCAGGGATGAGTGGAAGGCTATGACGAAAGCTGGTGACTGTAAGGAAAAGTACGGTAGTTGAAAGCCCTGTTCAAGAATTCGTCCGATTAACCAGTTAACTTGCCGATTAATCCCTACTCGTAGGGTCACCGAGTAGCCGATAAACTGATAAACCATGCGATTATTTGATTAACTTGCCGATTAGACTATTAATCCCCTACTCGCCAGCCAATGGTTGAAAGCAACTCCCTCAGATACAAGAGGTCCAAACATTAAACGTCCAATACGTTGCTCTCGAGAAATTCTTTATAATTAAGGTAACCCCGCGAGATGGTAAAGGCCTTGGTTGGACAATATAATCACGATATGGCTGCATTTTGGTCACAGGGTTATCAGGACACATCCCCCACACATACACGTTGACAACACATAGTAACGGTGTTACTTGAGCCATGTTGGATATATAGATGAAATCCCTAGTGCAAGTATACGTTTGCAGATAAAGACCTTAAGCCCTAGCATATTTTCCTATTATTGTTTCTTCCTTTATACTGTGTGTATTTGGCCTAGGAAACTGGAATTTCTTGCGAAAACAATAACTTGCCAGAATCACCTTTCAGTTAGCAATTCTTTCAGTGAGTTCGATAACCTAGGGTCACCTGGCTCTAAGGAAAAAGGCAGAAACTATCTACATCCGAAAACGGATAAAAGGTAGTCACTTCGGTTCTGGCGAGCTGTGCTGGCCCCACCGACCGTGGCCCCATCCCTCCCGGTCCTACCGCCGCCCATCTCCACTTTCGAAGCCTCCTCCCGCCACCGCAAAAGACGCCACTGACAACATATTTGACCACACCTTTGGCTCCAGCGAAACATGTAGGCCCCATTGACCGCGTCACGCCTCCCATACCCGGTCCCACCGTCGTCTATCTCCAGCTTCCAGGCCTCCTCCCGCCACCTCAAAAGACACCACCAGCAACAACTTCGACCACCGCATCACGCCTCCCATACCCGGTCCCACCTCAAAAGGCCCCATTGAGCATCGACGACTTCGGTATGCGCCTGTCTTCTCTGGTCACTCAACTTGAGTTGCTAGGTGACAAGATCGGCGAGCCTGCCGTCGTCCGGAAGTTCCTCTCGGTCGTGCCCAAGGCCTACTCGCAGATGGCGTGCGCGATCGAGACGCTGGTCGACCTCAACAACCTGGCGCTCGAGGAGCTGATCGGGCGGCTGAAGGCCGCCGAGGAAAGGTACGAGCTGGACGCGGCGCCCGCCGCCAGCGACGGCAGCGGCAGACTGCTCCTCACGGAGGAGGAGTGGTTTGCGCGCCTGAAGCTGCGGGAGGAGGACGGCTCGTCCAGCAGCAACGGCCGTGGCCGTGGGCGCAGCAGGGGACAAGTCCAAGGACATCTGCCGCTATTGCAAAAAGGAAGGGCACTGGGCACGAGAGTGCAAGACCAGGATCAAGGAGCAATCAAACCTCGTGCAAGGCGAGGATGAGGAGCCTGGCCTGCTGATGGCCCAGGTCTGCGGCGTGTTCGATCACAGCACTGACAACGTGCATGCCGCGCCAGTCCACCTCGTCGAGGACTCGGTCCAGGTCAACCTTGGGCATGAAGGTGGAGGCGGCGGCGGCGTGTGGTACTTGGACACGGGCACGTCCAACCACATGACAGGGGACCGCTCGGCGTTCGCCGAGCTCGACACCTCCATCGGCGGTACTGTCAAGTTCGGCGACAGCTCCGTCGTCAACATCTGCGGCCGCGGGACGATCCTCCTGGTCTGCAAGACGGGCGAGCATCGCGCGATCACTGGGGTGTATTACATCCCACGCCTGCGCACCCACATCATCAGCCTGGGCCAGCTTGACGAGAGCGGCTGCCAGGTGCTGATCCAGGACGGTGTGCTGCGCGTGCGTGACCGGCAGCGTCGCCTCCTCGCCAAGGTAAACAGGACGGCCAATCGCTTGTACACCATAGCTCTCCAGATCGCGCAGCCCGTGTGTCTTGCAGCTCACAGCGGATCGGACGTGGCGTGGACGTGGCATGCCCGCTATGGTGCACGGCATGCCTGTGGTCGAACAGGCAGACCAGCTGTGCGACGCATGTCTGGCCGGAAAGCAGCGGCGATCGTCGTTCGCGCAGCAGGCGAAGTACCGAGCGCAGGAGCGGCTCGAGCTGGTTCATGGCGACCTCTGCGGCCCGATCACGCCGGCGACACCGAGCGGGAAGAAGTACTTCCTCCTGCTGGTGGATGACGCCACACGGTACATGTGGCTCGTGCTGCTCACCTCCAAGGACGAGGCGGCCGCGGCGATCAAGCGAGTGCAGGCGGGCGCAGAGTCTGAATCCGGCCGCAAGCTCAAGACGCTGCGCATGGACCGCGGCGACGAGTTCACGTCGGGCTCGTTCACGGCGTACTGCGCCGAGCTGGGTGTCAGCCAACACCTCACCACGCCGTACTCGCCACAACAGAACGGCGTAGTTGAGCGGCGCAACGGGACGGTGGTGGGCATGGCCCGGAGCCTACTGAAGGCCAAGCGCGTCCCCGGTGAGTTCTGGGGCGAGGCGGTCACGACGGCGGTGTTTCTGCTAAACCGCTCGCCAACGAAGAGCCTGGATGGCGTGACGCCGTTCGAGGCATGGCACGGGCGCAAGCCGAACGTGCACTTCCTGCGCACTTTCGGGTGCGTCGTGCACGTGAAGGACACATGCCCCGGCCTGAAGAAGCTTGACAACCGCAGCCGGCCCATGATCTTCGTCGGCTACGAGCAAGGGACGAAGGGCTACAGGGCCTACGACCCTGCCACGAGGCGCGTGCACTTCACCCGTGATGCCATCTTCGACGAGGGCGCTGATAACCCACAAGTATAGGGGATCAATTGTAGCTTTTTCGATAAATAAGAGTGTCGAACCCAACGAGGAGCTAAAGGTAGAATTAATATTCCCTTCAAGTTCTATCGACCACCGATACAACTCTACGCACACTTAACGTTCGCTTTACCTAGAACAAGTATGAAACTATTTTGCGGGTGTAAGGATAAGACTAGAAGTAATTAACAAGAATAAAACTAGGAGTAATTTGCGAGATAATAAAAGTTATTTGTTTAGTAGAAAGCTTTTTGTAACACAAGAGAAAGGTTTGTCCATAAGCAATCGATAACTAGACCGGTAATCATTATTGCAATTTTATATGAGGGAGAGGCATGAGCTAACATACTTTCCGTACTTGGAACTCTAGCAAGCATCCGCAACTACTAAAGATCATTAAGGTAAAACCCAACCATAGCATTAAGTAACAAGTCCCCTTTACTCCCATACGCAACAACCCCCTTACTCGGGTGTAAGCTTCTGTTACTCGCGTTCCTGTTTTCTGGCCTTTCACCGTTTCTTAAATTCCCGAATATCCATAACTCCGATTGCATTGATTCCACCACCGCGCGCCAGGGGGGCACGCCCAGGTGGCTTGTGGAGGCTGTGGGCCTCCATTTGCATTGATTCCACCTCCCAAAAATCACATATATTCCAAAATAATTCTCCGTAAATTTTTATTGCATTTGGACTTCGTTTGATATGGATTTTCTGTGAAACAAAAAACAAGCAGAAAACAGGAACTGGCACTGGGCACTGGATCAATATGTTAGTCCCAAAAATAATATAAAATGTTGCCAAAAATATGTGAAAGTTGTAAAATATTGGCATGAAACAATAAAAAATTATAGATACGACGGAGACGTATCAGCATCCCCAAGCTTAATTCCTGCTCGTCCTCGAGTAGGTAAATGATAAAAAAAGATAATTTTTGATGTGGAATGCTACCTAGCATAATCTTGATCATATAATCTAATCATGACATGAATATTAAGACACGAGTGATTCAAAGCAATAGTCTATAATTTGATATAAAGACATCAATACTCAAGCATACTAACAAACAACCATGTCTTTCAAAATATCAACGCTAAAGAAAGTTATCCCTAGCCCATTATGCTCAGTCATTGATCCATTCATGAAACACACTCAACATTAACTACACCCAATGCACAAGTATGACAATAGTGCTCTCCATTTGGTGCTTTATAAGAGAAGATGTAGACTCAATAAAAATAAAAATGCATAAAAGTAAAATAGATAGGCCCTTCGCAGAGGGAAGCAGAGATTTGCAAATGTGCAAGAGCTCAAATCTTAAATTAGAGAGATAAAATTATTTTTGAGAGGCATGCTTTTCCTGTCAACGAAAACGACCGAGAATTCTCAATATCTTCCATGCTAGACACATCATAGGCGGTTCCCAAACAGAAAATAAAGTTTATTTCCTTTCCACCATTCTTTCACAATCCATGGCTAGTGATACGTCCATTTTGCATCATGTTTTACTACTGTTATTTATAGTGTTTTTAATCAATATAACACTTTGTGGAGCAATTCTAATGCCTTTTCTCGCTTAATATGCAAGATTTACACAAGGTGGGCGAATGCCGGCAGCTGGAATTCTGGACCTGAAAAAGCTATGTCAGAGATACCTATTCTGCAAATCTCCAAATGAGCTGAAATTTCACGGAGAATTATTTTGGAATAAATAAAAAATACTGGAGCCAAGAAGTACCAGACGGGGCCACCCAAGTGCCCACGAGGCACCAGGACGCGCCGCCCCCCAGGCGCGCCCTGGTGTCTCGTGGGGCCCCTGGCCAGCCTCTGGCCCCCATTTTCTGGTATATAAGTCATTTTGCCCTAGAAAAAAATCAGGAGAAGACTTTTGGGACGGTGCGCCGCCGTCTCGAGGCGGAACTTGGGCAAGAGCACTTTTGCTCTCCGGCAGAGAGATTCCGCCAGGGATACTTCCCTCCGGGAGGGGGAAATCGTTGCCATCGACATCACCAACGATCCTCTCATCATGGGAGGACCAATCTTTATCAACATCTTCACCAGCATCATCTCATCTCAAACCCTAGTTCATCTCTTGTATTCAATCTTTGTCTCAAAACCTCAGATTGGTACCTGTGGGTTGCTAGTAGTGTTGATTACATCTTGTAGTTGATGCTAGTTGGTTTATTTGGTGGAAGACTATATGTTCAGATCTATTATGCTATTCAATACCCCTCTGATCTTGGACATGAATATGATGTGTGAGTATTTACTTTTGTTCTTGAGGACATGGGAGAAGTCTTGTCATAAGTAATCATGTGAATTTGGTATTCGTTCGATATTTTGATGATATGTATGTTGTTGATTCTCTTAGTGGTGTCATGTGAACGTCGACTACATGACACTTCACCATCTTTGGGCCTAAGGGAATGCATTGTGGATGAAAGATCGTGGATGTCGCCTAGAGGGGGGGGGTGAATAGGCGCTTTAAAATAATTACGGTTTAGGCTTGAACAAATGC
Source organism: Elymus sibiricus (assembly GCA_039707655.1). Taxonomy (NCBI): domain Eukaryota; kingdom Viridiplantae; phylum Streptophyta; class Magnoliopsida; order Poales; family Poaceae; genus Elymus; species Elymus sibiricus. The sequence goes on from CM077664.1 coordinate 347,642,481, forward strand.
GGAATAAACCTAGCGGTTAATTTGTCAAGCACAAAACCTACAACAACTAGGCTCACCTATGTGCACCAACAACTTATGCTAAGCAAGATAAACAACTAAGTGATAGCAAGATATATAACATGAAACACTATGGCTATCACAAAGTAAAGTGCATAAGTAAAGGGCTCGGGTAAGAGATAACCGAGGCACGCGGAGATGACGATGTATCCCGAAGTTCACACCCTTGCGGATGCTAATCTCTGTTTGGAGCGGTGTGGAGGCACAATGCTCCCCAAGAAGCCACTAGGGCCATCGTAATCTCCTCACGCCCTCGCACAATGCAAGATGCCGTGATTCCACTAAGGGACCCTTAAGGGCGGTCACCGAACCTGTACAAATGGCGACCCTTGGGGGCGCTCACCGAACCCGTACACTTTGGCAACCCTTGGGGGCGGTCATCGGTACCCGTCAAATTGATCTGGGCGATCTCCACAACCTAATTGGAGACCCCGACGCTTTCCCGGAGCTTTACACCACAATGATTGAGCTCCGACAACACCAACCGTCTAGGGCACCAAGGCACCCAAGAGGAACAAGCTCTAGGGTGCCCAAACACCAAAGAGTAACAAGCTTCTCAACTTCACTTGCACGTATCACCGTGGAGAACTCAAACCGATGCACCAAATGCAATGGCAAGGGCACACGGAGTGCCCAAGTCCTTCTTTCCCAAATCCCACCAAAGCAACTAATGATAGGGAGGAAAATGAGAGGAAGAACGAAGAAGAGAACACGAAGAACTCCAAGATCTAGATCCAATGGGTTCCCCTCACATAGAGGAGAAAGTGATTGGTGGAAATGTGAATCTAGATCTCCTCTCTCTTTTCCCCCAAAAACTAGCAAGAATCCATGGAGGGATTGAGAGATAGCAAGCTTGAGGAAGGTCAACAATGGAGGAGAAAGCTTGCAAAGAACCATTGCGGTTAATGGGGGAAGAAGACCCCCTTTTATAGGACCCCACAAATCTGCCCGTTATCCTGCAGAAAAACACTGCAGCGGTACAACCGGTCCAAGGACCGGTACAACCGCCTTTCACGGGATAACCTGCAGACGAGCACGGAGCGATACAACCGGGGGTTGCACCGATAGAACCGGTTGTCCGGAATCACCCAGGAACAACCGCCAGACCAGAGACCCGGTGGTGGCAAAGTCATGGGCGGTACAACCGCCCCTGACGCCGGTAGTACCGGGTGGAACAACCGGTCCGCCACCACCCACCAACCGCTCCACAACAGAATGTTTTCCGGTGGTAGAGCGGTACTAGGCCGGTACAACCGCCGAGTAGCCGTCGTGGGGTTTGCCAAGCATCAGGCGGTACAACCGCCCGGAGGCAGCGGTACAACCGCTTGGTAGACACTTGGAGACTGCAAACCCTAGGGTATCACCCCTAGGACGGTGGTTGTGCCGGAAGTACAGGTCGGCCGGTACAACCGCTCCCACCAGCGGTACAACCGCCAGTGAAGGAAAGACCAGAACTGCCATAACTTCTGCAAATGAACTCCGAAAAGAGCAAACTTAAGCTTGTTGGATAGATGAGGACGAGTACTATCCAAACAGCGGGGAGAAGAGGTGTTACACCGCTGCATAGAGGGGGAGAGAGTTGGTTTTGACGGCGGCGAAGTTGTTGGTGTAGATCGCCGTCACGATGGTTCCCCCGGCGGTATTCCGGCACAACCGGGAGAGAGGGGGAGAGAGCCCCCCTCCTTTTTCTTCTTGCTTGGTCTCCCCCCTAGATGGGAGGAGAGTTTCCTCTCTGGTCCATGGCCGCCATGGCTCTCGACGGGGAGGAGCCCCTCCGAGATTTGATCTCTCTCTCTCTGTTCTCTTCTGTTTCGCGTTCCTGTTTTCTGGCCTTTCACCGTTTCTTAAATTCCCGGATATCCGTAACTCCGATTGCATTGATTCCACCACCGCGCGCCAGGGTGGGGGGCACGCCCAGGTGGCTTGTGGAGGTTGTGGGCCTCCGTTTGCATTGATTCCAACTCCCAAAAATCACATATATTCCAAAATAATTCTCCGTAAATTTTTATTGCATTTGGACTTCGTTTGATATGGATTTTCTGTGAAACAAAAAACAAGCAGAAAACAGGAACTGGCACTGGGTAGTGGATCAATATGTTAGTCCCAAAAATAATATAAAATGTTGCCAAAAATATGTGACAGTTGTAAAATATTGGCATGAAACAATAAAAAATTATAGATACGACGGAGACGTATCAGCATCCCCAAGCTTAATTCCTGCTCGTCCTCGAGTAGGTAAATGATAAAAAAAGATAATTTTTGATGTGGAATGCTACCTAGCATAATCTTGATCATATAATCTAATCATGGCATGAATATTAAGACACGAGTGATTCAAAGCAATAGTCTATAATTTGATATAAAGACATCAATACTCAAGCATACTAACAAACAACCATGTCTTTCAAAATATCAACGCTAAAGAAAGTTATCCCTAGCCCATTATGCTCAGTCATTGATCCATTCATGAAACACACTCAACATTAACTACACCCAATGAACAAGTATGAAAATAGTGCTCTCCATTTGGTGCTTTATAAGAGAAGATGGAGACTCAATAAAAATAAAAATGCATAAAAGTAAAATAGATAGGCCCTTCGCAGAGGGAAGCAGAGATTTGCAAATGTGCCAGAGCTCAAATCTTAAATTAGAGAGATAAAATTATTTTTGAGAGGCATGCTTTTCCTGTCAACGAAAACGATCGAGAATTCTCAATATCTTCCATGCTAGACACATCACAGGCGGTTCCCAAACAGAAAATAAAGTTTATTTCCTTTCCACCATTCTTTCACAATCCATGGCTAGTGATACGTCCATTTTGCATCATGTTTTACTACTGTTATTTATAGTGTTTTTAATCAATATAACACTTTGTGGAGCAATTCTAATGCCTTTTCTCTCTTAATATGCAAGATTTACACAAGGAGGGAGAATGCCGGCAGCTGGAATTCTGGACCTGAAAAAGCTATGTCAGAGATACCTATTCTGCACATCTCCAAATGAGCTGACATTTCACGGAGAATTATTTTGGAATAAATAAAAAATACTGGAGCCAAGAAGTACCAGAGGAGGCCACCCAAGTGCCCACGAGGCACCAGGACGCACCACCACCCAGGAACGCCCTGGTGGCTCGTGGGGCCCCTGGCCAGCCTCTGGTCCCCATTTTCTGGTATATAAGTCATTTTGCCCTAGAAAAAATCAGGAGAAGACTTTTGGGACGGTGCGCCGCCGTCTCGAGGCGGAACTTGGGCAGGAGCACTTTTGCTCTCCGGCAGAGAGATTCCGCCGGGGATACTTCCCTCCGGGAGGGGGAAATCGTTGCCATCGACATCACCAACGATCCTCTCATCGTGGGAGGACCAATCTTCATCAACATCTTCACCAGCATCATCTCATCTCAAACCCTAGTTCATCTCTTGTATTCAATCTTTGTCTCAAAACCTCAGATTGGTACCTGTGGGTTGCTAGTTGTGTTGATTACATCTTGTTATTGATGCTAGTTGGTTTATTTGGTGGAAGATTATATATTCAGATCTATTATGCTATTCAATACCCCTCTGATCTTGGACATGAATATCATGTGTGAGTAGTTAGTTTTGTTCTTGAGGACATGGGAGAAGTCTTGTCATAAGTAATCATGTGAATTTGGTATTCGTTCGATATTTTGATGATATGTATGTTGTTGATTCTCTTAGTGGTGTCATGTGAACGTCGACTACGTGACACTTCACCATCTTTGGGCCTAAGGGAATGCATTGTGGATGAAAGATCGTGGATGTCGCCTAGGGGGGGGGGGGTGAATAGGCGCTTTAAAATAATTACGGTTTAGGCTTGAACAAATGCGGAATAAACCTAGCGGTTAATTTGTCAAGCACAAAACCTACAACAACTAGGCTCACCTATGTGCACCAACAACTTATGCTAAGCAAGATAAACAACTAAGTGATAACAAGATATATAACATGAAACACTATGGCTATCACAAAGTAAAGTGCATAAGTAAAGGGCTCGGGTAAGAGATAACCGAGGCACGCAGAGACGACGATGTATCCCGAAGTTCACACCCTTGCGGATGCTAATCTCCGTTTGGAGCGGTGTGGAGGCACAATGCTCCCCAAGAAGCCACTAGGGCCACCGTAATCTCCTCACGCCCTCGCACAATGCAAGATGCCGTGATTCCACTAAGGGACCCTTGAGGGCGGTCACCGAACCCGTACAAATGGAGACCCTTGGGGGCGGTCACCGAACCCGTACACTTTGGCAACCCTTGGGGGCGGTCACCGGTACCCGTCAAATTGCTCGGGGCGATCTCCACAACCTAATTGGAGACGCCGACGCTTGCCCGGAGCTTTACACCACAATGATTGAGCTCCAACAACACCAACCATCTAGGGCACCAAGGCACCCAAGAGGAACAAGCTCTAGGGTGCCCAAACACCCAAGAGTAACAAGCTTCCCAACTTCACTTCCACGTATCACCGTGGAGAACTCAAACCGATGCACCAAATGCAATGGCAAGGGCACACGGAGTGCCCAAGTCCTTCTCTCCCAAATCCCACCAAAGCAACTAATGCTAGGGAGGAAAATGAGAGGAAGAACGAAGAAGAGAACACGAAGAACTCCAAGATCTAGATCCAAGGGGTTCCCCTCACATAGAGGAGAAAGTGATTGGTGGAAATGTGGATCTAGATCTCCTCTCTCTTTTCCCCCAAAAACTAGCAAGAATCCATGGAGGGATTGAGAGATAGCAAGCTTGAGGAAGGTCAACAATGGAGGAGAAAGCTTGCAAAGAACTATTGGGGTTAATGGGGAAGAAGACCCCCTTTTATAGGACCCCACGAATCTACCCGTTATCCTGCAGAAAAACACTGCAGCGGTACAACCGGTCCAAGGACCGGTACTACCGCCTTTCACGGGATAACCTGCAGACGAGCACGGAGCGGTACAACCGGAGGTTGCACCGGTAGAACCGGTTGTCCGGAATCACCCGGGAACAACCGCCACACCAGAGACCCGGTGGTGGCAAAGTCATGGGCGGTACAACCGCCCCTGACGCCGGTAGTACCGGGTGGCAAGAACCACCCGGGAACAACCGGTCCTCCACCGCCCACCAACCGCTCCACAACAGAAGGTTTTCCGGTGGTAGAGCGGTACTAGGCCGGTACAACCACCGAGCAGCCGTCCTGGGGTTTGCCAAGCATCAGGCGGTACAACCGCCCGGAGGCAGCGGTACAACCGCTTGGCAGACACCTGGAGACTGCAAACCCTAGGGTATCACCCCTAGGACGGTGGTTGTGCCGGAAGTACAGGTCGGCCGGTACAACCGCTCCCACCAGCGGTACAACCGCCAGTGAAGGAAAGACCAGAACTGCCATAACTTCTGCAAATGAACTCCGAAAAGAGCAAACTCAAGCTTGTTGGATAGATGACAATGAGTACTATCCAAACAGCGGGGAGAAGAGGTGTTACACCGCTGCATAGAGGGGGAGAGAGTTGGTGTTGATGGTGGCGAAGTTGTTGGTTTAGATCGCCGTCACGATGGTTCCCCCGGCGGCGTTCCGGCGCCACCGGGAGAGAGGGGGAGAGAGCCCTCCCTCCTTTTTCTTCTAGCTTGGTATCCCCCCTAGATGGGAGGACAGTTTCCGCTCTAGTCCATGGCCGCACAGGCTCTCGGCGGGGAGGAGCCCCTCCGAGATTGGATCTCTCTCTGTTCTCTTCTGTTTCGCGTTCCTGTTTTTTGGCCTTTCACTGTTTCTTAAATTCCCGGAGATCCGTAACTCCGATTGCATTGATTCCACCACCGCGCGCCAGGGGGGGCACGCCCAGGTGGCTTGTGGAGGCTGTGGGCCTCCATTTGCATTGATTCCACCTCCCAAAAATCACATATATTCCAAAATAATTCTCCGTAAGATTTTATTGCATTTGGACTTCGTTTGATATGGATTTTCTGTGAAACAAAAAACAAGCAGAAAACAGGAACTGGCACTGGGCACTGGATCAATATGTTAGTCCCGAAAATAATATAAAATGCTGCCAAAAATATGTGAAAGTTGTAAAATATTGGCATGAAACAATCAAAAATTATAGATACGACGGAGATGTATCAGCATCCCCAAGCTTAATTCCTGCTCATCCTCGAGTAGGTAAATGATAAAAAAAGATAATTTTTGATGTGGAAAGCTACCTAGCATAATCTTGATCATATAATCTAATCATGGCATGAATATTAAGACACGAGTGATTCAAAGCAATAGTCTATAATTTGATATAAAGACATCAATACTCAAGCATACTAACAAACAACCATGTCTTTCAAAATATCAATGCTAAAGAAAGTTATCCCTAGCCCATTATGCTCAGTCATTGATCCATTCATGAAACACACTCAACATTAACTACACCCAATGCACAAGTATGACAATAGTCCTCTCCATTTGGTGCTTTATAAGAGAAGATGGAGACTCAATAAAAATAAAAATGCATAAAAGTAAAATAGATAGGCCCTTCGCAGAGGGAAGCAGAGATTTGCAAATGTGCCAGAGCTAAAAGCTTAAATTAGAGAGATGAAATTATTTTTGAGAGGCATGCTTTTCCTGTCAACAAAAACGTTCAAGAATTCTCAATATCTTCCATGCTAGACACATCATAGGTGGTTCCCAAACAGAAAATAAATTTATTTCCTTTCCACCATTCTTTCACAATCCATGGCTAGTGATTTGTCCATTTTGCATCATGTTTTACTACTGTTATTTATAGAGTTTTTAATCAATATAACACTGTGTGGAGCAATTCTAATGCCTTTTCTCTCTTAATATGCAAGATTTACACAAGGAGGGAGAATGCCGGCAGCTGGAATTCTGGACCTGAAAAAGCTATGTCAGAGATACCTATTCTGCACATCTCCAAATGAGCTGAAATTTCACGGAGAATTATTTTGGAATAAATAAAAAATACTGGAGCCAAGAAGTACCAGAGGGGGCCACCCAGGTGCCCACGAGGCACCAGGACGCCCCACCCCCCCAGGCACGCCCTGGTGGCTCGTGGGGCCCCTGGCTAGCCTCTGGCCCCCATTTTCTGGTATATAAGTCATTTTGCCCTAGAAAAAAATCAGGAGAAGTATTTTGGGATGGTGCGCCGCCGTCTCGAGGCGAAACTTGGGCAGGAGCACTTTTGCTCTCCGGCGGAGAGATTCCGCCGGGGATACTTCCCTCCGGGAGGGGGAAATCGTTGCCATCGACATCACCAACGATCCTCTCATCGTGGGAGGACCAATCTTCATCAACATCTTCACCAGCATCATCTCATCTCAAACCCTAGTTCATCTCTTGTATTCAATCTTTGTCTCAAAACCTCATATTGGTACCTGTGGGTTGCTAGTACTGTTGATTACATCTTGTAGTTGATGCTAGTTGGTTTATTTGGTGGAAGATTATATGTTCAGATCTATTATGCTATTCAATACCCCTCTGATCTTGGACATGAATATGATGTGTGAGTAGTCACTTTTGTTCTTGAGGACATGGGAGAAGTCTTGTCATAAGTAATCATGTGAATTTGGTATTCGTTCGATATTTTGATGATATGTATGTTGTTGATTCTCTTAGTGGTGTCATGTGAACGTCGACTACATGACACTTCACCATCTTTGGGCCTAAGGGAATGCATTGTGGATGAAAGATCGTGGATGTCGCCTAGAGGGGGGGGGGGGTGAATAGGCGCTTTAAAATAATTACGGTTTAGGCTTGAACAAATGCGGAATAAACCTAGCGGTTAATTTGTCAAGCACAAAACCTACAACAACTAGGCTCACCTATGTGCACCAACAACTTATGCTACGCAAGATAAACAACTAAGTGATAGCAAGATATATAACATGAAACACTATGGCTATCACAAAGTAAAGTGCATAAGTAAAGGGCTCGGGTAAGAGATAACGGAGGCACGCGGAGACGACGATGTACCCCGAAGTTCACACCCTTGCGGATGCTAATCTCCGTTTGGAGCGGTGTGGCGGCACAATGCTCTCCAAGAAGCCACTAGGGCCACCATAATCTCCTCACACCCTCGCACAATGCGAGATGCCGTTATTCCACTAAGGGACCCTTGAGGGCGGTCACCGAACCCGTACAAATGGCGACCCTTGGGGGCGGTCACCGAACCCGTACACTTTGGCAACCCTTGGGGGCGGTCACCGGTACCCGTCAAATTGCTCGGGGCGATCTCCACAACCTAATTGGAGACCGCGACGCTTGCCCGGAGCTTTACACCACAATGATTGAGCTCCGACAACACCAACCGTCTAGGGCACCAAGGTACCCAAGAGGAACAAGCTCTAGGGTGCCCAAACACCCAAGAGTAACAAGCTTCTCAACTTCACTGCCACGTATCACCGTGGAGAACTCAAACCGATGCACCAAATGCAATGGCAAGGGCAGACGGAGTGCCCAAGTCCTTCTCTCCCAAAACCCACCAAAGCAACTAATGCTAGGGAGGAAAAGGAGAGGAAGAACAAAGAAGAGAACACGGAGAACTCCAAGATCTAGATCCAAGGGGTTCCCCTCACATAGAGGAGAAAGTGATTGGTGGAAATGTGGATCTAGATCTCCTCTCTCTTTTCCCCCAAAAGCTAGCAAGAATCCATGGAGGGATTGAGAGATAGCAAGCTTGAGGAAGGTCAACAATGGAGGAGAAAGCTTGCAAAGAACCGTTGGGGTTAATAGGGAAGAAGACCCCCTTTTATAAGACCCCACGAATCTGCCCGTTATCCTGCAGAAAAACACTGCAGCGGTACAACCGGTCCAAGGACCGGTACAACCGCCTTTCACGGGATAACCTGCAGACGAGCACGGAGCGGTACAACCGGGGGTTGCACCGGTAGAACCGGTTGTCCGGAATCACCCGGGAACAACCGCCAGACCAGAGACCTGGTGGTGGCAAAGTCATGGGCGGTACAACCGCCCCTGACGCCGGTAGTACCGGGTGGCAAGAACCACCCGGGAACGACCGGTCCTCCACCGCCCACCAACCGCTCCACAACAGAAGGTTTTCCGGTGGTAGAGTGGTACTAGGCCGGTACAACCACCGAGCAGCCGTCTTGGGGTTTGCCAAGCATCAGGCGGTACAACCGCCCGGAGGCAGCGGTACAACCGCTTGGCAGACACCTGGAGACTGCAAACCCTAGGGTATCACCCCTAGGATGGTGCTTGTGCTGGAAGTGCAGGTCGGCCGGTACAACCGCTCCCACCAGCGGTACAACCGCCAGTGAAGGAAAGACCAGAACTGCCATAACTTCTACAAATGAACTCTGAGAAGAGTAAACTCAAGCTCCTTGGATAGATGACGACGAGTACTATCCAAACAGCGGGGAGAAGAGGTGTTACACCGCTGCATAGAGGGGGAGAGAGTTGGTGTTGACGGCGGCGAAGTTGTTGGTGTAGATCGCCATCACGATGGTTCCCCCGGCGGCGTTCCGGCGCCACCGGGAGAGAGGGGGAGAGAGCCCCCCTCCATTTTCTTCTTGCTTGGTCTCCCCCCTAGATGGGAGGAGAGTTTCCCCTCTGGTCCATGGCCGCCATGGCTCTCGGTGGGGAGGAGCCCCTCCGAGATTTGATTTCTCTCTCTGTTCTCTTCTGTTTCGCGTTCCTGTTTTCTGGCCTTTCACCGTTTCTTAAATTCCCGGAGATCCGTAACTCCGATTGCATTGATTCCACCATTGCGCGCCAGGGAGGGCACGCCCAGGTGGTTTGTGGAGGCCGTGGGCCTCCGTTTGCATTGATTCCACCTCCCAAAAATCACATATATATCTCAAAATAATTCTCCGTAAAATTTTATTGCATTTGGACTTCGTTTGATATGGATTTTCTGTGAAACAAAAAACAAGCAGAAAACAGGAACTTGCACTGGGCACTAGATCAATATGTTAGTCCCAAAAATAATATAAAATGTTGCCAAAAATTTATGAAAGTTGTAAAATATTGGCATGAAACAATCAAAAATTATAGATACGACGGAGACGTATCAGCATCCCCAAGCTTAATTCCTGCTCGTCCTCGAGTAGGTAAATGATAAAAAAAGATAATTTTTGATGTGGAATGCTACCTTGCATAATCTTGATCATATAATCTAATCATGGCATGAATATTAAGACACGAGTGATTCAAAGCAATAGTCTATAATTTGATATAAAGACATCAATACTCAAGCATACTAACAAACAACCATGTCTTTCAAAATATCAACGCTAAAGAAAGTTATCCCTAGCCCATTATGCTCAGTCATTGATCCATTCATGAAACACACTCAACATTAACTACACCCAATGCACAAGTATGACAATAGTGCTCTCCATTTGGTGCTTTATAAGAGAAGATGGAGACTCAATAAAAATAAAAATGCATAAAAGTAAAATAGATAGGCCCTTCGCAGAGGGAAGCAGAGATTTGCAAATGTGCCAGAGCTCAAAGCTTAAATTAGAGAGATAAAATTATTTTTGAGAGGCATGCTTTTCCTGTCAACTAAAACGACCGAGAATTCTCAATATCTTCCATGCTAGACACATCATAGGCGGTTCCCAAACAGAAAATAAAGTTTATTTCCTTTCCACCATTCTTTCACAATCCATGGCTAGTGATACGTCCATTTTGCATCATGTGTTACTACTGTTATTTATAGTGTTTTAAATCAATATAACACTTTGTGGAGCAATTCTAATGCATTTTCTCTCTTAATATGCAAGATTTACACAAGGAGGGAGAATGCAGGCAGCTGGAATTCTGGACCTGAAAAAGCTATGTCAGAGATACCTATTCAGCACATCGCCAAATGAGCTGAAATTTCACGGAGAATTATTTTGGAATAAATAAAAAATACTGGAGCCAAGAAGTATCAGAGGGGGCCACCCAGGTACCCACGAGGCACCAGGACGCGCCACCCCCCAGGCGCGCCCTGGTGGCTCGTGGGGCCCCTGGCCAGCCTCTGGCCCCCATTTTCTGGTATATAAGTCATTTTGCACTAGAAAAAATCAGGAGAAGACTTTTGGGACGGTGCGCCGCCGTCTCGAGGTGGAACTTGGGCAGGAGCACTTTTGCTCTCCGGCGGAGAGATTCCGCCGGGGATACTTCCCTCCGGGAGGGGGAAATCGTTGCCATCGACATCACCAACGATCTTCTCATCGTGGGAGGAGCAATCTTCATCAACATCTTCACCAGCATCATCTCATCTCAAACCCTAGTTCATCTCTTGTATTCAATCTTTGTCTCAAAACCTCAGATTGGTACCTGTGGGTTGCTAGTAGTGTTGATTACATCTTGTAGTTGATGCTAGTTGGTTTATTTGGTGGAAGATTATATGTTTAGAGCTATTATGCTATTCAATACCCCTATGATCCTGGACATGAATATGATGTGTGAGTAGTTACTTTTGTTCTTGAGGACATGGGAGAAGTCTTGTCATAAGTAATCATGTGAATTTGGTATTCGTTCGATATTTTGATGATATGTATGTTGTTGATTCTCTTAGTGGTGTCATGTGAACGTCGACTACATGACACTTCACCATCTTTGGGCCTAAGGGAATGCATTGTGGATGAAAGATCGTGGATGTCGCCTAGAGGGGGGGGGTGAATAGGCGCTTTAAAATAATTACGGTTTAGGCTTGAACAAATGCGGAATAAACCTAGCGGTTAATTTGTCAAGCACAAAACCTACAACAACTAGGCTCACCTATGTGCACCAACAACTTATGCAAAGCAAGATAAACAACTAAGTGATAGCAAGATATATAACATGAAACACTATGGCTATCACAAAGTAAAGTGCATAAGTAAAGGGCTCGGGTAAGAGATAACCGAGGCACGCGGAGACGACGATGTATCCCGAAGTTCACACCCTTGCGGATGCTAATCTCCGTTTGGAGTGGTGTGGAGGCACAATGCTCCCCAAGAAGCCACTAGGGCCACCATAATCTCCTGACGCCCTCGCACAATGCAAGATGCCGTGATTCCACTAAGGGACCCTTGAGGGCGGTCACCGAACGCGTACAAATGGCGACCCTTGGGGGCGGTCACCGAACCCGTACACTTTGGCAACCCTTGGGGGCGGTCACCGGTACCTGTCAAATTGCTCGGGGCGATCTCCACAACCTAATTGGAGACCCCGACGCTTGCCCGGAGCTTTACACCACAATGATTTAGCTCCGACAACACCAACCTTCTAGGGCACCAAGGCACCCAAGAGGAACAAGCTCTAGGGTGCCCAAACACCCAAGAGTAACAAGCTTCTAAACTTCACTTCCACGTATCACCGTGGAGAACTCAAGCCGATGCACCAAATGCAATGGCAAGGGCACACGGAGTGCCCAAGTCCTTCTCTCCCAAATCCCACCAAAGCAACTAATGCTAGGGAGGAAAATGAGAGGAAGAACGAAGAAAAGAACATGAAGAACTCCAAGATCTAGATCCAAGGGGTTCCCCTCACATAGAGGAGAAAGTGATTGGTGGAAATGTGGATCTAGATCTCCTCTCTCTTTTCCCCCAAAAACTAGCAAGAATCCATGGAGGGATTGAGAGATAGCAAGCTTGAGGAAGGTCAACAATGGAGGAGAAAGCTTGCAAAGAACCGTTGGGGTTAATGGGGAAGAAGACCCCCCTTTTATAGGACCCCACGAATCTGCCCGTTATCCTGCAGAAAAACACTGCAGCGGTACAACCGGTCCAAGGACCAGTACAACTGCCTTTCACGGGATAACCTGCAGACAAGCACGGAGCGGTACAACCAGGGGTTGCACCGATAGAACCGGTTGTCCGGAATCACCCGGGAACAACCGCCAGACCAGAGACCCGGTGGTGGCAAAGTCATGGGCGGTACAACCGCCCCTGCCGCCGGTAGTAAAGGGTGGCAAGAACCACCCGGGAACAACCGGTCCTCCACCGCCCACCAACCGCTCCACAACAGAAGGTTTTCTGGTGGTAGAGCGGTACTAGGCCGGTACAACCGCCGAGCAGCCGTCCTGGGGTTTGCCAAGCATCAGGCGGTACAACCGCCCGGAGGCAGCGGTACAACCGCTTGGCAGACACCTGGAGACTGCAAACGCTAGGGTATCACCCCTAGGACGGTGGTTGTGCCGAAAGTAAAGGTCAGCCGGTACAACCGCTCCCACCAGCGGTACAACCGCCAGTGAAGGAAAGACTAGAACTGCCATAACTTCAGCAAATGAACTCCGAAAAGAGCAAACTCAAGCTTGTTGGATAGATGACGACGAGTACTATCCAAACAGCGGGGAGAAGAGGTGTTACACCGCTGCATAGAGGGGGAGATAGTTGGTGTTGACGGCGGCAAAGTTGTTGGTGTAGATCGCCGTCACGATGGTTCCCCGGCGGCGTTCCGGCGCAACCGGGAGAGAGGGGGAGAGAGCCCCCCTCCTTTTTCTTCTTGCTTGGTCTCCCCCCTAGATGGGAGAAGAGTTTCCCCTCTGGTCCATGGCCGCCATGGCTCTCGGCGGGGAGGAGCCCCTCCGAGATTGGATCTCTCTCTCTGTTCTCTTCTGTTTTGTGTTCCTGTTTTCTCTCCTTTCACCGTTTATTAAATTCCTAGACATCCGTAACTCTGATTGCATTGATTCCACCACCGTGTGCCAGGGGGGGGGGGCACGCCCAGGTGGCTTGTGGAGGCTGCGGGCCTCCGTTTGTATTGATTCCACCTCCCAAAAATCACATATATTCCAAAATAATTCTCCGTGAAATTTTATTGCATTTGGACTTCGTTTGATATGGATTTTATGTGAAACAAAAAACAAGCAGAAAACAGGAACTGGCACTGGGCACTGGATCAATATGTTAGTCCCAAAAATAATATAAAATGTTGCCAAAAATATGTGAAAGTTGTAAAATATTGGCATGAAACAATAAAAAATTATAGATACGACGGAGACGTATCAGCATCCCCAAGCTTAATTCCTGCTCGTCCTCGAGTAGGTAAATGATAAAAAAAAGATAATTTTTGATGTGGAATGCTACCTAGCATAATCTTGATCATATAATCTAATCATGGCATGAATATTAAGACACGAGTGATTCAAAGCAATAGTCTATAATTTGATATAAAGACATCAATACTCAAGCATACTAACAAACAACCATGTCTTTCAAAATATCAACGCTAAAGAAAGTTATCCCTAGCCCATTATGCTCAGTCATTGATCCATTCATGAAACACACTCAACATTAACTACACCCAATTCACAAGTATGACAATAGTGCTCTCCATTTGGTGCTTTATAAGAGAAGATGGAGACTCAATAAAAATAAAAATGCATAAAAGTAAAATAGATAGGCCCTTCGCAGAGGGAAGCAGAGATTTGCAAATGTGCCAGAGCTCAAATCTTAAATTAGAGAGATAAAATTATTTTTGAGAGGCATGCTTTTCCTGTCAACGAAAACAACCGAGAATTCACAATATCTTCCATGCTAGACACATCATAGGCGGTTCCCAAATAGAAAATAAAGTTTATTTCCTTTCCACCATTCTTTCACAATCCATGGCTAGTGATACGTCCATTTTGCATCATGTTTTACTACTGTTATTTATAGTGTTTTTAATCAATATAACACTTTGTGGAGCAATTCTAAAGCCTTTTCTCTCTTAATATGCAAGATTTACACAAGGAGGGAGAATGCCGGCAGCTGGAATTCTGGACCTGAAAAAGCTATGTCAGAGATACATATTCTGCACATCTCCAAATGAGCTGAAATTTCACGGAGAATTATTTTGGAATAAATAAAAAAATACTTGAGCCAAGAAGTACCAGAGGGGGCCACCCAGGTGCCCATGAGGCACCAGGACGCGGCACACCCCCCCCAGGCGCGCGCCCTGGTGGCTCGTGGGGCCCCTGGCCAGCCTCTGGCCCCCATTTTCTGGTATATAAGTCATTTTTCCCTAGAAAAAATCAGGAGAATACTTTTGGGACGGTGCGCCGCCGTCTCGAGGCGGAGCTTGGGCAGGAGCACTTTTGCTCTCCGGCGGAGAGATTCCGCCGGGGATACTTCCCTCCGGGAGGGGGAAATCGTTGCCATCGACATCACCAACGATCCTCTCATCGTGGGAGGACCAATCTTCATCAACATCTTCACCAACACCATCTCATCTCAAACCCTAGTTCATCTCTTCTATTCAATCTTTGTCTCAAAACCTCAGATTGGTACCTGTGGGTTCCTAGTAGTGTTGATTACATCTTGTAGTTGATTCTAGTTGGTTTATTTGGTGGAAGATTATATGTTCAGATCTATTATGCTATTCAATACCCCTCTGATCTTGGACATGAATATGATGTGTGAGTAGTTACTTTTGTTCTTGAGGACATGGGAGAAGTCTTGTCATAAGTAATCATGTGAATTTGGTATTCGTTCGATATTTTGATGATATGTATGTTGTTGATTCTCTTAGTGGTGTCATGTGAACGTCGACTACATGACACTTCACAATCTTTGGGCCTAAGGGAATGCATTGTGGATGAAAGATCGTGGATGTCGCCTAGAGGGGGGGTGAATAGGCCCTTTAAAATAATTACGGTTTAGGCTTGAACAAATGCGGAATAAACCTAGCGGTTAATTTGTCAAGCACAAAACCTACAACAACTAGGCTCACCTATGTGCACCAACAACTTATGCTAAGCAAGATAAACAACTAAGTGATAGCAAGATATATAACATGAAACACTATGGCTATCACAAAGTAAAGTGCATAAGTAAAGGGCTCGGGTAAGAGATAACCGAGGCACGCAGAGACGACGATGTATCCCGAAGTTCACACCCTTGCGGATGCTAATCTCCATTTGGAGCGGTGTGGAGGCACAATGCTCCCCAAGAAGCCACTTGGGCCACCGTAATCTCCTCACGCCCTCGCACAATGCAAAATGCCGTGATTCCACTCAGGGACCCTTGAGGGCGGTCACCGAACCCATACAAATGGCGACCCTTGGGGGCGGTCACCGAACCCGTACACTTTGGCAACCCTTGGGGGCGGTCACCGGTACCCGTCAAATTGCTCGGGGCGATCTCCACAACCTAATTGGAGACCCCGACGCTTGCCCGGAGCTTTACACCACAATGATTGAGCTCCGACAACACCAACCGTCTAGGGCACCAAGGCACCCAAGTGGAACAAGCTTTAGGGTGCCCAAACACCCAAGAGTAACAGGCTTCTAAACTTCACTTCCACGTATCACCGTGGAGAACTCAAACCGATGCACCAAATGCAATGGCAATGGCACACGGAGTGCCCAAGTCCTTCTCTCCCAAATCCCACCAAAGCAACTAATGCTAGGGAGGAAAATGAGAGGAGGAGAGAGGAAGAGAACACGAAGAACTCCAAGATCTAGATCCAAGGAGTTCCCCTCACATAGAGGAGAAAGTGATTGGTGGAAATGTGGATCTAGATCTCCTCTCTCTTTTCCCCCAAAAACTAGCAAGAATCCATGGAGGGATTGAGAGATAGCAAGCTTGAGGAAGGTCAACAATGGAGGAGAAAGCTTGCAAAGAACTGTTGGGGTTAATGGGGAAGAAGACCCCCTTTTATAGGACCCCACGAATCTGCCCGTTATCCTGCAGAAAAACACTGCAGCGGTACAACCGGTCCAAGGACCGGTACAAACGCCTTTCACGGGATAACCTGCAGACGAGCACGGAGTGGTACAACCCGGGGTTGCACCGGTAGAACCGGTTGTCCGGAATCACCCGGGAACAACCGCCAGACCAGAGACCCGGTGGTGGCAAAGTCATGGGCGGTACAACCGCCCCTGACGCCGGTTGAACCGGGTGGCAAGAACCACCCAGGAACAACCGGTCCTCCACTGCCCACCAACCGCTCAACAACAGAAGGTTTTCCGGTGGTAGAGCGGTACTAGGCCGGTACAACCGCCAAGCAGCCGTCCTGGGGTTTGCCAAGCATCAGGCGGCACAACCGCCCGGAGGTAGCGGTACAACCGCTTGGCAGACACCTGGAGATTGCAAACCGTAGGGTATCACCCCTAGGACGGTGGTTGTGCTGGAAGTACAGGTCGGCCGGTAAAACCGCTCCCACCAGCGGTATAACCGCCATTGAAGGAAAGACCAGAACTACGATAACTTCTGCAAATGAACTCCGAAAAGAGCAAACTCAAGCTTGTTGGATAGATGACGACGAGTACTATCCAAACAGCGGGGAGAAGAGGTGTTACACCGCTGCATAGAGGGGAAGAGAGTTGGTGTTGATGGCGGCGAAGTAGTTGGTGTAGATCGCCGTCACGATGGTTCCCCCGGCGGCGTTCCGGCGCCACCGGGAGAGAGGGGGAGAGAGCACCCCTCCTTTCTCTTCTTGCTTGGTCTCCCCCCAAGATGGGAGGAGAGTTTCCCCTCTGGTCCATGGCCGCCATGGCTCTCGGCGGGGAGGAGCCCCTCCGAGATTGGATCTCTCTCTCTGTTCTCTTCTGTTTCGCGTTGCTGTTTTCTGGCCTTTCACCGTTTCTTAAATTCCCGGAGATTCGTAACTCCGATTGCATTGATTCCACCATCGCGCGCCGGGGTGGGGGGGGGGGCACGCCCAGGTGGCTTGTGGAGGCTGTGGGCCTCCGTTTGCATTGATTCCACCTCCCAAAAATCACATATATTCCAAAATAATTCTCCGTAAAATTTTATTGCATTTGGAGTTCATTTGATATGGATTTTTTGTGAAACAAAAAACAAGCAGAAAACAGGAACTGGCACTAGGCACTGGATCAATATGTTAGTCCCAAAAATAATATAAAATGTTGCCAAAAATATGTGAAAGTTGTAAAATATTGGCATGAAACAATAAAAAAATATAGATACGACGGAGACGTATCAGCATCCCCAAGCTTAATTCCTGCTCGTCCTCGAGTAGGTAAATGATAAAAAAAAGATAATTTTTGATGTGGAATGCTACCTAGCATAATTTTGATCATATAATCTAATCATGGCATGAATATTAAGACATGAGTGATTCAAAGCAATAGTCTATAATTTGATATAAAGACATCAATACTCAAGCTTACTAACAAACAACCATGTCTTTCAAAATATCAACGCTAAAGAAAGTTATCCCTAGCCCATTATGCTCAGTCATTGATCCATTCATGAAACACACTCAACATTAACTACACCCAATGCACAAGTATGACAATAGTGCTCTCCATTTGGTTCACACCCTTGCGGATGCTAATCTCCGTTTGGAGCGGTGTGGAGGCACAATGCTCCCCAAGAAGCCACTAGGGTCACCGTAATCTCCTCACGCCCTCGCACAATGCAAGATGCCATGATTCCTGTTCGCACACGAACACGCCAACGTGTACCCGCAGAGCCGGGGGTGATGCACCGCAACTCGCCCCGCGGGAAGCCGGCTCACAGCGCGATACGCAAGACAGTAAGCCGGCGCTTTTGAGACCAGACGCCCCAGTTCCTCGGGAGGAACCCCGTCGGAGGAAGCCGGCGACGATTGGCTGAACCGGGTCGATTCGCTCGCCCCCAGCTCGGTTGTCGATATCCGATGAACTTACGCGAAGTCGCCGAATAACGGAAGCATGAACAAGGGTTAAGCGGTAAAAAGTAGATTGTATTGATATGTCGATTGTGTGCTTGATTCAATCGGCCATCACCTCGCACATATATATGAGGCGGCTGGACTTCCCGTGCAAGTAAGAGACTCCTACACGGATTACAAGTTACAATCAGAGTCGGTTTCTAGCCTTAACTAGGTAAGTCACCCGCCAGGGCCGTCTTGGGCTCGGACTCTCTGTTGGGCCGGCTTACAGTGTGAGTCGCCGAAAGCATGGGCCGGCCTTGTTCTTCTGAGTCCATCCTTAGCTTCTCGCAGTCAGCTTTCCTTCTCCTGAGCTGGCTTATAGACCCGGCTTTCTGAGCCGCCCTTTGCTCTTGGCTTCCTGAGTCGCCCGTTGCTCCTGGCTCCCTGAGTCGCCCGTTGCTCTTCTGTGTTGACGTCAGTTCACTTTGCTTCGTAATCTGCCGCTTTGCTGATTAGCCGCCTTGCCGGGTCTCGATCTTGCCAGCCTTTGACAACCCTGTGAACTGGGACATAACATGATCAACAGCCCTCGAACGACGCCGGCTCAATATGCTAGCGGCGGCTCATCGTCTTTGTCAGAGTCGCCGGTACTGTGGAGCCGAATCCATGATGAGCCGGCTCTGACCTTGAGCTGATTGCTGTCACCGGGTTACTGAGCTGTTGAGCCGATAACCGACCTCTCTGGGTGGCTGTATCTCTTCCACATTGGCGCCTCTCCAGCAGTGATCTTTGAGCCGTCGCTAGCCGAGTCATCACCACACCGGGTCACCTCCTGGGGCGGGTCATCAGCCTTGAATCGCCTCCTGCCAAAAATGAGTGCTAACATATGCCCCCCTGTTTTCTAGTAGAGCTTGCGTGCTAGAAAATATTCCATGTAGGATTTTTGACTAAGGGCGATGCTTACGTTCATCGGCCATATGGTCTAAAGGCGATGTTTGTACTTATCGGCCATAACCACGATCTCAGGCGGATTGCCACACACTTGGGTGGAACTTCTTTAAATATTTTCCATTGATAGCTCGAGGTAGTAAGTCGCCCTCCAAAGTTTCCACCAAATAAGAGTTGCCGGGTGTTATTCTGGCGACTCGCAGCGGTCCTTCCCAACTTGGTGACCACTTGCCAAATTTACGGCTTTTGGAGCCGACTGGTAGTATAACCTTCCACACTAAGTCGCCAACCTGAAAATCTTTGAGCCGGACTCTCTTATTGTAAGTCCTTGCCACTCGCAACTTTTCCTTCTCAATGTCCCTTAGAGCCTTTAATCGTTTGTCGGCCACACCGTCTAGGTTATCCATCATCAAGCCGTAGTAGTCATCAGCCGACAAATCGTTCTGCTTAGCAAACCTTAAGGCGGCCAGATTCACCTCAACTGGTAAGACGGCCTCTTGCCCATATACTAACTCAAAAGGAGTAACCTTGGTAGCCCCATGCCTTGAGACCCGGTGAGCCCATAATGCTTCGGACAGTACCTCATGCCACCGCCTTGGGTGGTCCTTGACCTTTTTCTTAATCAACTTGATCAAGATCTTATTGCTAGACTCGGCCTGCCCATTGGCTTGAGCATAGTATGGAGATGAACTGAGGATCTTGATCCCCAGTGATTCGGCAAATTGCCTAACCTCCTTTGCCATGAAGGAAGTTCCTTGATCCGTGGTGAGAGTCTGTGGAATACCGAATCTGTGAACAATATGCTCAGTAATGAATTGAATTACCTCCTTGTGAGTCATGTTCCTGAGAGGTACTGCTTCAGACCACTTGGTGAAATAGTCTGTGGCAACCAACACGAACCGATGCCCCTTTGATGAAGCCGGGTGAATCATGCCGATAAAGTCAAGTGCCCAACCCCGGAAAGGCCACGGTTTTATGATAGGATTGAGTTTGGAAGCCGGAACTAGCTGGATATCCCCAAACTTCTGGCAAGCCTCACACCCCTTGTAGTACTTGAAGCAGTCATTGATCATCGTCGACCAATAAAATCCGGCTCACCGGAGCATCCACTTCATCTTGTGAGCCGACTGATGTGTTCCACATAAGCCGTCATGTACCTCTCCCATGGCGACTCTAGCTTGATCCTCGTCTAAGCACTTAAGCAGAAGACCATCAGCCGTTCGGCGGCATAAGTCGCCATTATCCAGTGTATACTTGAGAGCAAGTCGCCGAATGGCTCTGTCTGTTTTCTGACTCGGATCCTTCAGATAACTCACGATAGGTACTCTCCAGTCAGAAATCCGGGTTGCCCCTTCCTCAGCAGCCGGTTTACTTGAGCCGGCCTCTTCCCTGTCAGCCGGCTTATCAGAGCCGGTTTTTCCTGAGTCAGCAACAACTAGCATCGGCTTTTCTGCTATGAAGAACATGCCTCTGCCAACATGATAGCCTGATGCCTGTTGTGCTAACTCATTGGCGAGCCAATTATCCTGCCTAGATACATGAGAGATAGAAAAATAATCCAGGTCCGCTATGATGTCTAAGCATTTGTCAAGGTATATGTTGAGTGATTCGTCGTTGCACCGAAACACCTTTGCCACTTGTTGAACGATTAGCAACGAATCACCATATGCTTCGATATGAGAAACCCCTGCATTGACTAAAAGCTCGAGCCCGAATAGAAGTGCTTCATATTCGGCTTGATTGTTAGTACAAAAGTAGTTAAGCCGGCAGGAGGCCTCAAATACAGTGCCGTGGGGTGAGATGTACGCAACACCGGCTCCTTGCCCATTCTTGCAAACTGAGCCGTCAAAATAGAGCCGCCACGGCTTAGCCGACACAACGTGTAAGCCGGTTTCTTGCTCCGGGTCAATCCGATGCTCAACAATAAAATCAGCTACGACCTGGCTTTTCACAGATTTGAGAGGTTCATAAGCCAAATCATACTCGATTAACCCATATGCCCACTTGCCGATCCGCCCACTAAGAATCGGCCACTGAATCATGTGTTTGAGAACATCGGTCTGACCAACAACCTTACACTCACTAGATAAGAGGTAGTGTCGTAGCTTTGTGCAGGCATAGTAAAGAGATAAGCATAATTTCTCCACAAAGCTGTATCTTGACTCGGCGTCTACCGAACGGCGGCTTAGATAGGTGATGACATACTCTTTTCCTTCAGCTTCCTAGGTTAAGGCGGCTCCTATCACCTTCTCTTCAGCAGCAATGTAGAGCCGACATGGTTGACCGTGAGCCGGCACTCTCAGAACCGGAGGGGTTGATAAGCACGTCTTTATCCTTTCAAACGCCCCTTGCTGCTCTGCCCCCCAAGTGAATTCATCATCGTTCTTAAGCCGAAGAATCTGAGTAAATGCGTCGACTTTCCCAGACAGGTTAGCAATAAACCGCCTCAAATAATTTACCTTGCCGAGGAACTTCTGCATGTCTCTTTTGCAAGCCGGCGCCTGCACCTTTTGAATAGCTTTAACCTTTTCCGGGTCAACCTCTATGCCATGCTCATGTATGATGAAACCCAGAAACTTCCCAGCTGACACGCCAAAGGCACACTTCAACGGATTCATCTTGAGCCCATATTTTCTCATCCTCTCAAACGCCAGTCGTAAGTCGGCCAAGTGATTTAACCCGCCGTCCGACTTAAACACCACGTCATCAATGTAGACTTCTAGTATGACTCCAAGAAGGTCATGAAATATTAAGTTCATCGCTCTTTGATAAGTAGCACCAGCGTTCTTTAATCCAAAGGTCATTACTACCCACTCAAATAGACCAACAAAGCCGGGGCAGCGAAATGCCGTCTTAGCCGAATCCTCTTCGGCCATGTATATCTGGTTATATCCTGCATTACCGTCCAAGAAACTGATGATCTTGTGTCCTGAGGCTTCGTTGATAAGCATATCGGCTATTGGCATAGGATACTCATCTTTGGGTGTAGCTCGATTTAAATCTCTGAAGTCTATGCATACCCTTATCTTTCCTGACCCCTTTTTCTCAACTGGGACAATGTTCGAAACCCACTCAGCATATTTACAGGGCCGGATGAATTTTGCTTGGATAAGCCGGCCGATCTCTTCCTTGACCCGGCCATATATCTGTGGATTGAACTTTCGAGCCGGCTCTTTGTAAGGTCTAAAGCCGGCTTTGATGGGCAACCGATGCTCAACGAGCTGGCGGCTTAACCCAGGCATCTCATGATACTCCCACGCGAAGCAGTCTGCATACTCTCTGATCAGGGCGACTAACTCCTGCTTATAGCCGGCTTCCAGATTCCGGCTTACAAACGCCGGCCTTGGCACCGTGCCATCTCCAAGGTCCACCTCTTCAAGCGGGTCAGCCGACGTAAAGCCTTGCCCCAATTTGTCTAAGTCTCCAGGCTCTTCAATGGTCTCAAACATATCGTTCCTGTTGGCCCGATAGTTGTCAAGCCGACTTTGAAGCCACTCATAGTTGTTATCCATTCACTTGAGTCTGAGCCGGTTTTCACCAACCGGCTTTAGAGATACTGGCACGAACCCATCCCGGGTTGCACTCAGGAAGTCAAACCCGGACAAGTCACGCCCCGAAAGACATGTAGCAGTGGAGTGTTGCTAGTCAACTAGTGACTCGGCTAATGCAATGCAGGCCGAGTTATCGGCAGGGACGACTTCTACTTCATCGTCGACCCACTGAACAAGCTGTTGGTGCAGAGTAGACGGAACGCACTGGTTTGCATGCAACCAATCTCGTCCTAGTAGCACATTGTAGTTCCCTTGCACCTCAGCAACAAAGAAGGCAGTAGCCAGGGTCTTGCTTCCGACTGTAAGCTCTAGACTGATAACCCCTTTAGCTCCCACTCCTTCTCCGCCTTCAAACCCGTTGAGTACCATGTTCATCTTCATCAAATCATCATCATCAAGTTGTAACTTTTTGAAGACCGAATAAGGCATCAGATTAACCACAGCACCGCCGTCAACCATCATCCTGGTAACCGGCTTCCCATTGATGTGCCCTCTGATATACAAAGTCTTGAGATGCTTAACCGGTTCCTCCGGCTTCTCGAAGATAGCGTTCTTGGGTCCAAAGTCAATTTGAGCTACTGAGCCGGCTTCGTCAACAGCGCGAAACTCAGCAGGCAGATAGTACACCATGTTGATATCCATACTCATGTGAGTCGGCGTTCCTTCATAATTCAGAAGCTCTTCATCATCTATTGACTCGCCCGGCGGCTCATCCATGGCCGACTCTCCTGAGACTGGCGGCTCATCTGACACATGGCTTGGAAGTTCTTCGTCGACCGCTGACTCGCCAGATAGGTCCATGGCCGAGTCTAGGATTGCCGGCTCTCCCAGCATTGGTTCTGTTAGTGCTGACTCATTCACCGCTGAATCCTCTGGGATGAGCTGTGACATTGCCGGCTTATTAGTTGCCGGCTTATCGCTTGCCAGATCTGCAGCTTCAACCTCATCCGCCCACGATGAATAAGTAACAGCCGGCATTTCAACCGGCTTTTGCCCCTTTCCAACGTAGAGACTGGTACGCCAGGCGCTTGGGTTATGAGTTCTGTCGACTTAAGCACCCAGACTTGAGACCGTATCATAGGACGATCCTTGTTAAAACCTGCATCCCTGAACCGCTCAGCTTCTTCTGCAGCCTTCTCTTGATTCCTCAACCTTTGCAGTTTTCTCTTCTGCGTCTTGGTTAACCTAGCAGGGCACCATCTTGGTTGAGTGTATTTTGGGTCACGCGGCTTAGTCTGACTGGAGCTGGCTTCATGGTCATTGGCTGCGCCGTTAGGCCCGATAACAAATATCGGTCTACCTTTTGCCGGTTCTACAACCGGCTCTTTCATCTTCAGTATCTGGCTGCCAATGGTAAGTGAGCCGCCAAATATTCTGCCCGTCATGCTTTCTGGCTCACCAGTCCTAGCAGCTTGCGGCTTGACACGCCACACCTTTCCTCTCTCTGGACTTGGCATATGCTCCTTGAGCCGGCTTGCTGGCCCTAGCCGGTTTTTGTCAAAAGTGCTTTTCAGAGGTGGCGTCTTTGCTACAGCCGGCTTAACGTACCGACCGAACTCTGCCGGTGATCTTGAACGCTTTCCATAGGGCCGGCTTGTGGTTGAGCCGGCTTGTCTGACATACTTGCTCATCAACATGTCGAAAGTCGGCTTAATGCGTTTGTACTTAGCATTAGCTGTGTTAACCCGCCACTGGCCGACTTCCGGGCTCTTCGGCTTAATGAACCATTGCGGTGATCCGGGCGGCTCTTCCTGTTGCCCCCCGAGCGTAGGATTGCTGATGGTAATCTTGATAACCTCCTTGCCGCCGGGTTCTCGACTTATAGTCGCCTTCCTCCCAGTCACCATGTTGCCAGCTTGCGTGTTCCTGGGCTCACCAACAACAACGTTAGCTTTGTTAGATGATCCGGCCATCTCTGGCCGAATGAGTACCTTCTTTCCCTCCAGGTCTAGCACGTTCATTGGGAACGGCTGTTGATCAATTGCCATGCTAGCAAAGCACAATCGTCCGTCATTAAGGGCCGATTGGATCTGTCGACGAAAAACATTACAATCGTTAGTGGCATGAGAGAAAGAATGGTGATATTTGCAATAAGCCCGCCGCCTTATCTCTTCAAGCGGTGGTATGACATGATTGATCTTTATAATTTTGTCTTTCAACAAGGCATCAAATATTCTATCACACTTGCCTACGTCGAAGGTGCATTTAAACTCATCGTCCCGATTCTTACGAACCGGCTTAAGGTCATCACACACATGAGGTTTGGCTTTACCCGGCCAAACAAACTCAGCAGTGTAAATATCGGTTTCCTCGTCTGAGCCGGCACTTCCCTCAATGATATTAAGCCGGCTCCGGCTCACCCGATGTGAGTCTTTCATCTCATTGGCCCGGCTCTCCTGAACCAGAGCCTTTTCTTGCAATTGGCCGACACTTAGGAACTCATACCCCTCTAATTTTTCTTTTAAGTGGGATCGTAAACCATTAAGTACTAAATCAGCCATATCTCTCTCAGTTATAGCTAAGCTATAACATCGGTTTCTTGTGTTCCTAAACCTTTTGACATAGTCGGATACCGACTCGTCATGCTTTTGCTTAACCGATATAAGGTGAGACAATTTTAACCCAATTTCTCCGGCAAAAAAGTGTTCATGAAACTTCCGCTCTAAATGAAACCAAGTATGTATGGAGTTAGGAGCTAAAGCAGAAAACCATGAAAAAGCAATGCCGGTTAAAGATAATGAGAACAAGCGAACTTTATGATGCTCATGATTGGCTTCACCTAATTGAGCCAAATACTGACTAATATGTTCCCATGTTGATTTATTATCCACCCCATTAAACTTAGAAAATTTTGGAACTCGGTAACCAGGGGGATAAGGCTGTAAGTCAAAATATTCGGGATAGTGTTTAGTATAATTTCTAGGCTTTAGCGTCACCCCGAATCTATCGTAAGCCATCTGGTCCAACTCACTCCTCAGCTTGGCCACGATATCGTCCAAGTTGGACGATTGAGCCGGCATAGTGGCTGGGTTGGTCACAGGGGCGGCTTGTGCCCAGAGAGCCGAATTTTGAGTCAGCGCCGGCTCATCCCCAAAACGTACTGCTTGATCCGGCTGTCTAGCCGAATACGGCATGCTTTGGATGGGAGTCGGACTTGGCAGCATAGGCACAAGTCGGTTATCTCTATTCTGGCTCATCGGCTGTAACTCCGATGGCCGGCTTAGCGGCGTGTTTTCTTTAGCCTTATCACGTTCCATCATTAGATCATAAATACTATTTGTGCTTTGTCCAACATAGTACTGGATTTCGGCTAATTGCTCAGGAGTAAAGAGGCTATTGCTTACGGCGGGTTGGCTGATCTTGATGCTCAGAGGTACGTATTCCGGCTCTTTGATCGGTGAGATGACTCCTTGCCGATCCTTCTTGAGACTCGCCAGATATAGCTCCTGATCTGCTTCAGCCTGCTTCTGCCGCAGCACCTTGAACTCCTCGTCACGTTTCTTTTCCCAAGCCGCCAAGCCTTGGCGTTGTGCTTCTGACAGCTCCTCAAGAGCCGGTTTGATGATGTTGTCAGTGCTGATGCCAGCGGAGTCGGTCTTAGAATTGGTCATTGCTGTCCAATTTTTAGATCGAATCTTCCCCAGCGGAATCGCCAAAAAGTGTGTTCACACACGAACACGCCAACGTGTACCCGCAGAGCCGGGGGTGATGCACCGCAACTCGCCCCGCGGGAAGCCGGCTCACAGCGCGATACGCAAGACAGTAAGCCGGCGCTTTTGAGACCAGACGCCCCAGTTCCTCGGGAGGGACCCCGTCGGAGGAAGCCGGCGACGATTGGCTGAACCGGGTCGATTCGCTCGCCCCCAGCTCGGTTATCGATATCCGATGAACTTACGCGAAGTCGCCGAATAACGGAAGCATGAACAAGGGTTAAGGGGTAAAAAGTAGATTGTATTGATATGTCGATTGTGTGCTTGATTCAATCGGCCATCACCTCTCACATATATATGAGGTGGCTGGACTTCCCGTGCAAGTAAGAGACTCCTACACGGATTACAAGTTACAATCAGAGTCGGTTTCTAGCCTTAACTAGGTAAGTCACCCGCCAGGGCCGTCTTGGGCTCAGACTCTCTATTGGGCCAGCTTACAGTGTGAGTCGCCGAAAGCATGGGCTGGCCTTGTTCTTCTGAGTCCATCCTTAGCTTCTCGCAGTCAGCTTTCCTTCTCCTGAGCCGGCTTATAGACCCGGCTTTCTGAGCCGCCCTTTGCTCTTGGCTTCCTGAGTCGCCCGTTGCTCCTGGCTCCCTGAGTCGCCAGTTGCTCTTCTGTGTTGACGTCAGTTCACTTTGCTTCGTAATCTGCCGCTTTGCTGATTAGCCGCCTTGCCGGGTCTCGATCTTGCCAGCCTTTGACAACCCTGTGAACTGGGACATAACATGATCAACAGCCCTCGAATGACGCCGGCTCAATATGCTAGCGGCGGCTCATCGTCTTTGTCAGAGTCGCCGGTACTGTGGAGCCGAATCCATGATGAGCCGGCTCTGACCTTGAGCTGATTGCTATCACCGGGTTACTGAGCTGTTGAGCCGATAACCGACCTCTCTGGGCGGCTGTATCTCTTCCACATTGGCGCCTCTCCAGCAGTGATCTTTGAGCCGTCGCTAGCCGAGTCATCACCACACCGGGTCACCTCCTGGGGCGGGTCATCAGCCTTGAATCGCCTCCTGCCAAAAATGAGTGCTAACAATTCCACTAAGGGACCCTTGAGGGCGGTAACCGAACCCGTACAAATGGCGACCCTTGGGGGCGGTCACCGAACCCGTACACTTTGGCAACCCTTGGGGGTGGTCACCGGTACCCGTCAAATTGCTCGGGGCGATCTCCACAACCTAATTGGAGACCCCGACGCTTGCCCGGAGCTTTACACCACAATGATTGAGCTCCGACAACACCAACCATCTAGGGCACCAAGGCACCCAAGAGGAACAAGCTCTAGGGTGCCCAAACACCCAAGAGTAACAAGCTTCTCAACTTCACTTCCACGTGTCACCGTGGAGAACTCAAACCGATGCACCAAATGCAATGGCAAGGACACACGGAGTGCCCAAGTCCTTCTCTCCCAAATCCCACCAAAGCAACTAATGCTAGGGAGGAAAATGAGAGGAAGAACGAAGAAGAGAACACGAAGAACTCCTAGATCTAGATCCAAGGGGTTCCCCTCACATAGAGGAGAAAGTGATTGGTGGAAATGTGGATCTAGATCTCCTCTCTCTTTTCCTCCCAAAACTAGCAAGAATTCATGGAAGGATTGAGAGATAGCAAGATTGAGGAAGGTCAACAATGGAGGAGAAAGCTTGCAAAGAACCGTTGGGGTTAATGGGGAAGAAGACCCCCTTTTATAGGACCCCACGAATCTGCCCGTTATCCTGCAGAAAAACACTGCAGCGGTACAACCGGTCCAAGGACCGGTACAACCGCCTTCACGGGATAACCTGCAGACGAGCACGGAGCGGTACAACCGGGGGTTGCACCGGTAGAACCGGTTGTCCGGAATCACCCGGGAACAACCGCCAGACCAGAGACCCGGTGGTGGCAAAGTCATGGGCGGTACAACCGCCCCTGACGCCGGTAGTACCGGGTGGCAAGAACCACCTGGGAACAACCAGTCCACCACCACCCACCAACCGCTCCACAACAGAAGGTTTTCCGGTGCTAGAGCAGTACTAGGCCGGTACAACCGCCGAGCAGCCGTCCTGGGGTTTGCCAAGCATCAGGCGGTACAACCGCCCGGAGGCAGCGGTACAACCGCTTGGGAGACACCTGGAGACTGCAAACCCTAGGTGTCGGTGTAAAAACCGGCAGAGCTCGGGGTAGGGGGTCCCGAGCTGCGGATCTCAGATCGGTGGTAACAGAGACGATGGAGATGGTGTTTACCCAGGTTCGGGCCCTCTTGATGGTGGTAAAACCCTACGTCCTGCTCTTGTTTATATTAATGGAGATGTATCGAGTACAGAGTTGATGTACCTCGAGATCGTAATGTGTGTCTAACTTCTAGGGCTAGATGAGCGATATTGCGTTGTTGTCCCTTACGGGCTAGACCCTTTGGCTTATATACACGCCATGGAGGGTACCTAGGGTTACAAAGTCGGTATCTAGGAATAAGGCGGCTGGACAAATCTTGAAGTGTACTGCATGTCTTCGGTAGAGACAGCCTTGATCACGTCTCCCATATGCGGCCTCCGGAGTCCATCCTGCTTACGTATGGGGGCATATCGGCCCATCCGAGAATACGGGCCGACTAGGTTAGCACCCCCTAATCCAGGACACCTTCAGTAGCCCCCGAACTGGTCTTCTACGCCGAGGACGACCTTTCAAACATTACTTCGGATCCGGAGTCTCCGGCATGACAGACGAGTTCCACTCTACATTTCGGATTCTCTTAACGGAGCATCGACATCCGTGGTCCAAGCAAACTCATACCCTGCCCGAGGTGGGTAGGTATCTTAGCCTCGAAGGCTTCGCTGCTCGGGTATGAACGATCCAATCCGGCCTGACAGCTTTATTGAAGAGGCGCGCCCCGTGACGAGTCGAGCAGTTACTGCCTCTCCTCAAATCGTGGTTCAAGGTAGCCTTTTTACTGGCACGTCTCTTCGAGGCAGAGATCGCGCCCGCTTCTTTAGGGATATCATCAAGATTTTGTTTCTCCCCATATGCTTCAACGGCATTTTTGATGGCAAGTGCGAATTTATCGGCGCAGCGAGGGGACTCTTGGCCTTTCATAGGCTTATAAAAACAAAGGGGAGAGCCGCGCAATAGCCTACGCTCCCATTCTTCCCTTCCTGCCGCTCCGTCTAGTTCCAGCGCCCAGATCCAGCACGTACGCCTTTCTTGTCCGCAAGCTCAACTTCCTCACCAGCCATGGCCGATACCCTCAAGGGACACTGGGGTGGCTCCACTGTGACAGCGGCGACCATTGCCGAGCTGTGCGATGCGGGGTATCTAGCCCCTGCCATCGCCGCCCGCGCTCCAGCGGCCGACCAGCTAGTACCTGCTCCCAATGCCGGGGAGCGGGTGGTCTTCGTTCCCCACCTCATTCGAGGCCTGGGGTTCCTGCTGCACCCTTTCGTGCACGGGATAATGTTTTACTACGGGTTAGACTTTCATCACCTAGCCCCCAACTCCATCCTCCACCTAGCTGCTTTTATAACAGTCTGCGAGGCCTTCCTCCGATGTGAGCCACACTTCGGCCTATGGCTGAAGCTCTTCGGGATCAAACCAAAGTCAAGCAGCTCAGAACTCGCGGAGTGTGGGGGGGCCATGATCAGCAAGAACCAGGGGGCCACTTGGTTCAAAGGAACCTTCATCGAGACGGTGAAGGAGTGGCAAAGGGAGTGGTTCTACATCACCGAGCCCCTTGCCACTGGTCAAACCGAGGTCCCGGCCTTCTCAGCCGGGCCTCCCAAGAAACTCAAGTCCTGGAAGGAGAAGGGCGTCGCCTGGGGGAAGCCCGAGGAGGTGGAGACCCTGGTCAACAGGATCCTGTGGTGGACTACCGCGGGGAAGGCCGAGCTGGCCGACGTCATCAACTTCATGCTCAACCGCCGCATCCTCCCCCTCCAACTTCGGGCTACTCCGATGTGGGCACAAAAGCCCGAGGACATGGACACCATCAACACCTTCTTCCGCTCCACCTTGGCCGCCGTCTGGACCAAGCTCATGAAGCTAGCCAAGGATAAAATCCCCAAGGAGGGGGAGGACCGCAACCTCGAGCACGGCTATGAGGCCCCCCCCCGGTGAGTGGTTCCGTCCTTCAATCTTTTACTTTTTACCTATTGGGAAGGTTTTTCTCATGAATCATTGTGCTTTGATATTCTACAGAAGTGGTCGGCCTGGGTAAAAGGGGTTCGATGCCCAGCCCCACTGCCGGAACAGCCCCCAACTCCCCTGCTCTCAGCGCTTCTGACCGAGGAGCCGCATGTGGTGGCTTCCAAAGGGACGAAGTCCCAGATGGGGAAGTCCAGTGCTCGGACCCGGGGGACCTCGGTCACCCGGTCAGAAGAGACCCACACCTCCGCCGCTCAAGACGGCAGCGCCGAGGAGGGAGAGGAGGAGGAGGTTCACCCTCCAAAGGGGAAGAGGTCGGCGTTAGAAGACGCCGACGTGGGCATGCCGCCAAAGGGCTCAAAGAAGCCGAGGCGATCCTCATCTGAGGCCGCCCACAAGTCATCGGAGAGAGCCGAGCTCTCCGGTGACTCTGAGGAAGACCCCCTTGTAATGCGGAGGAAGAAACCGGCACCTCGAGGGTAAGCCCTTATCCTTGTCTTCCTTACTTGAGTCATTTATCTGGCAAGGGGAATCTTATGGAAGTGACTTTTTCCCATGCAGTCCGCCAAGGGTGATCCCTAGCGGTTCTTCGAGCAGGTTGCCATCCACCAGCGGGACTCCAGAGCCCGCAGCCTCTCCCCCGACGCATGCCGGTATGGGGGAGGCAACATCCACCCTGGCCCCCGATGTCGATACGACGGGGGCCGACAAGGTGGTGATCATGGCCGAGGTCGATACCTCGGCCCAGCAAGACCCGGGGACGAAATGCCCCGAGGTCATCGAAGAAGGGTTGGGCCAGTCATCGGCCCAGCCGGAGTCTGCCTCGGCTCCGCCACACCAAGCGGAGGCTGCTCGGGCGAACACGCCCGAGGTCATCCCTCCACCCTAGCCCGCTATCCAGGGACAGACCGGCGCGGGGTGGGCCGAGGAGGTGGAGGAGGCCCTGAAGGGCTCCTCCCTCAAGGAAGAGCACCGTGCCTTGATAGGCACGGCGCTGGAAGGTTACCGGTCCGCAGGGGCTAGCCTGCACGAGGTTTTCAAGAACCTCGTAGCGGATTTCGAGGTACGCCTTCTGCGCATTTAATTTGTTTGTTTAAGCTATATAAGTTTCGTCCGAGGTCATAATAGTTCAGCCGACTGGACAGCTTAGTGAGTGAGTAGCCCCCGAGCCCGAAGTCGGTTTCAAGAAACCGGCATCAGGGTCGCTTGAGTAAGAAGGAGCCTGTTAAGTAGACCCCAGGACGCTACGCAAGGCAGCTGTCTTGGAGCCCGTGAATGGTCTAAACCGTTTTTTTTCTAACGAGGATCTGTTTTATTCCAGGTTTCGACCTCGGTTCCGGACTCCGTCGCCGAAGAGATGGCGGAGATGAACCGAAAACTTGAGCGATCTCAAGGTAAGCAAGGTTTAGACTTGCCTTGTATTTTGTGTGTTTAAAGAAAACTAAGACTAAACTGTGCTGACAGCGGAGCTGGAGACGCTCAAGGCCGAGCTCAAAAGAGCTCGGAAGGAGGTGCGGCAGCAGGAGGCTGCTGCCGCCGCAGCCGAGAAGGCACGGGCCACTGAGAAGGTGGCCGGGGAGAAGCACCAGGCAAGGGTGCTGGAGGTCGAGGAGACCCTGAAGGGCATGTTTGAAGCACGCGACAAACTTCAGGAGGAGGGGCAGCGGATGAAAGAAGAGCTCGAGAAGCTTCAACGCGCCCACTCCGAGCTCAAGACCTCGGCCCGAGCAGACCGCGAGGTGCTCCAGCAAGTGGAGCAAATCGCCTTGGGTAAGATATTTTTGCTACAGTGTGCGTTTGGCAGCAAAGGGTGTGTCGAGCTCACCCAATTATGGCGTTCCGCAGAGGTCTTCGAGGATCTCCCGCGGAGCGCAGAGGATGCGGTGGCATACTTCGGGCAGCTGGCGGGTCATGAGGCGGAAAAGGCCTTCTGGAGTCAATTCCCGGGGTCGTCGTCAGCGCAGCTGCTAAATCATCGAGTGAAGCAGTTGGTCGAGCTGTTCCGCATGACGAGGCCGGCGCTCCAGGACATCTGCGTCGCTCTATGGCCTGCCGAAGCCATGCCGAGGAGTCTCTTCGGCCTGACGGCCCGTCTCTGGGATGTCGTGCCCTGCATCGAGCGCTGGAAGAGGTCGGCATGCTTTGAAGGGGTGCGGAGGGCATACGCTTGCGTGAAGACTCACTTCCGCAAGGTCGATGCGGAAACATGTGCCGCGGGCCCTCCTGCCGACAAGCCGTGGACTGCCGAGCAGTTCTTCGCCGAGGTGGAGTCGGGAGCTCGGACCACCGAAGCCATGTGCCCCAAGGACACTCTCTATTTTTAGATGGTACTTCGGAATGCCGGAGTGTAATATGTAAAAACTTTATATTTTGTTGAATGAAGATGGCTTGAGGTTCCATATGTGTTATTTGATAATTTAATTATTCCTCCAATATGACTTTTTAAAATGAGAGTGGCCAGTCTTCGGCTTCAGCACCAATGTAGGTCATACAAAGGGTGTTCCTTAAGGCATAGTAGACCCTTAGCCGACGTCTCGGTGCCCGTAGGCGGTCAATGACTTTAGAGGAACCAGGCAATCGGACTATAGTGGCTTGATGTCTTTCACTTAGTCATAAGAGTTTGACCGTGGGGGCTGATGACCAGCCCCCTGTGTAAGAAGTGTTCGGCCAACTCGGCCGAGTTCTAGGCCATAGCACACTTTGGCTAAGAATGGAAGCCCTTCGTTTGACACGGGTGATCTCTATCGTCACATCGCTTGACGCGGTCTTCGGATGGCGGACCAGTTTACGCATACCTAGATAGTCAGTTTTCGGCTTTCTCCACTGAGGCGCCATGCCAATTGACCTGGCGGCGCAATCACAGTGGATCTCCCGTTACACCCTTAGCCGAATTCATCGGAAACGTAAGGGGTACACATAGGAGCCGGGCAACCCAACTATTAACCGAAATCTAGGTTCGAAACTGATGCATATAAGACCAAAATCCGAGACGCCGAATACATCGGCCTTTATTATACAATTGCATCTTTTAAAGAATTTCATCGTCTCAGAGCTATGCTGATAAAGAAATACAATAAGGAGCTTTAAAGGGCACAGTGTCTTTATCTCATAATATCAATCATGTACATGCCCTTGCGACGAGAGTGATGGAAAGAATACAAAGTAGATGGAAAAGATGGATGAGGAAAAACAGGTCGGATAATTGCTAGCGGATTTTAAAAGATCCGGGCCGCTACCTGCCGCACGTCTGCGTTTCCGAAATGTTGATCATATCGTCGCCTATAATGGCGAGGATCTTGTGAAGGTTGATACCCTCCCGGCCCTTTATACACTTTAAGTGTTTTATTGGCCGAGTTCCTCGAAGGGAGGTGTGGCCGAAGTCAGCCTGTGGTTTTAAGACCACATAGATGTTTGGCATCTTCTTTAACAGATTGTTGCCTGTGCAGGGGCTCTAAGCCTCGTCCTTGAGTGGTTGATCCACGCCAACATTTTGGGTAGTATTTCTGGCTCCTCGGCGTCCCAGGAAATTTTGAGTGCGAAATTATGCACTCTGGGGATGTAGTGCCCACTCCAAGGAGGGCATACGAGGAGCCCACATCCCTATTTCGGGTGCGGTGGTTCCTGGCCGAGGTCGATTTGTGCAGCCCGGGCGCGCTTCAAAGAGCGGGCGGCGCGTTTATCGCTACAGGCTGCTTCCTCGGACGCTTGGACCTCAGCTGCGAAAGGCGCGGTCTGTTCCTCTGTCCAGAGTGAACGTTCTGCGTTACCACTGACAGTGATGACACCATTGGGTCCTGGCATTTTGAGCTTAAGGTAGGCATAATGCGGAACTGCGTTAAAGCGTGCAAAGGCTGTGCGCCCTAGGAGCGCATGGTATCCACTCCGGAAGGGTACGATATCGAAGATTAACTTCTCGCTTCTGAAGTTCTCGGGCGAACCGAAGACTACCTCTAGGGTGACAGTTCCCGTACAACGGGCTTTGATGCTCGGAATGACACCTTTAAAGGTGGTAGAGCTCGGCTTGATCCGAGATGAGTCGATGCCCATCTTCCGAACTGTATCCTCGTAGATGAGGTTAAGGCTGCTTCCCCCATCCATTAGGACGCGTGTTAGATGGTAGCCATCCACAATAGGGTCCAAGACGAGCGCCATCGATCCACCGTGCCTGATGCTGGTAGGATGATCGTGCTTATCAAAAGTGATCGGGTAGGCCGACCACGGATTGTACTTTGGGGCGACTAGCTCCAGCGCGTATACGTCCCAAAGTACACGTTTCCTCTCCCTCTTAGGGATGTGGGTAACGTAGATCATGTTGACCTCTGTTACCTCGTTAGGAAATTTCTTCTGCCCTCCATTATTGGGCTGCCGAGGTTCATCCTCGTCGGCGCTGCGGTGTTGGGTTTTACTTTGACCTTCTGCCACTATCTTTCCATCTTGTTTAAACACCCAGCAATTCCAGTTAGTGTGGGTTGCTAGTTTTTCCTGGGTACCGTGGATCCCACATGGGCGGTCCCGGAGCCTGTCAAGCTGGCTAGGTCCATCTTTGTTCCCTTTAAAGGGTTTTCTTTTCTTCCCGGATTTAGGTCCGGGGAATCCTGCGTTAACCGCGGCGTCTTCAGTGTCGCTTCTGCCATCTTTATACCTGCGCTTATTTTTGTTGCGCTTTGGTTTTCCATTGGCGTTGCGAGTTTCTGAGGTGCCTGCCTCGCCGTTATGGGTACTTCGGGTGAGCCAGCTATCCTCTCCCACGCAAAAGCGGGTCATCAGGGAGGTCAGGGCAGCCATAGTCCTCGGCTTATCCTGTCCGAGTTGTCGAGCCAACCATTCATCCCAAATATTATTTTTAAATGCAGCGATGGCCTCGGCTTCGGAACAGTCAGGATTTGGTTCTTCTTGGTGAGGAACCTGTTCCAGAATTTCCGGGCTGATTCGCCTGGCTGCTGGGTGACTCGGCTGAGGTCGTCGGCGTCCGGAGGTCGGACATATGTGCCCTGGAAGTTTGCTCGAAAAGCGTCTTCCAAGGCCTCCCAGCTGCCGATAGAGTGAGGAGGGAGGCTGTTAAGCCAGTGTCTTGCCGGCCCCTTTAGCTTGAGCGGCAGATATTTGATGGCATGGAGATCATTTCCATTGGCCATGTGTATATGCAGGAGGAAATCCTCGATCCAAACTGCTGCGTCCGTAGTACCATCGTATGATTCGATGTTGATGGGTTTAAACCCTTCCGGGAATTGATGTTCCATTACCCTGTCTGTGAAGCAGATTGGGTGAGCCAGACCTCGGGACCGAGGAGGATCTCGTCGGATCTCGGGAGAGAGCCTTGAGTAAGCTTGATCTCGGGCACGGCCATTCTTGTCCAACCAGGTGTCGTAGCCGTCAGGCCCAGCGGGCGCACGTCCCCTTGATCCGTAGATGGACCGAGGGGGAGCCCTTTTTTCCTCAATACGGCGTCTAGCGTCATGAGGATCCACATAGTCCACGGGGTCCTTGCCATGACGGCGCGGAGGTGGTCTTTCACCGTGGACATCTTGTCTTGGCCTGTCCCGGCCTCTAGGGGGCCGATCGAGGTCGTCAGCGAGTTCTTCATCAAATTCTGGTAGAAGGCGCCGTCATGGGTAGGACTTTGGCGCGCTATGGCGTCGGTTCTCCATACCCTGCTCGGCGGAGAGCACTTCAACCCACTTTTCATTTAGCGTGTCGGTATTTTCCTGCAGCTGCCGCTGCTTGCGCTTTAAGCTCCGAGCCGTTGCAACAAGGCGTCGCCGGAAGCGTTCTTGGTCGAAGGGGTCTTCAGGGACGATATAGTCCTCGATGCCGAGGCTCTCATCCTCCTCGGACTCCGGCATGTAATTGTCATCGGCCCCTTCGAAAAGGTCGTCGGGGTCGGAGTCCCCGAGATGTTAATCTGGCGTGCCGTTCCTTACTAGGGAGGCTTGATCTTCCTCCTCATGGTTATCGGCGTCGCCGTTCTCCGCGTCGCCATTATTGGTTGTCGCGTTGTTACCACTGGGTTCCCCATTATTTCCTTTTCGGCGCCGTCGCCGACATCTTGGGTGGGATTTGGGGGTGTCCACCATGTAGACATCATAGGTGGATGTGGCCGCCCACCTGCCCGTGTTTACCGGGGGCAGGGTGTTCTCGATGGGGCCATCAGCGTCTTCCTCCATGTCGGAGGGTTCTCCGTAGTCCAACACGTTGGTTAAATCATCGATCGTGGCCACTAGGTGGGTGGTGGGTGGGATATAAATTTCCCTGTCTTCAGCTTTAAGTCCGATCTGATTGTAAACCGGAGTCTTGCCGTCTGAGATGGACATGCTCCGGATACGGTCGAGCATCTTGTCGAGCTGAGATAGCTCTTCGGGATCCATGGATGCGCCATAAGCAGGGCTGATTTGGAGTAGCCCCGGCGTGTAGCCGGATGTGTTTCTGGGGCGCGGGGAGTCTGAACATGGTTCCGATTTCTGCGCCGGGATCGATTCTGGCACCGGCGTAGTTTCAGAAGTGGGTGCCAGATCTACCTCCGGACTAGTGATCGGGGAGAGACTGGCCGAAGCGGGAGCGTCCGAAGTCTCAAGGTGCAACATGATGGGGTTCGGTTCTAGAGTCGAGCCTCCAGAATCGTCCGAGCTCTCGATCCGGCCGGGAGTCCATCCCGATAAGACGAGCTCGCCACGGGAATCCGCAGTGTACTCGAGGCCACCGAAAGTCACGATCTGACCTGGGGCATAGTTTTCGACAGAGGTTAGAAGACCCATCGAGTCGGCGCAAAATACCATGCTGCCGAAAACGAAAAGCTGCCCGGGGACATAGACGTCCTCACAGCCATTGGCGCAGTTGATCTCCAGATGAGCTATCAATCCTTCTGGTGATCACGTAGCGGAACTCTCAATGAAAGCACCAGTGTCGGTGTAAAAACCGGCAGACCTCGGGGTAGGGGGTCCCGAGCTGCGGATCTCGGATCGGTGGTAACAGAGACGATGGAGACGGTGTTTACCCAGGTTCGGGCCCTCTCGATGGAGGTAAAACCCTACGTCCTGCTCTTGTTTATATTAATGGAGATGTATCGAGTACAGAGTTGATCTACCTCGAGATCGTAATGTGTGTCTAACTTCTAGGGCTAGATGAGCGATATTGCGTTGATGTCCCTTACGGGCTAGACCCTTTGGCTTATATACATGCCATGGAGGGTACCTAGGGTTACAAAGTCGGTATCTAGGAATAAGGCAACTGGACAAATCTTGAAGTGTACTACAAGTCTTCGGTAGAGACAGCCTTGATCACGTCTCCCATATGCGGCCTCCGGAGTCCATCTTGCTTACGTATGGGGGCATATCGGCCCATCCGAGAAGACGGGCCGACTAAGTTAGCACCACCTAATCCAGGACACCGTCACTAGGGTATCACCCCTAGGACGGTGGTTGTGCCGGAAGTACAGGTCGGCCTGTACAACCGCTCCCACCAGCGGTACAACCGCCAGTGAAGGAAAGACCAGAACTGCCATAACTTCTGCAAATGAACTCCGAAAAGAGCAAACTCAAGCTCGTTGGATAGATGACGATGAGTACTATCCAAACAGCGGGGAGAAGAGGTGTTACACCGCCGCATAGAGGGGGAGAGAGTTGGTGTTGACGGCGGCGAAGTTGTTGGTGTAGATCGCCGTCACGATGGTTCCCCCGACGGCGTTCCGGCGCCACCGGGAGAGAGGGGGAGAGAGCCCCCCTCCTTTTTCTTCTTGCTTGGTCTCCCCCCTAGATGGGAGGAGAGTTTCCCCTCTGGTCCATGGCCTCCATGGCTCTCGGCGGGGAGGAGCCCCTCCGAGATTGGATCTCTCTCTCTGTTCTCTTCTGTTTCGCGTTCCTGTTTTCTGGCCTTTCACCATTTCTTAAATTCCCGGAGATCCGTAAATCCGATTGCATTGATTCCACCACCGCGCGCCAGGGGGGGCACGCCCAGGTGGCTTGTGGAGGCTGTGGGCCTCCGTTTGCATTGATTCCACCTCCCAAAAATCACATATATTCCAAAATAATTCTCCGTAAAATTTTATTGCATTTGGACTTCGTTTGATATGGATTTTCTGTGAAACAAAAAACAAGCAGAAAACAGGAACTGGCACTGGGCAGTAGATCAATATGTTAGTCCCAAAAATAATATAAAATGTTGCCACAAATAAGTGAAAGTTGTAAAATATTGGCATGAAACAATCAAAAATTATAGATACGACGGAGACGTATCAGCATCCCCAAGCTTAATTCCTGCTTGTCCTCTAGTAGGTAAATGATAAAAAAAGATAATTTTTGATGTGGAATGCTACCTAGCATAATCTTGATCATATAATCTAATCATGGCATGAATATTAAGACACAAGTGATTCAAAGGAATAGTCTATAATTTGATATAAAGACATCAATACTCAAGCATACTAACAAACAACCATGTCTTTCAAAATATCAACGCTAAAGAAAGTTATCCCTTGATCATTATGCTCAGTCATTGATCCATTCATGAAACACACTCAACATTAACTACACCCAATGCACAAGTATGACAATAGTGCTCTCCATTTGGTGCTTTATAAGAGAAGATGGAGACTCAATAAAAATAAAAATGCATAAAAGTAAAATAGATAGGCCCTTCGCAGAGGGAAGCTGAGATTTGCAAATGTGCCAGAGCTCAAAGCTTAAATTAGAGAGATAAAATTAATTTTGAGAGGCATGCTTTTCCTGTCAATGAAAACGACCGAGAATTCTCAATATCTTCCATGCTAGACACATCATAGGCGGTTCCCAAACAGAAAATAAAGTGTATTTCCTTTCCACCATTCTTTCACAATCCATGGCTAGTGATACGTCCATTTTGCATCATGTTTTACTACTGTTATTTATAGTGTTTTTAATCAATATAACACTTTGTGGAGCAATTCTAAAGCCTTTTCTCTCTTAATATGCAAGATTTACACAAGGAGGGAGAATGCCGGCAGCTGGAATTCTGGACCTGAAAAAGCTATGTCAGAGATACCTATTCTGCACATCTCCAAATGAGCTGAAATTTCACGGAGAATTATTTTGGAATAAATAAAAAATACTGGAGCCAAGAACTACCAGAGGGGGCCACCCAGGTGCCCATGAGGCACCAGTACGGGCCACCCCCTCAGGAGGGCCCTGGTGGCTCGTGGGGCCCCTGGCCAGCCTCTGGCCCCCATTTTCTGGTATATAAGTCATTTTTCCCTAGAAAAAATCAGGAGAAGACTTTTGGGACGGTGCGCCGCCGTCTCGAGGCGGAACTTGGGCAGGAGCACTTTTGCTCTTCAGCGGAGAGATTCCGCCGGGGATACTTCCCTCCGGGAGGGGGAAATCGTTGCCATCGACATCACCAACGATCCTCTTATCGTGTGAGGACCAATCTTCATCAACATCTTCACCAGCATCATCTCATCTCAAACCCTAGTTCATCTCTTGTATTCAATCTTTGTCTAAAAACCTCAGATTGGTACCTGTGGGTTGCTAGTAGTGTTGATTACACCTTGTAGTTGATGCTAGTTGGTTTATTTGGTGGAAGATTATATGTTCAGATCTATTATGCTATTCAATACCCCTCTGATCTTGGACATGAATATGATGTGTGAATAGTTACTTTTGTTCTTGAGGACATGGGAGAAGTCTTGTCATAAGTAATCATGTGAATTTGGTATTCGTTCGATATTTTGATGATATGTATGTTGTTGATTCTCTTAGTGGTGTCGTGTGAACGTCGACTACATGACATTTCACCATCTTTGGGCCTAAGGGAATGCACCTATAGGGGGGTGAATAGGCGCATTAAAATAATTACGGTTTAGGCTTGAACAAATGCGGAATAAACCTAGCGGTTAATTTGTCAAGCACAAAACCTACAACAACTAGGCTGACCTATGTGCACCAACAACTTATGCTAAGCAAGATAAACAACTAAGTGATAGCAAGATATATAACATGAAACACTATGGCTATCACAAAGTAAAGTGCATAAGTAAAGGGCTCGGGTAAGAGATAACCGAGGCACGCGGAGACGACGATGTATCCCGAAGTTCACACCCTTGTGGATGCTAATCTTCGTTTGGAGCGGTGTGGAGGCACAATGCTCCCCAAGAAGCCACTACAGCCACCGTAATCTCCTCACGCCCTCGCACAATGCAAGATACCATGATTCCACTAAGGGACCCTTGAGGGCGGTCACCGAACCCGTACAAATGGCGACCCTTGGGGGCGGTCACCGAACCCGTACACTTTGGCAACCCTTGGGGGCGGTCACCGGTACCCGTCAAATTGCTCGGGGCGATCTCCACAACATAATTGGAGACCCCGACGCTTGCCTGGAGCTTTACACCACAATGATTGAGCTCCGACAACACCAACCGTCTAGGGCACCAAGGCACCCAAGAGGAACAAGCTCTAGGGTGCCCATACACCCAAGAGTAACAAGCTTCTCAACTTCACTTCCACGTATCACCGTGGAGAACTCAAACCGATGCACCAAATGCAATGGCAAGGGCACACGGAGTGCCCAAGTCCTTCTCTCCCAAATCCCACCAAAGCAACTAATGCTAGGGAGGAAAATGAGAGGAAGAACGAAGAAGAGAACACGAAGAACTCCAAGATCTAGATCGAAGGGGTTCCCCTCACATAGAGGAGAAAGTGATTGGTCGAAATGTGGATCTAGATCTCCTCTCTCTTTTCCCCCAAAAACTAGCAAGAAAGGGATTGGTACAACCGCCTTTCACGGGATAACCTGCAGACGAGCACGGAGCGGTACAACCGGGGGTTGCACCGGTAGAACCGGTTGTCCGGAATCACCCGGGAACAACCGCCAGACCAGAGACCCGGTGGTGGCAAAGTCATGGGCGGTACAACCGCCCCTGACGCCGGTAGTACCGGGTGGCAAGAACCACCCGGGAACAACCGGTCCTCCACCTCCCACCAACCGCTCCACAACAGAAGGTTTTCCGGTGGTAGAGCGGTATTAGGCCGGTACAACAGCCGAGCAGCCGTCCTGGCGTTTGCCAAGCATCAGGCGGTACAACCTCCCGGAGGCAGTGGTACAACCTCTTGGCAGACACCTGGAGACTACAAACCCTAGGGTATCACCCCTAGGACGGTGGTTGTGCCGGAAGTACAGGTCGGCCGGTACAACCGCTCCCACCAGCGGTACAACCGCCAGTGAAGGAAAGACCAGAACTGCCATAACTTCTGCAAATGAACTCCGAAAATAGCAAACTCAAGCTTGTTGGATAGATGACAACGAGTACTATCCAAACAGTGGGGAGAGAGTTGGTGTTGACGGCGGCGAAGTTGTTGGTGTAGATCGCCGTCACGATGGTTCCCCCGGCGGCGTTTCGGCGCCACCGGGAGAGAGGGGTTGAGAGCCCCCCTCCTTTTTCTTCTTGCTTGGTAAAACCTCCAACAGGGAAGATATGCCTAAGATATAGAGGTGTGAAGCCTCCAACAGGGAAGAACCGGCATAAACTCCAACATCGAAAACATCTTAGAAGATGCATATAAACTCCGTTTTTGAAGAACTCGAGCTTGTCATGAAGATGACCAAGAGCTCTAATACTCACAAGAGAAAC
The DNA here is from genome assembly GCA_039707655.1 of Elymus sibiricus. Taxonomy (NCBI): domain Eukaryota; kingdom Viridiplantae; phylum Streptophyta; class Magnoliopsida; order Poales; family Poaceae; genus Elymus; species Elymus sibiricus. The sequence continues at coordinate 347,684,969 of CM077664.1, forward strand.
ACCAAACAAGAACCAAGAAAGGTGATGCAAGGATGCAATGGTTTGAGCTCTCTTCGAACGATACGATCAAGCTACTCACTTGAGAGCCCCCCTTGATAGTACGGCAATCAATCCTATAACCCGGTCTCCCAACTACCACCATGAGACCGGTAAAATAGAAAACCTATCAAGGGCAAACCTTTGCCTTGCACATAGTCCAGTTGAGCTAGATGATGAAGATCTTGACTCCCTCAAGTTGGACCACCTTTCTTGATTGCGTTGGCTCGATGAAGACTAGTTGATTGCTCCCCCATACTCCACTATGGGTGAGCCATTCTTCGGCACATCTTCACAAGTCCATTGCCACCACAATGGACGGCAAGCTTCAAGCATGATCTCTTCGTGATGCTCCACTTGAACTTGCACACCGCAATCTTAATGACGATCACCACTTGATGTCATCCTCCATGGGTTGTATGAGATCTTCCTCTTGACGCAAGCCCATGGAAACATACCTAACCCCACATAGAACTCTCACGTAGACCATGGGTTAGTACACAAAGCGTAATGGACAATGCTTACCATACCATGGGATCACTTGATCCCTCTCGGTACATCTTCTATGCTTTGTGTGTTGATCAACTTGAATCACTCTTTGTACTTAGTCTTGATCAACCTTGAATCTTTCCAACTCTCTTCATTAAGATGATGTCTTGAAGGTAAACATGAATGTTCGCACAATCTTCTTCTTCAAGACATGCTTGTAGTGGGCTCAACTCTCACGTGACCAATCTTTGGATAAATCCTTGAATAGCACCTTGGTCAACACATATTCTTCTTCGAAAAACCTTGAAACCAACAAATGGACTTCAAGAAAAGCCTATGGACAAACCCTTCAAATATAACTCAAGGCAACCATTAGTCCATAGGAATTGTCATCAATTACCAAAACCAAACATGGGGGCACCACATGTTCTTTCAGTGGAGTAGTAATTAGATGATGGGTTGCTAGAGTGACAGAAGCTTAAACCCTAGTTTATGCGCTATTCCGTAAGGGGCTGATTTGGATCCATATGTTTAATGCTATGGTTAGAGTTATGTTAATTCTTCTTTCGTAGTTGCGGATGCTTGCGAAGGGGGGTAATCATAAGTGGGAGGTTTGTTCAAGTAAGAACAGCACCCAAGCACCGGTCCACCCACATATCAAATTATCAAAGTAGCGAATGCGAATCAAACCAACATGATGAAAGTGACTAGATGAAATTCCCATGTGTCCTCGAGAACGCTTTACTTATTATAAGAGATCGTCCCGGCTTGTCCTTTGCTACAAAAAGGATTGGGCCACCTTGCTGCACTCTTTGTTACTATTGCTACTTGTCACTTGTTAAAAATTATCTTGCTATCAAACTACTCGTTACCGATAATTTCAGTGCTTGCAGAAAATACGTTGCTGAAAACCGCTTGTCATTTCCTTCTGCTCCTCGTTGGGTTCGACACTCTTACTTATCGAAAGGACTACGATTGATCCCCTATACTTGTGGGTCATCAAGACTCATTTCTGGCACCATTGCCGGGGAGTGAAGCGCCTTTGATGAGTGGAATTTGGTAAGGAAACATTTATATTACGTGCTGAAATTTACTATCACTTGTCACCATGGAAAGTAATCCTTTGAGGGGTTTGTTCAGGGTATCTTCACCTCGACCGGAAGCACCAAGTGTTGCTCCTCAACCTATTGCACCTACTGAAAATATTTTATATGAAATTCCTTCGGGTATGATAGAGAAACTGCTAGCTAATCCTTATGCAGGAGACGGAACGGTACATCCTGATATGCACTTGATTTATGTGGATGAAATTTGTAGATTGTTTAAGCTTGCAGGTATATCCGGAGATGGATTTAAGAAGAAGGTATTCCCTTTATCTTTGGAGGGAAAGGCATTGACATGGTATAGGCTATGTGATGATACTGATACATGGGACTGGAACCGATTGAAATTGGAATTCCACCAGAAATTTTATCCTATGCATTTGGTTCATCGTGATCGGAATTATATATATAATTTTTGGCCTCGTGAAGGAGAAAGCATCGCTCAAGCTTGGGGGAGGCTTAAGTACATGATGTACACATGCCCCAATCATGATCTCTCAAGAAAAAATATCTTAGAAAATTTTTATGCTCGGCTTTCTCATGATGATCGCACCACGCTCGATTCTTCTTCGACTGGCTCCTTTATGAAGAAAACTATTGAATTCAGATGGGATCTTCTGGAAAGAATTAAACGCAACTCTGAAGATTGGGAACTCGACAAAGGTAAAGAGTCAGGTATAATACTTGAGTTTGATTGTGTTAAATCTTTTATGGCTACCGATGCTTTTCATAAGTTTAGCACTAAATATGGACTTGACTCTGAGATAGTAGCTTCCTTTTGTGAATCATTTGCTACTCATGTTGATCTCCCTAAGGAGAAGTGGTTTAAATATCACCCCCCTCTTAAACAAAAAATTGAGGAACCCGTTAGTGTTAAAGAAGAAACAATTGTTTACCATGTTGATCCAGTTGTGCCTACTACTTATATTGAGAAACCACCTTTTCCTGTTAGGATTAAGGAACATGCTAAAGTTTCAACTGTGGTTAACAAAAGTAATATTAGAGCACCTAGACCCTTTGAACAAATTAAAGTTGAACCTGATGTTGCTATGGTTAATGATCTCCTGGTTGATAATATAGATGGGCATGTTATTTACTTTTGTGAAGAGGCTGCTAGAATTGCTAAACCTGTTAGAAATGAACGAGATATGTTAGACAAGAACAATCCCGTAGTTGGCATGCCTGTCGTTTCTGTTAAGACTGGAGATCATTGCTATCATGGTTTGTGTGATATGGGTGCTAGTGTGAGTGCTATTCCATTTTCTTTATATCAAGAAATAATGAATGATATTGCACCTGTTGAAATAGAGGACATCGATGTTACTATTAAGCTTGCAAATAGAGATACTATTACACCACTTGGGATTGTTAGGGATGTTGAAGTCTTGTGTGGAAAAATCAAATACCCTACTGATTTCTTAGTACTTGGTTCACAACAAGATAATTTTTGTCCCATTATATTTGGTAGACCTTTCTTGAATACCGTCAATGCTGAAATTGATTGTGTTAAAGAAAAGGTTCGAGTTAAGTTTGGTGATATATCTCATGAGTTTAATTTCTCCAAGTTTCGTAGACAACCCCATGATAAAGAATTGCCTAGTAAAGATGAAATTATTGGTCTTGCTTCTATTGCCGTACCTCCTACTGATCCGTTAGAACAATATTTGCTAGACCATGAAAATGATATGCATATGAATGAAAGAAATGAAATAGATAAGATGTTCTTTGATCAACCACCTATCTTAAACACAATTTGCCTGTTAAAACTCTTGGAGGCCCTCCTCCACCTAAAGGTGATCCTGTGTTTGAATTGAAGCAATTGCCTGATACATTGAAATATGCTTATATTGATGAAAAGAAGATATATCCTGTTATTATTAGTGCTAAACTTTCAGAGTATGAAGAAAAGAGATTATTGAAAACTCTGAGGAAGCACCGAGCTGCTATTGGATATACTCTTGATGATCTTAAGGGCATTAGTCCCACTCTATGTCAGCACAAAATTAATATGGAGCCTGATGCTAAACCAGTTATCGACCACCAACGACGATTAAATCCTAAGATGAAAGAGGTGGTAAGAACTGAAATATTAAAGCTTCTGGAAGCAGGTATAATCTATCCCATAGCTAATAGTAGATGGGTAAGTCCTGTTCATTGTGTCCCTAAGAAGGGAGGTATTACCGTTGTTCCTAATGATAAAAATGAACTCATTCCACAAAGAATCATAACTAGTTATAGGATGGTAATTGATTTTAGAAAATTAAACAAAGCTACTAGAAAAGATCATTACACCTTACCTTTTATTGATCAAATGTTAGAAAGATTGTCTAAGCATACACACTTTTGTTTCCTAGACGGTTATTCTAGTTTTTCTCAAATACCTGTATCACAACCCGATCAAGAGAAAACTACCTTTACTTGTCCTTTTGGAACTTATGCTTATAGACGTATGCCTTTCGGTTTATGCAATGCACCTGCTACCTTTCAAAGATGTATGACTGCTATATTCTCTGACTTTTGTGAAAAGATTGTTGAGGTTTTCATGGATGATTTTTCCGTTTACGGAACTTCTTTTGATGATTGCTTGAGCAACCTTGATCGAGTTTTGCAGAGATGTGAAGAAACTAATCTTGTCTTGAATTGGGAGAAGTGCCACTTTATGGTGAATGAAGGCATTGTCTTGGGGCATAAAATTTCTGAAAGAGGTATTAAAATTGATAAAGCTAAGGTTGATGCTATTGAAAAAATGCCATGTCCTAAAGATATTAAAGGTATAAGAAGTTTCCTAGGTCATGTTGGTTTCTATAGAAGGTTTATTAAAGATTTCTCTAAAATTTCTAGGCCTCTTACCAATCTTTTGCAAAAAGATGTTCCATTTGTTTTTGATGATGATTGTGTAGAAGCCTTTGAAACACTTAAGAAAGCCTTAACCACTGCACCTATTGTTCAACATCCTGATTGGAATTTGCCTTTTGAAATTATGTGTGATGCTAGTGATTATGCTATTGGTGCTGTTCTAGGACAGAGAGTTGATAAGAAATTAAATGTTATCCATTATGCTAGTAAAACTCTAGACGGTGCCCAAAGAAATTATGCTACTACTGAAAAAGAATTTCTAGCAGTTGTGTTTGCGTGTGATAAATTCAGATCTTATATAGTTGATTCTAAAGTAACTGTTCACACCGATCATGCTGCTATTAAATATCTTATGGAAAAGAAAGATGCTAAACCTAGACTCATTAGGTGGGTTTTATTGCTACAAGAATTTGACTTGCATATCATTGATAGAAAGGGAGCTGAGAATCCCGTAGCAGATAATTTGTCTAGAATGGAAAATGTTCTTGATGACCCACTTCCTATTAATCATGATTTTCCTGATGAACAATTAGCTGTCATAAATGCTTCTCGTAATACTCCTTGGTATGCAGACTATGCTAATTACATTGTTGCTAAATACATACCACCTAGTTTCACATACCAACAAAAGAAAAAGTTTTTCTTCGATTTAAGAAATTACTTTTGGGATGACCCACATCTTTATAAAGGAGTAGATGGTATTATTATATGTTGTATACCTGAGCATGAACAGGAACAAATCCTACGGAAGTGTCACTCCGAGGCTTACGGAGGACACCATGCAGAAGACAAAACTGCACACAAGGTATTACAATCTAGTTTTTATTGGCCTACTCTTTTCAAGGATGCTCGTAAGTTTGTCTTATCTTGTGATGAATGTCGAAGAATTGGTAATGTTGGTAGACGTCAGGAAATGCCTATGAATTATTCATTAGCTATTGAACCATTTGATGTTTGGGGATTTGATTATATGGGACCTTTTCCTAAATCCAATGGGTATACTCATATTTTAGTTGCTGTTGATTACGTTACTAAGTGGGTAAAAGCTATTCCAACTAGTAGTGCTGGTCATAACACTTCTATTAAAATGCTTAAAGAAGTTATTTTCCCAAGGTTTGGAGTCCCTAGATATTTAATGACTGATGGTGGTTCTCGTTTTATTCATGGTGCATTCCGTAAATTGCTTGCTAAATATGATGTCAACCATAGAATTGCATCTCCTTATCACCCTCAATCTAGTGGCCAGGTAGAATTGAGCAATAGAGAACTAAAATTAATTTTGCAAAAAACCGTCAATAGATCTAGAAAGAATTGGTCTAAGAAACTTGACGATGCATTATGGGCTTACAGAACTGCATATAAAAATCCTATGGGTATGTCTCCTTATAAAATGGTTTATGGAAAAGCATGTCATTTACCTCTTGAGTTAGAACATAAAGCATATTGGGCAATTATAGAACTTAATTATGACTTTAAAATTGCCGGAGAAAAGAGGTTATTTGATATTAGCTCATTAGATGAATGGAGAACCCAAGCTTATGAAAATTCCAAATTGTTTAAAGAAAAAGTTAAAAGATGGCATGATAGAAGAATTCAAAAATGGGAATTTAAAGTGGGTGAGCAAGTTCTACTGTACAATTCTCATTTGAGATTCTTTGCAGGAAAGCTCCTCTCTAAATGGGAAGGACCGTATATAATCGAAGAAGTTTACCGCTCCGGAGCCATCAAAATAAACAACTCCGAAGGCACTAATCCGAGAGTGGTGAATGGGCAAAGAATTAAGCATTATATTTCAGGCACCCCCATTAATGTTGAAACTAATATTATTGAAACAATTACACCAGAAGAATACATAAGAGAGACCTTCCGGAACACTCCAGAACCCTGAAAAGGGGTAGGTATCTGATACGGTAAGTAAACCGACTCCAAAAATTCCATAAAAATAGTTTCTGTCAGTTTTGGAATATTTAAAAAATTACAAAAATAAAAAGCAGCCGAGGGGACCCACCTGGTGCCCACGAGGCACCAGGGCGCGCCACCCTCACCCCCAGGCGCGCCCTGGTGGCTCGTGGGCCCCACGTGCGGCTTCCCGACTCCGTTTTTCTTCTGGATTACTTGTTTTGCAAGATAAAAATTATTTATATATACTCCCGAATGTTTTGACCACCATATCGCAGAAATCTCCTCTGTTCTTGTTTCGTGCTATTTTTCTGATAGATCTAGATCGTTATGGCTCCACCAAGCACTTCCAAGGACAAGTTCTACGAGAAGGTCATCAACCCCTACCTACCGGAGGTGATGAAACACCCTCAAGCCATTGAGATGCGTGAGGGGGTGCTTCACATCCGGGATGTGCAAGGGCCCAAGAAGATCGGGAGCGTGGAGTCCAGGCTTGAAGCGGTGGAGCAGGAGATCTTCAAGTGCCAAGGGATGGTGGAACAGGGACTCAGCGCCAACCACTCCATGATCACGGAGTTCACCCGTGATCGCAAGGTGGACGATCGATCGATGGGGGATATCATCTTCAAGCTCAATGAACGAATTGACTATCTCCAATGCCAAATCTATGATCTTCAAAACCAAAATTATGATTATGAGGCAAGATTCAAAGGTATGAGTTTAGCTGCAAGTTTCAGGACTCCGGAGACTCGTTCATCCTTTTATGATGGGGAACCTATGCCATGGAAGCCGGAAGACAAGCCCACCACTTCACCACCACCATCATCACCGAAGAAGGAAACTTGAGCACATGCGTATGGGCACTCCCCTTGGCTTGTGCCAAGCTTGGGGGAGGTGCCCCGGTATCGTATCACCATCACTTTTGCTATCTTTACCTACTTTCAGTTCGATCCTTAGTTATTTCGTGATTTAGTTGAATAAAAGTTTAGTATGATCTATTCTCGAGTGTTAGTTTCATGATCTATCTATCTATGTAATCGAGTTGAGAGTTATATAATAAAGATTAGTTTGAGTTTTTGCTTCTTTACTTTCATGTTTCAGTCCTAGCAATGAAAATAATGAAAAAGATCATATGCTAATCTTATGGAAAGTAATGACATTACATAAAGAAAAGTATAAGTGGTAAAATTTATTGGAAGTTAACAAACATAGCATTAGTCAATGATGCAATTCATGAAAGAATTAATAAGGGAAGAGAAGATTCACATGCAAATATACTATCTTGGACATCTTTTATGATTGTGAGCCCCCATTAAGTATTTTATGTCAAATTGTTGACGTTGGACAAGGAAGACAACGTAATGAATTATGTTTGCTTATATTCACATAGAAGTTATATTGTTATAGATCCTCCAACATGTGGTGCTTGCCCAATATCTTTGCTAGCCAAAAACCCACACCAAGTAGAGATACTACTTGTGCATCCAAAACCCTTAAACCCAGTTTCAAGTCATGAGAGTCCACTATATCTACCTATGGATTGAATAAGATCCTTCAAGTAAGTTGTCATCGGTGCAAAAAGCAATAAAAATTGCCTCTAAATATGTCTGAACTTTTATTGTAAGGAAAAATAAGCTTTGTACGAACTTGTGATGGTAAAGAAATAAAAGCGACAGACTGCATAATAAAGGTTGCTATCACAAGGGGCAATATAAAGTGACGTTCCTTTGCATTAAGAGCTTATGCATCCAACAACAAAAAGCACATGACAACCTCTGCTTCCCTCTGCGAAGGGCCTATCTTTTACTTTTATGTATTTACTTTTTATGCAAGAGTCAATAGTGTTCTCCTCTATTCCTTTTTATTTTTCTCTTTTGTAAGCATCATGTGGTGGGGAAAGATCTAAGCATATATATCCAGTTGGATATGAGTGATCATGAGTTATTATTGTTGACATCACCCTTGAGGTGAATAAGTTGGGAGGCAAAATTATAAGCCCCTATCTTTCTATGTGTCTGGCTGAAACTTTTTGCTCCATATATATGTTGTGAGTGTTAGCAATCATAGAAGACTATATGATGGTTGAGTATGTGGACTTGCTAAAAAGCTCCTACATGAGACCCTTCCTGAAAATATTATGAATTGCAATTGCATTGTTGACTGAGAACATAGTTTGTTAGTTTTCAAGAAAGTTTATGCCTTATACTTCATTGTTGTGATGAATTGTTACTTGCTCATGAGAAGTTCTATGATAATAAATATTGCTGTTATAATAATGATCATGATGCTACTATGTCCGTATTTTGTTTTTATCGACACCTCTCTCTCTCTAAACATGTGGACATGATTATCGATATCGGCTTTCGCTTGAGGACAAGCGAGGTCTAAGCTTGGGGGAGTTGATACGTCCATTTTGCATCATGTTTTACTACTGTTATTTATAGTGTTTTTAATCAATATAACACTTTGTGGAGCAATTCTAATGCCTTTTCTCTCTTAATATGCAAGATTTACACAAGGAGGGAGAATGCCGGCAGCTGGAATTCTGGACCTGAAAAAGCTATGTCAGAGATACCTATTCTGCACATCTCCAAATGAGCTGAAATTTCACGGAGAATTATTTTGTAATACGTAAAAAATACTGGAGCCAAGAAGTACTAGAGGGGGCCACCCAGGTGCCCACGAGCCACCAGGGCGCGCCACCCCCCCCCCCCCAGGCGCGCCCTGGTGGCTCGTGGGGCTCCTGGCCAGCCTCTGGCCCCCATTTTCTGGTATATAAGTCATTTTGACCTAGAAAAAATCAGGAGAAGACATTTGGGATGGTGCACTGCCGTCTCGAGGCGGAACTTGGGCAGGAGCACTTTTGCTCTCCGGCGGAGAGATTCCGCCGAGGATACTTCCCTCCGGGAGGGGGAAATCGTCACCATCGACATCACCAACGATCCTCTCATCGTGGGAGGACCAATCTTCATCAACATCTTCACCAGCATCATCTCATCTCAAACCCTAGTTCATCTCTTGTATTCAATCTTTGTCTCAAAACATCAGATTGGTACCTGTGGGTTGCTAGTAGTGTTGATTACATCTTGTAGTTGATGCTAGTTGGTTTACTTGGTGGAAGATTATATGTTCAGATCTATTGTGCTATTCAATACCCCTCTGATCTTGGACATGAATATGATGTGTGAGTAGTTACTTTTGTTCTTGAGGACATGGGAGAAGTCTTGTCATAAGTAATCATGTGAATTTGGTATTCGTTCGATATTTTGATGATATGTATGTTGTTGATTCTCTTAATGGTGTCATGTGAACGTCGACTACATGACACTTCACCATCTTTGGGCCTAAGGGAATGCATTGTGGAGTAGTAATTAGATGATGGGTTGCTAGAGTGACAGAAGCTTAAACCCTAGTTTATGCGCTATTCCGTAAGGGGCTGATTTGGATCCATATGTTTAATGCTATGGTTAGAGTTATGTTAATTCTTCTTTCGTAGTTGTGGATGCTTGCGAAGAGGGGTAATCATAAGTGGGAGGTTTGTTCAAGTAAGAACAGCACCCAAGCACCGGTCCACCCACATATCAAATTATCAAAGTAGCGAATGCGAATCAAACCAACATGATGAAAGTGACTAGATGAAATTCCCATGTGTCCTCGAGAATGCTTTACTTATTATAAGAGATCGTCCCGGCTTGTCCTTTGCTACAAAAAGGATTGGGCCACCTTGCTGTACTCTTTGTTACTATTGCTACTTGTCACTTGTTACAAATTATCTTGCTATCAAACTACTCGTTACCGATAATTTCAGTGCTTGCAGAAAATACCTTGCTGAAAACCGCTTGTCATTTCCTTCTGCTCCTCGTTGGGTTCGACACTCTTACTTATCGAAAGGACTACGATTGACCCCCTATACTTGTGGGTCATTAGCTTGCCAGATCCACGGGTGCCCTCCATACCAACACTTTCCAAGGAATTTTGTTGTTATTAATTTTTGATTCATTGTGGGACTGGGCATCCCTATTACCAGCCACTCTCTCGTGCAATGACAATTGAATAAACACTCATCGTGAGAATAACACACCTAGCATGGAAAACATTGGCCACCCCCTGCTGCTTCATGAGTGGTACGGGCACACAAAACGGAAAACTATTTTGAAAAATTGGAGTTGGCACATGCAAATTTACTTGGAACGGCATGGAAATACCGCATATAGGTAGGTATGGTGAACTCATTTGGCACAACTTTGGTTTTAAGGAGTTGGATGCACAAGCAGCATTCCCGTTTAGTACAAATGAAGACTAGCAAATAGATTGAGAAGCAACCAACCAGAAAACGAAAACGGTTATAAGCATGCATTGAGAATAACTAACACTGAATAATGCACCATAAGTAGGATATAACTTCGTTGCATAACTATTGACTTTACGTGCATGCATAGGGAATCACAAACCTTAACACCAATATTCTTACTAAATCACAATTACTCACTAGCATAACTCACATATTATCATCTTCATATCGCAAAACTATTGCAAGGAATCAAACATATCATATTCAGTGATCTACAAGGTTTATGTAGGATTTTCTAACTAACCATGTGAATGACCAATTCCTGTTGACTCTCTAAATAGATATAAGTGAAGCAAGAGAGTTTAATTCTTTCTACAAAAGACCATGCTCTAACAAATATAAGTGAAGCAAAAGAGCATTCTATAAATAACGGTTTTCTATATGAAGAGAAACAGGCATCCAAACTTCAAATGATATAAGTGAAGCACATGAAGCATTCTATAAAGCCATACTCAAAAGATATAAGTGAAGTGCAAAGAGCATTCTATAAATCAACCAAGGACTATCTCATACCAGCATGGTGCATAAAATAAAATGGAAAAATAAACACAAAAGACGCTCCAAGAATTTACGCATATCATGTGAATAAAACAAAAACTGAGACATACCGAGAATTGTCGAATAAAGATGGGATGCCTTCCGGGGCATCCCCAAGCTTAGACGCTTGAGTTTCCTTGAATATTTACTTGGGGTTCCTTGGGCATCCCCAAGCTTGAGCTCTTGCCTCTCCTCATTCTTCTCATATCAATACCTCCTCGATCTTCGAACACTTCATCCACACAAAACTTAACCGAACTTTTTATTAGAAGGGTTACTACATATAACATCAAATCCCATCATGTCCTGCTCTAACATTATTGTATAATTATAATCAAACATTACCCACTGTATGACATCACAATTCTATGGCTCCCAAGTCAATGGGGCTCAACAAGATTTCAAACATAAGCAAATAACGAAACTATAACAGCAATCTGTGAAAACAGGACAGTCTGTAAAGATGCAAATATTACATATACTTCTGTAACTCAAACAATTCTGAAAAATTAGGAAAAAATAAACAATTTTCATAGAAGTACTGTGTCAAATTTTTAGAATTTTTGCATGTTCCAGTAAAAAATGTAAATTCACGCACTACAGCAAAAGTTTCTGTTTTTGCACTGCACATACCAAACAAGAAATTTAAACATCCTAAAGGTAAATCTTGGCACATTATTTTTATAATACAATGGATTTGCACAAGGGGATAATTATTTTTGTTGAATATTTTCTGTAATCAAGGTTCACAAAGTTTCCATGGGCATGAACAAAGTTCAAGGCTAGCCCCCACTTCCACATTGCTCATCTGTCTCACTTTCACTTTTCTTTTTGTAAAGTTTTAGGTTCCCCTCTATATTTTTTTGTTTTTAAACTTTATAAAAGCACTCAACAAAAATAAATGACTCTCTAAAACTTCCGGGTTGTCTCCCTGGCAGCGCTTTATTTAAAGCCATTAAGCTAGGCATAAAGTGCTCAAGTAATCAATCCACCCGGATCCCAAGGTATATCAAAGCCAATTTTAATTAACAATGATTTGTAATTTAGTAGTGCGCACCAAGCAACATATATCATGCAATGACGAAGTCTAACTCTCTTCCTATGCATCGGCATGTCATAAAAGAACAATTCATGCACACATAATAAAGGCCGATACATAACATAAGCAGTTTCTTGCAATTTTATTGTGTTGGAAACATAGAGAGGTGGAGATGTAGTTCCTCTCTCATAATAATTGCAAGTAGGAGCAGCAAGCACATGCATATTATATTCATCAAAAATATCATGTGCAACGGTAAAACGCAACCCATCAATATAATCCTTAATAAGCGCAAATTTCTCCGATATAGTGTAGTTTGGAGAATTCAAAAAGATAATAGGACTATCATGTGTGGGTGCAATAGCAACAATTTGATGTTTAACATAAGGAACTATAGCAAGTTCATCTCCATAAGCATAATTCAAATTGGCATCATGGACACAAGCATAGCAAGCATCAATTTTATCAAAAAGGGATATTTCAAACGAATCAAAGGGATCATAGCAACCATCATAGCATTCATCCTTCGGTAAGCACGAAGGGAAATTAAACAATGTATGAGTTGAAGAGTTACTCTCATTAGAAGGTGGGCACGGGTAGCTAATCCGCTCTTCCTCCCTTTGTTCTTCGCTCTCCTCGTCATCTTTTTCATCTAATGAGCTCACAGTGTCATCATTTTCTTCTTCCATAGGAGCCTGCAAAATATTAGTCTCTTCTTGGACAGTGGAGACTTTCTCAATAAACTCATTAATATCGGCATTGTATTCGTAATTCTCATAGCAATATTTAAGTATAGCAAAATTTTCAGATCTGTAGACAGCATCATCACAATCTTCATACTTTTCAAACAAAGATTCAATTTCATAAGCACCCTTAAAAGCAACAAATTCTTCTATTCGTTCCACATCATAGTAATCATATATACCATTAGCATAAGAAGTCAAGGTTTCATTATCATTAAATTCACACGAAAAGGGAAGGTGTGGAGCCTTCATCCTAGAGCAACAAGTATAATCATATCTCAATCATAAATTCCAGGCATACCATTGCAAATAATCAATTTGATCCCATAAGAGTTTTCCTTTTTGAGACAAGCGATAATTCCTAAAGTATTCACGTTGATCCAACGTGACTCCCATTATCAAGTTGAATGGCGTTTTCTCAGGATTATCAAAGTAGTGTTTAATGTTTTCCACATAACGAGCATCGAGGGTTTTAGGAGGTTCCCCATCTCCATGAGTAGCAAGTACAACTAATTTTTTTGGTGTTTCGTGTTCCATATCCATAACTAAAGATATAAAACAACTTAGAACAGAAAATAAAATCTACTTAGTGATAAAGCAAACAAGCACACACTAGAATATCAACCCCACGCTATTTCTCCCTGGCAACGGCGCCAGAAAAAGGTCTTGATAACCCACAAGTATAGGGGATCAATTGTAGCTTTTTCGATAAATAAGAGTGTCGAACCCAACGAGGAGCTAAAGGTAGAATTAATATTCCCTTCAAGTTCTATCGACCACCGATACAACTCTACGCGCACTTAACGTTCGCTTTACCTAGAACAAGTATGAAACTATTTTGCGGGTGTAAGGATAAGACTAGAAGTAATTCACGAGAATAAAACTAGGAGTAATTTGCGAGATAATAAAAGTTAGTTGTTTAGTAGAAAGCTTGTTGTAACACAAGAGAAAGGATTGTCCATAGGCAATCGATAACTAGACCGGTAATCATTATTGCAATTTTATATGAGGGAGAGGCATGAGCTAACATACTTTCCGTACTTGGAACTCTAGCAAGCATCCGCAACTACTAAAGATCATTAAGGTAAAACCCAACCATAGCATTAAGTAACAAGTCCCCTTTACTTCCATACGCAACAACCCCCTTACTCGGGTGTAAGCTTCTGTCACTCTAGCCACCCACTATAAGAGAATTATGAACGTATTGCAAACCCTACAGCGGGAATCCCTCACGCTTGCGCGACACGGAGGGCACCATAGGACAGCACCAAAATAAAACATACAACTCAAACCAATCATGATCATCAATCAACCCATAGGACAAAACGAATCTACTCAACCATCATAGGATGGCCACAAATCATTGGATAATAATATGTAGCATTAAGCACCATGTTTAAGTAGAGATTACAGCGGGGAGAAGAGGTGTTACACCGCTGCATAAAGTGAGAGAGAGTTGGTGTTGACGGCGGCGAAGTTGTTGGTGTAGATCGCCGTCACGATGGTTCCCCCGGCGGTGTTCCGGCGCCACCGGGAGAGAGGGGGAGAGAGCCTCCCTCCTTCTTCTTCTTGCTTGGTCTCCCCCTTAGATGGGAGGAGAGTTTTCCCTCTGGTCCATGGCCGCCATGGCTCCCGGCGGGGAGGAGCCCCTCCGAGATTGGATCTCTCTCTCTGTTCTCTTCTGTTTCGCGTTCTTGTTTTATTGCATTTGGACTTTGTTTGATATGGATTTTCTGTGAAACAAAAAATAAGCAGAAAACAGGAACTGGCACTCGGCACTGGATCAATATGTTAGTCCCAAAAATAATATAAAATGTTGTCAAAAATATGTGAAAGTTGTAAAATATTGGCATGAAACAATCAAAAATTATAGATACGATGGAGACGTATCAGGCGCGCGCTGTGAGTGGACTACAGAGGCGGGCGCCGTGAACACGTTCAGCGGTGTCGACACGATCGTGGTCGAGCACCTGGCGACCAGTGGCCCAGGAGCGTCCGCTGACGAGGGTGCGTCCCCTCCGCCATCGCCCACACCGCCAGCATCACCAGCAGCAACACCAGCACCACCCTCTCCACCGATGGCGAGCCCAACGGAGGTGGAGTTCGTGTCGCCTCCGTCGGCCTTCAGCGACATGCTAGACGCGTCCGACGACGCGGCGCGCGAGCACCGCTTCTGCACAATGGAGAATGTGCTGGACGCGGGAGCGGCGGAACCCGACGAGGAACTGCATCTTCTGGCCACAGAGGAGCCGGCATCATTCACAGAGGCGGAGCAGGCACTAGTGCAGAATCGGCCTATAGTGCCGGTTCATAAGGGCCTTTAGTCCCGGTTCAGGAACCGGCACTAAAGGGTGGGGACTAAAGCCCCCCCCCCCCCTTTAGTCCCGGTTCAACACGGCCCGGGACCAAAGGCCCACCACGTGGCACGAGCCGGCACCGGGGGCTGGGGGACCTTTAGTCCCGGTTGGTAACACCAACCGGGACTAAAAGGCACCACGTGGCACGAGCCCGCGCCGGGGGCTTGGTGGCCTTTAGTCCCGGTTGGTAATACCAACCGTGACTAAAAGGTATAGGGGTTTATGGTTTA
The DNA here is from genome assembly GCA_039707655.1 of Elymus sibiricus. Lineage (NCBI taxonomy): Eukaryota > Viridiplantae > Streptophyta > Magnoliopsida > Poales > Poaceae > Elymus > Elymus sibiricus. Next base: position 347,700,609 of record CM077664.1, read on the forward strand.
TTTTTCCTTTTAATTTTGTGTTTTCCATTTAATTCTTTTTCATTTCAAACATATTTTACGCTACTACATACTGTACACGTTATGCATATATATATATATATATATACTGTACACGTTATGCATATATACTCGAATAGAATTTCTCGTAGAATCGATCATATATCATCGAATTTTTCGTACGACCATTCATATACACATATATATATATATACAATTTGGTATATACAATTTCTCCTACAATTTGCGGATCATTACACATGCAGGCATTACAACTTGTAATGGTATTCTCCTTTGGGATCTATGACCTGGTCGAGCAAAAATCCCGCTATTTCCTCTTGAATTACTCGTACGCGATCCATTGGTAGGAGCTTGCCCCGCATCTCCCACAGCTTTAAAGAACGAGATCAAGATGAATATATTAGTTGTGTGTATATATATTAGATCATGATAAAAAAATTGTGGATAGTGTTCTGGCAAACGTACCCAAAGTTCTCTTGCAGATTTGTCCATTTCGGACGTCATCTTGCGAATGGTCTCGCAAACGTAGTATGCGCATAAATTATTCCCCGGTGCCTGGCTCAGCCACTTTACGAGAATAAAATTCAATCAGATAATAATTAATCAAGCATGATAATGGTATTGAAACTAGAATTAAAGAGATGCACGGACGTAGCTAGCTAGTACTCCCTCCGTCCGAAAAAGCTTGTCCCAAGCTTGTGCCTCAAATGGATGTATCTAGCACTAACTTGGTGCTAGATACATCCATTTGAGAGACAAGCTTTTTCGGACGGAGGGAGTACTACTTAATTACCTTGGGTCGCACCCATTTCAGCCGTTGTTCCCATTCGCCGGGGATCTCATTGATGAACTTTTGCCAAGCCCTGCCCGCCGGCAAAGAAAATGAATAAAGGAGTTATTAATTAGTTGATATCAGGAAATGAACTAAAGAGGCCGACATAGTGCGATAATGATTGAAATTACCTGTCGACCATCCCCTTCACGATTTCGTATTCGGATGGGTCTTTATATAGTGAGTCCAGTACTTGAACTTTTCCCTTGTCAACTTCAATGATTAACAAGATCCAGTGGAAACTGCATGCGCACATGTTTGTATAATTAAGCGGGCATGTGCATAACTCATCAACTACACTTATTAACATCTAGTAAGCAAAAATAGAATTTGTAGTACAAGATATAGTAACACTCACCCGAAGTTGTAAGGAAGTAGTATTTCTGGTCGGGAGTTTAGTCGCTTCAAAAACTCTAGCAAGCTGATCTCTGTGTCTTCTCTCGACCATTCAATTGACCATGTCTTTTGATTAATTGTATGTGGGTCAATGAACCCAATGCCATAGCGTCCAGCTTTTTCCATTTCATAAATCTTCATTCTGCATAATACCACAGAAAAGAATATAGTGAGGATAATTACAGGTAATGAACGAGCACAGCTAGCTAGAGACTTAAATTACAGAAAGAAATCACTTACAGACAATAGCAACTGACGATAGATTTGTCGAGTGCGTCTTGATTGAATAACTGAAACATCTCTTCGAACTCAACCCACAAATCTTTTGCATGGAAGTAATGCTTTTCCTTGACTTTCACCATGAGGGACTCTCGATCGGTCTTTGTTGCTTCATTCATGTACCACTTATGCAAATTGTACATTCTCGTTGGTAGAAGCGGGACCTGCTCAGGCTTGACCAGAGGTTGGCCGCGGACATATTTCCATTTTAGTTCCTCCTCTTTAAACACGGGGAGTTCCTCGATGCCTAGGAGTTGTTCAACAGTGAGACCGGCCTCTTTAGCCTGCCTTTTATGATCATCGGTTATTACCAGCTGATGGGCGGTACTCACATGTGTTTGTACAATGAGCGGGGGGATCGATTGCACTGCCTGTTCTCCCAGCTGGGGAACAGTTTTCCCGCTTTTTTTGCCAACTGCTTGGCTCGAGCTCGAGCTCGACTCCTTCTTTTGTTGTGCCTGATATGACTTCTTGATACAGCGCTCATAGTCTGAGTCTGTATGCTTGACAGCCGGTTGAGCATTATCAATAAAGTGTTGTATGACATCCTCAGGTACTTTCTCCTTTGGCGGCGGGGGCGGTTTCGGTCCAAAATGGGCCTTCAATTGGGCAGCCACTTCGGCTTTCCTTTCCTCCTCAGTCAGGTGGTAAGGCAATTTCGGAAGAGCCTTGAGGCTTGGACCATATTTGTATATCTTGCCTGTTGTACCGCTAGCCGCCTTAGCTGCGGCGCCTCTCTTCCGTTGTTGACTAGGCGGCGGAACCCGCTGAGGCGGCGGAGACGGCTGACGCGGTGCCGGACTTGGAGGAGGAGGAGTCGGCTGACGCGGTGCCGGACTTGGAGGAGGAGGAGTCGGCTGACGCGGTGTTGGACTTGGAGGAGGAGGAGTCGGCTGACGCGGTGCCGGACTTGGAGGAGGAGGAGTCGACTGACGCAGCGGCGGACTTGGAGGAGCAGGAGTCGGCTGACGCGGTGGCGGACTTGTTGCAGCAGGAGTCGGTGGCCTTCGAAAGACGATGCAATCCTTTTTCCATAGAATGATACGATGTATGGCCTCTCCAAGTGTGCTCTCCTCGTCACCTCCAGGAATGTCAATTTATAGCTCGTGATATCCTGACATCACTTCATCAACCCCGACACGAGCATAGCCAGCTGGAATCGGATTGCAATGGAAGGTTGCTTCAGGGGGATTTGTTAAAGCATAGCCGTCCGCCACCTTCATGGATAGGTTCTTCACTTTCATGTGTATCTCACAAGTAGTCCTATCTTTGATATCATCCACAGGGTGTCTAGCCAGCAGTGCATCATCGGCCGGGGTGGAACCCACACTGCTTCTCGGCATAGATGGGACGGTGCTATCCAATGCTGGATCGATCTGCTCCTGCTGCCGCTGAGACGCCCTTTCCTGGCTAAGTGAGTCGATCTGCTCCTGCTGCCGCCTGAAAGCGCGTTCCAACTCCAAGTGCCTTGATTCTAGGCCTTCAAGGCAGAGTGCTTCCTTCTTCCTGTGCTCCTCCTCCAGCTTCCTCTTCTGCTCCTCCTGCTGCTTCTTTCTCGCACGGCTTCTGTAATCGGCATTCCAATCCGCAAACCCCTCAAACCACGGAACAACACCTTTGCCTCGTGTTCTTCCCGGGTGTTCAGGATTCTTCAGGGCGCGCGTAAGCTCGTCGTTCTCTCTGTTGGGCGTGAACACCCCCGTTCGAGCTTGTTCTATTGCAACAAGTAAATCGTCCTAAGCTTTTTTAAGACTTTCCCGCTCCATAATCAGCCCTGTCTCTGGGTCCAACTTCCCCCCATGCGCATAAAACCAAGTCCTGCACCTGGGGGGCCAGTCCAATGTAACTGGAGTGACCCCTGCATCCATCATCTTTTGCTCAGCGAGATCCCACTTAGGCAGGGCCACCTGGTAGCCACCTGGCCCCAGAGTATGGTGCCACTTCTTTTTCGCAGCATTAAGCTTGTTTTGTCTCGACCGTTCCTGAGCTAGTTCCGATTCCTTGAACTTCACGAAATCGTCCCAGTGATCTTTTGCCTTCTCCAGTGTTCCATTGAATTCTGGAGTCTGCTTTCCTGCTTTGACGTACGCGGCCCATATATTTTTCTTGTGGTTGTTGAATGCTATCGCCATCTTCTTAAGAGCACTCTTCCTGACTTTCGCCAGATCTGCATCTGTCAAATGATCTGGTAGGGTGAAATGTGACATGAGCGATTCCCAAAGCAGATCTTTTGCTCTTTCGTCGACAAAAGTAACTCCTGGATCTCCCTTTGCTGGCTTTTTCCATTCTTGAACGGAGATCGGGATTTGGTCCCTGACCATAACTCCGCATTGACGAGTGAACTTGGTCGCATTCTTCTTAGGTTCAAGCGGTTCGCCATTTGACTTGATGGCATCGATGTTGTACTTTACGCCAGCCTGCAACCTTTTGGTCGGGCCTCGAACTGCCCTGCCGCTTGTAGAAGATTTGCTCGATCCGGAGGGCTAATTAAAAGAAGAAAGATCGATTCGTTAATATATACAAATCAATTAATACATGTAATGATCACCGGATGGCTTATATAATAAATATACCTCGGCGGTGTTTGTTATTAGAAGAACATTTCCTTCGTCATCATTGTTGTCGCCTTCATCTATTCGTTCGTCTTCATCAAACATCATCATACCCTCACCCGTAGTGTTCAGATATTGCGAGCCATCATCATGATCATCTGGGCTCGGGGAGCGTATGATGTCGAACAGAGCCTCTTCTCCTTCTCTGCCGGTATTGTCCATAGCTTTTATTTAACTAATCCAGAAGAAAGATAAAACAATTTAGTATTCAAATTAGAATGCATGCAATCAATAAGGAAAAACTGAATCATAGTAGATAATATGCATCTCGAATAATCCAGATAATATGCATCATCGAATATAATCTCGAATACATCGTCTCGAATATTATCGAATAATATAATCTCGAATACATCGTCTCGAATATAATCTCGAATACATCTCGAGTATTATCACTAATACATCTCGAATATTATCATATATATAACATCACTAGCTAATACAGATCGAATATTATCGAAGAATCTAGTTCACTCGCGGTTCCTGAGGCACGGGCGGTGGACACCCAAAGAGAAGGAACCATCACAGGATCATAGGTCGGGTGAGATCCCTGAAGAACCTGCCAGGTATTGGAGAACCTGACGTCCAACGCATCCATGTAGCGACGGACGTGCTCGTCCTCCTCCCTGACATGGCGACGTACCACCTCCGGTGGGGCCGGCTGCCTCCGCACTGAAAGTGGCCCACGCGAACGCCACCAAAGAAGCTCCGGGTCGACGACGGGACCCGGGGCCGGGTTCCTCACCAAGCTGTGCGCCCCTGAAGGTAGCACCTCCCAGTGCCAGCCCGGCGGAGCCCAGTCCCGAACGTGGTGCCTCTGAAGCAGGACGTCGTCGCGAACGAGTCGACGACGAGGATGCGGGCCGGGCATCGTCGACGCCAAAAATGTTTCTATGCAAATTTAAGATTTTTTTAAATGCTTGATTATGATTTTCGTAATTCTTGTTCACTTGATTTTGCAAATACATGACAAATTTTTGCAAATACAACATTAAGATATTAACATTAAAACACATGGTCAACTTTCTATGCAAATTTTTTCTATGCTTGATCAAAATTCCTTCTATATATACTATGATACAACATTAAAAGTATAAAAAACTAAAAAACATTCATCTAACATTTCTATATCTAACATTCATCTAACATTTCTATAACTAAAAGTATAAAAAACTAAAAAACATTCATCTCTAACATTTCTATAACTAAAAAACAGAAAAACAGAAAAGAATTACATATCCATATCTAACAAAAATTACATATCTATTCTATCACCATTTCTATGAACATATCTAACATTCATCTAACAGTTCCAAAAAAATGAAAAAAAAGGAAAAAAAAGAGGGCTCACAGCGAGGAGGAGGAGGGGATCGGGGTGGGCAGGGCGTCGGCGAGGAGCGGGGGCGGCGAGGGCTCGAAGAGGAGGGCCGGCGAGGAGGTCCGGCCGTCGACGAGGATCGGTGGCGCGGCGCGCGATGCTCGGGGAGGCGCGGGCGGTGTCGGGGCTCGGGGAGGGGGCGCGGGCGGCGTCGGGGATCGGGGAGGAGGCGCGGGCGGCCGGCGTCGGGGGCGGCGACGAGCTCCAGCGTCGGGGGAGGCGAGACGGCGTCGGGGGAGGCGACGGCGGCAGCCTGGCGGCGTCCTCTGTAGTGGTCGGCGTCGAGAGAAGCAGAGAACTCTGAAAATTTTCAAGTGCTGTATATATATGCGGAGACCTTTAGTCCCGGTTGGAGCCACCAACCGGGACTAAAGGTGAATTTTCACCAAGCCAAGCGGCGGGAAGCCAGGCCTTTAGTCCTGGTTGGTGGCTCCAACCGCGACTAAAGGGGGGCCTTTAGTCCCGGTTGGAGCCACCAACCGGGACTAAAGGTCTGGTGCTTGCGCAGGCGCGGTGCAGGGCAAGTTTAGTCCCACCTCGCTTGGCGAGAGGCGCCCGCACCAGTTTATAAGCCCCGCCGCGGCATCTCCCTCGAGCTCCTCTCTAAAGCAGGCCTTGTGGGCCTACCGAACCTGTCATGCCCTGTGGTCCCTACTGGGCCGTGCGGGCCTGCATCCTGGCCCAACTAGTAGTTGGGTTTCTAGTCGTATGCAGGCCGTGGCGGCCTAGTAGGCGGGCTTTTTTAATTTATTTATTTTCCAGTTTTTTTTTTGTTTTCTGCTTTATTTATTTTCTTTTGTTTCTGAGTTGTTTTTTATTTATTTATTAGAGTTTTTGAGTGAATCTTTTTGCTTTAGGTCACAAAAATTATAAACTTTCTGTTAGTGCCAGTAGTTTTCAAATGTGAATAGTTTAAATTTGAATTATTTGAAATTTGTGTGAATCACTAGTTTGTGAATAACTTTACTTTAAAAATAGATTTTTGAGTGATTCTTTTTCCTGCTGTTTAATATTAGTGTGTTTTATCATTATATTCAATTTGGTTATTTTTATGTTATTTTAAATGGGTGTTTTAAGTTAAAAAAATGAAATGCCTTTGTAAGAGATGAGTTTTCGTCCGAAAGCCTGATACTTTGAAAGAGATTGTCCAGTTTGTACACGAAGTGCATCCAGTTTTTGCCGTAACCCTCTCAACTTTTTAGCACATGCTATGTGGGTGAAATGACGATACCATGCCAAGTTTCAACCTTTTCAGAGTTCATTTGTAGTGCTTTTCAATTTCAGGATCATTTAGCTCAAAAAAATCATGTAATTGCATGAAAAATAGCGAATGAAGTCAGAAAGGGTTGAAAATTGATGATGTGGCTTTGAATGCTGCATGTTGAACTCACAAAATGTCTGGAGTTGAAATAAGTTTAAAAAAAATGAAATGCCTTTGTAAGAGATGAGTTTTCGTCCGAAAGCCTGATACTTCGAAAGAGATTGTCCAGTTTGTACACGAAGTGCATCCAGTTTTTGCCGTAACCCTCTCAACTTTTTAGCACATACTATGTGGGTGAAATGATGATACCATGCCAACTTTCAACCTTTTCAGAGTTCATTTGTAGTGCTTTTCAATTTCAGCGTCATTTAGCTCAAAAAAATCAGTAAATGCATGAAAAATAGCGAATGAAGTCAGAAAGGGTTGAAAATTGATGATGTGGCTTTGAATGGTGCATGTTGAACTCACAAAATGTCTGGAGTTGAAATAAGTTTTAAAAAAATGAAATGCCTTTGTAACAGATGAGTTTTCGTCTGACAGCCTGATACTTCGAAAGAGATTGTCCAGTTTGTACACGAAGTGCATCCAGTTTTTGCCGTAACCCTCTCAACTTTTTAGCACATACTATGTGGGTGAAATGATGATACCATGCCAACTTTCAACCTTTTCAGAGTTCATTTGTAGTGCTTTTCAATTTCAGCGTCATTTAGCTCAAAAAATCAGTAAATGCATGAAAAATAGCGAATGAAGTCAGAAAGGGTTGAAAATTGATGATGTGGCTTTGAATGGTGCATGTTGAAATCACAAAAAGTCTGGAGTTGAAATAAGTTTAAAAAAATGAAATGCCTTTGTAACAGATGAGTTTTCGTCCGAAAGCCTGATACTTCGAAAGAGATTGTCCAGTTTGTACACGAAGTGCATCCAGTTTTAACCCTCTCAACTTTTTAGCACATGCTATGTGGGTGAAATGATGATACCATGCCAACTTTCAACCTTTTCAGAGTTCATTTGTAGTGCTTTTCAATTTCAACGTCATTTAGCTCAAAAAAATCAGTAAATGCATCAAAAATAGCGAATGAAGTAAGAAAGGGTTGAAAATTGATGATGTGGCTTTCAAATGCCTTAAATATATATTTCTTCGCCTTTCAAATGCCAAAACACATATATACCCTAACTATTACAAAGATTCCATCCGATTTGTCCGAAGTGGGACTTTCGAGATAAGTCCGAAAACTCACTAGAGAAGAAAGTGATGACGGTGAAGCCGGTCACATCCCAGAGTGGGATCTTTGGGTATAAAACTTTTTCTTCGCGTGTGTCCCTTTGCGCCGTAACCATGGACAATCTTCATCATTTAACAGGATGCTTGGGTCAATCTTCACTGTGAAGGGAGCAATTTCATGAAACTTTTCATAATCTTCTGACATGTCTGTCTTGTCCTCCACTCCCACGGTATTTCTTTTCCCTGAAAGACCTATGTGGCGCTTTGGCTCATCGTATGATGTATTCGCTTCCTTATCTTTTCTTTTTCTCGGCTTGGTAGACATGTCCTTCACATAGAAAACCTGCGCCACATCATTGGCTAGGACGAATGGTTCGTCTGCGTACCCAAGATTGTTGAGATCCACTGTTGTCATTCTGTACTGCGGGTCTTCCTTTACCCCGCCTCCTGTCAGATTGACCCATTTGCACCGAAACAAAGGGACCTTCAAACCACGTCCATAGTCAAGTTCCCATATCTCCTCTATGTAACCATAATATGTGTCCTTTGGCCTATTGGTGTTTGCTGCATCAAAGCGGACACCACTGTTTTGGTTGGTGCTCTTTTTATCTTGGGCGATCATGTAAAATGTGCTCCCATTTATCTCGTACCCTTTGAAAGTCAATATAGTCGAAGATGGTAACTTGGACAGCAAGTACAGCTCATCTGCAACAGTGTCGTCATGCATGAGACGTGTCTGCAACCAACCGGCGAAAGTCCCCGTTTGTTCATGTGTAATCCAGTCGTCAGACTGCTCCGGGTGTTTGGAGCGTAGAATATTCTTGTGTTCGTCGATATACGGAGCCACCAAGGCGGAACTTTGTAGAACTGTGTAGTGTGCTTGCGCCCAAGAATGCCCGTCCATACATATTACTTGGTCCTTTCCTAGCGTGCCTTTTCCACCCAGTCTGCCCTCATGCCGCAATTCAGGAACACCAATCGGCTTAAGGTCAGGAATAAAGTCAACACAAAACTCAATGACCTCCTCTGTTTCATGGCCCTTGGAGATGCTTCCTTCTGGCCTAGCACGGTTATGAACATATTTCTTTAAGACTCCCATGAACCTCTCAAAGGGGAACATATTGTGTAGAAATACAGGACCCAGAATGGCAATCTCTTCGACTAGGTGAACTAGGACGTGCGTCATGATATTGAAGAAGGATGGTGGGAACACCAACTCGAAACTGACAAGACATTGCACCAAATCATTCTCTAACCTTGGTATGATTTCTGGATCGATTACCTTCTGAGAGATTGCATTGAGGAATGCACATAGCTTCACAATGGCTAATCGAACGTTTTCCGGTAGAAGCCCCCTCAATGCAACCGGAAGCAGTTGCGTCATAATCACGTGGCAGTCATGAGACTTTAGGTTCTGGAACTTTTTCTCTGCCATATTTATTATTCCCTTTATATTCGACGAGAAGCCAGACGGGACCTTCATGCTGAGCAGGCATTCGAAGAAGATTTCCTTCTCTTCTTTGGTAAGAGCGTAGCTGGCATGACCCTGATACTGCTTTGGATCCATGCCGTCTTTTCCGTGCATACGTTGCTGGTCCTCCCGTGCCTCCGGTGTATCTTTTGTCTTCCCATACACACCCAAGAAGCCTAGCAGGTTCACGCAAAGATTCTTCGTCACGTGCATCACGTCGATTGCAGAGCGGACCTCTAGGTCTTTCCAATAGGGTAGGTCCCAAAATATAGATTTCTTCTTCCACATGGGTGCGCGTCCCTCAGCGTCATTCGGAACAGATTGTCCGCCAGGACCCTTTCCAAAGATTACTTTTAAATCCTTGACCATATCAAGTATATCATCACCAGTACGGTGGCGAGGCTTCTTCCGGTGATCTGCCTCACCTTTGAAATGCTTGCCTTTCTTTCTTACGGGATGCCTGCTCGGAAGAAATCGACGATGTCCCAGGTACACATTCTTCTTACATTTATCCAAATATATACTGTCGGTATCATCTAAACAGTGCGTGCATGCGTGGTATCCCTTGTTTGTCTGTCCTGAAAGGTTACTGAGAGCAGGCCAATCATTGATGGTTACAAACAGCAACGCTCGCAGGTCAAATTCCTGCTGTTTGTGCTCATCCCACGCACGTACACCTTCTATACTCCACAGCTCTAAAAGTTCTTCAACTAACGGCCTTAGGTACACATCAATGTCGTTGTCGGGTTGCTTGGGGCCTTGGATGAGCACTGGCATCATAATGAACTTCCGCTTCATGCACAACCAAGGAGGAAGGTTAGAGATACATAGAGTCACAGGCCATGTGCTATGATTGCTGCTCTGCTCCCCAAAAGGATTAATGCCATTTGCACTTAAACCAAACCATACGTTCCTTGCGTCATCTGCAAAGTCCTTCCACTTTCTCTCGATTTTTCTCCACTGCGATCCGTCAGCGGGTACTCTCAACTTCCCGTCTTTCTTACGGTCTTCTTTGTGCCATCGCATCAACTTGGCATGCTCTTTATTTTGGAACAAACGTTTCAACCGTGGTATTATAGGAGCATACCACACCACCTTGGCAGGAATCTTCTTCCTGGGGCGCTCGCCCTCAACATCACCAGGGTCATCGTGGCTGATCTTATAGCGCAATGCACCGCATACCGGGCATGCATTCAAATCCTCGTACTCACCGCGGTAGAGGATGCAGTCATTAGGGCTTGCATGTATCTTCTGCACCTCTAATCCTAGAGGGCAGACATCCTTCTTTGCTTCGTACGTACTGTCGGGCAATTCGTTGTCCTTTGGAAGCTTCTTCTTTAACATTATCAGCAACTTTTCAAATCCCTTGTCAGATACACCATTCTCTGCCTTCCATTGCAGCAATTCCAGTGTGGTACCCAGCTTTTTCTTGTCATCTTCGCAATTTGGGTACAACAATTTCTTGTGATCCTCTAACATGCGCTGCAACTTCAGCTTCTCCTTTTCACTTGCGCAGTTTCTCTTTGCATCGGCAATGGCCCGACCAAGATCATCAGCGGGCTCATCAGATGCCTCTTCCCGCATTGCCGGCTCAGCTTCTTCCCCCATTGTTGTACCATCGTATTCAGGGAACCCATGGCCAGGATAGCTGTCGTCATCCTCTTCTTGTTCATTCTCTTTCATTAGGACCCCTCTTTCTCCGTGCTTGGTCCAACAGTTATAGCCGGACATGAAACCGGACTCAAACAGGTGGACGTCAATGGTTCTTGAGTTAGAGTAATTTCGATCATTCTTACAGCCAGCACATGGACAATACATAAAACCATCCGCCCGCTTGTTTGCCTCAGCCGCAACCAGAAAAGTACGCACGCCATTAATAAACTGGGGAGAGCATCGGTCATCGTACATCCATTGCCGGCTCATCTTCATTACACAACACCGAAAAGACCAAATTAATACAAGTTCATACATAAAGTTCATACACACTTGTTCTCATAAAACAACATACAAACTCTCTAGCTAAAGCATTTAAATGCAACAACAAATGCAATCAAGATCGCAACTAAGGTAACAATTGATCCAACAGCATAGTGATACCAAGCCTCACTATCAATGGCATATTTTTTAAATTTTCTAATCTTCAAGCGCATTGCATCCATCTTGATCTTGAGATCATCGACGACATCGGCAACATACAACTCCAGTTTCATCTTCTCTTCTTCAATTCTTTTCAATTTTTCTTTCAAATACTCGTTTTCTTTTTCAACTAAATTTAACTTCTCGACAAGAGGGTCGGTTGCAATTTCCGGTTCACATACCTCCTAGATAAAAATATCTATGTCAACTTGATGGGCATAATTGTCATAAACGCGAAATGCAACAAATAGTTATAAAAGAGAATATATATACCACATCCGAATCATAAACCGGACGAGGGCCGACGGGGACGGATATCAAAGTCATGGCACTATGTATAACAAACAATCATACATGTAAGAAAATTATACAAGTAACTATCTAAATCATACAAATAAGATTTTTTTTATAAAAAGGATAAGAACAAGAGGCTCACCAAGGTGGTGCCGGCGACGGGACGGTGCGGGCGATCGACGGTGGTTAGGACGGGGACGGGAAGGCACTAAGTAAACCACACCTACACATCCAAACTAAGAAGTTAATTTGAGCTCAAATTGCATATAAATCAAATAAACCACCACATATAAATACTCCCAAACTAAAACCCACAAATCACTATACTTATAGAGCATTGCAAGAGCTAATCTAGCAATGAGAGATGAAAGGACAAAGTTGCTAACCTTTGTGAACACTTGGATGGATGGGGTGCCTCCAAATCTTGACAAATTTTGACAAAAATGGAGGATGAGCTCGAGGAAGAGGGGAAGAACAGAGAGGAGAGGAAAGGGGAAGAACAGAGGGCTAGGGCTGGACGAAGGGTTTATATAGCAGCATCTTTAGTCCTGGTTCGTTACACAAACCGGGACTAAAGGTTAGCCTCTAGTACCGGTTCGTGACACAAACCGGGACTAAAGGTGATCGTGGGGCCCCAGCCTGGCCCTCGCACGCCACCACCCCTTTAGTCCCGGTTCGTGTCACGAACCGGTACTAAAGGTTCAACACGAACCGGGACTAATGATGCCTGCCCCCCTAGCCGTTGGAACCGGGACTAATGGTCACATTAGTACCGGTCCGATTCCAAACCGGGACTAATGGGGCTCACGTAAAGTCCTTTTTCTACTAGTGAGGACTCGAGTTGGCGGCAAGCCATGGTCGAGGAGATGACCTCAATCGAAGACAACAAGACGTGGCACCTCACCACGCTCCTGCCAGGGCACCGTGCGATCGGCCTGAAGTGGGTCTTCAAGATCAAGAAGGACGCGCAAGGGGCGGTGATCAAGCACAAGGCACGGCTGGTGGCAAAAGGGTACGTCCAGCAGCACGGGATCGACTACGACGAGGTCTTCGCGCCGGTGGCGCGCCTCGAGTCAGTGCTCGTGGCGAATGCAGGCTGGGCTCGTGGTGAAGTCCGCTTTCCTGAATGGGGAGCTGGAGGAAGAAGTGTACGTGCAGCAGCCGCCCGGTTTCGTCGTCGCCGGCAAGGAACACCTCGTATTGCGCCTGGACAAGGCTCTGTATGGTCTCAAACAGGCACCCAGGGCCTGGAACACCAAGCTGGACACCTGTCTGGGGGAGCTGGGCTTCACCCGCTGCCCGTCAGAGCACGCCGTGTACGCGCGGGGCACGGCGACCTCGCGTCTCATTGTCGGCGTGTACGTGGACGATCTGGTGATCACCGGGTCAGATGCCGCCGAGATCGACAAGTTCAAGGGTGAGATGCAGAATCTTTTCAAGATGGCTGATCTGGGATTACTGAGCTTCTACCTAGGATTGAGGTGAAGCAGAGCGCGAGTGGCATCGTCATCACGCAGAGCGCGTACGCGCGGAAACTTCTGGAGAAGAGCGGGATGGCAGGGTGCAAGGCGTGCCACACGCCGATGGAGCCGCGTTTCAAGCTGTCGAGGGAGAGCACAGCGCCGGCCGTCGACGCAACTAAGTACCGCAGCATCGTCGGGAGCTTGCGGTACCTGGTGCACACGCGCCCTGACCTGACTTTCTCTGTCGGGTACGTGTCTCGGTTCATGGAGGTGCCAACGGAGGAACACCGCACAGCTGTCAAGCACATTTTGAGGTACATCGCCGGCACACTCCGGCTGGGCTGCAAGTACACCAAGGGAGAGAGCTCTGCCCAGCTCGTTGGATACAGCGACAGTGACCTGGGCGGCGACGTCGACACCCGCAAGAGCACCACCGGCACTCTGTTCCTCCTGGGTGGCGGTGCGGTGACTTGGCAGTCTCAGAAGCAGAAAATCGTGGCTCTCTCGAGCTGCGAATCGGAGTACGTTGCCGCAACCATGGTGGCTTGCCAGGGCATCTGGCTCTTGCGTCTGCTCGGCGAGTTCAGAGAGACAAAGGCAGAAGTGGTGACACTCAGGGTGGACAACAAATCAGCAATTTCGTTGGCCAAAAATCCTGTGATGCACGACAGATCGAAGCACATCGAGCTCAGATATCACTTCATCAGAGATTGCGTGGAGACGAAGAAGATCGAGCTCGAGTATGTGGCAACAGAGTTGCAGCTCGCGGACATGCTCACGAAGCCTCTTGGCCGCGTTCGACTGCAGCAGCTGCGATCGAGCATCGGCATGATCGAGCTGGCCACCTGAACCTTCAGTTTAGGGGGTGATTGTCAGGGTAAACTTCAGCTTCAGTTACAGCAGGGTTTTAGGTGTCGAACAGTTTCAGTTTCGACAGTAGCTAGGTTTCTTCAGTTTCGTCAGTTAATAACCGAGCTGCGACTCGGCAGTAGTTAGCTAGGATTGCGGCGCCTTGACCCGATCGTGGGATGGCACGACTGAACGGTCACGGCGCCATGACAGGCGACGAGTGGGGAGTGTTGGGATGGCAGCACTCGCGACCTGTTCGTGCCCCGTTTTTCTCGTTTTCAGTTAGAGTTTGCAACGACTGAATAAAAGGAAAGAGCAGAAAAGTTGCAGTAAGTTCGCAGCGCAAAACATCTTGTTCTCCCTCTCGCTCACTCTCTTGCACAGCTCCGGTGATCGTCGGAGTTACATCAGGGCAGGGTCCGTCTGACAGATACCGCCGGTTCATCGAGGCTGACGCCTTGCAGGGCTACCTGGGTGACCAGGATCGATTCAGAGTCAGGTGCAATATCCTCCTCTACGGCATTTGCGCTGAACCCGCTCTCGCCCCGCGGCCCGTCGTCGTGCCACCGTCCGACCTAAACCGGCAGCTCCTTGCCCTCCTCAGGGGCGGACGGGGAGGGGACGTGGTGTTCTCGGTCGGCGGCGAGCTGTTCGTGGCGCACAAGTACATGGTCGCCGCTCGGTCCTCGGTGTTCATGGCAGAGCTCTTCGGCCCGACCTTTCAGCCGGAGAACGGCGCCGCAACGCGTGTGGTGCAGGTCAACGACATGGACCCGAGAGTCTTCCATGCCATGCTCGAGTTCATCTACACGGACGCACTGCCTGCCAACGTCGATGATACGGTGGAAATGGCCCAACACCTCCTCGTGGCGGCCGACAGGTATGATATACAGAGGCTGAAGTTGATCTGCGAGGAGATGTTGTGTGACAACATTGACACGCGCACGGCGGCGACCACCCTGACACTGGCCGAGCAGCATGGTTGCCCCGGGCTCAAGGAGGCGTGCATGTACTTCCTCGCGTCACCGGGCAACCTAGAGGCCGTCATGGCGAGCGACGGCTTTCCGCACCTAACGGAGAGCTGCCCCGCCCTCCACAGGGCCATCATCGACCAGGCCGCCGTCTCCGGCTCCCACGTTCTTAAGATAGTCGGCTACTCAGAGACCAAAACGCTCGGCTACGGCAATTGCATCACGTCCACGGTGTTCGTCGTCGGAGGCCGGCGCTGGTGCTTGGAGTACTACCCCGACGGCCATAGCTCGGAACACGCCGGGTGGATATCCATCTTTGTCAGGCTCCATCGCTCCGACGCCATTCGAGCCACCACCGCCAAAGCGCGGTACGAGATCAGTTTGCTTGCCCTCGACGGGAAACCGGTGGCGTCGTGCAGAATCGCTAGCAAGGCACAATGCAAGTTCTCCGGCAAAAGAAAACGGGGTGGTGAACTTGTAGAGAGGAAGATCTTGGAGGAATCGGGCTACGTGAAAGGCGATGCTTTTAGTATCAGGTGTGATATCACCATGGCAAAGTAGGGAGGTGTTGAGTGGAGACCAGAGAAATAGCTAGCAAATAGTACAATCTTGTGATGTTTGCTTTGCTGAATAAGAGAGGGTTCTAGTGCTCAATAGCATGTATTGTTCAGAAATGGTCTTTGTGAGTGGTGATCCAATCGACCAATCCAATACCAAGTACACTAATATGGTGTACAACTAGTGTCCTATTTCTTTCGTTTAATATGAGTGTACTTATAATGTAATGAATGAAAAAATAATGTCCACCGAAACATTAAAATCTATTTTAGTTCTCACCAAGCATTTCCAAATGGGGAAATGATTGGGTTTATCTCACTGAAGACGAAACATTTTGACTGTCGTACGAATATTACACCACAACTCATGTCACATATTTCCCCTGTTTATGAGCTTAAATAAAGTTACCTAGTAGGCACTTTTTCACAAAAATAAAATGAAAAAGCAAGGCACTTATTATATATTTCAAGATCTTTTATCCCCAAACCGCCTTGGTCCTTTGACCTGCAAAGTGACATTTCTAACTGTCATGGCCTCACCGACCGCCTCTCCGACCATTCCTGGTCTCATCGCTGCCTATCTCCACCTCCCAAGCCCCCTCCCACCACCTATTCAGACCTCGCGGATGCCAGCACGCCTCCTCGATCTTGCGCCTGACCACTACCAACTCCTAAGCCTCCTCGCGCGCCACGACGCATCTCTCAAAGGCTCCTGGCCACCTCCCGAGCTGAGTCGTGGCCTCAAGTGACGGTTAGGACAATCACATAGTGCCCCCTCCCCCCCCCCCCCCCCCCCCCCCCGGCGCGGCATTTGTGATGAGATCCCGCCGTCCACCACGCTCTCTGCCCTACGACACACACAAGTGTTCTATGGAATGGTAGCAGCCACATTTTTTATTTTTGTGTAATAATGTGGAAAATTGTTGAAATGTTTTTTTATACAATTGGAGGCACAAATTAATAAAGAAATTTGTAGGGATTAAATTTGGAGAATCGGTTAGATTGTAGGCTCAGTCAAAATCTGATTCTTTTGAGACATAGTTTTGGGGACCTAAGTTTTGGGGATGGATTAGACACATCGTGTTGGCTCAGTCAATTGTACGTCCCTTGTCTTTATTTCAAAAATAAAATTATACGATTGTCTTGCAATTATCGCTGATCTTATGGGATCAGATTAGTGCCGTTAATTAATTGATTTTGTGTTTATCGTGATTTATTTGTAACCTAATACCCTACGTCTACCGGTACCTAGCAGAACTGCTCAACTTTCCGCTTTCATGACAAATGATTTACCAGTGAATACACGCAAAGGTCATCTCAAAAACAAAAAAAAAGAATACACGCAAAGGTGTCAAGAATCTCGAAGCAAACCCTGAATGGTTGATGCTTCGCCGCTACGTAGCGGTTCCATCCGAAAAACTATTTTGCACATTTTCTACTTGATCTAGGTGTTGCCGCTGTTGGGCTAAGTCCCTCCACATGGAGGTGTGTTGGCAGCCCAACATCAGCCCACACAAGTCCAACACATATGAACCGTTGATCTGTTCTGCATCCAACGGTTGTGAGTGCTTCCTGGTGAAGGGAGTACAGAAGAAAACCCTAGCCACTCCACCCCTTGCTGGTGGTGGCTGCCATTCGTGAGAGTGAGAGAGAACACACAAGGGAGAAAACACAACCTATGAGAGAGAGGAAGAAGAAGCAGAGGTTCTGCCCAGATTTGCTGCATCTGACTAGACAGTGTTCAAGCTGGTGATTGGAGGCTCAAACGTGCTTGGATCGACCCCAAACTTGGTGAGCTCATTCCTTACTTTGAGTACTTCGATCTGGTTAGCTGGTTTGAGGATTGGGTCAGTGGAGCATCAGATTTGAGAGTGGTTTTGTCAGCTCTAACTGCTGCAGTTCCAGAACAAAGTAGTTTTGGGAGACGAACAGTTTGGGTAGGCAAACGGTGTCCGATTGGGCCGAAATTTTGAGGGGATCTCAAGAACTCGTGTGTCTACTTGTATGCCAAATTTGGTGATGTTTGGTTCAGCGGTTTAAGAGCAGTTTGTAAAACACTGAAGGGGACAGAAGCTGTGTGTACTCTGCGTTGCTGAAATCTTGCCTCTTGTGGTTGTTGTTGCTGTTGCCGGTTGGCAACGTGAAGAGTGTGTTATAAATCTCTCTAGAGGTTCTAGAGAAGACTTTGTACTCATCATTCTCATAGTAAAGTTCGTGGACCGGTCGGTCCACAGCCGTGGTTTTTTACTCCTCAAGTTGAGGAGGTTTTTCCACGTTAAATCCTGTGTCACATGTGCATGTTGTTTGTATTATTCCGCTGCTTACTTGTTGGTTGAAGCTGTCCTCAAAGTTCATCACAAGTGGAGGGGGCTGTGTAGTGTGCATATTTGCCGTGTCGGTGAATTTGTGCAACTCATTGTAGATGTCCAGCCCCCAACAAAGTGGTATCAGAGCCTTGGTTTGCTTGTGCAAGTTGCTGAGTTTCTTGTGGTGAAAGATGGAAGTGAATACCAGCAGGATGATATCTTTGAATGGTATAAATTATCAAGCATGGAAGGGCGAGATGGAGGACTTGTTATATGTCAAAGAATACTGGAAGCCAGTGTTCTCCACTGAGATGCCGGAGGGCATTGAGGAAGATCAGTGGAAGGTACTTCATCGCCAAGCTTGTGGGTTTATTCGGCAATGGGTCAATGACAATGTTTTGAACCATATCATTGATGAGACACATGCACGCACCTTATGGTAGAAATTGGAAGAGTTGTTTGCCCAAAAAGAAGGTACGAACAAGATGTTCTTGATCAAACAATTGATGTGTTTGAGGTACAAAGAGGGCATTCCAAGGCATTATAAATCAGCTTTCTTCAATGGGAATTACATTTGAAGATGAAGTGAGAGCTTTGCTTCTACTAGGCTCATTACCGGACAGCTGGGAGACCTTTAAGGTCACGGTTTGCAATTCAGCACCTAATGGAGTTGTTACTTGGAATCTTGTGAAAACCAGGGTACTAAATGAAGAGTCCAGAAAGGTGGCTGAAGCTAGTTCTTCCTCACATTCAGAGGTGCTGGTCACTCAGTCCAGGGGGAGAAGCAAGAGCAGAAGTCTAGGTAAAGGGGCAGAAAGAGGTAGGAGCAAATCAAGAGGCAAGTATGCTGATTATGAGTGCCATCACTGCCATCAGAAGGGCCACATTAAGTGGCAATGTGACAAGTGGAAGAAAGACAAAAAGAAAAAGAAGAAGCAAGATCAGAAGCAAGCTGACAGTGATAGTGACACAGAGGGCAACCGAGTTACTGCAGTAGAAGAGGACATCATGCTTGTTATGCATGAAGAAAATAAGGGCAGATTTGGTTCCACTGTTGAGGAGAAGATCACTGTTGTTTCTGATGAAACCGTCAACCTTGTGGATGGTGACGAGATGATTTGGATACCGGACAGCGGTGCTACCATTCATGCTACATCTCGCAGAGAGCTCTTCACTAACTATATATCAAGCGATTTTGGTGTTGTGAAGATGGGGAACAATGACAGAGCAACCATCATTGGGAAAGGAGATGTGCATTTGGAGACCGCAAATGGTACAAGGTTAGTCCTCAAGTCTGTGAGGCATGTTGAGGCACTTCGTCTCAATATTATCTTAGTTGGTTTGCTTGATGGAGATGATTACTTGAGCAGTTTTGGAAAAGGACAGTACAAGCTCACCAAACGCAACATGGTTGTTGCAAGAGGTAAAATGGTCTCAGTTTTGTATCATGTTCATGCTAAGCTCTTTAGTGCTTCTGTCAGTGCACTAGAGAAGGATGATCATTGTGCTCTATGGCACAAGAGACTTGGGCACATGAGTGAGAAGGGAATGACAGTGCTAGTGAAGAAAAATTTGTTGAAGGGTGTGAAAGGAGTTCACATCAAGAAATGTTCAGATTGCCTAGCAGGGAAGCAACACAGAGTTGCCTTCAAGACTCTACCTCCTCACAAGAAGCCTGAGAAGCTGGACTTGATACATTCCGATGTTTGCAAAATGTTGGTAAGATCTCTTGGTGGTGCTAAGTACTTTGTGACTTTATTGATGACTTTTCCAGGAAAGTTTGGGCCTTCACTTTGAGGACCAAAGATCAAGTACTAGGTGTATTCAAGCAATTCCAAGCCTCGGTTGAGAGAGAAACTGAGAAGAAGATCAAGTGCATTCGCACTGATAATGGAGGAGAGTACATTGGGCCATTTGATGCATATTGCAAGCAGCAAGGTATTAGGCATCAATTTACTCCCTCGAAGACACCACAGCTGCTGAGAGGATGAACAGGACAATTGTGGAGAGAGTTAGATGCTTGTTGTCAAGTGCAAAGCTACGTAAACACTTTTGGGGTGAGGCTTTGATGACTGCAGTTTATCTTATTAATCTCTCACCAAGTTATCCTTTGCTTCCTAACAGGGTTTGGTATGACAAGGACATCTCATATGACCACCTGAAGGTTTTTGGGTGCAAGGCCTTTGTTCATATTCCTCAAGATGAAAGGTCAAAACTTGATTCGAAGACACGACAATGCATCTTTCTTGGCTATGGAGGTGATGAGTTTGGCTACAAGCTATTTGACCCTATAGCAAGGAAAGTTGTGAGAAGTCATGATGTTGTGTTTGTAGAATACCAAACAATTGAGGATATATTGAAGACAAAGGGGCAGGTTCCTCCTCAGCAGCAGCAAGACATGATTGATTCTGACCTAGTTCCTGCAGCTCCAGCTCCTGTGCAAGTTGAAGCAGATGCAGAAGATGTACAAGATGATGTACATGGTGGTGCAGGTGAAGAAGATGCTCCCCAGCAGCAGCAAGAGTATGATGCTGAAGTTGATGATCCGGATCAGCAGGAAGCACCAGCACCAGAAAGTCCACCAGCTGCTCCACTCAGAAGATCCAACAGGGGTCGAATTCCTTCCAGCAGGTATCCCTCAGATCAATACGTGGTGTTATTATCTGACGGTTTAGAACCTGAATGCTTTGCAGATGCAATGGAAGATGAGCACATGAAGGAGTGGAAAAATGCTATGCAAGAAGAGATGGATTCCTTGCATAAGAATCATACTTATGAGTTGGTGAAGTTGCCCAAGGACAAGAAAATTTTGAAGAACAAGTGGGTCTACAGAATCAAACAAGAAGAGCACACATCACATCCAAGGTACAAGGCCAGGCTGGATGTAAAAGGATTCGGCCAGAGAAAAGGCATTGACTATGATGAGATCTTTTCTCCGGTTGTGAAGATGACATCCATAAGAGTAATCCTTGGCATGGCAGCAAGTCTCAACTTGGAGGTTGAGCAAATGGATGTGAAGACTGCATTCCTTCATGGTGAGTTGGAGGAAGAAATATACATGGAGCAACCTGAGGGGTTTCTTGTGAAAGGCAAAGAAGACTATGTGTGCAAGCTGAAGAAAAGTCTCTATGGCCTGAAACAAGCACCAAGACAATGGTACATGAAGTTTGAAACTGTCATGGGGGAGCAAGGCTACAAGAAGTGTAGCTCTGACCATTGTGTGTTTATTCAGAGGTTCTCAGGTGATGATTTCATCATATTATTGCTCTATGTTGATGATATCCTGATTGTTGGCAAGAATGTCTCAAGGATTGCTAAGTTGAAGAAGGAGCTGAGCAAATATTTTGCCATGAAAGACTTAGGTCCAGCAAAGAACATTCTCGGGATGAGAATTGAGAGAGACAGAAATTCCAACAAGTTGTACTTGTCTCAAGAGAAGTATATTGAGAAGGTACTTCAGAAGTTCAGGATGGAAAATGCTAAAGTTGTGAGTTGTCCACTAGCAGCCATTTCAAGTTGAGCAGAAAGCAATGTCCTACCACTGATGAGAAGAAAAAGGAAATGCATCTTGTTCCTTATGCTTCAGCGATTGGGAGTTTGATGTATGCTATGGTGTGCACAAGGCCTGACATAGCTCATGCGGTTAGTACTATGAGCAGATTTATGTCTAATCCAGGAAGACCACATTGGGAAGCCGTGAAGTGGATCTTGAGATATCTCCGGGGAAGCACAAATCTGAAGCATTGCTTTGGTGGTGGTGAGGCCAAGCTGATTGCCTTTTCCGATTCTGGCATGGCTGGAGATGTTGACAGAAGGAAATCTACTTCAGGTTATTTGGTTACCTATGCAGGGGGAGCAGTGTCATGGCAAAGCAGGCTGCAAAAGTGTGTGGCACTGAACACAACTGAAGCTGAATTCATTGCTGTAACAGAGGCGAGCAAAGAGCTATTGTGGCTGAAACGGTTGGCTTGTGAGCTTGGTTTTAAGCAAAATAAGTATGTGTTGTTTTGTGACAACCAAAGTGCTATCCACTTGAGTAAAAATGCAAGCATTCATTCAAGGTCTAAGCATATAGAAGTCCGCTATCATTGGATTCGAGATGTGTTGTATTCCAAGCAAATGCAACTTGAGAAGGTTCACACCGATGACAATGGGGCTGATATGTTGACTAAAGTGGTAACAAGGAAGAAGCTCGAAGTATGCCGCCGGCTCCCTGGCATGGCTGCCGGAAGGCAGTGAGACCCTCCATGATGTCAGGAGGGGGAGTTTGTTGGGCTAAGTCCCTCCACATGGAGGTGTGTTGGCAGCCCAACATCAGCCCACACAAGTCCAACACATATGAACCGTTGATCTGTTCTGCATCTAACGATTGTGAGTGCTTCCTGGTGAAGGGAGTAGAGAAGAAAACCCTAGCCACTCCACCCCTTGCTGGTGGTGGCTGCCATTCGTGAGAGTGAGAGAGAACACACAAGAGAGAAAACACAACCTGTGAGAGAGAGGAAGAAAAAGCAGAGGTTCTGCCCAGATTTGCTGCATCTGACTAGACAGTGTTCAAGCTAATGATTGGAGGCTCAAACGTGCTTGGATCGACCCCAAACTTGGTGAGCTCGTTACTTACTTTGAGTACTTCGATCTGGTTAGCTGGTTTGAGGATTGGGTCAGTGGAGCATCAGATTTGAGAGTGGTTTTGTCAACTCTGACTGCTGCAGTTTCAGAACAGAGTAGTTTTGGGAGACGAACAGTTTGGGTAGGCAAACGGTGTCCGATTAGGCTGAAATTTTGAGGGGATCTCAAGAACTCGTGTGTCTACTTGTGTGCCAAATTTGGTGCTGTTTGGTTCAGCGGTTTAAGAGCAGTTTGCAAAACACTGAAGGGGACAGAAGCTGTGTGTACTCTGCTTTGCTGAAATCTTGCCTCTTGTGGTTGTTGTTGCTGTTGCCGGTTGGCAACATGAAAGTGTGTTGTAAATCTCTCTAGAGGTTCTAGAGAAGACTTTGTACTCATCATTCTCATAGTAAAGTTCGTGGACCGGTCGGTCCACAGCCGTGGTTTTTTACTCCTCAAGCTGAGGAGGTTTTTCCACGTTAAATCTTGTGTCACATGTGCATGTTGTTTGTGTTATTTCACTGCTTACTTGTTGGTTGAAGCTGTCCTCAAAGTTCATCACAAGTGAAGAGGGTTGTGTAGTGTGCATATTTACCGTGTCGGTGAATTTGTGCAACTCATTGTTGCTGTCCAGCCCCCAACAGCCGCTGGAAGCAAATCGTACGGCAAAAAAGTGACCGAAACAACAAAAAAGTCCAGGCACCTGTGACATGGACGCTCCCTTTTTTTCTTACCAACTCGATCAATAGACATGTTCACATGGTATGTGTAGAGAAATGCCATTCTACAATGTATGCTATATATTTCCTCCGTTTCTAAATGTAAGCCCTTTTAGATATTTCAACAGACTACATGCAAATGTATATAGACGTATTTTAGAGTGTAGATTCACTCATTTTGCTCCGTATATAGTCCATATTGGAATCTCTGAAAGGGCTTATATTTAGAAACGGAGGGAGTAGCTTGCATGCATCCATTGTCCGTCGTTAATGGCGATAGCATTTGCTCAACAAACAGATCAGGTGCTCCTCCGTTCTATCCTCGGAATGGCAATGTCATTTGCTCAGCTCCTCTTATTCAGCTAACCACGCATCACACAGAATTGTTCTAGGTCGCCACTCAAGGCATCCTTACTTTGCCATGGTGATATCACACCTGATACTAAAAGCATCATCATTCAGGTAGCCCGATTCCTCGAGGACCTTCCTCTCCACGAGTTCACCGCCCCGTTTCCCTCTCCCAGTGAACTTGCATCGTCCCTTGCTAGCGATTCTACACGATGCCACCGGGCTCCCGTCAAGGGCAAGCAAACCGAGTGTTTTGGGCTATGGCCGTCGGGGTAGTACAACATGCACCAGCGACGGCCTCCGATGACGAACACCTTGGACGTGAGGCAATTGCCATAGCCGAGTGTTTTGGTATGGGAGTAACCGACTATCTTGACAACCTGGGAGCCGGACACGACCGCAGCCTGGTCGACGATGGCCCTGTGGAGGGCGGGGCAGCTCTTCGTCAGGTGTACAAAGCCGTCGCTCGCCATGACCGCATCCAGGTTGCCAGGCGACGCAAGGTAGTACATATGCACGCCTCCTTGAGCCCACGGCAACCATGCTGCTCGGCCAGCGTTAGAGTGGTCGCCGCCGTGCTCGTGTCAATGTTGTCACACAACATGTCCTCGCAGATCAACTTCAGCCTCTTGAGATCATACCTGTCGGCCACCACGAGGAGGTGTTGGGCCATCTCCACCGTCTCACCGCCGTCGATCTCGGGTAGCGAGTCCGTGTAGATGAACTCGAGCATGGCCTCGAAGACTCTTGGCTCCATGTCCTCGACCCGCACTACACGACTGTTCTCCGCCTGCATCATCGGGCTAAAGAGCTCTGCCATGAATACCGGGGACCGAGCGGCGACCATGTACTTGTGCGCCGGGAACAGCTCACCGCCGACCGCGAACGCCACGTCCCCTGCCCGTTCGCTCCTCAGGAGCGCAAGGAGCTGCCGGTGCAAGTCGGACGGCGGGACGACGACGGGCCGCGGGGCGACGGCTGGTTCGGCGCACATGTCGTAGACGACGTACGACTTCGCAGCTGACTCGGAAACAATCGTCGTCTCCCAGGTAGGCCTCCAAGGCGTCAACCTCCATGAACCGTCGATATCCATGTTCTTCCTCGGGAGCGAAGGGGAGGATCTTGGTCCACCGTCTGCTGTACGACGGTACCTCTTGTCTGTCCTGGCCGAGTAGGCACATGCGGAACCGCGCCATGACAGTCAAGCGCTAGTCATAGATCCCGGCGCCGAACGCGTCGGAGGTCATGTGTCTGCCAGTGCCGACACACTTGGCGCGCCCGGAGTACCCGTCGACCTCGACGACCTTCGATCCGAGCTGGGGTGTCCTGCGCCACGCCACAATGTCCGAGGCGGTCTGCCATGGCATCCGGGTACCGGGTGGCGTCGCCGGCACTGGTGGACTGGCGGTGTCATCGTCGAGGGTGGAGGAGGAAGAAGGTGACGGTAGACGTGACATTAGCAGCGCCACAAATAAGCTAGGCACACAAACAAGACCCCGATCGAATCGAAGCTAATTGAGGTACTCCCTCTGTTCACTTTTGTAAGACGTTTTAGACATTTCCCGTTCACTTTTGTAAGACGTTTTAGACAGCTGAAATTGAAATGTCTAAAACGTCTTACAAAAGTGAACAGAGGAGTAAAATAAAACACGAAAGCTTTGCATAAATGGTGAAGTATTATTTGGTTTTTGGTTTCCATCCCGCTTTTACCCGAAAATCAATCACGAGTATCCTTAATCATGTGCGATATACACGGATGGTACGTTATTTTTTACAACTAAATCACGGTAAACATGGGAGCGATTAACAGCATTGATATGATCCCATAATAAGACCTGCGATAATTACTACGGCCGCAGTTGACTGGGTCTTGATGATTCATCAACAACGTGAAGGACCACGAAAATGTTTTGACAGACGCTCCTCATGTTATCCTATCAAAGAATACAAATATATATAATCCGAACAAACCATTCAAGTCTTCGTGGTTATAACTGAATAACAAAGCTTTACTAACCATGCGAGTCTGTGCGCTTGATAGTTTTGTACACACAAATGCTGTTCTTCCCTTTGGAAATGGCATTGACTCATACACACACTAGAGTGTTACAACTATCTATGGTTTCATGCATACTGAGCTTACCATATATAGTCGAAATTTAATTAGTTGGTGCAAATAATGGCCATCTCATACACGTGATACGCGCAATCAACAAAATCTACTAGTTGGTCCGAGCCACGTACTCATGATGTCCTAGTTAATGAGTACGGCGAAATCAACAATAGTTTAGTTCCTTATTAATACGCGCAGACACCACGTCCCAGGCGACATACATAAGATTTGTGGTTACCGAAACTCTGGACTGAAGAAGCAGGGAGGCAGACACCAACAAAGCTAAACCGTGGCTTCGGATCATCAGCTGGACTTTCTTTTTCTTTTTTTGGGAGGATTGTTTTTGGGGGGGGGGGGGGGGGGGGGGGGGGGGGGGGGTTGTTGACAGGGTTTTTCAACACAACATGTAAGGTAGGCCCATGGTATATGTTGTAGTCAGCAGAGGTGCGGTCGTCCTCCAGCTGCTTCCCACGAAAGACGAGGCGATGCGCATCTGGGGGAAGTCCGATTTCATCGGCTATCATCTCCTTGAAACTGTATATGGTGGTGGCTGAATAATCAACCATCCGAAACCTTGTCGTCTTGCCAGTCAGTGTCTTGACAAACATCTCGTACAGATATCGGACTTCAAAGTACTCCTGGTCTTCACCTCCTGGATTATGGAAATAATCTCAAAAGCAAATTCAAATAAAGCAAATAAGTAAAATTCTGTCCAGCAGCATCTAGACAAGTCAAATAAATCTCAAATTATTCCCACAGAAGGAGAATAATAGAAGAAAAATAATTCAAAAAGAATCAACTCATTTGGACTTATGGTTATGGAGTTATTCCTGGTCAAAGTTTAGTCAACAGAATAAAAGAAAAACAGAAAATAACTGAAAACAGAAAATCCACCGAGCGGCCACGTCAAAGGCGTATTTTGGAAATACGCCTCCACTTACGTTCCGGTTCGGCAGCGGTTGGGTCACTGACGGGTGGGGCCACCCTGTCAGATTCTTCTTTTAAAAACCCGGCCGAGGTACGATGGTGCTCCGGCGACGGCTCACCAGCGAGGACAGAGCCCTAGGGCTCGAGTGAGTGAGCTGACCGGAACGAGCGCTCTCCGGCGATCCTCCCTGTACCCGTGGTGTCTCCGGAGACGGCCGGACGGCGTCGCTTCCTTCCTCGCGGGCGGCGGTGGTCTTCGGGTGAGCTCGAACTCTGGCGAGGGGGTTCTAATTGAGCTGGCTCGAGGCGTGGGCGTGGTCAGTGGAGCAAGGGGAGGCGAGTGGTGGTGGTTGTTGGGCTCGGGGAGCTGTGGGTGGAGCTAATCGAGCGAGGCTCGCCGGCGGCAGAGCTTCGCTGTGGAGGAGAAACGGGGGCGCGATAGCACGAGGGCGTCGGCCAGTAGAGGTCTGGAGGAGAGGAGAGGTGGTGCGAGGAGAAATGGAGGCCGAGGGGGTCGTTTTATAGGCCGGAGGGGTGCAGGGGGCCATGGCGCCGCCGTGCTTGGCTCTGATGGCCATCTGGCCTGCGCCGGCCTACGGCGTAGCTTGCCCGGGGCTCGGAGGATCTGGAGGAAGCGGCCAAGTGCCTCTGCGCCGGGTCACGGCGAGCTTTGGTTGCTTGCTGGGAGGGGTTGGGGCGTGCGGGGAGGGGGTTGCACGAGGCAACGGCGCCGGGGACGCACGATTGGGCTGCGGGCGCGTGGCCAGTGGCCCGGGCGCTACGTAGAGCGCGCACTGTGGCATGCCAGCCTCGCGGTCACCACGCGTGGCTGGCGCTTGGCTGGTTTTGGCTGGGCCAGGCTATGTCCAGTAGGTAAGGGGTAGTGTGCTAGGAGTGTGTGTAGCTGCAGCTGGGCCCAACGGTGAGTGTGCAGTCGACTGGATCTTCTAGAAGGTCCTGGACAGAAGGTGTTTGGTGTTTGCAAAATGCAAATAGGTTAGGGTCTGGTTGTGAGTGTTGGTGTGGTTGGTTTAGTCACTAGGGTGAGTGTGTATGCAAATTTCCAGAGCCATTGGGTCCTTCTAGCTAGTACTTGTTGTACAACTTGAAAGAGTGGACCAGAATGTAAAAGTGGAAGAGTGGCTCAAATGCAAAAGTTCCTGGTGGGGCCAGGGACTTTTTTGAAGTATATTTGACCCAAAGAATTTATGATAATTATCTAGGAATTTAACTATGCAAGGAAATGTTAGTTGCTTCACAACCTAAGTGCTTTAGAGCACATATCTTTTGTTAGAAAGAATATGATCTTAGGGTTTGGGTTATGAGCAAATGTGAGGCTGATAGAGAGAGAGGGAGAGTGTTGGGGATATAACCCCGCGGTTAACCCTGTTGGCGACTCATAGTGCAAGAACCTAAGCCGGCCCAGGAAGGCAAGACGTGAAGATGACGACTTACAGGTGGGCCAGTTGAAGGCCCAAAGCCTGGTGGCGACTCAAGGCCCGAAAGGGTAAGCCGCCACGTGAAGACTTACCTTGTAAGACTAGGAAAGTAGAACCGGGGTCGGTTACGTTGTGTAACCCGACCCGGACTCTTGTAAGCCCAGGGTTTCTACCTATGTATATAAAGGTGAGCCCCTGCGGCGGGTTGGACAAGTTAGAAGAGACAGACAAGCCTTACGGCGAGAGAGACCAAGCAATCGGGAGCTAGGGCAAGCAAGCCGCCCCTTTGTAATCGATACTACAGTCAATACAATACAAGCAGGACGTAGGCTTTTACCTCCACCGTGAGGGGCCGAACCTGGGTAAACTCGTGTCCCTTGTCCCGTTTAACCCCTTTGAGTCCACCTCTTTAGCGATGGCCTCGAACCTAAGCCTTCGGGCATCTGCCGTGACAAAACCACGACAGTTGGCGCCCACCGTGGGGCTAGCGCTTGATGGTGTTGAGTTCTCAAAGGGTTCTCTCTCTGGGAGCGAGGGGTACGTTGTTGGTGAGATGACTAAGAGTCGACATGGAAAGCTTTACCTCGACGACGCCGGCCGGGTCCCCGAGGCCGACTCAATCGAGTATGGTTCCCGGGTCCCCTTCGGCGAAGACCAAGTCTTCATCGGAAAGATTGGCGGATCTGAATCCGGGCCAGACATCTGCAACAACATCGACGAGCCTGCCCGACGCAAGCAACCCACCCGGCGAGATCAAACCGCCCGGCGCGTGCAAACTGTCCGTGCTAACCCGGACAAGAAGCATACCTTTGTCGACTTAACCCGAGGCACGGAGCTTGGAGATTCTGTGTCGCGGAAGGAAACTCTCATCTGCTCAGAGGATGGATCCTCGAATGAAGAGACGGAGTCGACCTACCGGCTTCAGAACAGCGGGCTTGGGGGCTACGTCGAGCCTTACTCTAAGCCAGGGAGTCATGAAGGTCAGGGGATCGAATTCCATTCAAATGAGCAAGGATATCAGGTCCTAGAGCGTAAGCTCGCCCTTCTCAATGGCGGGTTAAGGTCTAAGCCGGGTGGTTACACCGCTCTTTTTCACCCGCCTTGTGAGGCGAAGTTTGGGGACTGTTCTGATGGAGACATTGATCCGGAGCCTTACGACCCGGAAAACCCGGCTTTTGTTACAACGGACGGATCACGAGTCATCACTGGCAATCCGGAAGCTAAGAGAAAGGTGGAACGCAATGCAGAGTTAATAGAGCTACACGCAAGAATAGCTAGCATTTAGCAACAGATGAAGGAAGCACAAGCTTGGGTGTATAAGGAATTAAGTGGGTTGAAAGCCAAAATTGGGCAACTGGAGACTCGCCCAAGCGTCACGCCGGTTCATCTGAGGCATGATGAGAGCCCAGGAGATCGACACAGCAACCGGAAGCGTAAGCCGGCGGATGGCGGGTTAGACAGTGCTGACAATGATAGCAAGAGATTCAAGAGTCAGTACCGGAATAAACGCCCAGAAGAAGCTCACGTTGGAAACTTTAGGCAGCCTTTAAACAAGGGTAAAACTCCTTTTAACCTGGAAGAGATGCTCAATAAACCTTGTCCAGAGCACAGCCGGCCCGATAAGCCGGCACGCCATGCATGGAGGGATTGCAGGATTATGCGACAGTTCCGGGATTACAGCCTTCAACAGTATCGTAATAACGGCAATGGTTCATCAGGCGGCTCAGGAGCCGGCTTTGGCACTGGCAGCTCAGGGTCCGGTTACCAGAGACAAGACAACCATGGAGGTCATAATTAACAGTCTGGCGGCGGAGGCCAGCAGCGGAGTAACCCGAAACAGCTCAATGGGGGTCAGTACCATGTTTTTACAACCAGCCTCGACAAGCAAGACCGGGGAGTTTGCACAAGTCAAGATCAACGACAAGGTCATTTGGGGTGCAGCGAGTTGTATACTTACCCCCTCTTGATCGACGTTTCAGCCACTGTAAGCCGGGTTGTGAAACCAAAAAAAAAAAAAAGAAGTCAACAAGGTTAAATTGGGGTGCAGCGAGTTAAATACTTACCCCCTCTTTGACGACTTTCTCCAAATTTGGGGTGCAGCGAGTTGAACACTCACCCCCTCTTTTGATGACCCTTTGCAAAATTGGGGTGCAGCAAGTCGAAAACTTACCCCCTCTTTTGATGATTTTTTTCAAATTGGGGTGCAGCGAGTTAGCCACTCACCCCCTCTTTTGATAACCTCTCCAACATTGGGGTGCAGCGAGTTGGCCACTTACCCCCTTTTTGGATGACTTGTAAGAGCAGAGAACATCATACATCATGCATTGCATCATGCATCGTGCATTGCATCATACGTCATGCATTGCATCATACATCACACTTACATATCATTCCGGTTTTGACAAGCCGGGTCAAGGAAAGATTATGAAACAAGACGCAAGACCATGAAAGACATCTCCGGGTTGTGCTGTTATAAGCCGCCCTGACAACAATACAGAAGTTTTCTGTCTTGTTTATTTTGCAGGTTTTATCTTTTCTGATAAGCCGCCATGGACCTTGAAAGCATGGTTGAGAGTAAGAGCATATGAAAGATATCATTGCAGCAAGACTATTTAAAAAGGGTTATACGTGCACGAAGGCACGACTCAGGCATTTCAGATGTCTCTACAGCTATTACAAAAGCTCCCCATGGAGTACAAGACAAGGCAAGATTAAAGTTTTTTACAAAAGACAGCCTTGGCGGCTCAGACAGGCCGAGTTGTCAGTTTCAGCCGAAAGTACAGCTCGCTGGCTAGTCGTCCTTCGCCGGGTCTTCGACCTCTTCGATCTGAAGATTGTCGACATCCCAGTTGCAGTGTGTTAAGGCCTCAAATTGGGTCTGGTCGAAGAAGGGAGATGCATCAAGGTCAGGAGCGAAGAGCTGCTTACGACGTGCGGGAGTCAGGCTCCTCGATTCAAAGGTTGGGCCGCGCACGCGTTTGTTTTTCGCGTCATAAGCCGCCTGGTATGTGGAAAGGTCTAACTCATTGGCAAGACTTGAGGCCAGCACCCGGGAATCTTTCATACATTTGACGTAGTCGGCTTCTGTGAAGTCTGAGCCGTCGACCTTTTTGGCTGGGAACCCGTCCGTCATTTCCGCTGTAGTTAACTCCGGGGCAAAAGCAAGACACCGGCTTAAAGCAGCCATGGCTCCCTGCCTGGCGGCTGACCGTTTGAGTTCTCCAACCTGTTTGGGCAGGGTGGATAGAAGTTCTATCACCCCCTTCATATGCTTTGGGATGCATTTCTCGGTCAGCAGCGCCTTCATGGTGCAGAGGGTCCCACAATATAACTGTTCGGTTAAGGAGTAGATGGCTTTCAGCTTAATCACGCTGTCAGAAGCGAGTTGGCGGCTCCGTTCACCTGCAAGATAGTCAAGTATTATAAGCCGCCTGTATGAGTTATTCAACAAGACAAGGTAATTTTCAAGTGCTTGGCACTTACCGAAGATCGCAGAGGTCATTCTGGAGATATGGTCTTTGAGAGTTTGTAGCTCATCGGACACAACCTTAAGCCGGCTTTCAGTGTCGTTGGCTCGTTGGGTTATAGCAGTTTTTTCCGCCTCAGCCGTCTTCTGATAAGCAGTGAGTTCAGCCCGGGTTTTCTCCAGCTCTGTCACGGCAACTCGCCATTTATTGTCCGCCTCAGCCCTGGCGGCTTGTTGCACAGTGAAATTCGACTCAGCAGTTGCTAAAGCTTCCTGCGTTACGCAAAAGACAGTTTCAAAGGTTTTCAGTCAGGATATGATTCGCACATTGGTGAAACTATTGTGTTATAAGTCTCAAGCAGATTGCAAGCATTATACTTGACACTTGGGGGCTAATGCCTGTGTTTTTCTCTAAGTCTGCATGGCAGTCCCGGCTCATCTTTGTTAAAGTTAAGCCGGCACTTGGGGGCTACACAGAGCTCTCCAAAGTTTACAATGGAGTTCTGGCTCATCGTCATGACCCGAACTCGGGGGCTACACTTGGATCAACCCTTTCAACTAAGTACCAGCTCAATATCAGTATTAACCCGATACTTGGGGGCTACAGGTATTATACTTTGAAGTATGACAAGAAGTATAAGACCCGGTCTACTATTTTGCAAGACTAAACCGGATCTTGGGGGCTACATAAGGGTATAAGGAAAGCAAGAAAGGAGCAGTACCTCAAATTTGGACTTCATAAGGCTAACAAGTTTTCGCTCCATGTTGTGGCTTGCGCTGAGGCGATTTAAATAGCCGGCATGAAGATCATCTGTAGACATCTTTTCCAACGAGGGCAATGCAAAGTCGAATCTTTCTGGCGAGTTCTCTTTAGCCTCGCCGGTGTGTCTTGTCAGCACATGAGAGGTCGATTGATAACCCGCCCCAGTAAGAGCGACGTTTTTGGTAGCTGGAGAGCTCGGCGTTTGGAAGTCAGTTCGTGGAGGGCTCGTAGGAGCGACCGTATCATGAACAGCCGGCTCGTGGGGCTGAGGATCATCGGCAGGTGTTTCTTTTATAGCTTCTGTAGGCTCAGCATGAGGTACAGGGGAAGCCGGCTTGGATTTCTCCGGCTCTTGGACAGTGGGGGCGGCTTCAGACCCGCCGGTTTTCTTACGCTTCGCTTGAGCCCTAGAGAGCAAAAACAATTGTCAAATAAAAGACAAGATTGAAGAAAAATATAGTGCAAAGGAAAAATGCATACTCTAGGTTGATTCTCAATGGAGGCAGCTTAGTGGCCGTTGAGTCGCCAGACGAAGGGGGCGAGTCCTGGAAAAATTACAGTTCTTCAGGTAAAGTAAGGTTGCAAGACAAGACTGTTAAGATGATCAGACTTGGGTAAAAAGTACCTCTGCAGGACGCTTCCGGGAAGCCGGGGAGTTGGGTAAGCCGCCCATCAGCTCCTCAGAGCCGGCACTCCGGGTCTGACGCCTGGAGGTGTGCTGTTGCTTTTTCAAAAGAATATGGCAGTCCAAGTAAGCAAGAGGATGAGAGAATGGGACTTTTCGGATAACCCGCCGTTTCTTCTTTGGGGGAGAATTTTCTAAATCGGAGGAAATATTGATTACCTCAGGAGCGTCCACACGGCTGGTCTCTGGTTCAACCTGTGAAATAAATATCATCAGTAAGCTGTATAAAGAGACGGTCAGAAGAAGTCAAGCTTTACCTCTGAATCGTTAGACTCAGGAATGGAGGAGGCGGTGGTTCTCCTTTTATGAGCAAGGGTTTTACCCGCCCTGGGCTTCCTCACGGGCGGGTTGAGTTTTTTCTTCCAGAAATCTGAGCCGGCCTGCGCACAAGCCGCCAGAGAGGTTAAAAGATGCTAATTAAAACGAGCAAGACGAAGATTGTAAGGTTTCCAGAAGTTTTTCTTACAGGCGGAGCCGGGTTCTGGGCATAGAAGGGTCTCAGCCCAATTTTATCACAAATTTCCTGTTTTTCGCCGAGAAGATTTTTAACGCTATTGCTGATTTCCTGTTGTGACAATTGGGCGTTTGAGAAGCAGAGGGGGTCATTGGGTTCACCCGTGTATTCAAACATAAGCCAGTCACGCCGGCTCAGGGGCGATATTTGCCAACTGACCCAGCAGCGGGTCAGGTCGACACCAGTTAATCCGTTTGCAATCAAAGCTTTGATCTTGGCAATGGAAGTGGCATACTTCGCTCTTTCAGTAGTGGATAGCCTGTCGGGAAGTTCTCCGGAGCTGGGAAGCCGGGTAGGTCGGTAACCCGGCAGCGGATTTTCACCCTCCGGAGAAGTGTCTTTGCAATAAAACCAGGTCCTGTTCCAGTTCTTAGGATGACTTGGCAGGGTAGCAGATGGGTAAGGCACATCTCTCCGCCTCTGGATAGTCACGCCGCCGAGTTCCAGACTTGAGCCGCCTGCTTTCTCAGTTTGGCGGTTGATATAATGGTAATCACGAAAAATGTCCACAGAAGGTTCTTCTTGCAGATACACCTCACTCAAGACTTGGAATTGGCAGATATTGGTGACTGAATTGGGGCCTATGTCCTGTGGGTGAAGCTTAAAAAAGTGCAGAACCTCTCGGAAGAATTTAGACCCGGGCGGGCTGAAGCCGCGGACGAGGTGGTCAGCGAAAACAACGACTTCTCCGTCTTGAGGTCTGGGTCTTTTCTCTAACCCGGGAGCCCGCCACTGAATGACGTCCCGAGCCGGTAACACGCCTATCTTCACATAGTCTAACAGTAGATCTTCGGTAACTCCGGATTGGACCCAGTCACAAGACGATGTTGCGCTTGACATATTGGCGGGTTAAGTGCTGAAATTTAAAAGCCAGAGGTATGTTGGCGGGTTAAGTGAAAGAAGCAATAGTCAAACTTGATGGCGAGTTACAAACATATGTGCTAAGCCGCCCGAAAGATCAATGGCGGGTCAGTCGTCAGTACCCCCAAGATGGCCCAAGATTTCACTAAGTATGGGATAAACAGATTTCACAATCTGCGGCAACATTTTTGGATCTACGAGCGGTTCGGAAAGGAGGAAAAACACTAACCCTAGCAGACAGTGGAAGAACAGATAGATCAGGGACTCGTTAATGCTGAAGCAGAATCAATCCGTACAAGATACAAAGGGGGAGCTGATCACTACCGCAAGGTATTTTGACTCGATTTGAATTAAAATACCGTTCCTAGCCCTAAGAACGCGAAGAACAGGGATGAACTCCGGCGAGCTCCATGAACAGTACAGATCTAATGCGAGTCCAGGGAGAGGCAGAAGCTTTACCTTGATGATTCGAGGGAAGAGCGGAGGAGCACCGCGGTTCTCTGGTCCCGGTTGGGTTGGTGTAGTGGCCCGTTTCGAGTTCGCTGGAGAGGAGCGACGGCGGCGGGGCTGTTTGCTACAGTAGTCGTGACGGCGTCGGGAAGAGGAAGAAGAAGTGACAGGGTAAAGGAGCGACCCTGTGCCCATTTATAAGGGTAGGTGGGGTAGTGAAACAGTAGGCCCGGAGATCGAGGAGGCGATATAGTTATCATGGCTGAGATGGCGCCTCGTTTCTCGGATGGCGGGTAAATGAAAGATTCATTGTGACGTCACTGTTGGATATGGCGGGTTAGGGAAGACCAGTCAAAGTTGCAGTTCCAGAAGACCCGCAGAAGACTCGCCAACTGAAGAATTTAAATTGACATGAACAGGTTCAAATCAATTTGGGGCCTAATGTTGGGGATATAACCCCGCGGTTAACCCTGTTGGCGACTCATAGTGCAAGAGCCTAAGCCGGACCAGGAAGGCAAGACGTGAAGATGACGACTTACAGGTGGGCCAGTTGAAGGCCCAAAGCCTGGTGGCGACTCAAGGCCCGAAAGGGTAAGCCGCCACGTGAAGACTTACCTTGTAAGACTAGGAAAGTAGAACCGGGGTCGGTTACGTTGTGTAACCCGACCCGGACTCTTGTAAGCCCAGGGTTTCTACCTATGTATATAAAGGTGAGCCCCTGCGGCGGTTTGGACAAGTTAGGAGAGACAGACAAGCCTTACGGCGAGAGAGACCAAGCAATCGGGAGCTAGGGCAAGCAAGCCGCCCCTTTGTAATCGATACTACAGTCAATACAATACAAGCAGGACGTAGGCTTTTACCTCCACCGTGAGGGGCCGAACCTGGGTAAACTCGTGTCCCTTGTCCCGTTTAACCCCTTTGAGTCCACCTCTTTAGCGATGGCCTCGAACCTAAGCCTTCGGGCATCTGCCGTGACAAAACCACGACAGAGAGCTAGTGTGAGAGGTTTTTAGATGGTTTTAGGTTTGCTAAGTCCAGAGGAGTTGATCACAAGAAACCAGAGCAAGAAACCAGCAAATCCAACTAAAGCAGAAGAAAAAGAAGCAGGGGCAAACACCAGGGTGTTACAAACCTACCCCCCTTAAGATGAATCTCGTCCTTGAGATTCGGGTTGCTCAGTGAACATGTGAGGGTGTGCTGACTTGAGGGAATCCTCTCTTTCCCATGTGGCCTCTTCCTCAGTGTGATGTTCCCACAGTACTTTGTGAAACCTTATAACCTTACTGCGGGTAACTCTCTCTGCCTCATCCAAAATTCTCACGGGTTGTTCTTCGTAAGTCAAGTCTGCCGCTAGTGGTAAATCCTGAAATTCAGCCGTCTTAGCTGGCGGAGCTATGCACTTTCTCAGCTGCGAGATGTGGAACACATTGTGAACCTCTGACAGGTCGGCCGATAATTCCAATTGGTAGGCTACTCTCCCTTTCTGGGCAGTGACTGGGAAGGGTCCCACATATCGGGGTGCGAGCTTTCCCCTAACCTTGAATCTCTTAACTCCTCTTAGTGGGGTCACTCGTAGGTAGGCATGTTCCCCGGGTTCGAAGCTGATCTCTTGGTGCTTCTTGTCGCAATAACTTTTCTGCCGAGACTGTGCGATCTTTAATCGGTCCTGAATCAATTTTACTTGCTGTTCGGCCTCGAGCATTAGGTTTGTACCGAAGATGCGATTGTCTCCTGTCGTGACCAGTTTAATGGGGTGCGGCACTTCCGGTCGTAAAGGGCCTCGAACAGGGACATCTTGACGCTTGCCTGGTAGCTATTGTTATATGAAAACTCTGCGTAAGGCAAGATGTCTTCCCACTTGGCTCTGTAGGTGAGAGCACATGATCTGAGCATATCTTCCAATGTCTGAT
Organism: Elymus sibiricus; assembly: GCA_039707655.1. Taxonomy (NCBI): domain Eukaryota; kingdom Viridiplantae; phylum Streptophyta; class Magnoliopsida; order Poales; family Poaceae; genus Elymus; species Elymus sibiricus. The sequence continues at coordinate 347,737,454 of CM077664.1, forward strand.
TTACTCTCTCAGTTTGTCCGTCTGTCTGAGAGTGGTATGATGTGCTGTGTTGCAACTCGATGCCCAACGTTTGGTGGAGGCGTAGCCAGAATGCTGACGTGAATTGGGATCCTCGATCTGACACTATGGTCTTTGGTACTCCATGAAGGGTGACTATCCTTATCAAGTAGAGTTTGGCTAGTTGGTCAGCCCTATATGTGGTCTTGACTGGGATGAAGTGAGCTACCTTTGTCAATCGGTCCACAATGACCCAGATGGAATCGTTGCCTCAAGTGGATCCAGGTAATCCCACTATGAAGTCCATGCATATGTCATCCCATTTCCAGTGCGAGATTCGCAATGGTTGAAGCATTCCTGCCGGTTTTTGGTGTTCTGCTTTGATCCGATTGCAGGGGTCACAACAAGCTACGTGGTAGGCAATGTCCTTCTTCATGCCGTGCCACCAGAATATCTCCTTGAGGTCTTGGTACATCTTGGTTCCTCCGGGATGGATTGAGTAGACTGCTTCGTGTGCCTCTTTCAGTATCTGCTGCTTTAGTTCGGCTTGGTCGGGTACGCACAGTCGATCACCGAATCAGAGGGTGCCTTGATCATCGATTCTGAATTGTTTACGCTTTCCTAGAGTGATATTTGTTCGGATCTCTGCTAGGCTGGGATGATCTTTCTGTGCCTTCTTGATATCGTCTTCAAAGTTGGGGATGATCTCTAGGGTGTTCACACTCATGGGATCACATTGGATCATGTTGAGTTTGGCACATTCCTCTTGTAGGATGGGGTTCATGTTTGAGGTCGAGGCACTGGGCGTCTTGGTTTCCGACTGAGGGCGTCTGCGACTGTGTTGGCTTTCCCGGGATGGTAAAGAACTTCCAGGTCGTAATCCTTGATTAATTCTAACCATCTTCTTTGTCAGAGGTTGAGATCGGGTTGGGTGAAGATGTACTTGAGACTCTTGTGGTCGGTGTAGATCTTACACTTCTGTCCCATGAGGTGATGCCTCCAGATTTTTAGTGAATGCACTACTGCAGCTAGCTCCAAGTCATGGGTGGGATAGTTGACTTCATGAATCTTAAGTTGTCGGGACGCATAGGTGATCACTTTTCCTTCTTGCATGAGTACCCATCCTAATCCTTTTCGAGATGCATCGCAGTAGATGTCAAAGCTCATACTGGGGTCGGGTAACGTGAGGACGGGTGCGGTGGTCAGGCAGGTCTTTAATTCAGTGAAGTTGTCTTCACATTCGGTCGTCCATTCGAACTTGCGATCCTTCTTTAGTAGTTCTGTCATGGGTTTTGCTATCTTTGAGAACCCTTCTATGAAGCGGCGGTAATAGCCTGCCAGTCCTAGGAAGCTTCTGATCTCTGTTTCGGAGGTGGACGACGTCCAATCGAGTACTGTCGCTACTTTGTTCGGGTCTACCGCTACTTCGTGTCCTGACAAGATATGTCCTAGGAATCCAACTTCCTTGAGCCAAAACTCGCACTTGCTGAATTTGGCATATAACTGATGGTCTCGTAGCCTTTGTAGGATGATGCGCAAGTGTTGTTGGTGTTCCTCTTTGGTGTTTGAATAGATCAGGATGTCATCGATGAATACGACTGCGAACTTATCCAAGAAGTCCATGAACACCTTGTCCATCATTCCCATGAAGTAGGAGGGTGCGTTGGTGAGTCCGAAGGGCATGACGGTGAACTCGCACAGTCCGTACCGGGTGGTGAATGCTGTCTTGGCTATGTCATCGGCCTTGATCTTAAGTTGGTAATAACTCGTTCGCAGGTCTATCTTGGAGAAGACTCGGGCCTTGCTCAATTGGTCAAACAAGTCGTCGATGCGTGGGAGTGGGTACCTCTTCTTGACGGTGGCCTTGTTCAGGGGCCGGTAATCCACGCACATCCTCATGCTGCCATCCTTTTTCTTGACGAACAGTACCGGCGATCCCCATGCAGAGATGCTGGGTCGGATGTATCCTTTGATCTGTAGGTCGTCCAACTGTTTCTTCAGCTCTACTAGTTCGACGGGTGGCATGCGGTAGTAGCTCTTGTATAGTGGTGCGGTTCCTGGGGCCAAATCTATTGCAAACTCCAAGTGTCTGTTGGGCGGCATTCCTGGTAACTCTTCTGGGAACACATCCTCGAATTCTCGGACTACGGGTACTTCTTTGAATTCTGTGGCGGTTATCGCGTAAGCCATATCCTTAGGTTTTGCTGTCCTATTGGCTATGAACGTGACTACCTTCCCTTCTGGGTTTACTAAGGTTACTATCCAGTTTGCGCAATTGATGCATACTTGATGCTGCGTCAATCAATCCATACCCAGGATTGCGTCAAGTCCTGGTGACTCTAGCAGAATGAGCTTGGCTGGGAATTCTACGTTGTTGATTAGGATTCCCAGGTCTTGGCATACCATACTTGCTCGTGAGATGGATCCCGGGGTTTGAACCATGCAGATCTTATCGAGTTTCAAGACGGGGAGTTGGTTGAGGGCCACGAAACGGCGAGCAATGAAAGAATGGGATCCACCGGAGTCGAGCAGTATTAAGGCGGGTATGTTGTTGATAGAGAACATACCGAGGGCCACATCTGAGGCTTCGCGGGCTTATTCCGCGGAGAGGTGGTAGACTTTGCCTTGGCGAGGTTCGTGCTTGACCTGGCTGCTGTTGACTTGAGTCTTTATCTGGGGTATGAACCTTCCGGTCTTGGTGGGGCATGCAGCCGAGTAATGTCCTGCCTTCCCGCAGGTGAAGCAAGTGTTGTTGCGCTTGCAGTCGTCCAGCACGGGACAGTTTCCAATAGGCCTGGGCCAAGATTCTACCTAGGGGTAGTTGATGGGTGGGTTGCTAGTCCAGGTTGGTTTGGGTGCCGTGGCGGCGGGCGGCCAAGTGCGTGGCTTCTGTGCCGGGACCTCACGGGTGCTCTTCAATTGGTCGAACCTGCGCTTACGCTCGTCGTATCCAACCTTGTTCTCCCTTTCAATTATGAGGGCTTTGTTGAGCAGGGTCTGGAAGTCTCGGAAGTCCAATAGGCTGAGCGGACTTTGGATGGAGTGGTGCAGTCCTCCTAAGAAGCGGTCTATCTTACGCTCTTCTGTGCTCACGTCATGTGCCGAATAGCGAGTGAGGTTGTTGAACTTGTTGAGGTATTCGGTGACTGACCCGCCTCCTTGTTGTAGTGCAAGGAATTCCCGTTGCTTGACCTTCATGACCCCTGATGAGATGTGGTATTTGCGAAACCTTTCCTTGAAGCCTTCCCAGCTTATGGTTTCCTCGCTTGGCCATACTGTCTTTGTGTTGTCCCACCAAATGGCGGCGGGTCCTTCAAGGTAATGGGTAGCAAACGGAACTTTGTCTTGTTCGTCGCAGCGGGAGATTTCCAACTTTTTCTCCATTGTCCTTAACCAGTCGTCTACTTCGAGTGGGTCTACTGCTTGCGAGAAGGTGGGCGGTCGGGTCCACTGGAAATAGAACAACTTAAACTGCTGGCCTTGAGTTGGTCTCTGGCCGACCATCACTTCCATGCTCCTCAAGAAATAAGCGAAGTCTCGGTTCCTTTTCTCTTCGAACAGCCTCATGATCTGATCTGTCATTGGCGGCTGGTAGGGAGGTGGCGGGCATGGCTCGGGTGACTGTCCTGCCTGACGGGTTGATCGGCGTACTAGGGAAGCGTTGCCGCTGCTGTTGTTGCTCCTCATCCTGTACTTGTTTCCAACGCAGAGCACCAAGATGAGCAACGTCCCAAGGGGACGAGGGACACAAAACAAGGGCGAATAAAACCGATACAACCAAAAGCGATAAGGCCTTGCAACCAAGAAAGGCGGAACAACGAAATTGCAACATTACAACAAACTTAGGCTTGAAGGGCTTTCTAACAAGCAAACATGCTGATGCTAATGCGACTCATGATGACTAGCTCAAAGAAGCTAAAGGGGTACAGTCTTGATTTTCTTCTGGGTGCTCTCCTCTGGCTCGGACTCGGAGCTGACGAGATCGATGGTGTTAGTGAAGTGTTGGGAGGTGGATGGGTTGGTGGTGGGAGTCCGCACAGAGCGGGCGGGGAGTGGGACTGGTATATATGGTGGTGGGATTAGGAGGGTGATGCGATCCTTGAGGATCCAAGTGGCTGGAGGCTCTCCACGACGGCACGATAAGGTACCACGCTGCCCGGGAGGAAGGAAGTGTATGGGGACTCCAAGAAGTGGCTCCTCATCCTGTGCTGGGCTAGGTGGTGCTGGGGAGTCGTAAGATATATCTGGTGATGCATGCTCTGCGTCATTCTGTGCCGTAGCGAGTGCCTCTCAGGTGTGAGTGAGCTCCTCGAGTAGGTTGACTAGGAGATCATACTCGACAGTCATGAAGTGGGTGAGGTGCCTGATGGCAGGGTTGGTGGATTCGTTGGCGGAGGTGAAGATCACTCGGTTTGAGGTGGAACCGTGAGTGGGGTAGTAGTGGTAGCCAGGGTGGTCCTGCATCTCTGCTTCATGATACCGTAGCTCGACAAGAGCTCCAGAGCGGTGTATTGCACTGCCTGCTCGGGAGTAGAAGTCATTCCACCTTGGGTGCAACGAGAGTGACTGCTGATGTGAGACTCAGCAGTCATGAGCACCTCGGCATGGTACTCATACACCGTGGCGGATAGCTGCTCGCGGTACACCTGGTATGTTAGAGCCACTCCGCGAGGGTAGAGGTGACGCCAGGTGCGACGAAGGATGTCAGTGAAGGTGTATGGTAAGATCCCGAAGTGGTACTCCATTGGTTCTGGTGCCATCTGCACTGGGTAAGTAAATGGTCAGTAGAGAATGAAGCTAACATGCATGCTGTGCGTAATCAAATGCAACAACCGTCCTAGACTCTCTACCGTCGCTTGGTTCTACCTAACTAGCGTGTCCTATAGCCAGCGCGGCTCTGATACCAAGTCTTGTGGCACCCCGATTCAGAGAACCGGAAGCCTCGTGTCCCAGCCCAGAGATATATGTCTTCTGGAACACGACTATAGCTTGGTACAGATAGACCATGATAAATATGTACTTAAACAGTACAACGTCTTAGTAGTACAATATTCTTGGAAAGCAAGGTGACACTTCTAAGTGTCGGAAGTCTGATGACTTTATTCTACGACTGACTTAGCAAAGTAGCTAAAGGTGGAAGCGATAATAGTGACACAGCGGAAGGCGGGACACTGGCGGGGCTCCAATCCAAAGGGACACTGCTGGGACACCATCTAGTCCAGGTACTCGAACTCTTCGGGAAACTCTTCTATCGGCTCTCCGGTATCTGGCATGATAAGCCAGGTGAGTACTTTGAATGTACTCGCAAGCTCACAAACAATCCAAAAGCAAGCAAGAACAAGGTAAATAAGCATAACAACAAAGTAAAGACTTGCATCACTACTACTAGTACAACTACTGCATCAACTTAATCTGCTCGTTTAACGTCCGATGGACCTTTTCCTGGCATGATCCTGGATCATCCGGCTTTTCAAAGTAGATTACCTGTCTAACACAACTATTAACATTTTAGAGTAAATGAATTAGGGTGCTTGGTCAAATAGTGTGACTTAACGCTAATGGTGTCCCATTGCTGGGGACTCGGCTATTCGAATAGTTTCAACACACACACTCTGTAGAGGTTGTACACTTTACCCACACCATAGACTTTTAGTCTAACGAATCCCATTCATAGCATGGCCCTCTAACCATGTCTCCGACCTCCCGCAGGCTAGCCCTGGGAGAGAGGATCTGGGTCCTTGCCACCCCATGGCACTACTTTATTCCCCTGGGAATCTTTACTCTTGAGCTCATCCACTGACCCAGGCTCTCTTGACTGAATGGCAACTTCCCGCCCAAAGGAAGTCTACTCATTCCAGTTTCCCTCTTTGGAGACACACAAAAGAGACATAACTACAAATGAAACAAGGCCCTCCCACTCGGGCAAATGTGGCTGTACCGAGGAGGTTCGATTCCGTGGCACTTGGATTGACTAGCTATTAGAGTTGGTTTAACAACAACTATTTATCCGTAACCTTTCAGTAACCACTTTAGTTCTGAACAAGCTTTCCGTCTAGGAGGAAACATTCACGTGAGATCATCATCTTAAGTAAAGTCTTTCCCCGGGAGATTCCGTGAATGTTGCCACTTAAAATGCTTATGGTTCATGTTGTCAAATAATTACCGGTTAAGAGTCATGTTAAAACATATATTCCAACAGTACTCAACCATAGTATTTTTCTCTAGTGGCTAGCTATGCTAACTCAACCACTCTAATACAACAATTCTACCACAAACAAAGTAAATCAAATAAACCGAAAGAAATGCGGGAAATGCAAGTTGAACCCATGGCCTTGCAATGCCAACATGCAAATGGAGGTGGTGGCTTGCCTTGCTCAAGTGGACTATCAAAGTACTCCTGGTCTTCACCTCCTGGATTATTTCCTTCTGGAAATAATTTCAAAAGCAAATTCAAATAAAGCAAATAAGTAAAATTCTGTCCAGCAGCATCTAGACAAGTCAAATAAATCTCAAATTATTCCCACAGAAGGAGGATAATATAAGAAAAATAATTCAAAAAGAATCAACTCATTTGGACTTATGGTTATGGAGTTATTCCTGGTCAAAGTTTAGTCAACAGAATAAAAGAAAAACTTAAAATAACTGAAAACAGAAAATCCACCGAGCGGCAACGTCGAAGGCGTACTTTGGAAATACGCCTCCAATTACGTACCGGTTTGGCAGCGGCTGGGTCACTGACGGGTGGGGCCACCCTGTCAGTTTCTTCTTTTAAAAACCCGGCCGAGGTGCGGTGGTGCTCCGGCGATGGCTCACCGGCGAGGACAGAGCTCTAGGGCTCGAGTGAGTGGGCTCACCGGAACGAGGGCTCTTTGGTGATCCCCCCTGTACCTGTGGCGTCTCCGGAGACGGTCGGACGACGTCGATTCCTTCCTCGCGGGCGGCTGTGTTCTTCGGGTGAGTTCGAACTCTGGCGAGGGGGTTCTAATTGAGCTGGCTTGAGGCGTGGGCATGGCCAGTGGAGCAAGGGCAGGCGAGTGGTGGTGGTGGTTGCGCTCGGGGAGCTTTGGGTGGAGCTAATCGACCGAGGCTCACCGGCGGTAGAGCTTCGATGTGGAGGAGAAACGGGGGCGCGATAGCACGAGGGCGTCGGCCAGTAGAGGTCTGGGGGAGAGGAGAGGTGGTGCGAGGAGAAATGGAGGTCGAGGCGGGCGTTTTATAGGCCGAAGGGGTGCAGGGGGCCATGGCGCCGCTGTGCTTGGCGCTGATGGCCAGCTGGCCTGCGCCAGCCTACTACGTAACTTGCCCGGGGCTCGGAGGGTCTGGAGAAAGCGGCCAAGTGCCTCTGCGCCGGCCTAGCGCGTTGTGATGCCGCTAGGTCATGGGTGCACAGTGGCCGGAGCCACGGAAACGCTCGGCGGAGGGGGTCTGGCCACGACGAGCTTTGGCTGCTTGCTGGGAGGGGCTGGGGCATGCGGGGAGGGGGTTGCGCGTGGCAACGACGCCGGGGACGCGCGGTTGGGCTGCGTGCGCGTGGCCAGTGGCCCGGGCGCAGCGCAGAGCGCGAGCTGTGGCATGCCAGCCTCGCGGTCACCACGCGTGGCTAGCGCCTGGGTCGTTTTGGCTGGGCCTGGCTATGTCCAGTAGGTAAGGGGTAGTGTGCTAGGAGTGTGTGTGGCTGCAGCTGGGCCCAAGGGTGAGTGTGCAGTCGACTGGATCTTCTAAAAAGTCGTGGACAAAAGGTGTTTGGTGTTTGCAAAATGCAAATAGGTCAGAGTCTGGTTGTGAGTGTTGGTGTGGTTGGTTTAGTCACTAGGGTGAGTGTGTATGCAAATTTCCAGAGCCATTGGGTCCTTCTAGCTAGTACTTGCTGTACAACTTGAAAGAGTGGACCAGAATGTATAAGTGGAAGAGGGGCTCAAATGCAAAAGTTCCTGGTGGGGCCAGGTGAAAGATCGAGAAGATAGGTCTAGAGGGGGGTGAATAGACACTTAACAAGATAAAGGTGCAGTTTTTAGTTTTCTTGGCAATTAGGCAGATTTTAGCACAAGTTAAGTGACAACCAATACATTCTACACATGCATATCTAGAGATAGGGCAGCGGAACAAATACAACATGCACAAGCAAGAATGTAAAGGGAGTAGAGATAGGAAGATCAAACGCAATGAAGACACGGCGATTTTTGGCGTGGTTCCGATAGGTGGTGCTATCGTACATCCACATTGATGGAGACTTCAACCCACGGAGCGTAACAGCTGCGTGAGTTCACGAAGGGCTCCACCCACGAAGGGTCCATGAAGAAGCAACCTTGTCTATGCCATCATGGCTTACGCCCACGAAGGACTAGCCTCACTCAGGTAGATCTTTCACGAAGTAGGTGATATCCTTGCCCTTACAAACTTCTTGGTTCAACTCCACACGATTTGGAGGCTCCCAAGCAATACCTAACCAATCTAGGAGACACCACTCTCCAAAAGGTAATAGACGGTGTTGTTGATGATGAACTCCTTGCTCTTGTGCTTCAAAACATAGTCTCCTCAACACTCAATCACTCTCTCACAGATTTGTCATGGTGGTGGGAGAAGGATTGGAGTGGAAAGCAACTTGAGGGGGCTAGAAATCAAGGACCAAATGGTTGGAGTGGAATGCCTTGATCTCAACACAAGTGTAGGTGGTTCTCTCTCAAAAAATGGATATGGGAAGTGTAATCTCGTCCTAGTTGCTCTCTCTGAGAGTAGGTGGTGGTGGAGGGGTATAAATATCCATCACCAAAAATCCAACCGTTACACACTTTATGCACAACTCGGTGGCACCGAGATGGAATCTCGTTGAGACCGAACAGTACAAAAGATTCGAACGTTAGGCTTTTCAGTGAGACCGAATGAATCAACTCGGTGGCTCCGATTTTGATGACCTAACCTGTTTCCTCGTTTCGGTAATTCCGATCAGTTCAACTCGGTGGTTTCGAAATGAACTTGACTGGGTACAGAAACTTGGTCACTGCACTTCGGTGGGACCGAATGTCATCTCGGTGGAACCGAGTTTCTAGGGTTAGGCATGTGGCACTGTCTTGTGTATCTCGGTGGCTCCGGATAGGAATGGATCGGTGGGACCGAGATAGATATTTAGGGTTTGGACAAATATGATTGTGGGAAAGTGGTTGAGGGTTTTTGTAGCAATATCTTCAAGCACTTGAGCAAATGACTCATGATCAAAAACACTCATCCCCTTTTAATAGTATTGGATTTCCTATGGACTCAATGTGATCTTTGATCACTTAACCAAAAATGGAGTCTTGGAGCTTTTGCCAATGTATGTCCTTAGCATTTTGAGGGGTCCACATCCACATGTCCTTGCCGGCCTAAGTTGAACTTTTCCTGAAAAATACTAGATGAAAATGTTAGTCCAACAACATGTATGTTGGCATGAATTACCAAAACCACCAAGGGAGCAAAAGTGCTTTCACCAGGGACTTTTCAGAAGTATATTTGACCGATAGAATTTATGATAATTATCTAGGAATTTAACTATGCAAGGAAATGTTAGTTGCTTCACAACCTAAGTGCTTTAGAGCACATATTCTTTTGTTAGAAATAATATGATCTTAGGGTTTGGGTTATGAGCAAATGTGAGGTTGTTAGAGAGAGAGGGAGAGCTAGTGTGAGAGGTTTTTAGATGGTTTTAGGTTTGGTAAGTCCAGAGGAGTTGATCACAAGAAACCAGCAAATCCAACTCAAGCAGAAGAAAAAGAAGCAGGGGCAAAAACCAGGGTGCTACAGTAACGGTCAAAGGCTCTGTTTGGCCTTTTGTGAGCAGGTGGTGGAGGGGGGAGGGGGAAAGTGAGCAAAGTTAGTTGGCTTGGGCAAAACTGAGGACAACTAAGGAACCAGGGGCATGAAAATAGAAATCCCTTAAAAATAAGCGCCAAAGTTTTGGCGAAACATTGATTAAGTTTTGTTTCATCAAATTTCTGACACTTAATACATCCAATTTCTAGTAAAGGTCATGTCGAATTTTTGGCACTCAAATTTTCCAAGGGATCACTACCTTGCCGTTGCCAGGCCTGATCAGGGTCTCGGCCTTGAGGTGCTCTTTCTCCTCGGCCATGGAAACTACCCTCATATTGGGAGGCGCTAGCCGACGCGCGCGACAGACAATGCCAGGGAAGTTGAGCTAGGCCATTGGCCCCTGGTACTCTAGTGCCATGACTGTTGGGCAACGTAGTAGAAAACAAAAAAAATTACCCTACGATCAACCAGGAACACTATGAAGATGCAATAACAGTTTAGATCGGATCGTTACCAAGTCCGAGTTGCAGCGGAACAAGACGAGTCAGTGTAGATCGTACTTGAAGTCCCTCGAACCATTCATGAACGATCCCTCGAACGGAAGACTGAAAGCACGGCCTCTCCACAGTTTGCAAGCGTACGGTCTTCACGATCCGGTAGCTCTTCGCCGTCCAGAGCTAATCATTGCCAGAGAATTAGAGGGACGAGATTAGAACCACATTGGGCTTCTAATTATGAGGATTAGAGAGGATCTAAATCTAGCTCTAATTGCATCAACTAGAAATAGAACTAGAGAACTAGAGGAGGCTCCAAAACTTATGTATACAAAAGTGCCAAATCCTCTAGTATATATAGGTTGGAGGAGAGGGAGGGGTGCCAAAAGGGGGGAAGGATTCCTTCCCCCTTTAGCCAGCCAAGGAGGGGAAGTTCCCCTCCAATTCGGCCTCCCCCTTTGCTTCTCCAAGAAGCTAAGGGGGCGCCTCCCCTATTGGGCCTCATAGGCCCAATATCCTTTCCACCACTTGGCCTTTTAAGGCCCGTTGATATTTAATTAAATATAAAATCCTCCTAACTATTATTAGAGCCTTTTATTATTAATTTAACATCTCCATAAACATTTTCCACCTATATATTATTTATTGGTATTACCCGGTATTACCCGGTAATCCCCGAAACCCTTCCGGTGACCCCGAAACGCTTCCGGTTCCTCTCGAAACTATTTCAAATATTAATGAAACAATTTCATAAATATTTCCTCATTACTCCTGTCCTACTAATACTCAGCAGATCATGATTACCATAAGCTTGTGACCCTGTAGGTTTGGTAAAACATAGACATGAACAAAACCCCTTTCGTTCAATGACCGATAGCGGAACCGTGGACATCCATATCGATCCCTATGAGTACACAAATGGAATTCGAGTGAACCTTTGGTTATCATGTGTTATTCCCTTTGCTTCATGATACTTTACAAAACCCTAGGTGAGATATATCGGTATCCTCTGGAGTCATTCTCATGCTCAGAATACCGGTCTCCTCGTTACCGGTTTTGTTCTTCTTTCTCGTTGACATGTTCCGGCATTCCCGTTGTCGGTGTTAAAACTGGTAGACCTCGGGGTAGGGGGTCCCGAGCTGTGGATCTCAGATCGATGGTAACAGAGACAAGGGAGACGGTGTTTACTCAGGTTCGAGCCCTCTTGCTGGAGGTAAAACCCTACGTCCTGCTTTGATTTGTATTGATGATGAAAATGTATCAAGTATAGAGTTGATCTACCTCAAGATCGTAATGTGTCTAACTCTAAGGATAGGTGGATGATATCCCGTTCAAGTCCCCTCTACAGGCTAAACCCTATGGCTTATATACACGCCAGGGAGGGTATCTAGGGTTACAAAGTCGGTATCTAGGAACAAGGCGGCAGGAGAAATCTTGGAGTATACGACAAGTCTTCGGTAGAGGCAGTCTTGATCACGCTTGCTGTGCCCGGCCTTCGGAGTCCACCTTGATCACGCACGAGGGCCCCTCGGCCCAACCGAGGAGACGGGCTGGCTAGGTTAGCACCCCCTAATCCAGGACACCGTTAGTAGCCCCCGAACTGGTCTTCTATGCCGAGGACGATTTTCCCAATAGACTTCACCTCGGATCCGGAGTCCTTGGCTCGACAGACAAGTTCCCCTTTATGATTTACCACCCTTTAGTGGAGCGATGTCATTCGAGGTTCAACCGAGCTCGTACCCTGCCCGAAGAGGACAGATATCTTAGCCTCGAAGGCCCGTTGTTCAGGTATGAACGGTCTAATCCGGCCTGACAACTTTATCGAAGAGGCCTGCCCCATGACGGGTCGAGCAGTTACTGCTTCCCTCCCTTAAATCGCGGTTCGAGGCAGCTTTTTACTGGCACGTCCCCTCGAGGCAGAGATCGTGCCCGTTTTCTTAGGGATATCATCAAGATTTTGTTTCCCCCCATATGCTCAACGGCATTTTGATGGGAACAGCAAATTTATCGGCGCGGTGAGGGGGACTCTTGGCCTTTCATAGGTGTATAAGAGCAAAAAGGAGGACAGCACAATCGACCATGCTCCCATTCTCCCCCGCTACTGCTTCGTCTAGCTCCAGCGCCCAGATCCCATCTCACTCTCTTCCCCTTTCGCGAGTCCCACCACCAGCCATGGCTGACACCCTCAAGGGGCACTGGGGCGGTTCCACCGTGACGGAGGGCACCATCTTAGAGTTGCGCAGCACGGGGTATTTAACCCCAGCCATCGCCGCTCGTGCCCCAGCAGCTGGCCAGCAGGTGCCCGCTCCCAACGGCGGGGAGCGGGTAGTCTTCGTTCCCCACCTCATCCGAGGCCTGGGGTTCCCGCTGCACCCCTTTGTGCGCGGGGTGATGTACTACTACGGGCTGGACTTCCACCATATGGCCCCCAACTCCATCCTCCACCTCGCCTCCTTCGTCACGGTCTGCGAGGCCTTCCTCCGCTGCGAGCCGCACTTCGGCTTATGGCTGAAGCTCTTCGGGATCAAGCCGAAGTCCAGCGGCTCGGATCTCGCGGAGTGCGGGGGGGCCATGATCAGCAAAAACCAGGGGGCCACCTGGTTCAAGGGCACCTTCATCGAAACGGTGAAGGGATGGCAGAAAGAGTGGTTTTACATCACTAAGCCGCTTGCCCCTGGCCTGACCGAGGTCCCGGCTTTCTCGGCCAGGCCTCCCAAGAAGCTCAAGTCCTGGAAGGAGAAGGGCGTCGCCTGGGGGAACCCTGAAGAGGTGGAGACCCTGATCAAGAGGATCCTATGGTGGTCTACCACGAGGAAGGTCGAGCTCGCCGACGTCATCAACGTTATGCTGAACCGCCTCATACTCCCTCTCCAACTTCGGGCTACCCCGATGTGGGCGCAAAAGCCCGAGGACATGAACACCATCAACACCTTCTTTCGCTCCACCTTGGCCACCATGTGGACAAAGCTCATGAAGCTGGCCAAGGACAAGTTTCCCAAGGAAGGGGAGGACCGCGGCCTCGAACACAGCTATGAGGCCCCCCCGGTGAGTGATCCTTCCCATCAATTGCTATTCCTCATCTATCATTCCGAGGAGTAGAGTTTTAATGAATCATTATGCTTGATGCCTTTGCAGAAGTGGTCGGCCTAGGTGCAAGGAGTGCGATGCCCAGCTCCACTGCCAGAGGAGCCTCCAACTCCCCTGCTCTCGGCGCTCCTGACCGAGGAGCCACACGTGGTGGCCCCCAAGGGGACGAAGTCCCAGAGGGGTAGGTCAAGTGCTCGGATCCGGGGGACCTCGGTCACTCGGTCTGAAGAGACCCACACCTCCGCTGCCAACGATGGCGACGTAGGGGAAGGTGAGGTCGAGGGGATCCCTCTCCCAAAAGGGAAGAGGTCAGTGTCCGAGGACGCAGAAATGGGTATGCCGCCCAAGGGCCCGAAGAGGCCGAGGAGAACCTCGGCCGAGGCAGCCGGCCAGCCATCGGGGAGAGTTGAACTTTCCGGCGACTCGGAAGAAGACCTCCTCGCGATGGGAAGGAAAAACCGGCGCCTCGAGGGTAAGCCGTTATCTTTATACTCTGTCTTTCCATTTGATGAGTCTTTTCTCATAGAGCGTTTTTTCTTACGCAGTCCGCCAAGGGTAATCCCCAGCGGTTCCTCGAGCGGGCTGCCATCCGCTAGCGGGACTCCAGAGCCTGCTGCTCCTCCCCCAGCGCACGATGGGTTAGGGGAGGCAACATCCACCCTGGCCCCTGATGTCAACACGACGGGGGCCGACGAGGCGGCTATCATGGCCGAGGTCGACACCTCGGCCCCACAAGACCTGGGGGGCAGCACCCTGAGGTCGCCGAAGAGGGGCTGGGCCAGTCGTTGGTCCAGCCGACGTCTACTCCACCTCCGCCGCCACAATTGGAGGCTACCCGGATCGATACATCCAAGGTCATCCCTCCACGACCGCCAACTTCCCAAGCATGGACTGGCGCGGGGTGGACCGAGGAGATGGAGGACACCCTGAAGGGCTCCTCCATCAAGGAAGAGCACCGTGCCTTGATAGGTGCGGTGCTGCAGGGCTTCCGGTCCGCAAGGGCCGGCCTGCATGAGGTTTTCAAGAACCTTGTAGCGGGTTTCGAGGTAGGTTTTCACCAGCACACCAAGTTTTAACTTGTTTGCCTCGACTTTGTTGATTTATGCATTCGTCCGAGGACAAGAAAGTACGGCCTTCTAAATGGCTTAGTGAGTGAGTAGCCCCCGAGCCCGAAGGCGGTTTCAAGAAACCGACATCGGGGTCGCATAGCCTAGTAGCAGCCTGTCAAGTAGCCCCCAGGGCGCTGCTTAAGACAATTGTCCTAGTACTTTGAATAATTACATCGTTGCTTGTGTAATATGGACTTTTGCTGCCAGGTTTCGACCTCGGTCCCGGATTCTGTCTCGGAAGAGATTGCGGAGGTAAACCGGAAGCTCGAGAGGTCCCAGGAGGAGCTTACTCGGGTGAACCAGAAATTCGAGCAGTCTTGAGGTAAGCAACAAAACTTGTGCTGTAATAAGTGCAAAATGAGCTTTAAGATAGGTATTGCTCAATGAGAAACTAAGGCCGAACTGTTTTAATGACAGCGGCATTAGCGGAGCTGGAGACGCTCAAGGCTGAGCTCGAAAGGGCTCGGTAGGAGGCGGAGCAGCAGAAAGCTGCTGCTGCAGAGGCAGAGAAGGCCCGAGCCGCGGAAAAGGCGGTCGGGCACAAGCACCAGGCGCGGGTGCTGGAGGTCGAGGAGACCTTGAAGGGCGTGTTTGAAGCACGCGACAAACTTCAGGTGGAGGGGCAACGAACAAAGAAGGAGCTCGAGAAGCTTCAACTTGCCTACTCCGAGCTCCAGACCTCGGCCCGAGCTGACCACGAGGTGCTTCAGCAAGTGGAGCAAATCGCCTCGGGTAAGCTATTTTTGCTGCAGTGTTCGTTTCGCAGCCAAGGGTGCGTTGAGCTCACCCAGTTATGGCGTTCCGCAGAGGTCTTTGCGGATCTTTCGCAGAGCACGGTGGATGCGGTGGCGTACTTCGGCCAACTGGCAGGCCACGAGGCGGAGAAGGCCTTTTGGGGGCAGTTTCCAGGGTCGCCGTCATCGTGGCTGCTGAATCATCGCATGAAGCAGCTGGTGGAGTTGTTTCGCCTGATGAGACCGGCGCTCCAAGACCTCTGCATCGCGCTGTGGCCTGCCGAAGCCATGCCCAGGAGCCTCTTCGGCCTGACGGCCCGTCTCCAAGATGCCGTGCCCCACCTAAACCGCTGGAGGCGGTCCGCGTGCTTTGAAGGAGCACGAAGGGCGTACGCCTGCATGAAGACGCACTTCCAAAAGGTTGATGCGGTGACATGCGCCATGGGCCCGCCTGCCGACAAGCCGCGCACCGCCGAGTAGTTCTTCGCTGAAGTGGAGGAAGGAGCCCGTATCACCGAAGACATGTGTCCAAAGGACACTATGTATTTCTAAACAGTATTTCGGGATGCCGAAGTGTTTGATTGTACAAAACTTTATCGTTTGAAGGAATATGGCTTTAAATTCCATGTGTGTTTAGCTTGTTATTTTAATTAGTTTTACCTCCTAGATGACTGTTCTAAAATGAGAGTGGCCAGTCGTCGGCTTCAGCTCCAGTGTAGGTCATACAACGGGTGTTCCTTAAGGCACACTTGACCCTTAGCCGACGTCTCGGTACCCGAAGGTGGTCGGTGCTCATAGGAACTAGGCGATCAGAATATAGTGGCTTTATGACTTTCACTTAGTCATAGGAGTTTGACTGTGGGGGCTGATGACCAGACCCCGGTGTGGGAAGTGGTCGGCCTGGTCAGCCGAGGTCCAGGCCATAACACACTTTGGCTGAAATTAAAAGCCCTTCGTTTAACACGGGTGATCTCTATCACATCGCTTAACGCGGTCTACGGATAGCAGACCAGTTTACGCCTACCTAGATAGTCAGTTTTCGGCTTTCTCCACTGAGGCGCTATGCCAATTGACCTGGCGGCGCAATCGTAGTGGTTCTCCTGTTACGCCCTTAGCCGAATTCATCGGAAACGTAAGGGGTACACATAGGAGCAGGGCAACCCAACTATTGACCAAAATCTAGGTTCGAAACTGATGCATATAAAGCCAAAATCCGAGACGCCGAATACTTCGGACTTGTTAGACAATTGCATCTTTTTCAAGGAACTGCTTCGCAACGCGGGGGTCGTGCTTATGAAGAAATATAACAAGGACCTCTTAAGGGGCATGGTTTCTTTATTTCATAGTTTCAAGCGTTTACATGCCCGACCGCGGCGAGAGGAATTGAAAGAATACAATGTAAAAGGTAAAAAAGGAGGAAATAGGGCGGATATTTGTTATCGGATTTTTAAGAATCCGGACCGCTCTCCGACTTCCCTAGAGCCTCCGGTATCACAGCCGAGACAGCGATGGGCTTGGGACAACCCGCGACTGGCATAGGATATTTCAAAAGCGCCAGGATCCATCCTTCTTACGAAGCCCAAGGTATGGAATCCTAGAAAGAGGACCTACCGCACGTCTGCGTTTCCGAGTTGTTGACCAGATGTTCTCCTTAACGGGTGGGGACTAGCGGAGGCTGATGCCTACCCGGCCCTTTATACGCTTCAAGCGTTGATTGACCGAGCTCCTTGATGAGGGCATCGCCGGAGTCCATTTTGTGGCTGACACCATGATGACGTAGTCATAGTTGGCTATTTCTTTGACAAAGACTTGCCTATGCAGGGGCTTGAAGCCACGTCCTTGCTTGGTTAAACCGTGCCAACATTTTGAGTAAATTGTTGGCTCCTCGACGACCCAGGGAATTTTGAGCGTGAAATTATGCACCCTGGGGACGTAGTGCCCACTCCAAAGGGGGCATGCGAGGAGCCCGTATCCCTATTCGGGTGCGGGGGTGCATTGCCGAGGTCGATTTGTGCGGCCCGGGCGCGCTTCAAAGAGCGAGCGGCGCGTTTATCGCTGTGGGCTGCCTCCTCGGATGCTTGTATTTCGGCTGCGAAAGCCGTGGTTTGTTCCTCCGTCCGAAGTGAGCGTTCGGTGTTACCATTGACTGTGATAACACCGTTAGGTCCCGGCATTTTGAGCTTGAGGTAAGCATAATGCGGGACTGCGTTGAAACGCGTGAAGGCCGTGCCCCCTAGGAGCACGTGGTACCCACTTCGGAAAGGTACAATGTCGAAGATTAACTCCTCACTTCTGAAATTCTCGAGCGAGCCGAAGATTACCTCTAGGGTATCCGTTCCGGTGCAGCGGGCTTCGACTCCCGGGATCACACCTTTAAAGGTGGTGGAGCTCGGCTTGTTCCGAGATGAGTCGATGTCCATCTTCCGGGCCGTGTCCTCGTAAATGAGGTTGAGGCTGCTTCCTCCGTCCATCAGGACACGTGTTAGATGATAACCATCGACAATAGGGTCTAGGAGGAGCGCCGCTGATCCGCCATGCCTGATGCTGGTCGGATGGTCATGCTTGTCGAACGTGATCGGGTAAGCCGACCATGGGTTGTACTTCGGGGCGACTGGCTCTAGCGCGTACACATCCCGAAGCATACGCTTCCTTTCCCTTTTAGGGATATGGGTGACGTAGATCATATTGACCTCTGTTACCTCATCGGGAAACTTCTTTTGGCCTCCATTATTGGGCCGCCGAGGTTCATCCTCGTCTTCACTGCGATGTTGGTTTTTATTTTGACCCTCTGTCGCTATTTTGCCGGCTTGTTTAAAGACCCAGCAATTTCTGTTAGTGTGAGTTGCTGGTTTTTCCTGGGTGCCGTGGATCCCACATGGGCAGTCCAGGAGTCTATCAAGCTGGCTAGGTCCATCCTTGTTCCCTTTAAAGGGTTTTCTTTTCTGTCCGGACTTAGGTCCGGTGAACCCCGCGTTGACCGCAGCGTCTTCGGTATCGCTTCCACCATCTTTATACCTGCGCTTATTTTTGTTACGCTTGGGTTTCCCATTGGCGTCGCGAGTTTCTGAGGTGCCTGCCTTGCCGTTATGAGTACTACGAGCGAGCCAGCTGTCTTCTCCCACGCAAAAGCGAGTCATCAGTGAGGTGAGGGCCGCCACAGTCCTCGGCTTATCTTGACCGAGCTGACGAGCCAACCATTCATCTCGGATATTGTTTTTGAATGCGGCGATGGCCTCGGCGTCGGAGCAGTCTATGATCTGATTCTTCTTGGTAAGGAACCTGTTCCAGAATTTCCGGGCTGATTCGCCTGGCTGCTGGGTGACACGGCTGAGGTCATTAGCGTCTGGAGGTCGGACATATGTGCCCTGGAAGTTTGCTCGAAAAGCGTCTTCTAGGGCCTCCCAGCTGCCGATAGAGTGAGGAGGGAGGCTGTTAAGCCAATGTCTTGCCGGCCCCTTTAACTTGAGTGGCAAGTATTTAATGGCGTGGAGATCATCTCCGTTGGCCATATGTATATGTAGAAGGAAGTCCTCGATCCATACTGCTGGGTCTGTGGTGCCATCGTATGATTCTATATTGATGGGCTTAAATCTTTCCGGGAATTGATGTTCCATCACCCTGTCCGTGAAGCAGATTGGGTGAGCCGGTCCATCTCGTCCGAGGTCGGGAGAGAGTCGTGAGTAGGCCTGATCTCAAGCACGGCCGTTCCTGTCCATCCAGGCATCGTAGCCATCCCGCCCGGCGGGCGCGCGTCCCCTTGAACCGTAGATGGACCGAGGGGGTGCCCTGTTTTCCTCAATGCGACGTTGAGCGTCGTGAGGATCTAGGTAATCCATGGGGTCTTTGCCATAATGGCGTGGAGGTGGCCGGTCACTGAGGTCTTTTCGTCTTGGCCTGTCCCGGCCTCTGAGGGGCCGGTCGTGGTCGTCAGCGAGCTCCTCCTCGAACTCCGGCAAAAGACGCCTACGTGGGTATGATTTCGGCGCACTGTGGTGCCGGTTTTCCATGTCTTGCTCGGCGGAGAGCACTTCGACCCACTTTTCATTTAGTCCATCGGTATTGGCCTGCAGCTGCTGCTGCTTGAGTTTTATGCTCCGGGCCGTCGCGACGACGCACCGTCGGAAACGCTCCTGTTCGAAAGGGTCATCGGGGACGATGTAGTCCTCGGTACCGAGGCTCTCGTCCTCCACGGATTCCGGCATGTAGTTGTCATCAGCCCCTTCAAAGAGGTCATCGGGATCTGAGTCCCTAAGAAGTCGGTCCGGTGTGTCGTTCCTTACTGGGGAGGCTTGAACGTCCTCTTCGTGGTTATTGGCATCGCCATCCTCAGCATTGCCGTTATTGGCTGTCACGTTATTACCGCTGGGTTCCCCATTATTGCCTCTTCGGCATCTTCGCCGACGTCTTGGAGGGGATTTGGGGGTGTCCACCATGTAAACGTCGTAGGTGGACGTTGCGGTCCACCTGCCCGCGTTTACCGGGGGCGAGGTGCTATCGATGGGGCCATCAGCATCTTCCTCCATGTCTGTGGCCCCTCCATAGTCCAACACGTCGATCGTGGCGACTAGGTGGGTGGTGGGTGGGATGTAAATTTCCCGATCGTCGGTTCTAAGTCCGATCCGATTATAAACCGAAGTCTTGCCGTCCGAGATGGACATACTCTGGATGCGGTCCAGCATCTCATTGAGGTGAGATAGTTCTTTGGGATTCATTGATGTGTCATAGGCAGGGTTGACTCAAAGTATGCCCGGCGTGTATCTTGACGCGTCTTTGGTGCGAAGGGAATCCGAACTCAATTCCGGGTTCTGTGCCGAAGTCGGTTCTAGCATTGACGTAGTTTCGGAGGTGGGAGCCGGATCTATCTCCGGACTTTCGACCGGAAGGAAACTGGCCGGAGTGGTCGTGTCGGGGGTCTCTACAGGCGCCGCGACAGAGTCCGGTTCTGGAGTCGAGCCTCCAGGACCGGTCGAGTTCTCAATTCGGCCGGGGATCCATCCCGGTAGGATGGGTTCACCACGGGATCCACAGTGTATTCGAGGCCGCCGAAGGTCACAATCCGACCTGGGGCGTAGTTCTTGACAGAGGCTAGATGCCCTGTTGAGTCGGCGCGGAACACCATGCTGCCGAAAACGAAGAGCTGGCCGGGGATGTAAACGTCCCTGCGGCCGCTGGCGCAGTTGATCTGCAGGTGAGCCATCAATCCTTCTGGTGATCGCACAGTGGATCTCTCAATGAAAGCACCAGTGTCGGTGTCAAAACCGGCAGACCTCGGGGTTGGGGGTCCTGAGCTGTGGATCTCATATCAATGGTAACAGAGACAAGGGAGACGGTGTTTACCCAGGTTCGGGCCCTCTTGATGGAGGTAAAACCCTACGTCCTACTTTGATTTGTATTGATGATGAAGATGTATCAAGTACAGAGTTGATCTACCTCAAGATCGTAATGTGTCTAACTCTAAGGCTAGGTGGATGATATCGCGTTCAAGTCCCCTCTACAGGCTAAACCCTATGGCTTATATACACGCCAGGAAGGGTATCTAGGGTTACAAAGTCGGTATCTAGGAACAAGGCGGCAGGAGAAATCTTGGAGTATACGACAAGTCTTCGGTAGAGGCAGTCTTGATCACGCTTCCTGTGCCCGGCCTCCGGAGTCCACCTTGATCACGCACGAGGGCCCATCGGCCCAACCGAGGAGACGGGCTGGCTAGGTTAGCACCCCCTAATCCAGGACACCGTCACCCGTGACCTAGTCACCTGTGTTTGGCCAGACAATGATGGATGCCGTCACACCGAGAGGCCCCTAAGAATTCTCTCCATCGTCGGAGGAGCAAATCCCACTCTTGAGCTATCTAGCCCCTTGCCAAACTTTCCGATGAACCTGTAAGTTGTTGTTATGATCACCGTGTTACAGATGACGTTTGAGCAAGCCCAAAGTCCATCGTACAATAAGAAGTGACTATGATACTCTCATGTTCAAAGGAACTAAATCACACGTTAACTCTCCGTGTTATAACAATTGACTTGTGATGATTGTATCTCAAAGTATAACAAACAAGTTTGGGGCGATTCAATATGATCGTTCTTCCAACGTCATACTCTCAAAGTTGTTTTAGGACTATCGTTACACTTAATGATATCCTAAGATCCAGAAAACATGATCACCAACAACACTTGAGCTAGTCTTAGAGGCGAGACTAGGAACCATATTTTACCGTTTATTATTCTACACGTGCATATGAGTTTTCCACTGAATCGCATATTCTTCCAGGATCATAGCAGTTATAGCATAGAATATAAACTCTTAATTATAAACATGGAAATATAATAATACAATCTTATTGCCTATAGGGCATATTTCCAACAGACTCCCACTTGCACTAGAGTCAATAATCTAGTTAGCATATTTTCTTTTACATCAATGGCAATCCGGTGTTTGTCCATGCTTTGCTTGTGGTATAGCCTTCATCCTATCAGATCTTGACAACTTCAGATCCGCGTGTATCATTTGCATTTCTATACATCTATCATGCTTTCACAAGAATTCATAATTTGTGTGAAACTGACTTTGTATGTATTGAATCACTGGTAGGACCTTTGATTCCTTAGATTGAGCTATGCAACCACTATTAAGAGCAGTGTTCCATTTGCACAATCATATAGAAACCATACCAAGCTCATAAATGAACTTTTGACCCTCCATTGTTGCTTCTAAAGCGACAATATACTCAGTCTTCTGCTATACAATTCACCACGGTAACTTTCTTGGACCAATTCCAACTTACTGTGCCACCATAAATCATTTAATTGAAATCGAAAATCGCTTGGTGCACTGATGAAGATTTGTTGATGTACTACTCAGAACGAGCATGTATTGATGTAACTCTTTTCAACAATCTCTTCATTTTCTCCGTCTATGAGAAACATGTCGTTTAGTGCTTAACGACTTTCCACTATTGTCCTATGATCAACAATTTGACCATTCTGGTAATTTTACTCACAACTTTACTTGGAGTACTGGACATATCTGGTTGTTTACATACCAGGGAATATAATTAACACAAGTGTGATTGAAATCATGTATTTCTCTCATCAGTATTTCAGGATACTGATTCTTGCTTAAAACTCCTTCCATGTGACTTCGACAAGAAACTCTTCTTGTCGTTTTTCATACTAAACTGCTTTAGTATCTTGTAAATATGTATTTTGGCTAAGCCCGATTAGACACTACTATCTCCATAGATTATTATGCCTAATTCCAAGACTATATTTCCTAAGTACTTTACTGAAAAACTAGTTTCAATAAAGTCTTAATTTGTGTCAAGAAATTTATATAATTTCCAATCAACAATGTGTCATGCACACACAGTGTTTAGAAATATTATCATGCTCCCACTTACTTTCTTGTAAATACAAGCATCTTTGCTTTCCTCGATGAAATCAAATTATTTGACCATTTCATCAGAACAAAGATTCCAACTCCATTATGCTTGCTTCAGTCCATTATAGGATCTCTTGAAGTTTGCACACTTACTAGCATCCTCTGGATTGACAAAATTACCTTGGACCGTATCACAGATACAACCTAGGTTCTATTTCCATCTCATGGAAATCATTTTGACATCCATCTATTATATCTCATAATTGAAATATTTAGTAATTGCTAGTTTAACCCGAACTGAGTTTAAGTATTGCTATGATGAGACAATCTCGTCATAGTCAATTCCTTGATCTTGTCATAAACTATTTGTAACAAGTCAAACATTATAAAACATTTTTATCTTTGTCAGTTTATAGATCCATTACTATACTTTAGACTTTAAGTCTTCCGGAGGGTCCATCAAGTTCTAAACTTGAATTATGTATATGGATACTATCTCGGATTATTTTGGCATATAGCCAATTCCGGAGTTAGGGCCCATCAATGCTTCTCTGTGTATTATAGGTTCATTGTTTGTTCAACAATATCTCGTCTGCACACCATGAAGGTATGCACGAGTTTTCCCAACCTATATAGTTCAGCTGCAAGTTCGACCGAAGTCTCTACATCTTATGTAGAGGCTTCCGTATCAGTCGCGGTAGGAAATTCTAGAACCAATTCTAGCGTTTCTTTTCTTTGATCTGATTACGAAGATTCTGTAATCTTTTCGAGTTGCACTGTCCTCCCACTCTCTATTTTGTAGAAAACATTTCTTTCAAAATTTACCGCACTCTGTGGCAAAACACTTTGCCTCGGCGTAGTGATAGAGGAATACCCAACTATTTGGGATAACCTACATAGTAGCACTTTATCTGACTTGGGACATAAACACGTAAACACTTTTACTTATGTCTTATATTCCCAAATGTTAAGAAAAGACCAAATGGTTTGGCATACCATATCTTATATGGCGTCATTTCAACAGATTTGATGGCACTCTTTTCAGTGTAAAAGTCATAGTCTCTAAAGCATCATATTAAAAGTATAATGGCAAATTGATTAAAGTCATCTTTGATCTCACCATGTCATACATAGTTTGATTACATCTACTCAAAACATTCTACTCTTAGCAGCGTTCTGATAGGTGCAAGCTATAAAAATTCTTTTCACAGCTCATCAGACATTCGCTAAATTTGTAACTCAAATATTCCTTTCTACAATCCAATTGTAGAAACATAATTTTCTTGTTACAATAATTTCTACTTCATTTTGAAAACCTTTTGAAACATTTCAAAAGATCCAAATTTATGTCTCAAATAAGTAAATATAAATATCTACTTGAGTCATCCTTGAAGATAGATAAATCTACTGCTTTCAACAACACTTATTGGACAACACACATCAATATGTATATTTCCAATAATTTTGTTGCTCGTTCTTTTATGGCATGTGAACGGTATTTTAGTTTACTGCACTATTTGGACGAAAGTTGCAAGTGTCATATGATTCATAATCAGATGACTTCAAAATCCAACACTATGGAATTTCTCCATGTGGGTTTCTCCAATGTGACTAAATGCAGTGCCACACATATGTGGTATTCTTTTAGTCTTGCGACATTTAGCGTCAGTGTTATGGATGTTCAATTTTATTATCAATATTCATAACATACATCCTATTCATAATAGGAGTATGGCCTTTTGTTCATAACATCGAACAACTATTGTTCTCTCATGAACAACCTCCTTGCAACTTCTATGCAATGAGCTAGAGTGTACAAAATTCTAAAATGAATTATGACAATAAATACAGAGGTAATATGTTGATGAAAAGTATCATAACTTTTATGAAGTTTCCATCACATATTTTAACCTCGTTTTGTTGGTCATTTAGGCCGTAGTAGTTCTTGAAATCGAGTCGGTATCCTTGTGATCAATTTTTAACCACAATCCGATGAATTAGTGTTTAACAATTTAATCACAATTCCCAAGAATTACACTTACATGACCAACTTTTTCTACATCTTATAACTTGTATGACATTCATACCTGGGCCGGACATTCCAGTCTTCTTTTCTTTTTGCCTTTTTACTTCTTATAGTTTTACTTCCAATATTTCTCCTACTCACAGAAGAAGCATCCAACTTTAAGAGTGGCGTGAGCCCCAAACTTCCCTAGGCATGTAAGTCACATTACATCCTTCGGATTTGTTCTTTCTCTTTAAGTTCTCACCATCAACACATGATTGGTGTTCTTCCGGATCCTATGCATTTTAGTCTTAAACATAGTTGAACGCTTCACTAGAACTTGCAGGCAAACACTTCTTTAGATATCACATATCTTTTAGCATTTGTTTGTTTTTGAAAAATAATTTCAGTTCCAAGAATATCAGATGACTATCCCAAACACTTTGAAGTTTGGGTTTCTTGGAAGCAAGCAGACCGTAATAGGATTCTAGCCTTTTGGATCGAAGGACGTGAGTCTTATCATCCACAGCATCTGCGGGAGAGTATTGTAAGCATGTGATACATCTCCAACTTATCTATAATTTTTGATGGTTTCATGCTATTATATTATCAATCTTGTATGCTTTATATGCCATTTTATATCATTTTTGGGAACTAACCTATTAACTCAGTGCCCAGTGCCAGTTCCTGTTGTCTACTTGTTTTTGGTTTTCCAGAAAATCCATACCAAACGAAGTCCAAACACGATGAAACTTTTTGATGATTTTTTCTGGACAAAAAGAGACCCTGGAAGCTTTGGGAGGAGGCCAGAAGACGTACGAGGGGGCAACCAGGCAGGGGGGGCGCGCCCTGGGGGGTAGGGCGCGCCCTGGTGCCTTGTGCCCCCCTGTTTCTCCGATTGACTTAATTCCAGCACTATAAATTCCCATATTTCTAGAAACCCTCAGGGGAGGTCCCGAAACAATTTTATCGCCACCACAAGCCTTTGTTCTTCCGCGATCCCATTTGGAGGCCTTTTTCGGTACTCTGTAGGAGGGGGAATCCATCACGGAGGCCATCTTCATCAACCTTGCTGCCTCCCGGATGATGTGTGAGTAGTTTCCACAGGACCTACGGGTCCATAGCAGTAGCTAGATGGCTCTCTCTCTCTCTCTCTCTTTTGATCTTCAATACAATGATCTCATCTGAGATCAATCCGATGTAAACTTTTGCGGTGTGTTTGTTGGGATCCGATGAATTATGGGTTTATGATCAGATTATTCATTGAAAGTAATTGAGTCTTTTCTGAGATTTATTATAGATGATTTTATAGCCTTGTATTTCTCTGCGATCTATCTATCTCTTTTGGCCAATTAGATTGATTTATCTTCAGTGGGAGAGGTGCTTGGTAGTAGGTTCAATCTTGCGGTGTCCTTACTCTATGATAGGAGGAGTTGCAAGGCACGTATTTGTATTGTTACTACTAAGGGTAAAACGACGGGGTTCGAACATATGATTTGGTCTTACTTTGTCTACATTATGTCATCATGCTCCAAGCATTACTCTGTTTGTTATGAACTTAATACCTTAAAATGCATGCTGGATAGCGGTCGAGGGGTGGAGTAATAGTAGTAGATGCAGATGGATGTCGGTCTACTTGTCTCGGATGTAATGCCTATATATTGATCATGCCATGAATATCATCATAACTACGCGCTATTCTATCAATTGCCCAACAGTAATTTGTTTACCCACCGTTGCTATGCTCATGAGAGAGATGCCTCTAGTGAACGCTATGGCCCCCGGGTCCATTCACTTTATATTTACTAAAAACCTAAAAATACTTGCTGCAATTTATTTACTTTTATTTTCCATTTTATTTTATCTATCTACCACTATCAGATTTAATCCTTGCAATTAACGAGTACAAGGGGATTGACAACCCTCTTGCCCGCGTTGGGTGCAAGTATTTGCTTTGTGTGTGTGCAGGTACCGTTTATCCTATTTGTGTGGTGTCTCCTACTAGTTCGATAAACCTTAGTTCTTAACTGAGGGAAATACTATCTGCTACTATACTACATCACCCTTCCTCTTCGGGGAAATCCCAACGCCTATCACAAGTAGCAGAAGAATTTCTGGCACCGTTGCCGGGGAGACTTCACCAAACAAGTCCAGGTACCTGCACACACACATCTTATTTGCTTGTTTTATTTCTTTCCTGGTTATGCTATATTTATTATTGACTCACCAAAATATAAAGAGAATAGTAAAGACTTATGGATCCTCATCCACTTGCTAATCTTTTCAAACTTGCTGCATGTTGTAAACCAATAGCTTATAATGAAGAAGTGATAAAAGAAAATGCTATTGGGATACATTTATTGAATGTAAAGCATGATTGCAATGATGTTAGTATGAATTCCATGAAAGTCAATTGTGCTAATGATCATGATTGGGGCGACAATGCTTCTTTTGATCTTGAGCCTCATAATGAATCTATTATTGATAATAAAAGTTGCAATACTATTGAAAGTGAGTTTGGAAGAGCGTCAATTTTAAGTAAAAAGAATCCCACATGTTTGGAGAATATTCAATCTTATGAAATTTTTGATAAAAGTGGGTTTGGAGAGGTCATGACTTTTGTTGATGTTAATCCCACTATCTTGGAAGATTATAAAACTTGCATGCATGTGGATCATGGAGAGAATATTTTATATGATAGATATATTGTTGAATTTGATTATGATCCTACATGTAATTATTTTGAGAGAGGGAAGTATGGCTATAGAAATCTTCATGTCACTAAACTACCTCTCTTTATGTTGAAAATTTTAATGTTTCATTCTTCCTATTTGCATATGCTAGATATTGCTTGTCTTGATAATTTGTTTTCCTATAAAATGCCTATGCATAGGAAGAGGGTTAGTCTTAAATGTGCTTGTTACATGCTATATGATGCTCTCTTTGTGCTTCATTCTTGTCATTTATGTGAGCATCATTAGAATCTTGAGCCTATCTTAATGGCTATAAAGAAAGAGCTTGTTGGGAGTCAACCCAATAGTTATCTTTTTTTTCCTTCTATTTTTTTGTTGAGTCAACATGATTATTGCTACTGTAATGATTATGTTTGTATCTTTTCTTTTTAGTTTTGTGCCAAGTAAAGCCTTTGGGATGATTTGGATGATAGTTGATTTGATTCTGTGCTGAAACAGAAACTTTTGCACCCAGTGTTCGATTTTACATTATGTACTGGAACGTTATAAAATTATGAAATTTTTACACTGTATTGGGTTACAAATTTTTTACGTTGTCCCAATTTTTCAGAATTTTTGGAGCTATATATGTATGGAAAAAAATTATGTCATTACATACTTTTCTCTTTTAGACAGATTCTGTTTTTATTGCATAGTGTGCTTGTTTTGATGATTCTATGGATTATATCAGGGGGTATAAGTCATGGAGAAGTTAGAATATAGTAGTTATTATGTAATAAAAATTATGAATCTATTTATAATAGTACCTAAAGTGGATGATTGATTTATTATACTAATGGGTCTCACGAGGTTTTGTTGAGTTTCGTGTGCTGAAGTTTTCAAGTTTTGGGTGAGATGACGATGGATGAAAGAATAAGGAGTGGCAAGACCCTAAGCTTGGGGATGCCCAAGGCACCTCAAGGTAATATTCAAGGAAGATCCAAGCATCTAAGCTTGGGGATGCCCTGGAAGGCATCCCCTCTTTCGTCTCCAATCTATCGGTAATATTACTCGGAGCTATATTTTTATTCATCACATGATATGTGTTTTGCATGGAGCGTTGTGTGTTATAGTTTTATTTTGTTTGCTTGTTTCCACAATCATTGGTTTCTGATCACATCAATTATGAGAGACACACATTCATCACAATTTATTAGAATGCTCATTATGCTTCACTTATATCTTTTGAGTTAAGGCAATTTGCTCATGTGCTTCACTTATATCCTTAGAGCACGGCGATACTTATATTTTATAGAAATCATTTGCACTCTCATGCTTCACTTATATCTTTTTGAGAGTTGAATAGGTAGTGGTAATTTGCATGAGTTATATGACTAGTCCAAAAATGATAGGTATACAAGAGTGGTATAATAAAAACTTTCATGTAGATCACTGAATACGATGCGTATGATCAACGATATTGAAGTTATAATATGGAAGTTTACTAGTTAATAAACATTAGTTAGTAAAAATATCGGTGTTAAGGTTCGTAATTTCTACCTCATTAAAGTGTCGGTCATGGTGTTGGGGTCACCTACTAGGGGTAGGGTCACGAGACACGCATCTTGGACCTTACCTAGGGCCCCACATCAACAAACATTAAGGCCTCTGGGCCATAAGCACATTTGAATGGTCATCAGGACTTATTCCATTCGGATGTCATTCATCCACTCGGATGTCATTCATCCACTCGGACATTACCTGTCCACTCGGTTGACGATGACCCACTCGGGAACTGTTCCATCCACTCGGCTACTCCACCAGCACTCGGACAAGGGAGGTGAACGGCCAACGTGGAAGCTGGAACATCCGAAGGCGCACATTCACAGGCGTTACTAGCAATCAATGCTTCAGTTAGCGATAGTAACGCCTGTAATAAACTAGACTCTTCAATCTCCCTGTAACGTAGCAAGACAAAGGGGCAGCGCACTCTATATAAGCCGCCCCGTAGCACTTGGACAGGGGTTCACAATCTCTATAATCATCCATACACAAGGAAAACAAACAGCTCCAGAGATCGAGACGTAGGGTCTTTACCTCCACCGTGAGGGGCCTGAACTCGTAAATCCTTATGTCACATCTTCGCCGTAGCTAGGACCACCTCTTGTTCGTACCCTAGTACTCACTGTCGGAGTTATTCCCATGACACATGGCATGACCAGGAAGTTGGAGCGTACTGTATCCCTGATTGATATCCTTTGTGTTGTCCGGATCGGGGGCGCGTGATGGTTAACTCCTACCAACCTCCTCCCTAGGGGCATGCGGGTAGTACTTTACTTCTAGGGCTAATATGCTTTCACAATAAGTATTTGAGTTCTTTATGACTAATGTGAGTTTGTGGACTATAAGCACTTCTACCTATCCATATTTTGCTAGCCTCTTCGGTACCGTGCATTGCCCGTTCTCACCTCGAGACTAGGTGCAAACTTCGCCGGTGCATCCAAATCTCGTGATATGATATGCTCTATCACACATAAGCCTTATTATATCCTTCCTCAAAACAGCCACCATACCTACCTATCATGGCATTGCCATAGCCATTTCGAGATATATTGCCATGCAACTTCCATTGTTACTATTCACATGACTTGAGCATTCATTGTCATTTTGCTTTGCATGATCATATAGAGCTGACATGATATTTGTGGCGCAGCCACCGTTCATCATTGTTATACATGTTGCAATAGATCATTGCTCATCCTAGTACACTGCCAGAGGCATTCATATGTAGTCATATCATTCAGTTTATCGACTTGTAAGTAAATAGAAGTGTGATGATCATCATTATTAGAGCATTGTCCCAGTGAGGAAATGAATGATGGAGACTGATGAGTCCTTGAAAAAGTGGGGATGAGGTTCATGATATTGTTCTAAAAAAAATATTAGAGAAAAAAAGGAAAAGAAAAATAAAAAGAGAGAAGGGGCAATGTTACTATCCTTTACCACACTTGTGCTTCAAAGTAGCACCATGTTCTTCATATAGAGAGTCTCCATGATTTGTCACTTTCATATACTAGTGGGAATTTTTACATTATAGAACTCGACTTGCATATTGTTGGAAATATGCCCTAGAGGCAATAATATTGTATTATTATATTTCCATATTCATAATTAAGATTTTATATTCTATGTTATAACTGCTATGATCCTGGAATATGCGATTCAGTGGAAAACTCATATGCACGTGTGGAATGATAAATGGTAAAATAAGATTCCTAGTCTCACCTCTAAGACTAGCTCAAATGTTGTTGGTGATTATGTTTTCCGAATCATAGGATATCGTTAAGTGTAACGCTAGTCCTAAAACAACTTTGAGAGTATGACGTTAGAAGAACGATCGTATTGAATCGACCCAAACTTGTTTGTTATACTTTGAGATACAATCGTCAGAAGTCAATTGTTATAACACGGAGTGTTAATGTGTGATTTAGTTCCTAAGATCATGAGAGTATCATAGTCACTTCTTACCATACGATGAACTTTGGGGTTGCTCAAAAGTCATCTTTAACATGGTGATCATAACGACAACTTACAGGTTCATCGAAAAGTTTGCCAAGGGACTAGATAGCTCAAGCGTGGGATTTGCTCCTCTGACGATGGAGAGATATTCTTAGGGCCCTCTCGGTGTGACGGCATCCATCATCGTATGGCCAGACACAGGTGGCTAGGTCATGGGGATACCGGAACATGTCAACGAGAAAGAAGAACAAAACCGGTAACGAGGAGACTGGTATAGTGAGCATGTGTATGACTCAAGAGGATACCGATATATCTCACCTCGGGTTTTGTAAAGTATTGCAAAGCAAAGGGAATAGCACATGATAACAAAAGGTTCACTCGAATGTCATTCGTGTACTCATAGGGATTGTATGGACGTCCACGGTTCCGATATCGGTCATTGAACGAAAGGGGTTTTGTTCAAGTCTATGTTTTACCGAACCTACAGGGTCACAAGCTTAAGGTAATCATGACCTGTTGAGTGTTAGTAGGATAGGAGTAATGAGAAAATATTTATGAAATAGTTTCATTAATTTTCAAAATAGTTTCGAGAGGAACCGGAAGCGTTTCAGGGTCACCGGAAGGGTTTCGGAGTTTATCGGGCAATACCGGGTATTACCGATAAATTATATATAGGTGGAAATAGTTTCCAGATATTTTAAATTAATATTAAAAGGCTCTAATAATAGTTAGGAGGCTTTTATATTTATTTAAATATCAACGGGCCTTAAAAGGCCAAGTGGTGGAAAGCATATTGGGCCACTTGGGCCCAATAGGAGGTGGCGCCCCCTTCGCACTTGAGGAAAGAAAGGGGAGGCCGAATTGGAGGGGGAATACCCCTCCTCTTGGCCAGCCAAGGTGGGAAAACCTTCCCCCCTTGTGTGGCGCCTCCTCCCCCTCCTCCAACCTATATATACTAGAGGTTTTTGGCACTTTTGAACACACAAGTTTTGGAGCCTCCTCTAGTTCTCTAGTTCTAGTTCTAGTTCTAGTTGATCCAATTAGAGCTAGATCTAGATCCTCTAATCCTCATAATTAGAAGCCCAGTGTGGTTCTAATCTCCTCCCTCTAATTCTCCAGCGACGATTAGCTCTGGACAGTGAAGCGCTGCCAGATCACGAAGACCGTACGGTTGCAAACTGTGAAGAGGCCGTGCTTTCGGTCTTCCGTTTGTGGGATCGTTCATCGACGGTTCGAGGGACTTCAAGTATGATCTACACCGACTCATCTTCTTCCGCTGTAAATTGGAGTTGGTAACGATCCGATCCAAACCGTTATTGCATCTTTATAGTGTTCCTGGTTGATCGTAGGGCGATTTTTTTTTCTACTACGATTCCCAACAATGGCATCATGAGCGGTTCTATGAGTAGATGCTGGTTTCTATCTAGATCACATGTGGATGTGAGGGTTTGATGTTCTTGCTCTGCTTCCCTCGGGTGTTGCTTCGGTTCAGTTCATTGACGGCATGATGTAGCGTTCTACAAAGTTCTGACAATCGATCGGCTCTAGCTGTCGACGATCTGCTAATAGTTCTTTGGGCTTCATCATAGTCAAGAATAGTGAACTGTCACAAACACAAGAGGGCGATGAAGATGTTCGATCTTCTAGGGGGTCATGCGTATTGACGAAGTTTAGTGTGGGGCTAGATATTTTTAATTAAGTCTCTTTCCTCACACACCCCGAAAGTTAATCTAGCAACAAGAATTATCACCTTAATGGTGGACGTAGGTAGCTAGAGTTATCCGAAAACCCTAGAAGCCACGTAATTAAAATTTGCCAAACTGATTAGAGGACGTCTAACTTGGTTTTGCAGGATGCATGTGATGTGGTATAGCTTTCGTCATGATAATGAGTTTATGTATGAGATGGTTATATGTTGTAATGTTAAGTGGCCTGCGCGTCACAGTACGACATGATGGCTGGAGCCAAGGGATTACCATTTTAATGACCTGCATGTCAACCTCATTATTTTTTCGGCGGAAGTAACACGGAGGACCCCGGAGCTTCACCAAGCGCAGGAGACCAAAAATGTTGCCACGGCAGCAGTTTTCAAATTGGTGCCACGGCAGCGTTTTTCTGAAATTTTCGTGAAGACCTTGGAGGATCATGAAGACTTCTCCAGCGCCCAGGGCTATACCATATCATGCTATTATGAATTGCCTCAGATGTTTATCCCTTTGTTGTTTGCACCCTTTGATTGTGCAGTAGTCAATTATTAGGGTGATCTCTCACAGAAAATATCAAGTTAAAAGTGCTCTTCCCAGTGTTGCAACCGTCTATAACACGTAGCAGTTCGGAGTACGTCATGTCCACATGAGTACAAACGGACCGTGAAGTGTAAGACGGGTGAAAGGTTAGACTGTGCAAGCAAAAACACTTGGTTGTCTTGAAGTTCTAGCAGAATCGTTCTGAGCTCGGAGCACGAAGCATCGAAAGATGAACAAGAGTCATATGGAGATATGATCGGCAAAAGTTTGCCTACCGGTTGAAGTTCACATCATCAGTGATGTCCACATCAATGGCTGTGAATAAGATTAGGGTCTTGAATCACTCACTTTCAATTATGAGAGATATTGATTTGAGTGGGAGTGCACTTTATATTAAAATTTGTTTAAACACTAGTGCAAATTAATTATGAAGAATGTCTAAGTGAATCTTGTGTTTATCGTTGTAGATCAATGCCTCGCAATATGTTCAACTTAGCCCCTATGTTAGAGAAAGAAAAGTTGGCTGCAAATGGTGGAAACTATGCGGATTGGATCCGGAACCTGAGATTTGTTCTCAGGAGTGCTAAGAAAGAGTATGTGCTAGATCAACCCCTAGGTGATCCTCCTGCGCCAGATGCATCGCAGGAAGTTGGAGCTTCTTTCACTGGTCGTAGTGATGACTATGAGTCACTCCAGTGCCTCATGTTGACTTGCATGGATCCTGAACTACGGAAACATTTTGAACGGTCTAGTACTCAATTTATAATTGGGTCACCGGATACTCTGTACAAGAAGCAGGCAAGGACCGAACATTTTGAGATAACCAAGGCCTTGATTGAATGCAAGATGGTAGAAGGTTCCTCAATGAGTGAGCATATAGTAAAGCTTGCTGGCTATGTTGATAGACTGGCTTCTCTGTAATTTGGAATTCCTCCAACACTCGGCACAAATATTGTACTTGCTTCACTCCCCCCATCTTACGATGGTTTTATCATGAATTACAACATGAACGGGATGGATAAAAGTGCAAACAAGTTGTTCGCTATGCTCAAAACTGCGGAAGCTAGAATCCAGAAGAACAAACAAGTGTTGATGGTCAATAAGACCGCCAGTTTTAAGAAGAAGGGCAAGTCCAAGAAGAAATCTCCTGGCGTCGGTACGACCGTGTCTCAGAAGAGGAACAAGGGCGGAGCTACTAAGGAGACTGAATGTTTCTACTGCAAACAGAAGGGATACTGGAAGCGCAACTGCAAGAAATACTTGGCAGATAAGAAGAAGAACGGTTCTTCCGGTAAAGGTATAAAAGTTATACAAAGTTAATGTTATTCTACTTGTTAATTTCCTGTAAGTCATGGGTATTTGATACTGAACGGTTGCTCTCATTTGCAATCCGATGCAGGGACTGCAGAAAGCTCGCAAGTTGAGAAGGAATGATATCATGATGCAAGTCGGGAATGGTGATAGGATCGCTACTCAAGACCGTCGAAGTCGTGTCTTTTAGTTCATCTTCAAGATTTATCTTAGAACCGAATAATTGTTATTTCGTTCAGAAGTTGTGTAAGAACATTATCTCTGGATTATGTTTAATAAGCGACGGTTATTCTTATAAGTCTGAAAACAATAGTTGTTCGAATTATTATAAGAATATGTTTTGGTTTTACCTCTATTGTTGGTGGTTTATTCATGATGAATCTTGAATATAATTGAATATAACATTAATGCTAAACGTCTTGAGAAAACTGATAACACCACTTAAATGTGGCACTAATGTCTTGGTCATATCGGAAAACTTTATAACGATAGAGTATTGATGTCTTTTGATTTTGAATCAATTGACAAAATACATAGTGATGTATGTGGTCCGATAAGCACACCAGGGCGTGGTGAATACTTATACTTCATAAACTTCACTGATAATTTGAGTAGATATGATTTACTTGATGAAACCTAAGTCTGGAATATTTGAAAGGTTCAAAGAAATTCAGAATGAAGTTAAGAATCATTATGACAAAAAGATAAAAGGTTCTTCAATCATGAAGAAATATATCTGAGTCATGACTTTATCAAACATCTGAATAATTGTGGAATTGTTTCATAACTTACCGATATGCTTTTATCATTTTGGGGATATGTACTTGAAACAGCAACATATACACTAAACAGAGCACCGTCTAAGTCTGGAAAGATGACACCATATGAGTTATGGAATATTTGATCCAGAAAAATGCTACTTTGTAGGTTATCCCAAAGAGATAATTGTATATTCCTTCTACCAATGATCCGAAGACAAAGTGTTTGTCACAAAGAATGGACACTTTCTCGAGAAGGAGTTTCTCACTAAAGAAGTAAGTGGGAGGACAAAACAACTTGACGAGATTACTGAATCTCTGGCAATAGTAAACAGGACTAACAAACCGGAATTTGTTCCAGAAATTGTCCGCACAACTAAGCCGGAAATTACTACACCAGCTGTAGAAACTTCTGTTAAGACTGTAATTGAACCACGTAGGTCAGGAAGAGTTATCAAACCTCCTGAATGGTTTCACAATGAAATATTCATCTTAGAGGAAGATGAACCTGCGCACTACAGAGAAGCGATGGTGGCGCCCAGCTCAAAAGAATGGCTTAAGGCCATGCAATCCGAAATGGAGTCCATGTACGAGAATCAAGTTTGGAACTTGGTTTAATCCTCCAGAGGGTGTGAAACCCATACAATGTAAATGGATCTTCAAAAGAAAAACAGACGCGGATGGTAATCCTACTATCTATAAAGCCAGGCTAGTTGCGAAAGGGTTTTCGCAGGTTGAGGGAGTTGATTATGACAAAACTTTCTCACCAGTAGCAATGCTGAAGTCTGTACGGATTATGATGGCAATTGCTGCATATTTCGACTACGAGATATGGCAGATGGATGTCAAATCTGCTTTCCTAAATGGAAATCTCAAAGAGGATGTATATAAGAAGGTTTCGCAGGCATGTGCTTCATGGCGACAAGTCGTAAAGCATGGATAGGTGGAAATGCGCTATAAAGATTCGGCATCGCTCGATCAAACAAAGGGAAAAATCATCAAGAATCTGATCTTGCTCGATACAACCAGAAGGTTTTGTCGATCCTAAGGATGCCGGAAAGTTGTGCAAGCTTCAAAGGTCTATCTATGGTTTGAAGCAAGCATCAAGGAGCTGGAATCAACATTTTGATGAAGTGATTAAAGAGTTTGGCTTCATTAAAAATGATGAAGAAGCTTGTGTATACAAGAAGTTTAGTGGGAGCACTATAGCATTTCTAATCTTATATGTAGATGACATATTATTGATTGGAAATAATGTAAAGTTTATTAGCACGATAAATGAATCGTTGAAAAGTGTGTTTTCGATGAAATACATAGGCAAAGCAGCTTATATATTAGGCATAAAGATCAATAGAGATAGATCAATACGTCTAATTGCACTAAACCAGAGCACGTACTTTGACAAGGTTTTAAAAAGGTTTAAAATGGAGAATGCGTTTTCTCCCAATGTCACATGGCACAACACTTAGCAGAAATCAATGTCCCAAGACAGTAGATGAGCATGTGCAGATGAATGGAGTCCCATATGCCTCGGCAATTGGATCCATCATGTATGCTATGATATGTACAAGACCAGATGTTTCTTATGGGCTAAACGTTAGCAGCGGGTACCAAAGTGATCCCGGAGTGGCTCACTATGGCAGCTGTCAAAATATTATTAAGTACCTCATAAGTACAGAGGACTTATTCCTCGCCTTTGGAGGAGATGAAGAGCTCGTTGTAAATGGTTACACGAACACTAACTTCATGATTGATATAGATGACTATCGGGCTATGTTGGGGTAATAGTTTGGAATAGTTCCAAGCAAGAACACTATTATGGATTCTACAACGGAAGCAGAATATATATTGAGGCTTAAGAAGTTTCGAAGGAGTAAGTCTGGATCAAGAAGTTTCTTGATAAAGTAAGTGTGGTTCCAAGTGCAATGAACTTAAATGGCACTATATCGTGATATAGTGATGCCATTGATCAAGCAAAGGAACCAAAACCACACAGGAAGAATAGACATAACAAGCACAAGTATCACATGGATTTGAATGTGTCAGACCCGATGATGAAGGCTTTACCAAGAGCAAAGCATGAGCAACACCGAATAGCCATAGGTGTTAAATAAACTATGTAACTAGATTATTGACTCTAGTGCAAGTGGGAGTCTGTTGGAAATATGCCCAAGAGAAAATAATATTGTATTATTATTTTTCCATATTCATAATTAAGAGTTTATATTCTATGCTATAATTGCTATGATCCTGGAATGCGCGATTCAGTGGAAAACTCATATGCACGTGTGGACTGATAAACGGTAAAATAAGATTCCTAGTCTCGCCTCTAAGACTAGCTCAAATGTTGTTGGCGATTATGTTTTCCAAATCTTAGGATATCGTTAAGTGTAACGATAGTCCTAAAACAACTTTGAGAGTATGACGTTAGAAGAACGATCGTATTGAATCGACCCAAATTTGTTTGTTACACTTTGAGATACAATCGTCAGAAGTCAATTGTTATAACATGGAGTGTTAACATGTGATTTAGTTCCTTAGACCATGAGAGTATCGTAGTCACTTCTTACCATACGATGAACTTTGGGGTTGCTCAAAAGTCATCTATAACACGGTTATCATAACGACAACGTACAGGTTCATCGGAAAGTTTGACAAGGGATTAGATAGCTCAAGAGTGGTATTTGCTCCTCCGATGATGGAGAGATATTCATAGGGCCCTGTCGGTGTGACGGCATCCATCAGCATCTGGCCAGACACAAGTGACTAGGTCACGGGGATGCCGGAAGATGTCAACGAGAAAGAAGAACAAAACCGGTAACGAGGAGACTTATATTGAGCATGTGTATGACTCAAGAGGATACCGATATATCTCACCTAGGGTTTTTGTA
The DNA here is from genome assembly GCA_039707655.1 of Elymus sibiricus. Lineage (NCBI taxonomy): Eukaryota > Viridiplantae > Streptophyta > Magnoliopsida > Poales > Poaceae > Elymus > Elymus sibiricus. The sequence goes on from CM077664.1 coordinate 347,775,440, forward strand.
AAGTATCGCGAAGCAAAGGGAATAGCACATGATCACAAAAGGTTCACTCGAATGTCATTCGTGTACTCATAGGGATCGATATGGAAGTCCACGGTTCCGCTATCGGTCATTGAATGAAAGGGGTTTTGTTCATGTCTATGTTTTACCGAACCTACAGGGTCACAAGCTTAAGGTAATCATGATCTGTTGAGTGTTAGTAGGACAGGAGTAATGAGAAAATATTTATGAAATAGTTTCATTAATATTCAAAATAGTTTCGAGAGGAACCGGAAGCGTTTTGGGGTCACCGGAAGGGTTTCGGAGTTTATCGGGCAATACCGGGTATTACCGATAAATTATATATAGGTAGAAATAGTTTCCCGAGATGTTAAATTAATATTAAAATGCTCTTATAATAGTGAGGAGGCTTTTATATTTATATAAATATCAATGGGCCTTAAAAGGCCAAGTGGTGGAAAGCATATGGGGCCACTTGGGCCCAATAGGAGGTGGCGCCCCCTTCCCACTTAGGGAAGGAAAGGGGAGGCCGAATTGGAGGGGAAATCCCCCTCCTCTTGGCCGGCCAAGGGGGGAAACCTTACCCCTTGTGTGGCGCCTCCTCCCCCTCCTCCAACCTATATATACTAGAGTTTTTTGGCACTTTTGAACACACCAGTTTTGGAGCCTCCTTTAGTTCTCTAGTTCTAGTTCTAGTTAGTCCAATTAGAGCTAGATCTAGATCCTCTAATCCACATAATTAGAAGCCCAGTGTGGTTCTAATCTCCTCCCTCTAATTCTCCGGTGGCGATTAGCTCTGGACGGCGAAGAGCTACCGGATCGCGAAGACCGTACGCTTGCAAACTGTGGAGAGGCCGGGCTTTTGGTCTTTCATTCGAGGGATCGTTCATCGATGGTTCGAGGGACTTCAAGTACGATCTACAGTGACTCATCTTCTTCCGCTGCAACTCGGAGTTGGTAATGATCTGATCCAAACCGTTATTGCATCTTCATAGTGTTCCTGGTTGATCGTAGGGCGATTTTTTTGTTTTCTACTATGATTCCCAACACATTTCCGGTGACGAGCTTCCTCAAATGCTCGAGGTCTTCGTGAGCAAGTGAGTTGGATGCACACCCACTTAGTTTCTGTGGCGATCTTCCATACACTTATAGCTCTAGTGCATCCGTTGCATGGCAATCCCTACTCCTCGCATTGATATCGATTGAAACCCCTACCATCATTCTCTTTGCCATCCAAAGTGCTAAGTCCATGGCTCATGCTCAAATATTGAGTGGAGTTGAAAATGCTGAAGTGAGAAAAAGTATGATACAATTGCTTGGTTTGGCACCGGGGTGTTTATGATGTATACTTTATGCTAGGAAGACCGAGTTATGCCATGCTTACATGATTAAATGAGTAGGAATAACATTCTTTAGCATTGTTTATTTTGAAAAGTAATAATTATTTTCTAGCATTCTTTTATATTATCGTTTCGATATCTATTAAGTCTTCGCTTCCCAACATTCATACCCAAAAGAATCACATGATTAAGACATGTTAGGTAGCATTTCACATCAAAAATTCTGTTTTTATCATTTACCTACTCGAGGACAAGCAGGAATTAACCTTGGGGATGCTGATACGTCTCCAACGTATCTATAATTTTTGATGGTTTCATGCTATTATATTATCAATCTTCTATGCTTTATATGCCATTTTATATCATTTTTGGGAATTAACCTATTAACTCAGTGCCCAGTGCCAGTTCCTGTTTTCTTCTTGTTTTTGGTTTTCTAGAAAATCCATACCAAACGAAGTCCAAACACGATGAAACTTTTTGATGATTTTTTCTGGACAAAAAGAGACCCTGGAAGCTTCGGGAGGAGGCCAGAAGACATATGAGGGAGCAACAAGGCAGGGGGCGCGCCCTGGTGGCTTGTGGCCCCCCGTTGCTCCGATTAACCTAATGACAGCGCTATAAATTCCCATATTTCCATAAACCCTCAGGGGAGGTCCTGAAACAATTTTATCACCGCCCCAAGCCTCTGTTCTTCTACGATCCCATCTGGAGGCCTTTTCCGGTACTCTGCCGGAGGGGGAATCCATCACGAAGGCCATCTTCATCAACCTTGCTGCCTCCCGGATGATGTGTAAGTAGTTTCCACAGGACCTACGGGTCCATAGCAGTAGCTAGATGGCTCTCTCTCTCTCTCTCTCTCTCTTTTGATCTTCAATACAATGATCTCATCTGAGATCACTCCAATGTAAACTTTTGCGGTGTGTTTGTTGGGATCCGATGAATTGTGGATTTATGATCAGATTATTCATTGAAAGTAATTGAGTCATTTCTGAGATTTATTATAGGTGATTTTATAACCTTGTATTTCTCTCCGATCTATCTATCTATTTTGGCCAATTAGATTGATTTATCTTCTGTGGGAGAGGTGCTTGGTAGTAGGCTCAATCTTGCAGTGTCCTTACTCTGTGACAGAAGGAGTTGCAAGGCACGTATTTGTATTGTTGCTACTAAGGGTAAAACGATAGGGTTTGAACATATTATTTGGTCTTACTTTGTCTACATTATGTCATCATGCTCCAAGCATTACTCTGTTTGTTATGAACTTAATACCTTAAGATGCATGCTGGATAGCAGTCGAGGGGTGGAGTAATAGTAGTAGATGCAGATGGATATCAGTCTACTTGTCTCAGAAGTAATGCCTATATATTGATCATGCCATGAATATCATCATAACTATGCTCTATTCTATCAATTGCCCAACAGTAATTTGTTTACTCACCGTTGCTATGCTCATGAGAGAGATGCCTCTAGTGAACACTATGGCCCCCGGGTCCATTCACTTTATATTTACTAAAACCCTAAAAATACTTGCTGCAATTTGTTTACTTTTATTTTCCTTTTTATTTTATCTATCTACCACTATCAGATTTAATCCTTGCAATTAACGAGTACAAGGGGATTGACAACCCTCTTGCCCGCGTTGGGTGCAAGTATTTGCTTTGTGTGTGTGCAGGTATCGTTTATCCTATTTGCGTGGTGTCTCCTACTGGTTCGATAAACCTTGGTTCTTAACTAAGGGAAATACTATCTGCTACTATACTACATCACCCTTCCTCTTCGGGGAAATCCCAACGCCTATCACAAGTAGCAGCATGCAATAGGACAAAATCCTTCTCTGCACTCTAGAGGATGATCCTCTCATTACGTTTACCAATAATAAAGATTCAACCAGATAATAAAAAACTGCTAATAAATTTCAATAGAAAAGGTGGAACCGTGAGCCATAATTCTACAACTATAATGCAAACTACACATAGACATTGTTCACAATTAATTTGCACTAGCGATTAAACTAAATTAATTCATAATTGTGCGCCCACTCAAATCAATATCTCCCATAATTGATTTTAAGTGATTCAAGACCCTGAACTTATTTAGAGCCATTGATGTGGACATCACTGATGACGTGAACTTCAATTGGTAGGCAATCTTGCCGATCATATCTCCATATGACTCTTGTTCATCTTTTGATGCTTCGTACTCCGAGCTCAGAACAATTCTGCTAGAACTTCAAGATAACCGAGTGTTTCTGCTTGTGAGGTCTTTACCTTCACCCACCTTACACCTCACAATCCGTTCGTACTCATGTGGACATGACGCACTTCGAACTGCTACATGTCGTCGACGGTTGCTACACTGTGAAGAGCACTTATAACTTGATATTTTCTGTGAGAGATCACCCTAATAAAAATGACTATGCGCAAACAAAAGGGTGCAATAAAAAAATGGGTAAACATCTAAGGCAATTCATAATAGCATGATATGGTATAGCCCTGGGCGCCGGAGATGTCTGGATGATCCTCCAAGGTCTTCACGAAAATTTCTGAAAAACGCCACCGTGGCACTAATTTGAAAACTTCTGCCGTGGCAACACTTTTTAGTCTCCTGCGCCTGGTGAAGCTCCTGGGTTCTCCGTCGCACGTTCATCACTTCCGTCGTAAAATAATGAGGTTGACACGCAGGTCCTTAAAATGACAATCCCTTGGCTCCAGCCATCATGCCGTACTGTGACGTGCAGGCCACTTAACGTTACATCATATAACCATTTCATACGTAAACTCATTATCATGACGAAGGCTATACCACATCACATGCATCCTGTAAAACCAAGTTAGACATCCTCTAATCGGTTTGGCAAATTTTAATTACGTGGCTTCTAGGGTTTCCGGAGAACTATAGCTACCTACGCCCACCATCAAGACGATAATTATTGTTGCTAGATTAACTTTCGGGGTGTGTGAGGGAAGAGACTTAATTAAAAATCTCTAGCCCCACACTAAACATCGTCAATACGCGTGACCCCCTAGAAGATCGAACATCTTCATCGCCCTCTCATGTTTGCGACAGTTCACTATTCTTGACTATGATGAAGGCCAAATAAATGTTAGCAGATCGTCGACAGCCAGAGTCGATCGATTGTCAGAACTTTGTGCAAAGCTACATCATGCAGTCAATGAACTGAACCGAAGCAACACTCGAGGGAAGCTTAGAAAGAACATCAAACCCTCACATCCACATGTGATCTAGATTGAAACCTGCATCTACTCATAGAACCGCTCATGATGCCACTGTTGGGTAACGTAGTAGGAAACAAAAAATTCGCCCTACGATCAACTAGGAACACTACGAAGATGCAATAACGGTTTAGATCAGATTGTTACCAACTCTGAGTTGCAGCGGAAGAAGACGAGTCGGTGTAGATCGTACTTGACCTCCCTTAAACCGTTCACGAACAATCCCTCGAACGGAAGACCGAAAGCACGGCCTCTCCACAGTTTGCAAGTGTACAGTCTTCACGATCCTGCAGCGCTTCGCCGTCCAGAGCTAATTATGGGCTTCTAATTAGAGGGAGGAGATTAGAACCACACTGGGCTTCTAATTATGAGGATTAGAGAGGATCTAGATCTAGCTCTAATTGGATCAACTAGACCTAGAACTAGAGAACTAGAGGAGGCTCCAAAACTTATGTATACAAAAGTGCCAAATCCTCTAGTATATATAGGTTGGAGGAGAGGGAGGGGCGCCACCAGGGGGGAAGGATTCCTTCCCCGTTTGGCCGGCCAAGGAGGGGAGGTTCCCCTCCAATTCGGCCTCCCCCTTTGCTTTGCCAAGAAGCTAAGGGGGCGCCTCCCCTATTGGTCCTCATAGGCCCAATATCCTTTCCACCATTTGGCCTTTTAAGGCCCGTTGATATTTAATTAAATATAAAAGCCTCCTAACTATTATTAGAGCCTTTTATTATTAATTTAACATCTCCAAAAACATTTTCCACCTATATATTATTTATCGGTATTACCCGGTAATCCCCGAAACCCTTCCGGTGAGCCCGAAACGCTTCCGGTTCCTCTCGAAACTATTTCAAAAATTATTGAAGCAATTTCATAAATATTTCTCATTACTCCTGTCCTACTAATACTCAGCAGATCGTGATTACCTTAAGCTTGTGACCCTGTAGGTTCGGTAAAACATAGACATGAACAAAACCCCTTTTGTTCAATGACCGATAGCGGAACCGTGGACATCCATATCGATCCCTATGAGTACACGAATGACATTTGAGTGAACCTTTGGTTATCATGTGATATTCCCTTTGCTTCGCGATACTTTACAAAACCCGAGGTGAGATATATCAGTATCCTCTGGAGTCATTCTCATGCTCACTATACCGGTCTCCTCGTTACCGGTTTTGTTCTTCTTTCTCGTTGACATATTCTGGCATCCCCGTGACCTAGTCACCTGTGTCTGGCCAGATGATGATGGATGCCGTCACACCGAGAGGGCCCTACGAATATCTCTCCATCGTCGAAGGAGCAAATCCCACTCTTGAGCTATCTAGCCCCTTGTTAAACTTTTCGATGAACCTGTAAGTTGTCGTTATGATCACCATGTTACAGATGACGTTTGAGCAAGCCCAAAGTCCATAGTATGGTAAGAAGTGACTACGATACTCTCATGGTCAAAGGAACTAAATCACATGTTAACTCCCTGTGTTATAACAATTGACTTGTGACGATTGTATCTCCAAGTATAACAAAGAATTTTGGGTTGATTCAATATGATCGTTCTTCCAACGTCATATTCTCAAAGTTGTTTTAGGACTATAGTTACACTTAATGATATCCTTAGATCCGGAAAACATGATCACCAACAACACTTGAGCTAGTCTTAGAGGCGAGACTAGGAACCATATTTTACCGTTTATTATTCTACACGTGCATATGAGTTTCCACTGAATCGCATATTCCAGGATCATAGCAGTTATAGAATAGAATATAAACTTTTAATTATAAACATAGAAATATAATAATACAATATTATTGCCTATAGGGCATATTTCCAACAGACTTCCACTTGCACTAGAGTCAATAATCTAGTTAGCATATTTTCTTTTACACCAATGGCAAACCGGTGTTTGTCCATGCTTTGCTTGTGGTATAGCCTTCATCCTATCAGATCTTGACAACTTTAGAAGTTAAGAATCATCATGGCAAAAAGATAAAATTTCTACGATCAGATCGTGGTGGAGAATATCTAAGTCCTGAGTTTAGCAAACATCTAAGTGATCGTGGAACTGTTTCAGAACTTACTCCTCCTGGAACTCCACAAAGGAATGGAGTATCTGAGAGGCGTAACCGAACCTTGTTAGACATGGTGAGGTCAATGATGTCTCTTACCGATCTGCCTTTATCATTTTGGGGATATGCACTTGAAACAGCAACATATACACTAAACAGAGCACCATCTAAGTCTGTCGAGACGACACCATATGAGTTATGGAATGGGAAGAAACCCAATTTGTCGCATCTCAAGATTTGGGGTTGTGAAACTTATGTAAAGCGTTTACAACCAAGTAAGCTCGATCCCAAAGCAAACAAATGTTACTTTGTAGGTTATCCAAAAGAAACAATTGGGTATTCCTTCTACCAAAGGTCCGAAGACAAAGCGTTTGTCGCCAAGAATGGACACTTTCTCGAGAAGGAGTTTCTCGCTAAAGAAATAAGTGGGAGGATAGTACAGCTAGACGAGATTACTAAATCTCCGGCGAAAGTAAGCAGGACTAACGAACCGGAAGTTGTTCCGGAAGTTGTCCGCACAACTGAACCGGAAGTTACTACACCAGCCGTAGAAACTCCAATTAAGCTTGTGTGACGCCCCCGAAATCAACCGTGCACTAATCATACACGCATCATTCATGATCAAGATCAGAGACTCACGGTAGGATATCACAACACAACTCTAAGACACAAATTTAAACACAAAACTTTAGATTACAAGCCAGGGGGGTCACGAGGACCCGAATACATAAGGTCAACAAACAACAATTATCTGAGTACATACATAGTTAGACAAGTTTTACCTTAAGAAGGCTGAGCATAACAACGACAACTGAATCGAAAAGGCGCAGGCCTCCTGCCTGGGACCTCCGAACTACTCCTGGCCACCGGCAAAGTCAACGTAGTAGTAACCGCCAAGCTCGGTATCGTCTGGCTCCTGGGCTCCGTCATCTGATCGCAGCAACCGGGTAGAAGAAAAGAAGGTGCAAAGCAACCGTGAGTACCCATCCAAAGTACTCGCAAGACTTACATCAGAACTATGCTAGATATGCATCGGTATCAAAGGAATGGGGCTATATCTTTGGACTAAACTACAAAAATGCCAGAATAGGGGGAAGAGCCTATCCTAACGAAGACTAGCATCTTGCAGCATCAGAAGAGAGTAGCGTACAATAACATATCACCTAGCAACTTGTAAGTAAAAGCATCGCCCAGAGATTCCTCCTCGCCTACCCTGCGAGGAAGCGACCTCGGAGCCAAATCACAATTTAGTAGTATAAAGTATCCGGTTCTAGTTGTAGTAGATCAGGATACAACTCCGAGCGTCCTGTTACCGTGGACACGGCTATTCGAATAGATTTACTTCCCTGCAGGGGTGCACAACATGGCCCAACACGCTCGATTACCCCTGTCCGGACACACTTTCCTAGGTAATGCCCGGCATCAGGATGATCGACACACCGTAGTCCTACCTAGGCTCCGTAGAGAGGTCAACACGCCGGTCTAAATCCTAAGCGCGAAGGGGTCATGGGCCAATCGCCCAAAGCACTCCTGCATGTTGCGTGACTGGCCGGGAACCAAGCGCGACTGTGGAAGGACCACCAGACGTAACCAGTTCACCCCAGTAATCAGCCTGCAAGATTGCGACGTCTGATGGAGCTTTTGGGAGAATGTACGACGCCGAGTGGCCATAACTTATTCCTGCGTGGTGGTTAGTGCGAAGGGGTCAATGACCCACTCAGATTAAATACCCAAATCCGTTAGCGTATTATTAGTAACTCGCGGAGACGACCAGAGCTCAAGTCTCGTCTGACACCCTGTCGCACCGACTTGGTAACACGTAGTCTGTGATGAGGGATCAGACCTACCTCCCTTCCGGTTGGTCTCCTGCCCGGTCGATCCGCCTCAATATCTCTCGCGGGTAACCTTGGGGCCGACCCAACTTCTCAAGAGACTGTCAGGAACCCGGGTCCACCTCTACCGTGGTGGTACCACCTGCCCTTCAGTCCCGTAGCAACATTTAAAGGTAACAGGGGGTCCTTACCATCAAGGTGAACTCCGAGGAATCACCCTTATTAAGTTCACACTTGAGGTACTGCACGGCAGAGCCAGCATCGAGAGTGACGTACGAGGAATCACCCTCGGTAAGCCACACTTGATGTGCTACACTGCAGAGTCATCATCGAGAGTGAAATACGAGGAATCACCCTTGGCACTTGATAACCGCTCTACAGAGTCATTCAACTACATGGTACTGATGGTGGGCTCAGATATCGATACATCGATCACTTTCTCGAAACACCCAGATGGTAAGCATGGCAACACAGACAAAGGTGTAGGGCCACTGGTGGTACTCTAGCAGAACTATACTAGGCATATAGGATAACAGGTAATTATCAACAACTGGGTACAAAAACAGGCTATGCATCAGAATAGGTGCTATCGGAACAACAGCAGTAGCAAAATCTAATGCAAGCATAAGAGAGAAGGATTGGGCGATATAGGAATGATCAAGGGGGTTTTACTTGCCTGGAAGCTCTGCTGAAAGGAGCTAAATGTCGGCGAAGTAGTCGTACTCAGCGTCGTCGGCGGCAGTCTCGGGGTCTACCGGAGAGGGAAGAGGGGAAGAATCAATAAATAGACGGCAAACAAATGCAACACAATGCATGGCATGGCAATATGATATGCAGAGGTGATCTAATGCATCCCTAAATGTTTTAAAAGACCTGGGAAAATATTCCCGAATATTTTCCCAAAGTCATGCACTATTCATTCATTGAAAAGTGGTCAAAAGTTCAAGGTTCATCACTTTAGAGTGATCCAACATGAATGCAAATGACATATTCAGATTCGTTATATTTTTCTGATCATTTTTCATATATAAATTATTTTCATCCGAGTTACAGATTATTTTATATGATTTTTCAAAATTTTAAACATTTTCTGGAATTAATTCAAATTCGAAAATTAAAGGCAAAATTGCTACGTGCACACACAAAGTGTACACAGCAGCTGGGCTCAGTGGCTGACAGTGGGCCCCGTTGACTGCCCAGTCAGCAGTCAATGTTGACCCTTTGACTGGTCAACGGGACCCAGGGGGTCCCACACATTACTGAATGGGGAAGCCCAGTCAGCATGGTTGACTTGGTCAACTGGGTCGTGGGACCCGCTGGCTGCGACACAGGGGTGGGGCCCAGAGGCGGCCATGTCAGCGCCGGCGCCAGGGCTTCGCCGCCGGTGACCAAAACGGGCGGCGGAGGTACGGGAGGCGCCGGAAATCGGCTACAGACGACGGTTTCGCACGCGGCTGGGCTCATTCGAACGTGCGTTCGAGGCCGCGTCGAACTGGGGTGGTGGCGTGGTCTGGGGTGGTCGAAGTCGTCGCCGACGTCGAGCTTTGCGGACGCCTGAGTCCGGACGGCGACGGATCTGGTGCAGCAGCGAGCAACGCGAGAAGCACGAGGCGTCTACGGAACCTATGCGAGCTGGCTAAGCGTTTGGACGCGCGCGCGTGACCAATGGGTCACCAGAGCCACGTCGGAGACAAGCTCGGGCGGCGATGGGTTCGGCCACGATGAAGACGACGGCTATAAGCACGGCGAAGAGCAGGGGAGAGAGGGGTTCGGTGCGGGTGCTCACCGCGGTCCTGCAGGTGTGCTAAATGGGCTTGGGGGAGGCCTGACGGCGTCGGAATCATCGAAGCTTTGCCGGCGACCGAAGGTTGAAGACGGCGATGAACCGGTCGATGTAGGGGCTCCCTGCTGCAATGGGTCGGCGTAGACGATGCAGACGAGGCTGGCGATGCTTGCGGACACGCCGGTGGGGTGCGGGGAGGTCAGTGGCCACGGTTGTGATGGGCCATGGCGACGACGGCGCTCGGGCGAGATCGGGATCGAGGGAGAGAGAGCGCGCGAGGGGGAAGTGAGGATAGGGTTGGCCAGGGGGTGCCGCGGTGGAGTCCTTATCCACCCGCGGGCTACTGTTGCGGCGCGGGGTCGAGTGGGCGCGGCTGAGACGGCGAGCGCGTGCGCTGGCACCATGGCCTCTGCCTCCGGCGCGAGGTAGGGGAAAGGCCGGCGTAGGTGGGCTGGGCCGCACTGTGTGCCACTTAGGCCCAGTCCACCAGTGCGTTTTTACTCTTTTTCTTTTTCCTTTCTCTGTTTTAAATTTCCACTGCTGTTTGCATTTTATATTGACTTCAAATGACTTTTGTAAAATATGAGACTTAGTCACATAAATACAATGCATTATTTAGGAGCTGCCCACAAGGTTTGGGATTTATTTGAACCCATTTGAATTTTGATTAAAAGCAAATTGACTGAAAAGGTGCGGCTGTTGCTGTTTTCATGATGATAGAGTCCTCTAGGGATTTTTAGTGATGTTGTTTTCCTTAACATAAATAGTTATGGAATATTTCCAAAATTATGAACTATTTAGTTCTTGGATTTGAACAACTTTTAATTTCACTTTAAATTTGAATTCCATTTGAAGTGGAATTTGAAATGAGATATGATTCAAAAGATGATCAAGCACTGCAAAGCATGATGACTTGGCATTGATCATTGGGGATTACTGTAGCTTAATTACAGGGGTGTTACAACTCTCCTCCTCTAAAAGAAATTCTCGTCCCGAGAATTAAGAGGTAGAAGGGAAAAGATCAGGGTATTCTTCTCGAAGACGATCCTCGCATTCCCAAGTGGCTTCATCTTCAGAATGATTTGACCACTGAACTTTAAGGAACTTGATTGCCTTCTGACGGGTTCGACGTTCAGCTTGATCAAGAATGCAGATCGGATACTCTTTATAAGAGAGATCATCTTGCAATTCAAGCATTTCATGATCCACTGCTCGGATAGGATCCTTGAAGCAACGGCGAAGTTGTGACACATGGAAGACATCGTGAACCTGAGAAAGGTTCAGCGGCAGTTCCAATTGATATGCCACATAACCACGTCTGCGGAGAATACGGAACGGGCCGACGTAGCGAGGAGCTAACTTGCCCTTGATTCCAAAACGGTGAGTGCCCTTCATCGGGGTGACTCGAAGGTAAGCTTTTTCGCCAGGTTGATAGACCATTTCTTTGTGTTTGCGGTCATAATTGCTCTTCTGACGAGACTGAGCTACCTTCAGATGTTCGCGAATAATATGAACTTGTTCTTCAGCTTGTTGGATAATATCCGGACCGAAGAGTGGTCGTTCCCCAGTTTCTGACCAATTTAGAGGGGTTCGGCACTTATGGCCATAAAGAACTTCAAAGGGGGCCATCTTCAAACTAGCTTGATAGCTATTGTTGCAAGAGAATTCAGCATACGGGAGAGATTCTTCCCATTTCTTGCCAAATGAGATGACACAGGGACGAAGCATGTCTTCAAGAATTTGGTTGACTCGTTCAACTTGACCTTGGGACTGGGGGTGATAAGCTGAGCTAAAGGAGAGATGAGTTCCCATAGCTTCTTGAAAACTTTCCCAGTACTTTGAGGTAAAGAGGCTACCACGATCTGAACTGATCTCCAGCGGAATACCGTGGAGTGACACAATTCTTGAGATATATAAGTCTGCTAGCTGACTTGCAGTGATCGTCTCCTTGACTGGCAGGAAATGAGCAACCTTGGAGAATTGGTCGACGATGACAAGAATAGCATCATGACCCTTCTGCGATCTGGGATAACCAGTGATGAGATCCATTTGAACCTTGTCCCATTTCCATTCAAGAATAGCAAGTGGTTGCAGAGTTCCGGGAGGTCTTTGGTGTTCTGCTTTAATGCGACGGCAAACGTCACACTCGGCAACATATCGAGCAATGTCTCGCTTCATATTAGGCCACCAGTACCTCTGACGGATGTCTTGGTACATCTTAGTACTACCCGGATGAATAGATAGCGATGTGTCATGAGCTTCTTTCATAATATCTGAGGTTGTATCCAGCTCACCTTTCGAAGAGACAACAAAATGACCCTTGTAGAACAAGGTACCATCATTGTCAAGAGAGTAACCTGAGGACTTCCCATCTGGAAGATCGCGCTTAATCTTGTCGACTTCAGAGTCAAGCTTCTGAATAGACTTGATGCGGCACTCGAGATCTAGTTCAATAACCAAGTTATTGATAGAACCTTGAGGAACAATGTGGAGGTTCATCTTGCGAAGTTCTTCATAAAGAAGGGGTTGAGCTTGCTGAACCATGATATTGTTGCAATAAGACTTGCGGCTCAAAGCATCGGCCATAACATTAGCCTTACCAGGGGTATATGAAATACCCAGGTTGTAGTCGGCTATTGCTTCCATCCATCTCTGTTGACGGAGATTCAGATCTGGTTGGGTAAACAGATACTTCAGACTTTGATGGTGCGTGTATATCTCGCAACGATTACCAAGGAGGTAATGTCGCCACAATTTCAGAGCATAAATAACTGCAGCTAGCTCGAGATCATGTGTTGGATAATTCTCTTCATGAGGACGCAACTGTCGAGAGCCATAAGCAACCACTTTGCGCTCTTGCATTAGGACACCGCCTAATCCTTGACGAGATGCATCGCAATAAATCACAAAGTCCTTGTGGGTATCCGGTGGAGCAAGCACTGGGGCAGAGGTCGGTCTGTCTTTCAGTGTCTGGAAGCTTTCCTGACATTGAGGGGTCCACTCAAACTTCTTGTCTTTGTGGAGCAGGTCAGTTAACGGTTTAGCAATCTTGGAGAAGTTCTCGACGAAACGACGGCAGTAGCTGGCGAGTCCGAGAAAACTTCTGATTTGCTTGACATTCTTCGGAGGGGTCCAGTCAAGAATAGCCTGAACTCGTTTGGAGTTTATAGCAATTCCATCCTTGGAAATCACGTGACCAAGATAGGTCACTTCGGATAACCAGAATTCACACTTGGAATATTTGGCGTATAGCTGATGTTCTCGAAGCTTCTCCAGTACAAGACGAAGATGTTCGGCATGTTCTTCTTCATTCTTGGAATATACAAGAATATCATCAAGATAAACCACGACGAATTTGTCGAGGTAATCCATGAATATGTAGTTCATCAAGCGGGAGAAGGTTGCTGGAGCATTGGTTAAGCCGAAAGACATAACGGTGTACTCGTATGAACCATAGCGAGTAACGAAAGCGGTCTTCGGAATGTCCTCTTTACGAACTCTGATCTGGTGGTATCCTAACCTCAAATCAAGTTTAGAGAATACAGAGGAACCAGCGAGTTGATCGTAAAGATCATTGATCCTGGGAAGCGGATACTTGTTCTGAATTGTCGCCTGATTAATAGGCCGATAATCTTGAACCAATCGATTTGTTCCATCCTTCTTCTTAACAAAGAGAGAAGGAGCTCCTCAAGCAGAAGAACTTGGGCGAATGAAGCCTTTGCGAAGCGATTTGTCGATTTCCTCCTTAAGTTCAAGGAGTTCATGGGGCGGCACCTTATAGGGGCGCTTGGCAATAGGAGTAGTGCCTGGTTTCAAGTCGATGACGAATTCGACGGCTCTTGCAAGGGGTATTCCTGGAAGTTCTTCTGGAAAGACGTCTTGGAAATCGCGAACGACTGGAACGTTCTCGATGCCTTCAAGGGGTGAAGCGTTCAATGCATTCATAGCATAAATCTGAGCTTCGGCATTTTGGATAGTTCGAGCAGAATAGTTCTCTATCTAGTCGGAGGGGTGTAGGAGCTGGACTGTTTTTGTAGCACAGTCGATCAAAGCACAGTGAGCTTTTAGTCAATCCATCCCTAGAATGAGGTCTATGTTGGAAGACTTCAGGACGATGGGAGAGGCAAAGAATTCCAATTCTTCGATTATGATAGGAACATTATGAGCCATCATATTAACATGACAATGACCAGCAGGGGTGTTCACAACTAGTTGAGTGTTCATCTCCTCAAATGTAATGTCATGCGCAAGTGCAAATGCTTCTGATATGAATGAATGAGATGCTCCCGAATCAAATAAAATAGAAGATGATATTGAATTAACAAGAAGAGTACCCATCACGGTAGCTGGTTCGTCTTGAGCTTCGGCCATATCAACATGGAAAGCTTAACCACGACCATAAGTTGGTGGCCTGGCATTATAGTTGCGAGGCTGGTTGTTCCCACGGCCAGCTGGAGAAAGTGCCAGCTGGTTTTGAATCTGGCGACATTCTGAAGCACGGTGACCTGGGCGGCCACACTTGAAGCACAGTCCATCATTGGGATGGGGAACCGTAGCATTGCGCGGAGCAGCTTGGACTCTTGGTTGTCTCGGTGGTGGAGGCAGACGAGGTGCAGCATAAGAAGGTCTTGGCGCAGGGGCAGCTGGGCGGTACACACTGTGGGGAATCTAGACTCTGCGCTTCTGTCCTGACAAGCCCGAAGATGAGCCAACGTCATGGGTGCGCTTGATTGCTTCCTTGTGTTCCATCTGACATGTCTCTACCTGGATAGCTTTGTTTACCAGGGTAGCAAAGTCGGGGAAGTCATTGACAATGGGTGCAAGCTTGATGTCCGGGTGGAGTCCTTCACGGAACTTTTCCTGTCTGCAAGCATCAATGGGAATGTCATCTTCAGCATAGCGGGACAATTCAATGAACTCCCGCTGATAAGCATCCACTGTCATCTTGCCCTGAGTGAGGTTGCAGAATTCTTTCTTCTTTCGGTTCATAATTCCCTGAGGAATGTGACGAGCACGGAAGGCAGCCTGGAACTCTAGCCAAGTGATGACTGTTCCAACAGGCAATGAACGCATGTGGCTGTCCCACCATTGAGCAGCGGGACCCTTCAGAAAGTAAATTGCAAAGGTGACAAGGCTAGCAGGGGCAACATTAGCAGACTCCATCTCATAGGCGATGTCACGGAGCCAGTCATCAGCATCCAGTGGGTTGACTGCGTTGCGAAAGGTGGCAGGGTTGAGACGCACAAACTCCTGCAGTGTTATTGGGGCTGGCTGATGCTGAGCATTCTGGTTTGGAAACTGGGCCATAATCCCAGTCATGAACTGGCGTTGCAGCTCATATTGTTGAATCATGCCAGCCATGTAGTCAGGCGGTGGTGGATCATTGGCACCACGGCCATGACCACGACCACCTGGTCTAACCATCCTGCAAATAATAACAGGGGGTAGTTTAGCAAAAGCAATTTCAAGTGAAAAGAGGCATTCATGATGTAACACGAATAATAAACAAGAGGAGCATTATGTACAAAACGGTAGTCACACAGGACATACAGATCCATACATAAAGTCGATTACAAACGGACAGCATAACTGCGTAAAATCATAAAACTAGGAACAGTAGGCGGCACGCAGGCACGCGGTAGAGTGATACAACAACGGATATAGCAAAGGCTACATCAACGTCAGGGAAAGCCACGAAAGCCTGGGAGCTGCAAGTGACGACGCGGGGTACCCTCAATGTAGGGATCCTACGCTCCGTGAACACTCTGGTGCAGAACCCGATCCTCAGCTCGTAGACGAGGTCCACGTGCTGGGGTGCAACCTCCAACAGCAGGCCACGTGATACCAAGCGGCATCTCTGTCCTGTGGGGGTAAAGTATGTGCTGCGGATGTATCCCTGCGTGGACCGAGGCCATCAGCTGCGTCAAAGCGTCGTAAAGACGTGCACGAGTAGCATACAACTCGACGACAAGAGCTCAGGCAGTGCAATCCAGAGCCTCAGTATCCTGGATCAAGATCTGCGGGTCATATCGACATCGCGAGTAAGGGGTATAGACAGCAACATAGTATCCATCCTCACTCCCAGCAAGGGCATACGGAATGTATCGAAACTCTAAATCATCCAAGCGAGGAAAAGCTCCCTGAAGATGTGCGATAGCAGCATAGGCAGCATCATGGACTGCCATGTCAACAGTCACACCAACACCATGAAAGGTGTGTAACTCAGTGATCGAGTTCGCCTGTCGATCAAAGATACGAACAACGGCATGGTACTGCTCCTGGTTAAACTCGTGATAATCCTCGTACATAGCGTACTCGGGGTACCAACGATATCCCAGTCTGGTCAGCAGGTTGACTAGGATAGTAGGGAATCCGGTCACACCAGTAGCCATAGTCTGGCACATGAGCTGCGTAGTGGAACGCATCTGAAATAGTTGAGATTTCAGAGATGTCAAAAGACAGTGTTTGTATCGTGCACTATGCATTCAAAGAAATTACTGTAAGTAATTCAAATCTCCGGTTGATGTGATCACGGGAACCTAGTGTTAGAGTTAGTAAAATCTTTAACCCGAAAGGAAGAGAAGTTCAGAACCCAGAGTATAGAAGAGGAATAAAAGATCCTAATCTCATCCATTTGCGATGTGGGCCCGTAAGCCACACAACACTGTTAGTAAAATAATTTTTGCAAAGACTAGACTCAACTTCGGCCAAGGAGTTGGAATGGGGCTTCCTACAGGCAGTCGGCTCTGATACCAACTTGTGACGCCCCCGAAATCAACCGGGCACTAATCATACACGCATCATGCACGATCAAGATCAGAGACTCACGGTAGGATATCACAACACAACTCTAAGTCACAAATTTAAACACAAAACTTTAGATTACAAGCCAGGGGGGTCACGAGGACCCGAATACATAAGGTCAACAAACAACAATTATCTGAGTACAGACATAGTTAGACAAGTTTGCCTTAAGAAGGCTGAGCATAACAACGACAACTGAATCGAAAAGGCGCATGCCTCCTACCTGGGACCTCCGAACTACTCCTGGCCACCGGCGAAGTCGACGTAGTAGTAACCGCCAAGCTCGGTATCGTCTGGCTCCTGGGCTCCGTCATCTGATCGCAGCAACCGGGTAGAAGAAAAGAAGGTGCAAAGCAACCGTGAGTACTCATCCAAAGTACTCACAAGACTTACATCAAAACTATGCTAGATATGCATCGGTATCAAAGGAATGGGGCTATATCTTTGGACTAAACTGCAGAAATGCCAGAATAGGGGGAAGAGCCTATCCTAATGAAGACTAGCATCTTGTAGCATCAAAAGAGAGTAGCGTTCAATAACATATCACCTAGCAACTTGTAAGTAAAAGCATCGCCCAGAGATCCCTCCTCGACTACCCCGCGAGGAAGCGACCTCAGAGCCAAATCACAATTTAGTAGTATAAAGTATCCGGTTCTAGTTGTAGTAGATCAGGATACAACTCCGAGCGTCCTGTTACCGTGGACATGGCTATTCGAATAGATTTACTTCCCTGCAGGGGTGCACAACATGGCCCAACACGCTCGATTACCCCTGTCCGGACACACTTTCCTAGGTAATGCCCGACATCAGGATGATCGACACGCCGTAGTCCTACCTAGGCTCCGCAGAGAGGTCAACACGCTGGTCTAAATCCTAAGCGCGAAGGGGTCATGGGCCAATCGCCCAAAGCACTCCTGCATGTTGCATGACTGGCCGGGAACCAAGCGCGACTGTGGAAGCAACACCAGACGTAACCAGCTCACCCCAGCAATCAGCCCGCAAGATTGCGACGTCTGACGGAGCTTTTGGGAGAATGTACGACACCAAGTGCCCATAACTTATTCCCGCGTGGTGGTTAGTGCGAAGGGGTCAATGACCCACTCAGATTAAATACCCAAATCCATTAGCGTATTATTAGTAACTCACGGAGATGACCAGAGCTCAAATCTCGTCTGACACCCTATCGCACCGACTTGGTAACACGCAGTCTGTGACGAGGGATCAGACCTACCTCCCTTCTGGTTGGTCTCCTGCCCGGTCGATCCGCCTCAATATCTCTCGCAGGTACCCTTGGGGCCGACCCGACTTCTCAAGAGACTGTCGGGAACCCAGGTCCACCTCTACCGGGGTGGTACCACCTGCCCTTTAGTCCCGTAGCAACATTTAAAGGTAACAGTGGGTCCTTACCATCAAGGTGAACTCCGAGGAATCACCCTCGTTAAGTTCACACTTGAGGTAATGTACGACAGAGCCAGCATCGAGAGTGCGGTACGAGGAATCACCCTCGGTAAGCCACACTTGATGTGCCACACTGCAGAGTCATCATCGAGAGTGAAATACAAGGAATCACCCTCGGCACTTGATAACCGCTCTGCAGAGTCGTTCAACTACATGGTACTGATGGTGGGCTCAGATATCGATACATCGATCACTTTCTCGAAACACCCAGATGGTAAGCACGGCAACACGAAGAAAGGTGTAGGGCCACTGGTGGTACTCTAGCAGAACTATACTAGGCATATAGGATAACAGGTAATTATCAACAACAGGGTACAAAAACAGGCTATGCATCAGAATAGGTGCTATCGGAACAACAGCAGTAGCAAAATCTAATGCAAGCATAAGAGAGAAGGATTGGGCGACATAGGAATGTTCAAGGGAATTTTGCTTGCCTGGAAGCTCTGCTGAAAGGGGCTGAATGTCGGCGACGTAGTCGTACTCAGCGTCGTCGGCGGCGGTCTCGGGGTCTATCGGAGAGGGAAGAGGGGGAAGAAACAATAAATAGACGGCAAACAAATGCAACACAATGCATGGCATGGCCATATGATATGCAGAGGTGATCTAATGCATTCCTAAATATTTTAAAAGACCTGGGAAAATATTCGGGAATATTTTCCCAAAGTCATGCACTATTCATTCATTGAAAAGTGGTCAAAAGTTCAAGGTTCATCACTTTAGAGTGATCCAACATGAATGCAAATGACATATTCAGATTCGTTATATTTTTCTGATCATTTTTCATATATAAATTATTTTCATCCAAGTTACGGATTATTTTATATGATTTTTCAAAGTTTTAAACATTTTCTGGAATTAATTCAAATTCGAAAATTAAAGGCAAAATTCCTACGTGCACACACAAAGTGTACACAGCAGCTGGGCTCAGTGGCTGATAGTGGGCCCTGTTTGACTGCCCAGTCAGCAGTCAATGTTGACCCGTTGACTGGTTAACGGGACCCAGGGGGCCCCACACGTCAGTGACTGGGGAAGCCCAGTCAGCATGGTTGACTTGGTCAACTGGGTCATGGGACCCACTGGCAGCGACACAGGGGTGGGGCCCAGAGGCGGCCACGTCAGCGCCGGCGACCAAAACGGGCGG
Source organism: Elymus sibiricus (assembly GCA_039707655.1). Lineage (NCBI taxonomy): Eukaryota > Viridiplantae > Streptophyta > Magnoliopsida > Poales > Poaceae > Elymus > Elymus sibiricus. The sequence continues at coordinate 347,795,089 of CM077664.1, forward strand.
CGGAGGTACGGGAGGCGCCGGAAATCGGCTACAGACGATGGTTTCGCACGCAACTGGGCTCATTCGAACGTGCGTTCGACGCCGCGTCCAACTGGGGTGGTGGCGTGGCCTAGGGTGGTCGGAGTCGTCGCCGGCGTCGAGCTTTGCGGACGCCTGAGCCCGGACGGCGACGGATCTGGCGCAGCAGCGAGCAACTCGAGCAGCGCGAGGCGTCTACGGAACCTACGCGAGCTGGCTAAGCGTTTGGACGCGCGCGTGACCAATGGGTCACCAGAGCCTCGTCGGAGACGAGCTTGGGCGGCGGTGGGTTCGGTCACGATGAAGATGATGGCTATAAGCACGGGGAAGAGCAGGGGAGAGAGGGGTTCGGTGCGGGTGCTCACCGCGGTCCTGCAGGTGTGCTAAATGGGCTCGGGGGAGGCCTGACGGCGCCAGAATCATCAAAGCTTTGCCGGCGACCGAAGGTTGAAGACGGCGATGAAGCGGTCGATGTAGGGGCTCCCTGCTCCAATGGGTCGGCGTAGACGACGCAGACGAGGCCGGCGATGCTTGCGGACACGCCGGTGGGGTGCGGGGAGGTCAGTGGCCGCGGTTGCGACGGGCCATGGCGATGACGGCGCTCGGGCGAGATCGGGATCGAGGGAGAGAGAGCGCGCGAGGGGGAAGTGAGGATAGGGTTGGCCAGGGGGTGCCGCGGTGGAGTCCTTATCCACCTACGGGCTCCTGTTGCGGCGCGGGGGCGAGTGGGCGCGGCTGAGATGGCGAGCGCGTGCGCTGGTGCCATGGCCTCTGCCTCCGGCGCGAGCTAGGGGAAAGGCCGGCGTAGGTGGGCTGGGCCGCACTGTGTGCCACTTAGGCCCAGTCCACCAGTGTGTGTTTACTCTTTTTCTTTTTTCCTTTCTCTGTTTTAAATTTCCACTGTTGTTTGCATTTTATATTGACTTCAAATGACTTTTGTAAAATATGAGACTTAGTCACATAAATACAATGCATTATTTAGGAGCTGCCCACAAGGTTTGGGATTTATTTGAACCCATTTGAATTTTGATTAAAAGCAAATTGACTGAAAAGGTGCGGCTGATGTTGTTTTCATGATGATAGAGTCCTCTAGGGATTTTTAATGATATTGTTTTCCTTAACATAAATAGTTATGGAATATTTCCAAAATTATGAACTATTTAGTTCTTGGATTTGAACAACTTTTAATTTCACTTTAAATTTGAATTCCATTTGAAGTGGAATTTGAAATGAGATATGATTCAAAAGATGATCAAGCACTGCAAACAATGATGACTTGGCATTGATCATAGGGGATTACTGTAGCTTAATTACAGGGTTGTTACAGCTTGTAACTGAACTGCGTAGGTCAGGAAGAGTTATCGATCCTCCTGAATGGTTTCACAATGAAATATTCATCTTAGAGGAAGATGAACCTGCGCACTACAGAGAAGCGATGGCGGCGCCCAGCTCAAAAGAATGGCTTAAGGCCATGCAATCCGAAATGGAGTCCATGTACGATAATCAAATTTGGAACTTGGTTGATCCTCCAGAGGGTGTGAAATCCATACAATGTAAATGGATCTTCAAGAGAAAAACAGACGCGGATGGTAATCCTACTATCTATAAAGCAAGACTAGTTGCGAAAGGGTTTTCGCAGGTTGAGGGAGTCGATTATGACGAAACTTTCTCACCAGTAGCAATGCTAAAGTCTGTGCGAATTATGATGGCAATTGCTGCATATTTTGACTACGAGATATGGCAGATGGATGTCAAAACTGCTTTCCTAAATGGAAATCTCAAAGAGGATGTATATCTGATACAACCAGAAGGTTTTGTTGATCCTAAGGATGCCGGAAAGGTGTGCAAGCTTCAAAGGTCTATCTATGGTTTGAAGCAAGCATCAAGGAGCTGGAATCAACGTTTTGATGAAGTGGTTAAAGAGTTTGGCTTCATTAAAAATGATGAAGAAGCCTGTGTATACAAGAAGTTTAGTGGGAGCTCTATAGCGTTTCTAATCTTATATGTAGATGACATATTGTTGATTGGAAATGATGTAAAGTTTCTTAGCACAATAAAAGATTCATTGAAGAGTGTGTTCTCGGTGAAAGACTTAGGCGAAGCAGCTTATATATTGGGCATAAAGATCTATAGAGATAGATCAAGGTGTCTAACTGCGCTAAGCCAAAGCACGTACATTGACAAGGTTTTAAAGAGGTTTAAAATGGAGAACGCAAAGAAAGGTTTTCTCCCAATGTCACATGGCATGACACTTAGCAGAAATCAATGTCCTAAGACAGTTGATGAGCGCGTGCAGATGAGTGGAGTTTCATATGCCTCGGCAACTGGATCCATCATGTATGCCATGATATGTACAAGACCAGATGTTTCTTATGCACTAAGTGTTAGTAGCAGGTACCAAAGTGATCCTGGAGTGGTTCACTGGGCAGCTGTTAAAAATATTCTTAAGTACCTCAGAAGGACAAAGGACATGCTCCTCGTCTATGGAGGAGATGAAGAGCTCATTGTAAATGGTTACACTGATGCTAGCTTCATGACTGATACAGATGACTACAAATCTCAATCGGGCTATGTTTTCACCCTCAATGGAGGGGCAGTAGTTTGGAAGAGTTTCAAGCAGAACACTGTTGCGGATTCTACGGCGGAAGCAGAATATGTTGCGGCTTCAGAAGCTTCGAAGGAGGCGGTCTGGATCAAGAAGTTTCTTGAAGAAGTTGGTGTGGTCGCAAGTGCAATGAACCCAATGGCACTATATTGTGATAATAGTGGTGCCGTTGCTCAAGCAAAGGAACCAAGATCCCACATGAAGACCAGACATATCGAGTGCAAGAATCACATTATCCGACAGTATGTCGATAAGGGTTTTGTAAAAGTACTCAAGATTCACACGGATTTGAATGTGTCAGACCCGATGACGAAGCCTCTACCACGAGCATAGCATGAGCAACACCGGATAGCCATAGGTGTTAAAGAAACCATGTAACTAGATTATTGACTCTAGTGCAAGTGGGAGTTTGTTGGAAATATGCCCTAGAGGCAATAATATTGTATTATTATATTTCCATATTCATAATTAAGAGTTTATATTCTATGCTATAACTGCTATGATCCTGGAATGTGCGATTCAGTGGAAAACTCATATGCACGTGTGGAATGATAAACGGTAAAATAAAGATTCATAGTCTCGCCTCTAAGACTAGCTCAAGTGTTGTTGGTGATCATGTTTTCCAGATCTTAGGATATCGTTAAGTGTAACGATATTCCTAAAATAACTTTGAGAATATGACATTAGAAGAACGATCATATTGAATCGACCCAAACTTGTTTGTTATACTTTGAGATACAATCGTCAGAAGTCAATTGCTATAACACGGAGAGTTAACATGTGATTTAGTTCCTTAGACCATGAGAGTATCATAGTCACTTCTTACCGTACAATGAACTTTAGGGTTGCTCAAACGTCATCTGTAACACGGTGATCATAACGACAACTTACAGGTTCATCGGAAAGTTTGACAAGGGACTAGATAGCTCAAGAGTGGGATTTTCTCCTCCGACGATGGAGAGATATTCTTAGGGCCCTCTCGGTGTGACGGCATCTGTCATCTTCTAGCCATACACAGGTGACTAGGTCACGAGGATGCCGGAACATGTCAACGAGAAAGAAGAACAAAACCGGTAACGAGGAGACCAATATAGTGAGCATCTGTATGACTCAAAAGGATACCGATATATCTCACCTCGGGTTTTGTAAAGTATCGCGAAGCAAAGGGAATAGCACATGATAACCAAAGGTTCACTTGAATGTCATTCGTGTACTCATAGGAATCGATATGGATGTCCACGGTTTCGCTATCGGTCATTGAACGAAAGGGGTTTTGTTCATGTCTATGTTTTACCGAACCTACAGGGTCACAAGCTTAAGGTAATCACGATCTACTGAGTGTTAGTAAGACAGGAGTAATGAGGAAATATTTATGAAATAGTTTCATTAATATTCACAATAGTTTCGAGAGGAACCGGAAGCGTTTCGGGGTCACCGGAAGGGTTTCGGGGTTTACCAGGTAATACCGATAAATTATATATAGGTGGAAATAGTTTTCGGTGATGTTAAATTAATATTAAAAGGCTCTAAATATGATTAGGAGGCTTTTATATTTATTTAAATATCAACGGGCCTTAAAAGGCCAAGTGGTGGAAAGCATATTGGGCCACTTGGGCCCAATAGGAGGTGGCGCCCCCTTCCCTCTTGTAGAAGGAAGGGGGAGGCCGAATTGGAGGGGGTTCCCCCTCCTCATGGCCGGCCAAAGGGGGGGAAACTTGCCCCCCTTGTGTGGCGCCTCCCCCCTCCCTCCAACCTATATATACTTGAGGTTTTGGCACTTTTAGATACACAAGTTTTTTGGAGCCTGCTCTAGCTCTCTAGTTCTAGTTCTAGTTCTAGTTCTAGTTGATCCAATTAGAGCTAGATCTAGATCCTCTCTAATCCTCATAATTAGAAGCCCAGTGTGGTTCTAATCTCCTCCCTCTAATTCTCCGGCGACGATTAGCTCTGGATGGCGAAGCGCTGCCGGATCGTGAAGACCGTACGCTTGCAAACTGTGGAGACGCCGTGCTTTCGGTCTTCCGTTCGAGGGATCGTTCGTGAACGGTTCGAGGGAGTTCAAGTACGATATACACCGACTCGTCTTCTTCTGCTGCAACTCGGAGTTGGTAACGATCCGATCTAAACCGTTATTGCATCTTCATAGTGTTCCTGGTTGATCGTAGGGCGAATTTTTTTTGTTTTCTACTACGTTTCCCAATAGTGTCATCAGAGCGGTTCTATGAGTAGATGCAGGTTTCGATCTGGATCACATATGGATGTGAGGGTTTTATGTTCTTTCTATGCTTGTTGGAAATATGCCCTAGAGGTAATAATATTGTATTATTATATTTCCGTATTCATAATTAAGAGTTTATATTCTATGCTATAACTGCTATGATCCTGGAATATGCGATTCGATGGAAAACTCATATGCACGTGTGGAATGATAAACGGTGAAATTAAGTTCCTAGTCTTGCCTCTAAGACTGGCTCAAGTGTTGTTGGTGATCATGTTTTCCGGATCTTAGGATATCGTTAAGTGTAACGATAGTCCTAAAACAACATTGAGAGTATGACGTTAGAGGAACGATCATATTGAATCGACCCAAACTTGTTTATTATACTTTGAGTTAATATTGTCTGAAATCAATTGTAATAACACGGAGTGTTAACGTGTGTTTTAGTTCCTTAGACCATGAGAGTATCGTAGTCACTTCTTACCGTACGGTGGACTTTGGAGTTGCTCAAACGTCATCTGTAACACGGTGATCATAACGACAACTTACAGGTTCATCGGAAAGTTTGACAAGGGACTAGATAACTCGAGAGTGGAATTTGCTCCTCCAACGATGGAGAGATATTCTTAGGGCCCTCTCGGTGTGACGGCATCCATTATCGTCTGGCCAGACACAGGTGACTATGTCACGGGGATACCGAAACATCTCGGGATACGAGAAAGAAGAACAAAAACCGGTAACGAGGGGATCGGTATAGTGAGCATGTGTATGACTCAAGAGGATACCGATACATCTCGGGTTTTGTAAAGTATCGCGAAGCAAAGGGAATAGCACATGATAACCAAAGGTGCACTCGAATGTCATTCATGTAATCATAGGGATCGATATGGACGTCCATGGTTCCGCTATCGGTCATTGAACAAAGGGGTTTTGTTCATGTCTATGTTTTACCGAACCTACAGGGTCACAAGCTTAAGGTAATCACGATCTGCTGACTGTTAGTAGGACGGGAGTAACGAGGATTTATTTGTGAAATAGTTTCGTTAATATTCGAAATAGTTTTGAGAGGAACCGGAAGCGTTTCGGGGTCACCGGAAGGGTTTCGGAGTTTATCGGGCAATACCGGGTATTACCGATAAATAATATATAGGTGGAAAATGTTTCTGGAGATGTTAAATTAATAGTAAAAGGATCTAGTAATTATTAGGAGGCTTTTGTATTTAATTTAATATCAACGGGCCTTAAAAGGCCAAGAGGTGGAAGGCAACTTGGGCCACAAGGGCCCAAAAGGGGTGCCGCCCCTTCTCCCCATGGAAAGGGGAAGGGGAGGCCGAATTGGAGGGGGAGGCCCCCTCCTCTTGGCCGGCGCAAGGGGGGGAGCCCCTTCCCCCTTTGTGGCGCCCCCTCTTCTCCCCTCTAACCTATATATATTAGAGACTTGAGGCACTTTTGAACACACAAGTTTTGGAGCCTCCTCTAGTTCTCTAGTTCTAGTTCTAGTTGGTCCTAGTTGATAAATTAGAGCTTGACCTAGATCCTCTAATCCTCATAATTAGAAGCCCAGTGTGGTTCGAATCTCCTCCCTCTAATTCTCCAGTGACGATTAGCTCTGGACGGTGAAGCGCTGCCGGATCGTGAAGACCATACGCTTGCAACTCGTAGAGAGGCCGTGCTTTCGGTCTTCCGTTCGAGGGACTGTTCGTGGGCGGTTCGCGGGATCGTTCATCTACGGTTAGAGGGACTCCAAGTACGATCTACACCGACTCGTCTTCTTTCGCTGCAACTCGGACTCGGTAACGATCGAATCCAAACCATTAATGCATCTTCATATTGTTCCTGGGTGATCGATGGGCGATTTTTTTTGTTTTCTACTACATTTCCCAATAGTGGCTTCCCTCGAGTGTTGCTTCGGTTCAGTTCATTGACGGCATGATGTAGCTTTGCATAAAGTTCTGGCAATCGATCGGCTCTGGCTGTCGACGATCTGCTAACAGTTCTTTGGGCTTCATCATAGTCAAGAATAGTGAACTGTCGCAAACACGAGAGGGCAATGAAGATGTTCGATCTTCTAGGGGGTCACGCGTATTGACGAAATTTAATGTGGGGCTAGAGATTTTTAATTAAGTCTCTTACCTCACACCCCCCAAGAGTTAAACTAGCAACAAGAATTATCGCCTTGATGGTGGACGTAGGTAGCTAGAGTTATCGGGAAACCCTAGAAGCCACGTAATTAAAATTTGCCAAACCGATTAGAGGACGTCTAACTTGGTTTTGCAGGATGCATGTGATGTGGTATAGCCTTCGTCATGATAATGAGTTTATGTATGAGATGGTTATATGATGTAACGTTAAGTGGCCTGGCGTCACAGTACGGCATGATGGCTGGAGCCAAGGGATTGTCATTTTAATGACCTGCGTGTCAACCTCGTTATTTTTCCAATGGATGTGACGAACGGAGGACCCCAGAGCTTCACCAGGTGCAGGAGACCAAAAGTGTTGCCACGGCAGCAATTTTCAAATTGGTGCCACGGCGGCGTTTTTCAAAAAAAATCGTGAAGACCTTGGAGGATCATGAAGACATCTCCGGCGGTGATTAGCTCTGGACGGCAAAGCGCTGCCGGATCGTGAAGACCGTACGTTTGCAAACTGTGGAGAGGCCGTGCTTTTGGTCTTCCATTCGAGGGATCGTTCGTGAACGGTTCGAGGGAGTTCAAGTACGATCTACACCGACTTGTCTTCTTCCGCTGCAACTCGGAGTTGGTAACGATCCGATCTAAACCGTTATTGCATCTTCATAGTGTTCCTGGTTGATCGTAGGGCGAATTTTTTTCTTTTCTACTACGTTTCCCAACACTCGCACCCTCGACTTTTTTGCGGGAGAAGAAGATCTGGAGGGAGCGAGGGTGGCGGCGGAGAAGAGGGAAACCCTAGGAAGGGGCCCGAACGTAGAGGGGGCTAAATAGGGGCATCAGGAAGGAATCGGGGCGACGTGGACGAATCCTGGCCAAGTCATGTTTCACACCAAGTTGTTTTACCGAGGACGAAGAAGCACAGTGCGCTGGCGGGCTGGGCTGCTTAGTAAAAACACACACGGGCCTTCTCTCTCTTCGTTTATTCTTTCTCTTTTCTATTTAAACAATAAACAAAAAACTTGAATAAAAGCACAGATAGTTGAAGAAAGAGTTTGGGCAAGAGGAGAATTTTTCTGGACTCGCTAAAATGAGCTTGATCCCAGAAAATGCAAATGGGCATGTTTGGAATTTTTGAATTCAAACTAATTTGAATTTGATTCAAATGAGTTGAACTAGGAGTTGAATTTATCATTGCCTAAATATTATGAAATTTTGTGGGTGCCTTTGATAAATGCAGAAAGATTTAATGGCAAAGTTTGGAGGTCTAGCTTGGACTTTAAGTTGCCAAAGAAATTAGTATAAACGGGAAGAGATATGAAGGAATCGCCACACAATTGGGGCGTCCGGCTCATGTATATTTATAGCACATGTACAGGGTGTCTTGCAAGGCAAGAATACAATCAATCATACCAACCAAATATTGACAGGATCGGTTGACAAGATTGACTAAGAAACTATACATGGTATATACTTTAACATCCCCCCTCAGTCTATGCAGCGTCCGGAGGACGAACGCATAGACTGTACCGAAAGTCCAGGAACAGTTGTGACGGTAATCCCTTGGTCATGATGTCGGCGAACTGCTGAGTAGACGGCACACGGAGGACTCGTACCTGTCCGAGAGACACCTTCTCACGCACGAAGTGGATGTCGATCTCGATGTGCTTGGTGCGACAATGTTGCACCGGATTTGAGGCCATGTACACAGCGCTGACATTATCACAGAAGACGATGGTCGCAGAGCCTAGGGGGCGATGGAGCTCGTGAAGTAGCTGGCGTAGCCAACAACACTCGGCGACGGCATGGGCAACAGCACGATACTCAGCTTCCGCACTGGAGCGAGAGACAGTAGCCTGGCGCTTAGAAGACCATGAGACAAGGTTGTCACCAAGGTACACGCAATACCCGGATGTGGAGCGCCGAGTGTCCGGACAACCAGCCCAGTCAGCATCTGAGTATGCCGTGAGGGAGAGGACGGATGTCGCATGAAGTCGAAGACCAAGATCAAGGGTCCCTTTGATGTACCGAAGGATCCTTTTCACAAGGTTGAGATGAGGCTCACGCGCAGCATGCATGTAGAGGCACGCCTGCTGAACGGCATGGGCGATGTCGGGCCGCGTCAGTGTAAGGTACTGAAGTGCACCGGCGAAGCTGCGGTACTCTGTGGGGTTGGAGAGGAGGGAGCCCTCATTGGCGGAGAGCTTGCAACGCATGTCGATGGGGGTTGCACACGGGTTGCAGTCTAGCATACCGGCGCGCTGGAGAATATCAAATGCATACTGGCGCTGCGAGAGGAACATCCCAGAGGCCGACCGAGTGACGGAAATCCCGAGGAAGTAAGACAAATCCCCGAGATCCGTCATGGAGAACTCGTCGTGGAGGAGGTCGGTGATGTGCTGGAGTAGCCGTGTCGAAGATGCGGTGAGGATGATGTCGTCGACGTACAGAAGAATGTACGCAAGCTCATCACCACACCGAAGGACGAATAGGGAGGCGTCGGAGAGAGACGCGACGAAGCCAAGCCGATGAGCATAGTGGGCGAAACGCTGGTACCACGCCCGAGGAGCCTGCTTGAGGCCGTACAAATACTTGTGAAGGCGGCAAACATGGAGAGGGCGAGATGGGTCGACGAAGCCTGGGGGCTGCTCACAGTACACCTCCTCATCAAGCGTGCCATGGAGGAAGGCATTCTTGACGTCAAGTTGGTGAACTGGCCAAGCATGCGAGACGGCGATGCTGAGAACCACGCGAATGGTGGCCGGCTTGACAACCGGGCTGAAGGTCGGGAGAAACCAATTTGAAATCTGATTTATCCCAGAGGCCGATCTAGATGATCAATTTGAAATCTGATTTATCCATTTCAGACCTAATGTCGGGAGAAACCAAAAGTACAGAAAGAAAAAAAACCACTGTTGAACTAGATCACAGACATTGCTCGGTGAATCAGAAATAAGACGATATGATAACCACAAAATCGACAGTACAACTGAAGAGCAACCCCAAAGAACCTCGCGACTCTTGGGATACTGAATCTTGCATGTCGTATCAAAAAAATGCACAGGCTGTATGATTTCCGGCTAAAAATATATCCTCTGGAACAGTGCCGGGCAGTTCTCAGAATCAAACAACATAGCTAATAAATCTTCATGGATCAGTAGCTGCTCATTGCAAATGTGGACCTTTGATCATGTCACAGAAGCGAAAACGATCGCTTACATTGGATGTCAATCATGTTATGGGCAAAGAAAGTTCAACTCGAACAACACATAATATGATCATGTTTAAACACGGGGTACAGTGCCGACTGTATCCCCTTGTGCGCACTGGCGGAGTTTTAGTTACAACACAGGTTCCCAGTGAACAAGTAATAGCAGCAGCTAGCAGCATCTTTCAGTAACAGAACCCTTTCTTGTGTACATATTGTAGTTCAGTAATAGGGCACATCACTCCCTTCTTCGGCTTTTGTGATGGTGGTGGCGGTGGCGATGCTTGGCTTTCTTCCTATCTTTTCTCTCCTTTCTCTCTTTTTTCTCCGATCTCCTCTCCTTTTTATTTTCCTTCTTCCTGTGTGGTTCAAAAGAGCTGGATGGCTTATTATCCAATGTTTCCTTATGCCAACAATCATCAGGAGACTTGGATCTCAAAAACAGTGGCCTCTCCGGACCTTGCACTCGGCGTTCCCATTTTTCTTCCAAACGTATATCCGGGCTAGGTTCTTTGTCTCGACAATGCGATGAAGCCTTTAGGTATGGACCAGGTTCATCCATCCTAGAGCCAACGGCACCTCTTCCTCGCTTTACCCTAACATAGCACCAAATTACATATTTTGTCAACAAAACTGAAAATATGTAACAGATGCAAATGTGCGCAAGTTAAACATAACACTCCCCTTGAAAAACATCACCTAATAGGATATGGCAATCTCAACAGAATAATGTGATACTACGACTATAATACTGTAGATAATTTGCATCAATAGTTTGACATAAGCAGAGAAATTATTAGTTATCTGGCAGGTGTCAATCAATATATTGCCCGCTTGTTCTATGAAGAAACTAGTAGACATTTAAACTAACCTTGAATGCAGAAACTTTTCAACTTCATCATCCCCTAGACCATCATCCTGGTCTGAGTAAGAACTATTATAAGCAGTTCCTTCTTCAATCTTTGAGCTGGAACTCATATTTCTCGAGTCACCTTTGCGTTTCTCCCCTCTAGAGTCACCACGCTCTTTATTTCTTCTTTTCAGCTTAGACTCAAGTTCAAGTTCCTTCTCCCTGGCACGCCACATTTCATCAACCTCCACAACACGGTTTGCTGCAGGGGGAACAATCAAGTGTCAATTTAATAATAAAATCGCATGAGAAAGTTAAATGATTCGATTTCACGATATAATGAGCAATATGAGTTCAAAAAAGGACGTGGGGTTTCTACTCCGAGCACATATGGTCACTATATCTGCGCCGCTGAATGTTGTCTCGCGATCTGCTCCAGTTCTTTTACCTGGGAAATACTGAGCGGTATTAAATGTGCTTTTGTTTGGCATACGTATGCTGGTGTCATGTTCTGTGGGGCAGGAAAACGGCAGACGTCCATGGGGCGTGCGAGTCATTGTTACTTCCGTTGGAGACTTTGGTGGTGAGCCACGGCTCGTAACGTTTGCTTTAATCTAGTTCATGGAACAGAAAAACAGCTTTCTGGTTAGTAGGGACGGAGAGAGTTCCTCAACTTTTCCATTGCGAACCAGGAGATTGGAGGCGAAGCAGTTCGAAGGTGCAGCTTGATGTGCACCTACCGGAGGCTGCTGAGCTTGGTCTTGCTGGGCGACGGGATGGCATTCGAGCTCGGCAACGTAGCCTTCAGGCCATCTGAAAAACCACACAGACCAGTCTGTGGAGTGCATGTACTGATAAGGTTAGCAGGGACTAGATTTAGGCTATAATCGAGTCATTACATATAGATTTGTGGCAAGGGATCTTTCTTGACGCACTTGTAGATCCGGGTGCGAGAGACGAAGTTGATGACCTTGTCCCGGCAAGAAATCAGCGGGAGGATTTTGTTGGTAGCTGAGGACGAGGCAGCAGTTGACATCTGCGGCGGCAGGGAGGACGATCGAGAAGAATCTTGAAGGGGAAAGTTGCTGGTGGAAGTGAAGTTGTTTCTGGGATATTTTTTATGGAAGTTTCTGGGATGGATTGCGTTAATGGGACTGCTCAGGATGATGGAGAAAGGTGCAGATCGCCCACCGTGCGTGAAACGACGTCTGGGCCAGAAGACATCTGTGGGTATCCGGCACAATAACTCAGCGACCAGTGTGGGCCAGATCAACAGTGAAGGAGGAAATACCGATCTTTATACAAGGTAAAGTACCAGAACCTTCACGAATCTAGGAGAGAAACAACGTGCGAGATAAGCGGAGCATCTGTGCTCGCGCACAGATTTACACTTCGGTTCAAAAATACCTATAAAGTAGTCATTAATGCTTATTTAGTTAACCACACCGAGTTAGAGGAAGCAATTTAAAGTGGTGCCTACATGATTGCAAATTTGTAACTGCCTTCAATTGTTGTGATTAGTTTTGGGTGAATTCTCCTAATGAGAAGGTTTCAAGGACATAAAAAAACATTTTCTTCAGTAAAAAGCATGATTACAGCTGCTTTGATCAGGTAATCAACACCAGGAGGCAAGGATAATGTAAAAGAAACATGATGCTAACCTTGTTGAACTCCACGAAGTGTGGCTGTGAGGAACCGGGAGTTTGGACGATGCCTAACATTGGGCTTTCGCAGATATGCATGAACACCTTCCCTGTCAGCCTCTGACTGTAATCTCCGTGCTTCTTCAAGGAGTAATGAAGCTAGACGATTCTCTGTGTCCAGATCCATTGCCCAATTTGAACTTCAGCAACTATGAAGACAGAAATGAAATATTTAGTACATTAAACAATATTAAACTCTGATCTAAAGCAACATCAAAAGAACAATTTATTAGCAGTCAAATCACAAGTATGACAGAAGGGCGGGCCTGGAGGTCCTGGGTTCGAACCAGCCTCCTTGCAGAATTATTATGCAAGAGTAAGGCATCCAGAAATTGCCTTCCCCAGACCACACCTTGTGTGGGAGCTTTCAGCACTGTGTACGCCCCTTTTCAATCACAAGTATGACACCGAGGTTCTACAAACTGAACTTTACAACAAAAATCCAATTTTCACACCATATTTCATGTTTGATAAAAAAATACTACTCCCTCCGTTTTTAAATACAATGCCACTATCAAAAATACAATTTGCATCTATACAAGGCTACTATCTCTTCCCGAGAAGAATTGATTAGATTTTTGCCTCGCACGATGGTGCTTATTAATGAATACGTTGCATGCAGCAATAGAGAAAGAGGCACCACATGCAAAATGTTTAATTAGCCCGGAACATGAGAGGTTTTCGGTTTTCCACACAATTAATGGTGCTATTTATTAGTTGGCTTTGTTTTCTTGGTGTCTGAAAAATGAGATAGTGGCCTTGTATACAAAAACGGAGGGAGTATAAATTATGAACAAAACTAGGGTTTTTGGACTGGCATCCTATGTTAGATTACCACTTTAAATTTTACCATTTGTTTGGCTGGATTACTAAACTGCCTATAGTTATGAAGAAATTTCAAATCCTTGTGAACACCATGAACAGTTTGGCCCACATTTATGCCATAGTATATGTTCGATTAGAAGCAAGCTGCATGATTCAAGACAGCGCAGCAGTGCAGGCCAGTCAGTGCAGGCAAAGATGCAACAGGGCAAGCAGCATGGATCTGGTCCCTTCGAGTCGACAAGGTGCAGGTGATGCTCGGATGTGGGCTCTCTTGAACATATAAACGGAGTTGCGATTCTTAACTGTTGCGCCAAACGGTCCCATAAGACAATGAGCCCGTTCTAATAAAATCAATCCAGCAAGCTAACGAATCTCACCAAGAAGTTGCTGTAAGATGGGCACCCATAAAATTTTAAAAACTGTTCAACCTCAACAATCTGTGGGGTTTAGAATGACAAAAAGCCACAGAGTGGATTTCTCCTACCTCACACGAACAGGGGCAGACTAATGGCAAGTTCGGCAATCCTCCACTCCAAAAACTAAAAATCCCAACCCCACTAACACATTTTGGAAGTTGGCAAGACTTTCGGCTGCCGGCTCCAACTCCTCGCTTGTGTATTTTACAGAGTTTTTCTCAATGAACAACCGTTCCCCCCCCCCCATGTTTCCATTGGTGTTAGGCAGACAAGATTGTACGGGCAGGGTTGCAAGTTCACTTTGCAAATACATGCACTCAACGTATTCAAATAGTAAAATATTCACATAAGGGAACTTTGCAAATATTTCAAATCGATACAGATTTAAATAGCACAAATGTCACAGTGCAATGATATGCCAAATATTGAACGATCATAAGATTCTTCGGCATTACAAAACACTGAACCAACTAGAAGGGGCCAAGAAAATTACAAGTGTTCTCAATCATCGATTTCACACCGAAAGGCATACAACAACATCACAGCCAATTAATACAAAACTGCTGCTGCCTGTCAAAACTGAGTCGGCCATGGAGCTAGGGGTCGAGGAGAAGGCGGGGTCAGGAGCTCACCTTGCTGTCGCTGGTGAAGATCTGCTGATGCCGGTGAAGAGCGGATCCGCCCTCACGCGGATGAAGGACGCGTGAGTCCGACGTGGAGCAGCGGAGGGCGTCGCCGTCGGCGGTGGGTGAAGGAGGCGCGCGGATCAGGAGGATGGAAGGGACCGGAGAGGCGCGGGATCCGAACGAGAAACAGCGGACAGGCGCGGCGGCGTTGTGGGGACGGGCCCCGGGGGGGAGGGATCCGGAGGAGCAGCGGAGGGGGGCGGGGATGGGCGGGGCGCCGGTGGTGCGGCGGCGAACTAGGGCTGGGTCGCCGCCGTGCAGCCTGTGAGGAGAGGGCGGGAGGCAACCTACGCGAGATAGAAAAATTCGGAATGGGGCTTAGGGATTTTTTCCCAGCCAAGCGTAGGTGAGTGGCAGGAGGTCACTTGTAATTTTTGCAAAGGGTAATTTTTGCAAAGGGTAATTTTTGCAAAGGGTAAGCCCCAAAAAATTACCGACCTCCTGCCACTCACCTATGCTTGGCTGGGAAAATATCCCTAAGCCCCATTCCGAATTTTTCTATCTCGCGTAGGTTGCCTCCCGTCCTCTCCTCACAGGCTGCACGGCGGCGACCCAGCCCTAGTTCGCCGCTGCACCACCGGCGCCCTGCCCAATCCCGCCCCCCTCCGCTGCTCCTCCGGATCCCTCCCCCCCTGGGGCCCGTCCCCACAACGCCGCCGCGCCTGTCCGCTGTTTCTCGTTCGGATCCCGCGCCTCTCCGGTCCCTTCCATCCTCCTGATCTGCGCGCCTCCTTCACCCACCGCCGATGGCGACGCCCTCCGCTGCTCCACGTCGGACTCCCGCGTCCTTCATCCGCGCGAGGGCGGATCCGCTCTTCACCGGCATCAGCAGATATTCACCAGCAAGGTGAGCTCCTGACCCCGCCTTCTCCTCGACCCCTAGCTCCATGGCCGGCTCAGTTTTGACAGGCAGCAACAGTTTTGTATTAATTGGCTGTGATGTTGTTGTATGCCTTTCGGTGTGAAATCGATGATTGAGAACAGTTGTAATTTTCTTGGCCCCTTCTAGTTGGTTCAGTGTTTTGTAATGCCGAAGAATCTTATGATCGTTCAATATTCGGCATATCATTGCACTGTGACATTTGTGCTATTTAAATCTGTATCGATTTGAAATATTTGCAAAGTTCCCTTATGCGAATATTTTACTATTTGAATACGTTGAGTGCATGTATTTGCAAAGTGAACTTGCAACCCTGCCCGTACAATCTTGTCTGCCTAACACCAATGGAAACAGGGGGGGAACGGTTGTTCATTGAGAAAAACTCTGTAAAATACACAAGCGAGGAGTTGGAGCCGGCAGCCGGAAGTCTTGCCAACTTCCAAAATGTGTTAGTGGGGTTGGGATTTTTAGTTTTTGGAGTGGAGGATTGCCGAACTTGCCGTTAGTCTGCCCCTGTTCGTGTGAGGTAGGAGAAATCCACTCTGTGGCTTTTTGTCATTCTAAACCCCGCAGATTGTTGAGGTTGAACAGTTTTTAAAATTTTATGGGTGCCCATCTTACAGCAACTTCTTGGTGAGATTCGTTAGCTTGCTGGATTGATTTTATTAGAACGGGCTCATTGTCTTATGGGACCGTTTGGCGCAACAGTTAAGAATCGCAACTCCGTTTATATGTTCAAGAGAGCCCACATCCGAGCATCACCTGCACCTTGTCGACTCGAAGGGACCAGATCCATGCTGTTTGCCCTGTTGCATCTTTGCCTGCACTGACTGGCCTGCACTGCTGCGCTGTCTTGAATCATGCAGCTTGCTTCTGATCGAACATATACTATGGCGTAAATGTGGGCCAAACTGTTTATGGTGTTCACAAGGGTTTGAAATTTCTTCATAACTATAGGCAGTTTAGTAATCCAGCCAAACAAATGGTAAAATTTAAAGTGGTAATCTAACATAGGATGCCAGTCCAAAAACACCAGTTTTGTTCATAATTTATACTCCCTCCGTTTTTGTATACAAGGCCACTATCTCATTTTTCAGATACCAAGAAAACAAAGCCAACTAATAAATAGCACCATTAATTGTGTGGAAAACCGAAAACCTCTCATGTTCCGGGCTAATTAAACATTTTGCATGTGGTGCCTATTTCTCTATTGTTGCATGCAACGTATTCATTAATAAGCACCATCGTGCGAGGCAAAAATCTAATCAATTCTTCTCGGGAAGAGATAGTAGCCTTGTATAGATGCAAATTGTATTTTTGATAGTGGCATTGTATTTAAAAACGGAGGGAGTAGTATTTTTTATCAAACATGAAAATGGTGTGAAAATTGGATTTTTGTTGTAAAGTTCAGTTTGTAGAACCTCGGTGTCATACTTGTGATTGAAAAGGGGCTTACACAGTGCTGAAAGCTCCCACACAGGTCGGCCTTGTTGAGCGCGACGAGCCGACGCACGTCTGGCTCATCCGGGGAGCGGCGGTGGAGAAGCTCGAACGCCGAGGTGGCGGGTACCTGCGAGGGAGAGGGAGAATCCACGAGCTTGTGAGTTGTTAGTCGAATCCCGTCTCGTCTGAAAGGTGGAGAGGGGAACAAGAAGGACGGTGGCGGTGGCAGCGAACGTACATGGGCGTCACGGACCTCGAGGACGAGGTCGACAAGGGGGAGTCGTTTGGATACTGCACAGGATAAATGTGGAAATTCTAGACACAAGGAAAAGAAAACATGAGATAAAACCACATGTTTTTTTCCTTCAGAATTCATATGGATTGCTCCTCATTCCATCACATAAATCATGGGGAGCCATTTCTTCGTTCCAAACTGAACTGTTGGAATTTTCCCTATATAAATTCAATCCTACAAAATTTCTACAAATTTATTTATTCCAATTAGGGCCTTAATGAGCACACAACATGAAGCGTGAGAGGCGAAAAGTAGGAGGGCGTGCAAGAGCCCGAGGCCAGACGCCTCATGGCTCACACAGTCACACGTAAACCTAAGTCTCATATGTTGTATTACGGTTGAATTTACACAAACTCCATGTTAGTGTTGTTTGTTGGATCGACTGCATATGTCAAATTCATTTGTATATTACTGCAGAACTACCTAATAACATAAGGCAATAGTTTTTTGTTTTGTTTTGCAGAAAACATGAGGCAATGGGTTAATTGAGAAGCTAACATTATCATTTGTCAGATATGCTTCAAGAATTAAGCGAAAAATAAGTTCATTGCTTCAAGACGATTGTACATACCGCAAAGTACACAGTTACAAAATTTTGTTGTCAATGAGATTATTGTTTTATTCGATGGGCTTGGTGGTCATGGGGGTATATTTGGACAAATAAACATGTTGATTTGTTTTACAATGGTGTCATGATCTGACATAGACACTATATCTAAGGTTTGATGTATTGTTGTGTAGTAACTTTGGCGAGCGTAGTTTGTCCTTTTTAGCCTACTAGCACAAATAAGATTGGTGACCTATAACCTTCTTGTGTCTGCTACCATCAATATCCCATGGCTCGGGAACTATTTATATGATTGTAATGTGTCATTTAAATCTTAACAACAGGAAGTTTCTAGTTTTCAGGTTGCTAGTCATCCAAATATATATGTGTTAGACACTCCTGGTGTTCTATCTCCTATATTTGCTAATGACGAATCTGTTCCCAGGCTAGTTTTGACAGGTAAAGACTCCTACGAAGTTTAGGGTTTCACTTGTCATTATATATTATTATCCGATGCATGCACCTCTATTTCAGGAGCAATTAAGGATTCCTTGTTAGAGGAGTATGAAATTGCGCAATTCCTTCTTACAATTCTTAACTTAAGGAAGGAATGCAGGGGGTGGGAGAACCTGAATCTAGACAGAGATAAATCTTCTTTTGCTGATGCAATTCCCACCAGGAGTTGCCATACTAAAAGGCAGTATTCCTCAGATCATACCCAGGTAAATATCGATGAGTATTCTAGTTATTACATCCTAATATTTATTGCAATTTCTTACTATTAATGCTAGAAAATGGATATATTTCTCATTATATAACGATTTTTAAGAGCATCGAATTCTTGGTTCTGACATGCATACTATCAGCTAGCTGCCGTGTTTTAATTGCTTCGCTTTATTTGTGTGCAGGATTTTATCGTTAGAGCCGTTCGTCGAGCGCTTTCTGAGACCATAGCATCTTTTCAAGGAGATTTAGGAAATGAGAATGATTTAAGAAGATTGGTAGAAATCCAGTTTACATACTTGCAGAATGCTTTCAGGATTTCTGAAAAATAAAAGAAGTAAGAACATAAATTGAAGAGGAATTAAGCAACAACAACAAGAACAAAAAGCTATGACAAGGGGGACCAATCTTAATCTTCCTGGACTCTCATAATACAAAACACCTTTGAATCACTAGTGATGATACATATGCAGATCCTGTACATATGCAGATTCTTTTGTTGATCATGAAGGAGGCAAGGTGCTGCATAGACTACGATTAGGTTTGGCGGTTCTGATCCATACCTAAGTACAAATCTGGAGGCTATTTCCCAAATTTGTATATACTTAATGTTGTATGTGTTGAATGCTCACTCTGTGTTGCCGCCATTACAAATTTACTCTTCTATTCTAAGTTCAGAATTTTGTTACAATCTTTGAGCAGCCTGCCATTCTTGTGGGCTGAATGGCTGATGAAGATGCAGACAAAACGTCAGCATTTGCTTAATTCTTTATGACAATCTGGCCATAGTTACCCTTTGCAAAAATTATACACTTTTGGGGGCCTCCCCTACGGTTTACTGTCGAAAAATAACCATTCAAAATATGGTTCAGTTGGCTAGCGGCTTAACTTGGGAAATCCTGAAAGTCATGCTGGTGGTTCTGGCTGGTGTATTCATTTGGTTTTAGACCACAGGTGGAATCTAATGACCGGTAGTACTTACCAAGGAATTACCTACCTGGATGATTACTGTGAAAACATGAGTCTAGCTGGCACGAAGCTGTATGCTCAGGTTCAAGTTTCTACTAGTACTGAAACTTCAGATAATCCTTAGAATTATGACAGCCTTATGGTATAATGGTGTCAATCATGCATATGCAGAAATTAAGCAGCCAATGGAGCCACTTTTCAATCAAGTGCATCAGCAGCTAGTACTAGTTGTTAATGTATCCATGATCTTCTTTAATTAAGAAGCCAAGCCATGGACGGAGCTTATACCTTGCAAGGTGCCGAAGGTGGAACTAGGTCTTGGCTTGGAGGTCGGGATCTGCAGGGCGGTGCCACAGGATCGATCTGCAGTAGAGGCGGCAAAGGGTGGACGGATCCGGCAAAAGATTGCAGTGGATGAGAAGGGATTGACGAGGACGAGGACGGAGGACCTGCTGTCGATCGAGTGAACTGGTTAGGGTTGCGAGATGCAATAGAAGGTAGTGGGAAGGAGAGTCAGAGGAGAAGCCTTACCGGCGGCGACCTTGCCGGAGGAGAGGGATGTCGTCCTCGGCGAAGGAGATGGACCGGGATGGGGCGATCTGGGCGGAGGAGAGGGACCGAGACGGGTCTACCTTGGCAGAGGAAAGGAATCGAGACGGAGCGACAGGGCGATTTGGCCGGAGGAGAGGGTGGCGGCAGGAAGGAGAGGGTGGCGGCGGGTGGAGGAGGAGAGGGTGGCGGCAGGAAGGAGGAGGAGAGGGTGGCGGCGGGTGGAGGAGGAGGAGAGGGGCCGGGATCGGGAGGGTCCGTCAAATCCACCCAAATAATAGGGTCTGGGGAGGGATTTCGTTCTAGCTG
Organism: Elymus sibiricus; assembly: GCA_039707655.1. Classification (NCBI taxonomy): domain Eukaryota; kingdom Viridiplantae; phylum Streptophyta; class Magnoliopsida; order Poales; family Poaceae; genus Elymus; species Elymus sibiricus. The sequence continues at coordinate 347,815,462 of CM077664.1, forward strand.
GGGTACCTGTTCGCTGGAATTAGAAAATGAAATCCTAAGTTCAATTCTGTGACATTCGCCACTGATCTCTCCAAATAGGCTTTCGTCCCGCTTTATAAATAAAGCAACGGTCCCACATACAACATCCGAACATATACAGAAACAACTGCTGGGGCCACAGCACAGTCATGCCCAAGAAAAGTAGAGAGAAATAAGAAAAAAAAGCCACCTAGTGGCAACCGACAAGCGGTACTACGAAGATGATAGCCGACGCGCTGAAGCCACGAGCGCGTCCATCATGAGGCCAAGCCGGTCGCGATCACGCTGTCTCGAGAGCGGGTGCCAGTGCTGCAGAAAATCAAGGAATTTGAAGAAGGAATCAGAAGCCTTCCTCGGAAAGATCTTCTCAATCACCATCTTGTTACAAGTCGTCCAAAGAGTCCATGACATCGCCGCAAAAATAAGCCAGAATAGGTGACGGTGTCTCGATTGTTGCGTAGCCCTAAACTGGAGGAACTCCGCAAGGTTTAGGGCCTCCCATTCAGGGCCCAATGCCTCGCGGACGAATGTCCATAGTACTCGAGCCGCCGTACAAGAGAATAGGATATGTACCCCAGTCTCCGGTACCGCGCAGAGGGGGCATACGCCATCCCCAGGGCCATGCCGCTCGAGAACCTCTGTCCCCGACGGGAGGCGATCACGGAGTAGCTGCCAAACGAAAATCTTGATCTTCAGGGGGAGGGGGGCCTTCCACAGTGGCGACATCCAGGCGGTGGAAGGCGGTGGGCAGAGGGCCTTGTAGGCCGTGCTAACCGAAAATTCCGCCGACGGCGCCAGTCGCCACAACACGATGTCCGGATAGTCCGTTAACACCGGTGGAAGGGCTGCCCGGCTGAAATGTTTCTTTTTTCATCATAAGAGGAAAATAAAAATGCTGAAAAATTGCTTTTCTGTATGTACTTTTCTCACTTCTGTAACGTTTGTTGAAAGATTAACTCATTGTGTGCAGCAGATGCTTTAAACTGCCACTAGTTGACCCGTTGCGTCAAATGGCGCAGAGGCCCGTTGATTCCATGTGTGCTTTGAAAAAAATTACCATGTATTAGTTGTTTTAGCTGTGGGCAAGCGCATTTGGTAACAAATGTAACCCCCTTTTAATAAAAAGGTGTACCGTTGTCTACAATAATAAGACATACATAGCTTTGAAAAGGATGTGTATTTTTAAGTAATTTTTTGTTGGAGTAAGGATGCATGGTAAGAATTTATACCCCTCCATATAAAAAATATATTTTGTCTTTACCTTAGAACGTAGTTATACCTAACACCATGTATAAAACCGGTTGAGGAGGCCTCTTTTTTTGGAAAAGTAATGTGTGCATCAATTTTGTTCTTTGTGTTTGCCTAAAAAAGAAAGAGTTTTTTTATTTTATTTAGACTTATATTTATTTCAAAGCAGTCGTATGACACCCAGTTCGCAGAGTTCCATTTAAAACCATGAGTGCTTTGAAAATGTTTGTATTTGTTAGTAACTTTAGGTTTTAGCAAGCACCGACGGTAAGAATTCTAACTCTTCTACATATGAAAAGTGAAGGACAACGATGTTTCAAAATATATACTTGATCATCTATAATTTGTTATGTTATTGAGGTAACATAGATGACCCATTACACCAAATAGCGTAAGGTCCCATTTCAAACCTGAAGTGTTTTGAAAATGTTTGTTTTCATTAGTAAATTAGGTTTTAGCACGGAGGAACCGTCCGGACTTGAAACAACGGATGCAGCCACTTTACCAATTCAAACTCTTTAGCAACCATTTATGATTATGATGTCAAATGGCGCAAGGTGCCGACTTAGACTAAGAGTTATGTGAAATGTGTTTCATTTGTTCTTTACAAAGTGTTAGATACAACTTCACTGCACACAAGAATTTTCAAGCTCGATTCAAAAGATGTATTTTCAAGCTTAAAAACAAAGGTACAACAAAATAACTTGATAGGAAATTATCGCTACTGCTAAACCACAACTAAACAACGCGAATGTAAATATATTCCTGATACAAAGCAAGCAACGGGCTGGTAATAGGTAGGCCTGTTTTAGAGAGATTGTGGTAAATTACAGTTCATTATTACGCAAAATGTTTTTGCTTCGGAGCAGAACACTGATCTATCTTTGTCTTCATATCCTTTTCTTCTCAGAGCTCGAGTGTGATGCCTTGCTCCTATTCATGGCTCTTGACCTACAATTTTTGAACAATTTAAATTAATTCTTCATTCAGTGGGAAATCTGAAGTGTGGATTACTTCGCCAATATCGTTAGCAAGTTTATGAGGGAAAAGAAAGCAATGCAACTTCCAAAAGCAAAGGTAAGAATGAAGTACATAGTATTGTAGCTGGGAAAGTAGGAACATCAAATCATATACTATGAGATATATTGCAGAAATAGAAGCGTGGAGCACACTTCATTGAAATTTGAACATAACTGAACATGCATTTCTGTTGAGACTACTATCTGTACAGAGGGGAGCATGGATAAGAAAAGACTGGTTTAGAAAATGTATGCAAAGTACACACTTGGACACCAAGAGTGCTATTTATTTATCTATGTAAACCTACAGCAGAATTATGGCTGAAACATGCCATGAAACTGGAGGTGTAGCGCATGTTTCAGAAAAATGGCCGAGGTTCCCTGATCCTAGTAATGTGAGCTGCGATTATTTGTCAGGGACTCATGGCTGTATATAATTTTCACAAGCAGTAAAAAGTACATGTGACCCTATCTTATATTTTTGTGGGAAATATTTATGGCACCATCAGTAAAAAGTACATGTGACCCTATCTTATCACGCGCCTGCAATAATAACATAACCATCGACAACATGCTGCAAGACATTTTTTCAATAACCTGAATGCAATGACTGAGCGGTGATACGGATGAAAGGATATGTTACCATAGATACTAAGTGGTCACACTCCAAGTGAGAGAGAAAACATTCATACACAAAGAACCTAAATTAAGGTAAGAAACTTGGGATTTGTCCACAATAAAAAGAAGTGAGCATCTGAAGACACAACTATAAGTAAGATCTTTCATGCACCACATTTTTTTTAGAAAATGCACCACAAGCATTCTCTATCACAAATTATATACAGTTCAATAGGAATCTAACTCTTCAAATTGCTTTTATCTTTAGGACAAACTAACTGCAGCTATGAATCATTATCTGTACATAGGTCTAAAGAAATACCTTGCAATGTCTCCAGTGCATACTTCAAATAACCAATTTCTTCCTTAGTCGTGCAAGTATCCACAAAGTACTTTCGCTCGATGATGAGCAACCTTACTAAAGGTTCTACAAATCAAAACAAAATGTTGATTTCAGGAGGAGAAACAAACACCAAAAACATTCAGATATTGACATGGGCGTAGCTTGCCATGGTTACAGCTCCCAACATCTGAAACAAAAACATACATTTATTTTTTCAGTTACATCTGTCATGTGTTTTCCAAAGTCGTGATACTCTGTTAAATTTTCATTGTATCGACAATGCAGATCTGTTAGCTGTTTCTGAGAAGTATAGTCATGATTATATGGTAGCTCATCTTACTGAAACTATAATTCTACCAAGCGAATGGAGAAGGGATTAGAGCTCACTGATATTTAAACTCTAAACGAGCTCTTATGTATTTCTACTACATGTTATTTGCAAGTAAAATCGTGTTCCCGGTTGCATGCACACACAAGCATCGAGCACAATAATATTAAACTGCCACTTCAACCATACACACATAATACAAGGGAGGGAAATATACCATATTACAACAGAAGACCCTAATTGCAGAAAATATATCTAGCTCACGGTGCATTATTCATTTGAGTACACTATTATGACACGATATATCAAAAGAAAATCACAAGAAATTAGAGGATGGAACTTGACTGCCGTCTATGTCATTTGGAGGACAAAAGAAGCTAGAAAAATTGCGACGAACCACTAATCCCTGCTAAAACTAACTATCATTCCCCTGTGATATATGGAGAGAGAGAGAGAGAGAGAGAGAGAGAGAGAGAGAGAGAGGACTGGGGACTTACCGGTGGAGGATGTAAGCGAGCAAAAGGGGCAACCTCGCCTCATCGGGGCTCTGGAGCAGCCATGATGGTGCCCTACCCCATCTTCCATCTTTGTGCCTTCTATAGCAAGGATATGTAAACACAAAATGTCATCAAAAAATAAATAACATCCGTGCAAATATAGCAAACATTAATCAGTAGGAACACTACTGGAACTAAATTGGAAACCAAACCTAGGAATTCTTAAATTCATGAAGCAAGTGGCATCAAATGAGCATTCAGAAGATAAGACCAAAATGGAAAGCCCGATGTATATCTAACATGAACACACCATCTTTCGGTACATGACATAAGCCTGGGATTAAAAGTTGCCCGATATGATGTTATATTACCCTATTCTATTTACTGTGATGTTAAATAATCAATCAATAATTCTATTTTTCTTTTCTATGATGACACTATGTACTTGTGCACTACTCTGTAATTTCGTCGCTAGCAGATTTATGCTGTCTGGAAGAACGGAACTTCATCAGCAACCTCACATATGTAGGACAAGTCAGGTAATCAACAATATTTATGAGGATGAAAAAAAATGCTTATCAATACATGCCAAAGGATCCAGAGTTAATACTACTGCTGACAGATGTAAGTTTAGCACAACTGAAAAAGGATCAATAAGTAGGTTTATCCTTTAGGTTATACAAAAAGCATAAATATGTTGATCTGGTGGCTTTTACGGAAGATCGCACGGGCGACAGGGCATGGAGCAGCGCCATTTAAAGAACAAATACTAAGTATACGTGAACTAAATATACTTAAAACTCGTCTAAGGGATAAACTGAAACTATGCTTCCTAGCACAGAGAGAAGGAGATGATCGGCAATGGCAAAAGCAAATCTACACATAATAAATAACATGATAAAGTATAGACTGTATACTAAGCAAAACTGGAAAAAAAACGATTCACAAAATGTACAAACTTTACTCTACATACTGCTGCAAGCTATAAAAAAACAGAATATCCTCAGGTGCAGGTTCTTCAAAACAACTTCAATTGGTTGCACCTTAGTCATATCAAATACAAACCAGTAGCTGCATTTGTTCACAACAAAGAGTGAAGCATTCATAGCTTAGCTGCCCTTTGCTTCAGTTAAATAATACGTGCTAGCTTGCTTGATGGCTGTGCATTTTGTGATAGGTAAGCCCACAAAATTCAGAGTGAACAACTCAGAATCTGACTCAGACCAAAGACCAAAATCATTGGCTTTTAGTGTGATTTAACCTATGTGTTCTGTAATATACACAGTGTGACATGAGTAGCAACTTGAATAAAGCTTATTTGAAAGAATAACATCAAAGAGGCCTTTCACCAAGTGCCCAGGCAATGGGAAGCACATGCAAAAACCATCGATGCTCCTTTCCGTAGGAGAAATAAGTGAACGGACAATCTTCTCATCTCTATATATTCTTTCGTATAATCCAGCTTGCAAAACAGGTGCAAGGAACAGACTCTTTCTGCGTAATAATATTAGAGGGCAAACTTTAACCATGAACAGTTCTCCTTCTCATAACCATAAGCAATGGATCTTCATAGCCCACATGATAAAATCCAGCAACCATTGATTCCCTTCCCCGCGCCTGGTGAAAAATAAATAAAGACATAAACCAGTAGCATCAAGTGAAGCAGCATTTGCGACTTTTGCAACAGAACAGATATGTACATGATCAAATAACAAAACCAGTATCCTTATCTGAAAGCAACCACACAGTTCATGTGTCAGATGCAGCCAGCAGTAAAAGAAAAAAGGATGTCAGCAAAGTAGAACTGCACACACACCTCCAATAGTGTTTTGGCCCGTGTAGGAGACAAGTGTGTGTTTGCACCATGAATTTAAGCACCTGCCCAGATATCTTGTAATGCAGTATAGGGTATCTTGCGGTTCCAGGCAATCCCGACCCTCTTCTTAACTACCCCAAGCTGCTGAAAGAAACCTGCAAAATCATCCAGACCAACAAAGATGATATTAGAACCAGACCCCTTGCATCACCTGCCCTTATCCAAGCTCTACTGATAGACATACCTTGCATCTGGTCGGGGCGTGTTCTCCGGCTCCTGCGGTTGCTTCTTCTCCCGGATCCTCTGCTCTTTCCCCTCCAGCAGTCCAGCGGCTGTGCCAATCACATCACAACATCAGGGACAAGAACCCGCCAAACACCTCGAGCTCCTTGCCCAGTGGGGGGTGGAGGAAGAGGTGGCGCCTCATGGCGCAGAGAAGGCGACGAGTCGATCTGGCCTGACCCTGCCCCTTCCCCCCGCTAGGATCGCTCACCCTGCTCCTTCCCCCCTGTTGCTTGCCTTCCTCGCCGGCCTCCTCCTTCCCCTTGTCGTCCGCATCCTACCCCTCCCCTACATCCCCACCCCCACCGCGAAGACCCTGCCGCCCCTGCTCTCCCACGACGATGACCTGCGTCCGATCTGGATCGACGGTGACATGGAAGAGGAGAGGAGGAGGCGAGCAGAGGACAAGGCCAGCGGTGGGATCGACGACGACATGGCAGAGGAGATCAGGAGGAGGCGAGTGGAGAGACAAGGCCGGCGGCGTGGGGCGAGGAGAGGAGGCGGCTGCGAGTGAGGAGAGGATGTAGTGGGGGAATTTGATTATTTGCCACCCTTGGTACATTAGCAATTTCCCACTTTTTACTTTGTATTTGATCTACTGACACTCTTTACCTGGGTGTTTGATATTTTGCCCTCTGTCAGATGGGTCCCACGAAAAAGGACGAACTTACCCTTACCTCTCGATTGACCAGGAACAGAGGAGCCGCCGGTCGTTCTCATCCCCTCTGTCGCACGCAGGGTCAAACGCAGGCGACGGCGGCGGCCCTGGTGGTACTCGACGGCGGCGACCCTGGTGGTACACGACGGCGGCGGCCCTGGTGAGTCCCTCTCTCCCGCTCCCTCCCTCTTTCCTGCTCCCTCCCTCTCTCGCGCTCATCTCCTCGGCGGCGCCCCTAGGGTTAGGGTAACCAGCAAGCGGAGCTGCGGCTGCGGCCGGTCGGAGCCTCGCCGCGACTCGCCGGCTCGCGACGCTCCGCAGAGCCCACGGCTCGCCCGCGCGTGGACGGCCGCCGCTGCACCTGGAATTCGCGGATTCTCACGTTCGTGCTTCTGCTGCGGCCGCTATGTGCTGCTGCTGTCTGTTGCAGCTGCCGCCGCCGCTATGTGCTGCTGCTGTGTGTTGCTTCTGTCGCCGCTGCCCAAGTTGCTGCTGCTTGTGCACCGCTGCCGCTGCTGCGTGGTGATGCTTGCTGCTGTTGCTTTATTACTGCTATTTTAGTGTTGCTTGTTGTTGTTGATTTTTTTACTGCTATTTTAGTGTTGCTTGCTGCTGGAGATCTTATTGTGGTTCGATTGATTGTTGATGGCAGACCACAAATTTAAGATGAACTAGGTAATGGCTGAACCGGAGATGGGTGACGGGTTTTTGGCAGACGACTTCGACCTTGAGACTTTGTTCTCAACCAAGCCGAGGTGAGAAAGCAAAGTATGTCCTGACCCTTTTATTGTCATTGTTGAACACAACACACTAATTCCGTAGTATGTTTCTCCTTGTTGCTTATTGTCGAGTAGGACGCCTCCACCACCCAATGTTTTCACAATAACCATTAGAGTTGCTCCTTATGTCGTCAAGCTTGACGATGGAAGTGAGGAACATGTTGAAAGGCACGATGTTGTATTTGACGTAAACATTGCGGGAGGGCTGTCATGGGTTAATTTCAATGCTATTGTGGCACAACATATCAAAATGGGGCCACACCAGGAGCTAAAGTTGTTTGCTTATGACCGTGTCTTGAAAACAATTGATCCAATGGGCAATGGTCAGCAACTGGTGATGCACTTGATGAGTGATCAATGGGACTGGGAGGCAAAGAAATCATTTTTGTATGCTGATGTGGTTACATTGGAAATACCTAATGCAAAGAAATCTGCAAAAAAAAGAGCTCCCGCTCCCAAAAAGGCAGCTGCCCCAAAAAATCCCAAAAAACCACCAGCTCCTAAAAAGCCAGCTGCCCCCAAAAAGCCAAGTGCTCCTAGAAAACCCAAAAACCCACCAGCTCCCAAAAAACCAAGTGCTGCTAGTAAGAAGGCAGCAACAAACACTTCTGTAGAATGCAGTGCTAGCTCATCTATGGTTGTTGATAATTCAAACTTGTCAGCTTTTGAGTTGGCACAGACAATGGGGAGTCAGTATAGAGTTTTTCCAGATGATATGGAGTTTTCACCGGATGATGTTGACCACCCAGCTACAATGCAATCTCAAAGTGTTTGTGATGTGGCTGATAGTAGTGAGAGATGTGAGTCCTCTGTGCTTACTCAGGAAGAACCACCCATAGATTGGAGCTTGATTGAGATAGCTCCTCCCATATCTGATGAAGATATGTGCGATCCTCTTGGTATCAACAACGATGTCGACATTCCCATAACCAAAGAGAATATGTGCGATATTCTTGGTATCAATGATGAGGCGGTCCCCCCCCCCCCCCCCGAGCCACCACCTTCTCCACCTAGTGAGGAAATTTACATGACCGATGAGGAGGATCGTCAGCTTTTCATTGAGGCTGCCATTCCTGTTGATGATAGTGTGCCACCAGATGAGGAGATTGCATATGACAAAGAGAACCCACAGATGTATCTTGGTGCTTTGTTTCCTTCAATGAAAGATTTTAGGATGGCTATCAGACAATATGCAATTAAAAGGGAGATTGACATTTGGGGATATAAGACTGATAAGAAAAGATATCTTGGCATATGTAGAGCCAAGGGTTGTCCATGGAGGATTACAGCTAGACTAAGGACTGATGGACAAAGCATAAGGGTACTAACGTTTTATTTAAGCATTGTTATTGTTGCTGTTTTTTCTATGTTTTTCATATGTTTTTCCTATGTTGTGATGTGCTTCATCTTGTATTGCAGGTTACCAAGATTTCTGTGAAGCACAAGTGCTCCTCTACTGGTAGAATAAAAAGCAGCATGACATCTCAAGGATGGGTAGCACAGAGGACCTTACCCATTATACAGAGTGACCCTACCATTGGATGCAAAGAGCTGTTGGGGCAGTTGGAAGATACATATGGCACAACCATTGAGTATCATACAGTGTGGAAAGGCAAAGATATAGCACAGAAAGAGATTTATGGTAGCATGAGGCAGAGTTTTCAATATTTGTTTAACTTCAAAGCAGAAGTTGAGAAGAGATCCCCAGGCAGCATTGTAGAGGTGGATATGAAGATGGTTGACGGTATTGTTCGCTTTAACTGATTCTTTATGGCTCTTAAACCTTGCATTGATGGCTTTAAAGCTGGTTGTAGACCATATCTTAGTATAGATTCAACTGCACTCACCGGCAAATGGAGAGGTCACTTAGTAGCTTGTACAACATTAGATGGGCATAATTGGATGTATCCTGTAGCATTTGCATTCATTGATGGTGAAACTGATGAAAATTGGACATGGTTCATGTCACAATTAAACAGGGCATTAGGTCCTGTTTCCCCTCTAGCTATATGCACAGATGCATGTAAAGGTTTAGAGAATGCAGTCAAAAAAATATTCCCTCATGCAGATCAAAGAGAGTTTTTAGGCATCTCATGGCTAACTTCTCTAAAAAGTTCCAAGGAGATGTGTTTGGCAGAATGTGGCCAACTGCTAGGGCATATAGGCCACAAGTTTTTAACTACCACATGAATAAAATCCTAGCAGAAGCACCTGATGTGCATGAATATCTCTCAAGGTACCATAGCTTAAAATGGATGAGATGCATGTTTGACCCCTCAATTAAATGTGATTACATCAACAATAACCTTGTTGAGTCTTTTAATGGTTGGATTAAAGATTACAAAGAGTTGCCACCTGATGAGCTAGCTGACATTCTGGAGAAGTTTCGGGCAGCATATGCTGGAGAGGTTGAGCCATTGACAGATAGGTCTCAATGGCCACATGTACAATTTCCATTTGACATGGAGGCTCCATTAGACAAGAAAAGAGGTGTTGGAAGGCCTAGAAAAAACAGGTACAAGAGCTTCCTCGAAGGTGGAGATGGTGGTCCTAAAAAGAAGAAAGAGCCAAAACAGCTAGGCAGCAAGAATAGATGCAAAAGATGCCACATTTTAGGCCACAGGCAGTCCACCTGTCCGTTGAATGGACCAAGGCCAAGGTACATGTAATGATCTATGTTTATTTCATCACTTGTAATGATCAATGTTTATTTCATCACTTATTTTACTGTGTACTAACTTGTTTATGTGCAGGAAAAGAAAGAAGAGAGCAACAAGATATCCAGCTGATGATGATGCCTCGGCACCGGAACCTAAAGTGGCAGCCCCACAACTTGAAGTTGTTGTGACTCCCAATAGGCACATGATCACTATGCCACTTAGTCTTCAAGGCAGTCCCAATCCAGTAACAAGAAGGTAACATACCCACATACTATAGTAATGTTTAATTTTCCTTGCAATTCTTACATTTCTCAACACAAGCAGGATGTTGGCTACGGCGTTGGCTGATGAGGCAACACATGCAGCACCACAACTTGAAGTTGTTGTGACTCCCAATAGGCACATGATCACTATGCCACCGAGTCTTCAAGGCAGTCCCAATCCTGTGACAAGAAGGTAAACACATCAACTGTCCTTAGTAATGTTAATTTTTCCTTCCAAATCTTATATTTCTCAACACATGCAGGATGTTGGCTATGGCGTTGGCTGATGAGGCGTCGCAGCAACCTACCCCAACTGTGGAGGACACCACGATGGCATATGACATGGCCTCAACCTCGAAAGCTAGGAAGTTGACCCCGAAGAGAAGGAAGAACTAGTGATGTGCTTGATCTTCTATGTTCTTCATGCTTTTGGTTGTAATATGCCGGACCTGGCACCCATTACTTTGTGTGCAACATGGCAGCAACTACTATCCTATGTTTTTGCTTGTAATATGCCAGACTAGGCACCAATATACTTTGCGTGCAACATGGCAGCCTTATGTGAGAAAAAGGATGATGATGTGAGATGCTTTAGTTTGCTATATTTGTGCAACTACTATCTAGCAACATATGTTTGATTCTGGATTATATTTGCATAACTTCTTTGAATCATCGAAAAAGAGGCAAAATGCTGTCCAAATTGTAACAAAATGCTGCCCAATTTTTTACCAAATTTTGAAAGTTGTCAGAAATTTTTGAAAAATTTACAGAAAATCACTCATATATGTGTGACTAATCTGGGAAAGTTTCATCAAATTTGGATGAATGGTTAAATGGTTTCATGCTGTTTCAACTTTCAGCCAATACAATTTGACCAAATTTTGAAAGTTGTCAGAAAATTTTAAATTTTGTACAGAAAATCACTCATATATGTGTGACTAATCTGGCAAAGTTTCATCAAATTTGGATGAATGGTTAAATGGTTTCATGCTATTTCAACTTTCAGCCAATACAATTTGACCAAATTTTGACCAAATTTTGGAAGTTGTCAGAAAGTTTTAAATTTTTTTTACAGAAAATCACTCATATATTTGTGACTAATCTGGGAAAGTTTCATCAAATTTGAGTGAACGGTTCAACGGTTTCATGCTGTTTCAACTTTCAGCTTAACTACTTTGACCAAATTTGCAATTTTTTTAAAGTTCTCAAAAAAGTTGAAACAATTACAGAAAATCAACAATATAATAATAACTATTCTGGGAAATTTGCAATTCATTTGGATCAATGGTTTGAGAGCAACTTCAATATTGTAAAATACTCTCAAATGACACAGTTTGGTATAATGGCATACATAGAGCATTGTCCAAATTCTTCCAACTCTTACTTCATAATGCTTCATAATGCTTACATTCTGATGACCATTACATCTCTTGCAACAACTACTACTTCACAAGCATCACTAACAAAACTAAAACTGACACAAACAAGTTGCATAACACCCCAAATGCCACAATTTCTACAAATATCTGCAACTCAGCGATGCGCCGATCCAAAGCTCTGACTTCATCTCTCATGGCATTCTTATCATCATTGACAACGGTCGAGGTCGGGGCATGCATCATGGCAACGTCAACGCCAGGGGCAACGGGAGGATCTATCATGCCAATCCTGTGAGCATACTGCTCAACCCATTCTAAATAGCCACATTGCTTATTCTGCAACAAATTAGCATTGTCAATAGCGAAGTTCATAGTATTGCATGACATAAACATCACTCCATTGACAACATTACTCGTCGGGTTCCCTTTCTCGTTGAGTGGATACTTCATGAACCATCTGCAAGTGTTACTCCCGTAAGCGGTCTGCAGAAGCAACACTTGATACCATGCACAATGGGGGCAAAGAACAAGGGGAATCCGTGGCTTGGGTGCCGACGAGCTCGACGAAGCATTCAACATGACGGCGATGATGCAGGTGAGACAGAGAGCAGCAAGGGCCGGCGACAGGGAGCAGAAAGGGCCGGCGGCGGGCTGCAGCAAGGGCCGGCGACAGGGAACAGCAAGGGCCGGCGGCGGGCAGCAGCAAGGGCCGGCGGCAGGGAGCAGCACGGCAAGTGGCGGGCAGCAGCAAGGGCCAGCGGCGGGCAGCAGCACGAGCGGCGGTGGCGGGGAGTGCCTACCCAGCGGCCGGGAGGAGGAGGCTAGGGTTCATCCCCTCAGCGACTTAGAAATGAACTGGAGGCTTCGATACCTTCATTTGGGTCAAACAGGTGCCTAGGGGTAGTTTGGTCACTGTTTTTAGGCATATAATTTCACTTATAATTTAAATGATTGTTTTTGAGGGAAAAAGGGTAAAAGATCAAAGTCCAAACTAAGTTGTGGCAAATTATCAAATACTATGTAACTAGTGGCAAAATGTCAAAGTCCAAAGTAAGTTGTGGCAAAAAATGGTCGGCGCGTGTCCGTTTGCGTCGGGGCACACCAAAATGACGGTAACACCCCATGTATTAGCTACAGTGATCACCCTTTTGATAATGCCAAGTCACCATGCTTAACAGTGCTTGATCATCATTTGCATCATATCTCATTTCAAATTCCAACTCAAATTGAAATTCAAATATGAAGTAAAAATAAAAGTTGTGCAAATTTGAAAACTAAATAATTCATAATTTTGGAAATATTCCATTGTAAATAATGTTCAGGAAAACAACATCACCATCAATGCTAAATGTGGACTAGGGCATTTATTACAGGGGAAAACAGCAATTTAAATGCCATTTCCATTTCTGAAAAATTCAATTGGATTCCAAAATGGCCCAAACTTTTTGTGGCAGAGCAGAATAATGCATTGTAATTATGTGGGCAAGTTTCACATTTTTGCAAAAGCATTTGGCAGCTCATTTGTTTTTCTACTCTTTCTGTAAAATGAAAAATAGAAAAGAAAAAGAAAAGGCCTAAACCGGCTGGGCCTAAGTGCACAGTGCACTCGGCCCAGCCCAGCCGGCCTGTCTCCCTCCTCTCTCTCTCTCCCTCGCCGTGGCTGGGCGCGCGCGCACCGGCCAGCCGGCGACACCGCGACGCCACAGGCTCGGGGAGGATAAGGCCGAGCCCTATCCCTCCCCCCTGGTCGCCCTCGCCACTTTCCCCCTCCTCTCTCTCCCTCTCTCGCCCGCGCGCGAGATCGCCCGAGCGCCGCCGTCGCCGCACTGCCTCGCCACCGCGGCCACCGTGTCCTCCTCTCCGTCTCTCCGTGTCCACGCGCTCCGCCGTGCTCGACTACGTCCTCTGCGCCGAGCCATTCGAGCCGTGGAGCTCCACATCGAGCGGATCGAGCCGCCCCCTTCTTCTTGGTCTCCGGCGAGCTCCTCCGACTCCGGCCTCCGCTGCTGCTACTAAGCCCCTCACCGGCCACCGTGAGCCGCGCGGTGAGCTTCTCCCCCTCCCCCCTCTCTTCTCTGTCCTTCTCCGCGCCCGTAGCGGCCGATTTCGCCGTGGCCGAACACGTCGCCGCCGTCTAGCTCGCCGCCGTAGCCATCGTCGCCGTAGCTCGTGTCCGAGCTCATGGCTGAGCTCCTGGAGCTCGTGCGAGCCCAACGCCGCTGCCCGTTGTTCTTGCCGTGCCCCGTAGCGCCATAGCCGTCCTAGCCCGAACGCGCCTCCGCCGCTCGCCATCGTCGATTCCGGCCGATTCCGGCCAAACCAACGCCACCAAACAACGCGCGGGCGAGTGCTCGTTCGAACGCGGGGTCGCGCGTGCGAAATGGCCGCGTGTAGCCGATTTCCGGTGACCCCCGTTGCCCTCCGCCGCATTCGCGCGTCGTCGGCGGCTAAACGCCAGTGGCCGCCGACGTGGCTGGCCTGGGGCCCACCCTGGGTCGCTGACCAGTGGGTCCCTAGGCCCGGTTGACCGCGTTGACCGGTCAACCGTGCTGACGTGGCAGCTACTGTCGCTGACAAGTGGCCCCCCTCTGCTAATTAGTCTGATTAAACTGTTTTCTAATTAAACTTAATTAGTTAATCTAATTAGACACTGACATGTGGGGCCTACGAGTTAATTAACTTCTGTTTAGCTTAAATTAACTCTAATTAGCCCAGAGTCACTGACCAGTGGGGCCCAACTATCAGGTTTGACCTGGAACAGCTGGGTTTGACTTGCTGACGTCACACGTATACTGTTCTGGATAATGCGGTTTAGTTAATTAAAATAATTCCAGAATTTCTGAAAAGGGTTTAAATCTTTGAAAATTCATAGAAATTCAACCGTAGCTCGGATCGAAAAGTTTTCAACATGAAAGTTGATCAGAAAAACGAGACGAATCCGAACATGTGGTCAAAATGCTTGACCATCACTCCTATCTATCTGAACATGGAACCCTCCCCTCCGGTTCAGTATACCGAATACTGCCTAAACGCCGGGAAAACATCCCAGATATTTTCCCGCTTCGTCTGCGACATGTAGCACTGCATTAGGTCACCACCAGCGCTGCATATTGCCATGCCATGCATTGTGTTGCAATTGTTTGCTTTTATTTATTGTTTCTTCCCCCTCTTCTTATCCGATAGACCCCGAGGCCGACGCAGCTCCGAAGTCCGACTTCACCGTTGACGACCCCTCCTTTGCCGCAGAGCTTCCAGGCAAGCAAACCCCCTTGATCATTCCTATATCACCTATTCCCTCTTTCCCGTGCTTGCATTAGAATTTGCTACCGTATTTGATTGCTCCTATTCTGATGCATAGCCTAATTTTGTCGCCTACTATTGATACTCTACCTGCTATCCTATGATGCTTAGTTAGGAATGCTACGTTTCATTAGCTGGCCCTTCACCCTTGTCCGTTTGCCAGGCTTGTTATCGGACCATGATCACTCTGGGTGATGATCACGGAACTATTTACATTACTACAATACTTTAAATTGTTAAAGTCGGGCCGGCTCCAAGAGTGCCCGCGAGACAATGAAACAAGACGGGATGACCCAAGGGTACCCGCAAGAGAGTCCTGTGGCGGCTGGCTGTTAGCGGTACCACCCAGGATGTGGTGGTAGCTCGGGACTTGTCCCGACAGCCGACGCGAAACTTGCACTGTAGTCGGAGCGACAGGGTTGGCGGAGACTACCTAGGTGAGAGGTGGGCCTGGTCCCTGGTCGTGGTCCGTGAGACATCTAGTCGGAACGGCCGAAGCATTGGTCGACTCCGCGAGCTCCTGATAATTCACTAACGGATTTGGGTATCTGATCTGAGTTGGCCGCTGGCCTATACGCACTACCACCACGCGGGATAATGGTTTATGGGGCCCTCGGCGGCGTACGATTCTCCCGAAAGCTCTGTCAGACGTCTAGTTCAGCATTGTGGCACGGTCGGATCGTGCCATGCAGTACAGAGGTGGCGCTGGTATCCACCCTGCTCACAACAACCCGGAGTGCAAAGGGCGATGGGCCCAAGACCCCTGGGCACTTAGGATGTAGACCGGCTGTAGGAACGAAGTATGTCTACCAGAGGGGGGGTGAATGGGAGTTTTAAATTTTCTTCGGAAAAATCAAAACTCTCGGAACCCAGCAGCGGAACGAATGAAAACAGAGTACAGCGAACGAATACAAGGTACCGAATGGAAACTACAACATGCATCGAGGTAAATCACATGATTGAAATATGTCACTTAGCACAGTTCGAATGTAAATAGGGTAGCAGAGGTGACCAGTGATGCTCGATGGCGACAAGGTGTTTGGTAGACCAGTTCGCCCTTCTGCACAAGGACTACGTCTGGTTGGAGGGGTTGTGATTTAACACAGAAGATAAACTCTCTTCGCCCTATTCTCCTCGACAATTGGTTCGTCAACCAATGCCGATTACTCGTGGTAGATGCTCGAGGCGATCTCCGAACCTTTACAGACTTCTTCTTCGAGAACCACAATTACTCTTGGCCTCTGAAGAAATTGACACCTAACCGTCTAGAGAGTTTGCAGATCTCAAGAGTAATAGGCGGAGCATACTGGACTTAGATTCGAGTGATGCTGAACCACTATCTAATTCTTCAGCTCTAGGGGTTTTTCTCTCGGTGGATTTTAAACTCAAATCGCTCAGAGAGGGGGTTGCTCAACAATCTTCTCAGAATCAAACGGAGCATCCACCGGACAACGCCGGCGCGGGGTGGCTATTTATAGCCGCAGCCTTCCCGGATGGGAAATGACCATTTTGGACATGCGGTCCAGCCAATGGCCAACCGACACGTTTCACAACGGTCGGATTTGGGAGCAACGGTAACATTACTTGAGGAACAAGTAATGCTAACTCCTCGATCCGAGACAAATCTCTCGCAGCGAAGAAGATCACAGTCTCTTGCTGGCAAGTATTTGCTCGGAACACAAAGAGATTTCTCTCACAACTTTCATAGGATTTGGGTTTAGCATCAGAGAATCAAAGTTTCGAACGCTACACCCCCCTTAATAGTACGGTGGTCCTATGACTCAATAAAAAGAAGAAGAACAACGAAATAAATGCTACGTCTTCACTTCGTCTTCATTCTCCTCGGACGTAGTCATTTTCTTCGGACAGCCACCGAACCTATTGCTTCACTTCAGCAATATTTAGGGGCCACTCTTGTTAACATTATATTCGATGATAACCTTCGCTGCACCGCAGGGAGATTATCTTCGTCGTTAGCATCAAACTCCTCGATATCTCTGGGACCTGTTACTCTGTGTATACTAGCAAACACATAAGTCCCATACTGTTTATGTCAACAAACTCCAAAACACAAGGGGGCCTATCATTGCACCAACAATCTCCCCCTTTTTGGACGGTTGTTGACAAAACAGATAATCATCGAAGTGAAGATAGATACGAGAAAAGTAATTCGAGCAAGAGTGAATTAGCGTTACTGGACTCGATGATGAAATATACTCCCCCTAGATGTATGCAGGGTAATAGATATGAGATAAAATTCTCCTGCAATTCATTGAAGTATACGGAGGAAATTTCACTCATTCGAGATAATGATTCGCATAGATGATATAATCCATCGAGATCGTAGTGCTATCATTCATAACTTCTGATAATAAATTCACCTGCAAAACAAATACTTCGAGAGGAATAGTGCAGCAGGCGGGGTTAATCAATATAGCACAGAAGTTTTACAACAGGGCACAGGAGGCCTTAGAAACCAAACCAAACGGACGCAAAAGGAGCAAATCTATCAAAACTCGATGTAATCCTCCCCCTTTTTGTCAACTAGTGTCAAAAAGGTGACGAATAACACGAGGGAAGAAAATGGTGAACTTGATTCACTCGGAGGCATCGCCAGAAGAACTGTCCGAGGAGGTCTCTGATTCGGAAGTGACAGGAAGATCTTCATCGGCAACAGCAGACGATTTTCCTTCGGGCATGGTAGCATGTTGCTGAGATGATGAGGGCAAATTTGGATCCACTTCTTGAGTCAGACGGGACAGTACATTTCCTTCAGCTAGTTTTTCCGTCGGTGAGGTAGCTTCAGATTCGTCAAGCAGCTTTCGAAGGTTAAGATGCAGCAGATCAGTAGTCGGCTCTCGAGCAGGTAGTGGAGGAGTGCTACGTGGTTGATAATCTTCAACGGAGAGGCCTTTGTCGATGTATGCATAGAGCTCGTTGAGATCTGCATCCCGGAGTTGCTTCTTGGAGAAGAACTTCCGAAGTAATTTCCAGAGCCGTTGCTTGTTCTCGGCAGCTATCAGATGCGTGATTCTTGTTCGGTTGTTAATGGCATTCAGCTCGGCAGCAAGGTGCTATTTTTCTTGTCGATCTTCAGCAATATGTTTAAGCAGCAGCTGTTGTGTGCGCAGACTGACTTCCAGCTGTGATGGAGGTTGATGTGTATTCATTCGGTCGCGCTTTGGCAGACGTGGGCCATCGAATCCTTTGTGATAATCGTGAATGCTTGACTCAGGTACTTTACCCGAAGATATTTCTTGTATGACGTGCAGGGTATCGCGTACCGGAGGAACGAAGCTTTTGTGACTCACTTTTGCCAAATATTCGGTTTTCATGGAGTAATCAACCACTTTCTGAATCCATGGGGCATAAACTTTGAGGGTTTTCGGATACTATGCAGAGTCCTTCAAAATATTCAGAAACATATCCTCAACATCAAAGATAAATCCTTCAGAGATGGCGAAGATCGTATTCCGAAGAACATCTGAGATTGCACCGTCAGGATTCATTCCAGCCATAGGGCAAATTGTATAGGTGAGCATGTGATAGAGAGTTTGATTCTCGAAGGTTAAGTGCTCTGGCTTGGGAGGACCATTGTAGTCACGAATATTTTCTTGGTCCATTGTGCATTTAAACATGTCATCTGATACGGCATCAATGTTGTGCACACGGATTTCAGTTTTGCCGTGTTCAAACCGAGGAAAATGAAAGTGCGAGACAGAATCTCTGGAGGTACACTTGATGCGTTGGCCTTCAGTCATCCATTCCATGATCCACTTGGAACTGTCAGATTCATCACCAGATATGTATAATGTAGCATAAAACTGTAGTATAATCTCGCGGTTCCAAGGGTGTTCGAATGTGAACACATTGGTGAGACAGAAGTCTTCCAAATTTTGCAACAGCTGATCGAAACAACCAATACTTTTCATCGCTGCAATGTCTGCGAACTCATGAGGAAATATTTTCTTGCTGTCATAGAGAATCCGAGAATAAAAGATAGCCTGTTCCTGAGTCCAGAACCGGGGTGATTCAGATGTGCGTGGCCCATTGTAAGGACTTTCTCGAAAGAATATAGGATGAGTATTTCGATTGAAAAGCGGCCCTTTGGCACCAGCACCTGACTTGAACAACGGTAGTTCTTCACGAGGGAAAGGATATTTCAGTTCATCCTCGACTGAAATCACTTCATCTCCGTATATCACAGAGTCGGTATGACGAGCAGAAACTGATTTGTGTCCGGACGCTGCATTATCTGAGATTCTTGTCGAAGTGTTGATGGAAATATGCAGTTGAGAGGGAGCAGATTCTACAGCAGGTGGTTCTGAGGTTGAATCAGGCACAATGTGCTGTGGAGGTTGATCATCGGGAGCAGGAGGAGCCGAAGTATTTGGTTCATCATGTACAGGAGAAGCCCGAGGTTCTGACTGAGGAATTTCACCTTCTTCTGAACCATGTAGCTGAGAAGGAATTTCTTCACGAATCGGGGAGGCCACAGGCACTGGTTCAGTCGGCCTTGGCGAAGGAGCAACATGTTTAGCAGCATCTGGGACCAGAGCATATGTGTGCGAAGGTATATCTGGTTCAGGAGATTTTTCTTTCGTAGGAGGAGCATTCTTCTTCGCAATCTTCTTTTGCTTCTTCTGCTTTGGCTGAGCAGATTTATCAACATGCCCTTTGACAAGATCATTATAGCCAGTGGCTTATGCTTGATGATCAAGGCAGATTTTGCGAACAATATTATCCAGATCGGAATGAAATCCCAATCTTCTGTTTCGAAGTATATTCAAGGCTCGATTGACATCCATGTATGATTCTTCAAGTTCCTTGATAACAAACTTGGAAGATGTAGCTTTCATTCGGTTGCCAAAATCATTAAGTTGGGCAGTGAGGGAATTGATCTCAACAGAATCTTCTCGCAAGTCTCGAACAAGATCAGTGACTTGAGTAATGACAGCAGAAGGGATCGGCAAAGATACTACTTCACCATCGAATAAGTTTTCCACAAATTTGTCAAGCTGCTCCATGATGAACACGTGATCGAAATAATGAGGAGCATCAGTTTGGACATCAGTCTGTGCAACAGAAGCAGATTGCACTTGGTTTTGCTCGGTCGGAGCCATAGACGCCAATGGTTGTGTCAGGGTGGGAGCAAATTGGGCAGCCTTTTCTTTCAGAACATCAGCTAGTGGAGCACTTTGTTTGGCAGAAGGAGCTGAGATTTTCTTCACCTTTGGCCTTGGAATTTGCTCGCCTGGCTTAGCTGTGCTTACTGGAGCATCAACAACCAAATCTTGCAAGTTTATCGCCTTAGGATGAGGGGTTGTATTCACGTGATCCACCATAGTGACAGTGGTGCGAGGAGTTTTTCTCCGCATGGGGATCTTCTCAGGAGCCACTTTTGGAACTTGATGTGCTCGAAGATTAGGCAGTGTCGTAGAAGTTGTGATGTTCACTTGCTCGGAGAAAGAAGCTTGAACTTCTTCCTTTGTGAGTGGAGGATCATCCTGATCGGAGGGATCGCTTTCATCAGTTTGAGCAACTGGTTTAGCCGGCCTCTTGTTTGGTGCGCTCTTTTTCTTCAAGGCACCAGATTTGGGATCATGTTTGTGCTTCGAACGCCCTTCAGATTTTCTTTCAGCCTTTTTCTTTTCGACGTCAGATTTGATAAGACGAAGATTTTCTGCTTCCCGAGCTCTTTTCTTTTCTGCTTTCGCGGCTCATTTTTCAGCATTCATCAGGCGCTTAGCCTTTTCTTCGGGATAAGATTCGGGAGTCTTAAGAGAGGACTCATGAGCAGTTGGTGGTGCCGGCGGTCTCTCCTGGGGATCACTTGCTCGGACGAGACCAATTTCACGACAGTCACCCCACGAAGGATGGAAAGCAAAGTTCTTCGCATAACGAGGATGAATCATTTCATAGTGGAACCACTTTCGTACCCAGTGACGTCGAATCTTTTGGAGACGCCTTTTCTTGTCATTTGCTGATTCTCCCGGAACAGTGTTGTAATTATCATGAGAGATATACTCAGCTGAATTTGCGAATGGTTGCCTCCCACCTTTCCTTTTCTTTGGAGCATCTTCTTCTTGCTCATCTGCAATTTGTTCGGATCTTTTTCTTTTGCTGGTTGATGGGCCTACCGTTGGGCCCTTGGCATTTGGAGCCTTTGACTCATCTGCTGTACCCAGAACTGCCTCTTCTTCATTGGTCATGCTCATTGGTCGAGTAGAATCTTCAACAGAGTGCATATTCCTGTGAATAAGAATGGATACGAGGGGAAAATGGGGACAGGGTCACAAATGCTCACAGCAAGGATTTTTTTTTCGAACAAAAACGTTTTGAGGAGGAAGGAGATGCAGACTTTGAGAGATGTTTCGAATGAAAGAAATGTATAGAACGAACTAGTAGGTCCAAAGGAAATACTAGTCAGCGTGCTAGGCATTCCATTCGAGCGAAACATAACACAAACCCTAGATCTGAATCTTTTTCGGATGCGAGGGACAACTACAAACCACATCCGCAATAGTAAAGGTAAAAACCTGGATCTAAGATATGCGGTAAATTTTTGAGAAAAATGACCGCGGATGAACTCGAACAGGAAGGACGGAGGCCCGAGTTCGAACTACACGTACCCTAACTTGGTGGCGTGCAGCGGCTACGGCGGCGCGGGGAAGAAGATGCCCCGCGTCGTCGAGGAAAGACTCCGATGACCACTTTCCGGCAGTTAAGCGGCGAAGGGGTCGTTGGCGTCGAGCTCAAGGAGGAGCGCTGCGGCGAGGGTTTCGGAGGAGACGGTTGCGAGGAGGAAGAGAAGTGAACTGGAAGGAGGGTGTGGCGGTTCTTATATGCGAGAGGAAATGACCGCACACGGTGAATCTGATCGAACGGCCTCTATACAGAGACTGTTGCGATTCAACGGACAGGATGGGACAGTAGTTGATGGATCACACGTGGCAACCGTTAAGAGATCGTGGTCCTGACTTGGGCAGGAAACCCCAAATTTTGGACAGCTTTCGCCAAAATAGATTAACGTTCGGACCGAATCTTAATCGTGGTCAAGGACACCAGATAAAGTTTCGTTCCAGATGAAATTGAGCATTTGTAACGGAACAGCATAGACTGGAAGAGATAGAATAGAGAGAAAACAGGGTCCTAGGCATTTCACTCAGACAGATAGACACACACTCGAAAAATTAGCTATGAGAGAAATGCATTCGGACTAACACAAAAACATTCGATTGAGAAGAAATTCAATTCAACCAAAAAAGAATTGTGGTGGCGAGACCCACCGTATAAGAACTGTATGACCCCGAGCGTCGCACAATTATCGTGGCACCCGGTTAGTCTAGTTCTTCGTTAATGTATTCACTCTCAGAAAGAAAATTTCACTTTGTCGAAACTTTCAAACTCTTCGAGTGTTATGCACCCATTCCTTTTAAGATGTGGAAGTGTTAGCACGGGTGCCGAGACCAGCTTACTGCACGTTTGCGAAGTCCATGATATTTAGCTCACACCGTAACGCACAGAATCTTTTCTCATCAAGAGGCTTGGTGAAAATATCAGCGAGATTGTCTTCGGTCTTGACATGGTTGATGACAATATCCTCTCGTTCAACATGATCGCGAATGAAATGATGTCTGATGGCAATATGCTTCGTGCGAGAATGCTGCACAGGATTATGTGCAATTTTGATGGCACTCTCATTGTCACAGTATAGAGGTATATTCTTGACCTTGATGCCATAATCCTTCAGAGTCTGCTTCATCCATAATAACTGAGTGCAACAAGCGCCAGCAGCAACATATTCGGCCTCAGCCGTAGAAAGAGATACACAATTCTGCTTCCTTGATGACCAACATACCAATGATCTACCGAGGAAATGGCATGTCCCCGAAGTAGATTTCCTGTCAACCAAGTCACCAGCCCAATCTGAGTCTGAATATCCAATGAGATCAAACTGTGCTCCCTTAGGATACCATAAACCTAAGGTGGGGGTGTGAGCCAAATATCTCAGAATGCGCTTGACCGCTTGGTGATGCGATTCTTTTGGTGCAGCTTGATAGCGGGCACACATGCAAACACTCAACATGATGTCAGGTCTGGATGCACATAGGTAAAGAAGAGAACCTATCATCGAACGATAAGCTTTCTGATCGTAATCCTTACCATACACATCTGCATCCAGCTTACCATTCGTGGGCATAGGAGTTTTGTAGCCCTTCATTTTGGAATCTTGCATTTTGAAGTTCTTCAGGCACTCCTTCAGATATTTCTCCTGAGATATGAAGACTCCATTTGCCTGTTGACGAATTTGCAGTCCGAGAAAGAACTTGAGTTCACCCATCATAGACATTTGATATTTATCGGACATCATTTTCCCGAACTCTAAGCTGCAAGCATTGTTAGTACAGCCGAAGATAATATCATCCACATAGATTTGACATACAAATAGATCATTATCAACAACATGAGTGAAAAGTGTGGGATCTGTGGATCCTGGCTTGAAGCCTTTGCCGAGCAAAAACTTCTTTAACGTGTCATACCAAGCTCGAGGGGCTTGCTTCAATCCATACAAAGCCTTCTTTAACCTGAAAACTTTGTTAGGAAACTCAGGGTGTTCAAAGCCAGGTGGCTGTCTAACATAGACTTCCTCATCAATTTCACCATTGGGAAAGCACTTTTCACATCCATTTGATAAAGCAAGATATCATTGTAGTTTGCATAAGCGAGAAGAATACGAATTGCCTCAAGGCGAGCAACAGGAGCATATGTTTCACCGAAATCAATACCTTCTACCTGTGTATACCCTTGAGCAACAAGACGAGCTCTGTTTCTCACCACAATGCCATTTTCATCTTGCTTATTGCGGAAGATCCATTTAGTGCCGATGATATTGTGCTTCTTAGGATTCGGTTTGTCAACCAATTCCCATACATCATTTAATTCGAATTGCACCAACTCTTCTTGCATAGCATTCATCCAATCGGGATCATTCATGGCTTCCTCATACTTGGTAGGTTCTGTCAATGAGACGAAAGAGAAACTGCCACAGTAGTTAGCCAAACGAGTGCGAGAGCGAGTTGTTGGTCGGTAACCTGGATTCTCGAGATCTTCGAGGATTAATGCAGGGTCAACTCGATTTGCCACTCGTGGGTGAGGATTTCCATCGAGATGATCATTTTCATTCTCTTCATTATCATCATCAGGATTGGCATTAGTATCTCCATTTTCATCCTGATTGCCATTTTGATCGGCATTTGCATTTGGATTTGGGTTGCCATTTGTGTTCGGTGCGGCATTTGCTTCGGCAGTAGATTTGCGTGTTCGTTGAGCTATGGGAGCATCATCATCGGAAGAATCAAGTACATTTCCTTCAACTGGCCTGACATCGCCAATAGCCATTTGCCGAATAGCATCCGAAATCGGAGGTTCATCTATCACATTAGGCAGGTGCTCCTTTTGAGAGCCGTTAGATTCATCGAACCGCACATTTACCGTTTCCATAACTTTCCCGTGATGAGAGTTATAGACTCGATAGGTATGCGAGTTCGAGCCATAACCAAGAAGAAAACCTTCATGTGCCTTAGGTGCAAACTTAGAATTATGATTCATATCACGAATATAGCAAGGTGCACCAAAAACACGTAAGTAAGAAACATTCAGTTTCTTGCCAGTGATAAGCTCATATGAAGTTTTCTTAAGGAATTTGTGAAGATAAACACGATTCACAACATGGCAAGCAGTATTAATAGCATCAGCCCAGAAACGAATGGGAGTTTTATACTCACTGAGCATTGTTCTCGCCATTTCAATAAGAGTTCTATTCTTTCGCTCAACGACTCCATTCTGTTGGGGAGTGTATGCGGCAGAGAATTCATGAGTAATACCATTTTAATCGAGAAAGTCTTCGATATGAGTATTTTTGAACTCAGTACCATTGTCGCTTCTGACATGCTTAATTCTCACATCATATTCATTTTCAGCCTTCTTGGCGAATCTTTTGAAGATATCTCGAGTGCAAGTTTTGTCTTCGAGAAAGAATACCCAAGTGTATCGAGAGAAATCATCAACAATAACCAGACCATAATGACTGCCTCCGAAACTTGCATAATTTTGAGGCCCGAATAAATCCATATGAAGAATTTCCAGTGGTCCTGTTGTGGTCATGACAGTTTTTGATGAATGATGCTTCTTTGCCAATTTACCGGCTTCACATGCAGCACAGAGACGATCCTTGTCGAATTTCACATCAGGAATACCACGGAGATGATTTTTCTTCACAAGAGTCTGCAAATTTCTCATACCTGCATGACCAAGTCTTCGGTGCCACAGCCATCCTTCGGTTGCTTTTGCAAGCAAACAAGTTCGGACTGAGGGACCCTTAGAGAAATCCACAATATATAAATCACCTTTTCTATTTCCCTTGAATACGAAGGAATTGTAAGTGGCCATAAAGACGATGCATTTGGATTTAGAGAATAGAACTAGCATGCCTAGATCACAAAGCTTGCCAACTGACATAAGATTGAACCCAAGAGACTAAACAAGTAAAACATCATCAATGTTCTTGTCCTTGGATATAGAAATTTTACCTAACCCAAGTACCTTTCCTTTGTTGTTGTCGCCGAAAGTAATATACTTCTCAGATGAAGCAGTTAAGTTGGGGTCGACAAACAACGACTTGTCTCCGGTCATATGACTAGTGCATCCACTATCCATTATCCATTCGGTACACCCGAAGACATAGTCCTGCAAAGAAATTAGGCTTTCTTAACCACCCACATCATTGTAGGTGGCTTCGAAACATATGAGCGAGCAGGATATGATTTCTTTCGATAGTCATACGAATTGTAACTTGACTGAGTACGAGAATAATCGAAAGAGTATGCATTGAAATTCCTTCCAGACGAATGAGTATAGCGATTGGGTGAGACCAGCATGTACTCATTCTGTCGAATCTTTTCCAGAATGTATCGAGCATTTTCTTCCTGCATGGCTAGCAGTCTAGTAACAGGTAATGCTTCGATAGTTTTCTTAGGCACCCAGATTGCTTCCTTTGGGGGGCCATTCCTGCTGTTTGGTCCAACATAGCGAGCAACAGCCTCACCACGTTGGTTTTTGAACAACTTATAGTTGTCCAGAGAATCATCATATGAGTATTCAGGGATAGGCGAGTCATATCCCGAAAGTAAAGCTGGATCGAGCGTTTTGCTCTTAGCAGGCACCCACACCGTGCGAGGATATTGATCAGGTTCTCAGTAGGAGCCATTCTCATTCAGTTTCCTTTCGAAACCAATACCTTCCTTCCTGGGATTTTTGTGAAGAATGGATTTCTTCAGAACATCACACAGGGTTTGATGCCCTTTGAGAGATTTGAACATTCCTGTCTGAAGAAGATCCTTCAACCTAGCATTTTCATCAGAAACAGAACCATTTTCCTCGACCGAGGGGTTAGCATTCACAGAAGATTCAGCATTTGATTCAGCGTTACTGCGTTCAAGACATTTTAAGCAAGGAGGTACAAACACTTCAGGTTTCTCTTTGAGTTGTTGGGTGAGAAGAGAATTTTCTCTGATCAAATCATCATGAGCCTCTCTCAGTGACTGGAGTTCCTGTTTCCGTTTCAGGTAATCATAAGTCAATCTTTCGTGGTCAGCCGAGAGAAAATCATGACGATCTGATAGTTCTTTCATTCGAGACTCGAGAGTGGAATACTCTTCGGTCAACGACTGATTTTTCTCCATCTCCTCAACCAACAACCCTTCAGATTTCCTGAGGGTTTTCTCAATTTTCTCGAGAGAGTTTTGTTGTATATTGGCAATTTTGATCAGTTTAGCATGGTCATCCTCATCAGAAGAATATTGATCACTGGAGTGAACCTTGTGATGTTTGAAGGATACCTTTTCTTTCGAGGCTTTGGCCATGAAGCAGTACGCAGGAGACTCGTTGTCGCTTGAATGATTCTCGACGAAGTTTGATGCAGGAGTGGAGCCGTATGCTATGCCAGCCATGCCGGAATCGGAATCCTCTTCTGATTCGTCAACCTCTTCGGCGTCAGAGGATGCTTCTTCTTCGGAATCCATCTCCTTGCCGATGTACGCCTTGGCCTTGCGTGAAGTGTTCTTGCGGTTGGACGAGGACTTGGAGGGATTCTTCGAGGAAGATCTTGACGAGGACTTGGAGGAGCTATCCTTCTTCTTGAAGAACTTCTTCGTTTTCTTCTCATCATCGGAGTCGTAGCTTTTGCTCTTGCCTTTGCTGTGGTGGTTTCCTGAGTCATATCTTCCACTAGCACGGATTTCTACTTCCCAGAGAGGGCAGTCCGAAATGAAATGCCCTGGCTTTTTGCACTTGAAACAGGTGTAATCTCCAGTAGGTTTTGACGAAGATTTGGAGCCGCCAGAGTTGCTAGATCCTTTCTTCTGAAATTGATTTTTCTTGTGAAGGCGTTGGAATCTTTTCGTGATCAATGCGAGATCCTTGCTAATCCTTTCGGTGTCATCTGAATCTTCATCGACATTTCCTTCTGAGGAAGAATCAACATCAGCCTTGAGAGCATGATTTTTTCGGTGACTTGAACCATAGAGATCTCTCTTTTCTTCTTCTTGTTCTTCGTGGGTGTTCAGCCTTTCCATGATATCAGCAGAGTCGAGAACTTTGAAATTAGCTCGTTCCCGAATCATCAGAACAAGTGTGTCGAACAAACTGTCAAGGGATCGGAGAAGCTTTTTCACAACTTCCTAATCAGTGATGTCTTTGGCGCCGAGACCTTGTAGCTCGTTGGCAATGTCACTCAGACGATCGAAAGTTTGCTGGCAGCTTTCATTTCCAATTCGCCTGAACCGATTGAATTTGGCCCGAAGTGTATCAATGCGAGCTTCTTTCTGAGTTGAAACACCCTCGTTTATCTTTTCGAGAATGTCCCACAATTCCTTTGCAGTTTCACACTGACGGTAGCGAAGAAATTGAGCACGAGAGAGATGGCCACCAATTTCATCTTTTGCTTGAGCATCCATCTGGATGAGTTTCTTCTCGTGGTCAGTGGGGACCTGAGGCACTTCAACTGTGAATCCATTCTGCACCACGTTCCACATATCATCATCAATGGCTCGAAGACGGATCTTCATCTTCTCTTTCCAGAAGGGATAGTCCGTCCCATCGAAGATGGGAATCTTGAGGTGCGACTTGTAGCTCACTGAAGACATACTTAAACTCCAAGGTGGTTAGACCAAAATGAGCAGAGTCAAGGAGTACCTTGCTCTGATACCAATTGTAGGAACGAAGTATGTCTACCAGAGGGGGGGGGGTGAATGGGAGTTTTAAATTTTCTTCGGAAAAATCAAAACTCTCGGAACCCAGCAGCGGAACGAATGAAAACAGAGTACAGCGAACGAATACAAGTTACCGAATGGAAACTACAACATGCATCGAGGTAAATCACATGATTGAAATATGTCACTTAGCACAGTTCGAATGTAAATAGGGTAGCAGAGGTGACCAGTGATGCTCGATGGCGACAAGGTGTTTGGTAGACCAGTTCGCCCTTCTGCACAAGGACTACGTCTGGTTGGAGGGGTTGTGATTTAACATAGAAGATAAACTCTCTTCGCCCTATTCTCCTCGACAATTGGTTCGTCAACCAATGCCGATTACTCATGGTAGATGCTTGAGGCAATCTCCGAACCTTTACAGACTTCTTCTTCGAGAACCACAATTACTCTTGGCCTCTGAAGAAATTGACACCTAACCGTCTAGAGAGTTTGCAGCTCTCAAGAGTAATAGGCGGAGCGTACTGGACTTAGATTCGAGTGATGCTGAACCACTATCTAATTCTTCGGCTCTAGGGGTTTTTCTCTCGGTGGATTTTAAACTCAAATCGCTCAGAGAGGGGGGTTGCTCAACAATCTTCTCAGAATCAAACGGAGCAGCCACCGGACAACGCCGGCGCGGGGTGGCTATTTATAGCCGCAGCCTTCCCGGATGGAAAATGACCATTTTGGACATGCGGTCCAGCCAATGGCCAACCGACACGTTTCACAACGGTCGGATTTGGGAGCAACGGTAACATTACTTGAGGAACAAGTAATGCTAACTCCTCGGTCCGAGACAAATCCCTCGCAGCGAAGAAGATCACAGTCTCTTGCTGGCAAGTATTTGCTCGGAACACAAAGAGATTTCTCTCACAACTTTCATAGGATTTGGGTTTAGCATCAGAGAATCAAAGTTTCGAACGCTACACCCCCCCTTAATAGTACGGTGGTCCTATGACTCAATAAAAAGAAGAAGAACAACGAAATAAATGCTACGTCTTCACTTCGTCTTCATTCTCCTCGGACGCAGTCATTTTCTTCGGACAGCCACCGAACCTATTGCTTCACTTCAGCAATATTTAGGGGTCACTCTTGTTAACATTATATTCGGTGATAACCTTCGCTGCACCGCAGGGAGATTATCTTCGTCGTTAGCATCAAACTCCTCGATATCTCTCGGAGCTGTTACTCTGTGTATACTAGCAAACACATAAGTCCCATACTGTTTATGTCAACAAACTCCAAAACACAAGGGGGCCTATCATTGCACCAACACCGGCGGGGACCTCTCTGCGGAGCCTAGGTAGGACTACGTCATGTCGGTTATCCGAGGCCGGGCATTACCCAGCAAGTGTGTCCGGCCAGAGATAATCGAGCGTGCTGCGTAACAGTAGTGCACCCCTGCAGGGAAGTTATCTATTCGAATAGCCGTGTCCACGGTAACAGGACGCTCAGTGTTGTATCCCGATCTACTACAACTTGAACTGGATACATGTTACTTTAATTAATATGTTAGCTCCGGGATCGCTTTCTCGCAGGGAGTCGAGGAAGGATCTCTGGGCTTTGCTACTATATACTTATAATACTACTACATGTGTTGGTACTAATCTGCACTCTTCTAATGCTGCAAGACGCTGAAGATGCTAGTCTTCGATAGGCTAGGCCTTCTCCCTCTGTTCTGGCATTTCTGCAGTTTAGTCCAAAGATATAGCCCCATTCCTTTGATACCGATGCATACTTAGTATAGTTCTGATGTCAGTCTTGCGAGTACTTTGGATGAGTACTCACTGTTGCTTTGCTACCTCTTTTCCCCATACCCGATTGCTGCGATCAGATGGTGGAGCCCCAGAGTCTGCTGATCCCGCCGACGACTACCACTACCCCCACCGTCGGAGCCTACTTCTACGTGGAGATTGACGACCAGGAGTAGTTTAGGAGGCTCCCAGGCAGGAGGCCTTGCCTCTTTCGATCAGAGCCGTTGTTTGTTTTCGCCTTCTTAAGGCAGCTTGTTTAACTTTGTGTCTGTACTCAGATACTTTTGTTTCCGCTGATGCTTGTATGACTCGAGCTTATGTATTCGAGCCCTCGAGGCCCCTGGCTTGTAATATAAAGCTTGTATTATTTTATTTTGTGTCTAGAGTTGTGTTGTGATATCTTCCCGTGAGTCCCTGGGCTTGATCGTGTGTATTTGCGTGTATGATTAGTGCACGGTCGGGCCGGGGCGTCACAACAATGGCCCAACGCGGCGACGCAAACCCAAAAGCCGTCCGCGCGCTGTCCGTCTGGACGCATTTCAGGCCCAAATTTGCGCCCGATTTGCGTCCACGCGGACACGAAATGGACGCGCTGCGCGTCCTCTCGCTGTCCGTGGCGGCCCCACCTGTCGGCCGCCCAACCACCGCACGTGGTCGTATTAAACGCGACCACCTACCTCGGGCCCGCCTGACAGTGGGTGGAAGGTGCGGGTCGCCGTCCTTTTTTAATGCAAGCATGTGGGGGGGGGGGGGCGGCCTCGTCCACTTCCATCCCCCGTCCACATCTAGCCAGATTTGCCCCCTCGCCGGCAACAGCCAAACCCTAGCTCGCCATGGGGATCTTCAGCAAGGCCAAGGGCAAGCTCACCCCCGGCGCCAGCTCGTCCCGGACGCCGCCGCCGCCACCTACTCGACGCAGAGCGCCGCCGCGGGAAAGGGAGCGCCTGTACATCCCAGTGCACCAGGCGAGGTGGCACTGGCAGTACCGGCAGGCGCTACCCTATCCGGATGTCAACCTGCCCCATGGTTGGCATCTGGACCCGCACCGCATCCCTGTGCCGGCGGTGCCCCGGTCGGCGCGGGCGCACGCCGAGGAGGTGCGCAGGCGGCGCGAGCTTCTGACGCCGGAGCAGCGGCGCCAACCTGCGTACGCGTCGGACTCTCCCAACTGGGAGGTCTGGTTCGCGCTGGAGCACGAGGAGGAGCGCCTCCACGGCATGCAGCTCAACCCCGGCGACCCACCGCCGCCCCCGGAGGTCAAGCCGGAGGATGAGGAGGCGGAGGCGGTCTACCAGGCTGCGCTGGAGGCGGCCTTGCAGCGCGCTCTGGAGGAGAGCAGGCGCGACGAGGACGCGCACTGGGAAGGCCTGGAGGAGGCCCTCGCGCTATCCGCGGCCGGCGACTGCGTCATCCCCCCGCCACCGCCGCCGCTGGCGCTGGCGCTCCCCGATCCCAAGGTCGAGCCGCCGCCCACGGAGCCCGAGGTCGAGTGGTACCAGTGGACCGGTCAGCTCCGCGAGTGGGTCCGCGCGCCGCCCGTGTGGCTCGGCGCGACGCCGGAGCAGGAGACGGCGTACCTCCAACAATGGAGGGCGCGCGCGCTGGCGGAGGAGCGCGAAGACGGCGAGCATCGGATTGAGCTGGAGCGCCGCTGGGCACGGGAGGAGGAGGAGGAGCACCGCGAGAGGGAGGAGGAGGAGCGCGCCCGCCGCGGCGCAGGATGCGGCGCGGGCCTGGGAGGCGGCATTCCCCTGGGCTGGCCCGGCGCCGGAGCTGATCGACCTCACCGGCCCGGGGGACGGCGACGACGCCTAGGGCAGCGCGCTGGGAGGCGCAGTCTTTTTTTTTAATATTTAATTATGTTTAAGTGGACTTTGGCCGGCGTTTGACCGGCGTTTAATGTTTAATTATGTTAAGTTTAGACTTGTTTATGCGGGTTTTTTTTAAGTCCGCGCGCAAAAAATTGCGTCGGGCCAGCGTTGGGTGTATGCACCGACCCAAACGAAAAAACGGACACAGCCGTCCACTCGGCCGACCCAAACGGACAAAAAGCGAACAAAACACGCGTCCATTTGGGTCGGCGCGTTGGAGTTGCTCTTATAGGTTATTATTATAGAACTAGATCGGGAGCGCTCCTTGGCGCGAGGGTGCCGGTCCCAACGTTTTGGTGAAGAAGGTAGTGCTAAGTTAGTAGAAATCCAGGTTTAGCGTATGCATTCAATGCATTCAAACAGGATAACAAAAATAAAGTGGAGAAGAAACATTCGTTTGTGATAGAAGCAAGACATAATGGAGTTCAATATCGAGATGAGATTATAAGGCAACATCGAGTTCAGTGTGTTCATAAGACCACAAAAGATAACCATTCGTCATTAAGTTCGATATCAAAAGCGTTAATATAGGAGAGGAAGTAATAAAACAGGAACATAATAAAGAAGAAATAACTACGGAACCATAGCTATTAAGCATGCTAATAAGTGGCTTCATTCAACCGCCTTGTCGATCAGCTTCACACTTCACATGAACCTGATGCAAACAACTTGTGGGATAAACGGCATATCATGATTTCTGTACAGAGAATGCACTTGCGATTTTGTACCTTAGCATTTTAAAGCTTATGGACAGTGAGCGTTAGTCCCCCCATTTTAATCTCAAAGGCGAAGACACATATCTGAAACTCGTATAGGAAGTGCGGCTTGCCGCACCCCACCCAATCCAATCGTATCCAGCCCGGTAATACTCATATAGAATATATACACTTATGCTCACCCGATAATACCTAATATATATATTTGAAGTACACCGAAATCAAAAGCACCAGTAAAGCACAATTAAGAAGACAATCGATAGCAACTATAACCACAAGCATTGAATATATACTTATGCATTCATTGATAACATGTTTCAGGATGGACATGTACATAGGGCAAGATTCAGTACAACTATCAATCCACTAACAGGAAATAATGTTCATCTAAGGTTGTATGAATTTCAGTTTCACATGAATATATGTTTACTAAAAGACTTCCACTATTTTCACCAGAAGGTGCCGTAAATGGTCCTCGAATGTGTTCTTCATGCCGAGCCCTGCAGCAAAGGGAGAAGGGGAACAGGCGATCACAGAGTCAGTAGCATAGAAGTTGACCATGTGCTAATTTCAGTTTGACATGAATATATGATCACTAAAAGACTTCCACTGTTTGCACCAGAAGGCACCAAATATGGTCACCAACTGCGTTCTTCCCTCCGAGCTCTCTCACGGTCCTCTTAAATTGGTACTTCTTGGCAATACCCAGTTGGATGTTTAGATTTCCTTGCGTGATTGTGGCTCTCTAAGTAATCAATCATACAAAGCGTCAATTTTGTTTCAGGGAGAAGCAGCAATTACCGAACAGAAGACTCAGGCTAAAGTGAAACATCATGCATTTAGTGCAGAGCAGCCATGACAAACAGAGCAATGCATGTCTATTAAGCAAGGAATGGCAACGTGTGCTATATACTAATCCAACAGATTCCGACCCATAAGAAGTCATAACAAATAGAGGTGGAAATTAATACCTTCATCATCATTGATCCGTATGCGGTCATTGATGTTTGCTCCATTCATCCTACATTTGTCATTTGAGTTTCATAAGTGTCTGAATCAGCATGAGTTATTTACCTATGTACGTATTATTGCACAATGCAGTTGATAGTGGATTCGCTTGCTGGTACAAATGTAAACACAACCTTGCTATAATTATTTTGGCAGGCTATAGTTCAATTAGAAACGAACGTTTCCACCCAACCATTGCCAGGTTCACTTGAGATCATACTTATTCTTATAAATTAGTCCCTAGATTCTATAGTATGAGGGGAGGTCCGTATAAACCAACTAAAAAAACATTTACCAACTGACAACTGAATACAACTCTGCTTAATATCTGTATTATAATGCCGGACCCTGAATGACTCTGGGTGCAATGAAATAAAGACAAATAAATCCTTGCACTTCTCTGGGTTATATGTGACGTGCCGCTCGTAGAGCGAGGTTATCTACCGATCTTCTTGATTACAAAGAGACCAAACGTTCGGAAGATGATTAGAACCTCTTCCATCATAGGAGAACCCTGAAAAAGGAAACAATTCGATAATTAGCTAAAAGTAAAATTCCACAAGATGAGCATATACCAAACATCTTGAGGGAAAGAACCATGAAGCAATCATATAATTATACTCTAATTACAATCAATGATGCAATACAGGTCAATGAAAGTTACTAATGCAATAGCAGAGTGAAAGTCTCATGAATATGGGAAGAAATGTGTACAAATGTTTTGCATCCTTTTGGCACTACCAATCCAAAGTGATTATTTCTAT
This sequence comes from Elymus sibiricus, assembly GCA_039707655.1. Classification (NCBI taxonomy): domain Eukaryota; kingdom Viridiplantae; phylum Streptophyta; class Magnoliopsida; order Poales; family Poaceae; genus Elymus; species Elymus sibiricus. Next base: position 347,850,093 of record CM077664.1, read on the forward strand.
GGGCAAATTTTCTTTCACAAGCTTTAGTTAAATTATGTGCTTGATGGATAACAGTGGCTCTGAACTGGACATGAACGTAAGGAGTGCATACATAGATCATTTTCTTTCACAAGCTTTAGTTAAATTATGTGCTTGATGGATAACAGTGGCTCTGAACTGGACATGAACGTAAGCAGTGCATACATAGATCATTTTCCCTTGATAATATGATATACAAAAATCCTTGATAAATTCAGTGTACTCATGTCAGTAGTGTAAGTGTATAACAACCTACCTGGATGGACTGGGCCTCGAAGGAACCTCCTAGAGTATTGATCCATACATGGTGTAGGTGCAACACCGTGCTGAAAGCCCGCCTTGCCGATGCCCACCCGCCCGCACTTGGTCCTCTTGCCCGGGACACTGCATAGCAGGCAACACATAAACTTGATCACACAAACCTTAATCAAGTTTCTTCTTGCAAAATAGAAGAGCATATTCCTAACACAGAGATGGGACGATGACCATCTCAGTCAGAGGAGGCAGTGATGGCAACAACAGACAGAGGAGCATAGTAATATGGTAAAAAAGTGGCAGTTTGTTGTATTATGATATGACAAACAATGGGATTGTGGTTAGCTTAAGAGCATCTCAAGGCACTTTTATAGAATAAGAAACCAACAATAAATATTATCTAATTAGTTGGTAGCTGGAACCATGCAAAGCACCATAATAAAATCTCGACCAGTCTATTACTAAACGTCATCAACATGGATCATGCCAAACGCTAAAGTTAAAACAAAGCAATCAACATCTTCCAAATATAAACAGCGTATCTATTTTACCAAAAACAAAAACAAAAGAAGCAAAGCTAGTTTTGGGTATTTATATCGTAATGGAACCAAAAATCCTAATATCACTATTAAATGTTATTTCTTAAATGTGTACCTTGCTGCTGTAGATTGGCGTTGCTTGGAGAGGTCGTAGTAGCGGGCTTGGAGGACACCACAGTGCTGGGTGTCTCCTCTTCCTCCTTCCTTGCCCTCTCTTCTTGCCACTCCATCTCCCTCTTTTCCTCCTCTTTATCCCAGATCTCGCTGGTGGTGACAACGACACACGCATTCACCCGATAGCTGCAAGAGAGGTGTGTCGCAGTGGTGGCGTGAGCTCAGCTAGAAAAAGGAATGGAGGATGAGCAGGCATGGAGATGTGGAGCTTGCAATTGCTGCAACAGACCAAGAGGATAATAGCCAGATTAGCTCACCGCTCACCAAAAAGAAGCGAAGAAATGAAAATCCAATAACACAAACCTGCACAGCAATGGGCGAGTGGATAAGAGACAGAGAACTGTAGCAGCAGAATGAGCCTCTGCAGCAAAGAAGGCGGCTCAGCGGTGACCTTGAGAACCTTGCCATACAACGAAACAAGGGCCTAAGCTGCCAAAAAATTGATGAAACCAAAATAGGGGAGTAATTTTAATTAGGCAAAACACTGAACCAGTCTAGAATTTTTCAGCAGTTCATAAAGACATGTCACATATGGATAATAAAAGGATTAAAAGCAGTAAACAAAAGTATAGAATGCCCCAATATGTACGCATGTATAGTACTACAAACTAATTGGCATCCTAAGCTACAGTATGGCAAGTGTCTTCTTTCATAGATAAACAAACTTAACTATCTCAGCCAGAACCAAAACAAAAATGATCTCACTATCTTTCTCTAGTTTACAACATATAATTATATTGCTAATAATTTTTAAATCACATGTTTTATAGCTTTTACAGGCCCAAATGTGACGGTCAGTACCAGCTACAAACCCATCAATAGAGAACAACAAGCATGTTCACTGAACACCATGGAGCACAACCCACCCTGAGAGCAAAATTAGGTTAACCAAATTTCCGTAGGAAACACATGGAACTATTATATAGCATATTCTCTTTCAACATCGAAGTTGTATTTTTCATCCACCTAATAAAATATAAGAACAGAAATAAGGGAGCTTAAGTGGAAGGGGCATATAGTTCAAAGTTCAATGGCAAGGCGCTGCTTATTATCGCTTTCATTCATCGGATAATGAAAAGAGCATTAGTTAGATGATAATAGAATAGTGTGATCATTAGACAGAATTTTTAACTTTTTTCATTTATGATACTCTTTGCTTTGTCCCAGAAACCCATTGTTTACTTCACCTCAGGACTGCATTAGGAAATCTTTCTTTCAAGAGACCATCAAATCAGCTATTTCTATTATCAAATCAGCTATTTCTATTATCATCTAACCTATTCACAATGGGAAGATTAAAGAGAAGGACATAATAGAATGAAATATGTATTACCTAAATAGTGTAGCTCACCTTGTTGCTGCAGGTTGGCATTGCTTGGGGAGGCAGTAGCTGCAGGCTTTGAAAAGGATGTTGGGTATACGATTCTCCCGTTGCAGTAGCTTGTGGGAGACGCAACCTGCAGGCCGAGATCTCCTCTCCCTCCCCCATCTCCCTCTCTGCTTTCTCCTCCTGCCTGCTCTGTTTGCCAAAGAAAAGAAAATGCACCTTATCAAATTCAGAAAACGACACCGAGAATAGCTGCAGAGAGAAGTACAGGGAACTCAATAATTCCTAGAAGAAAATGCACCTTATCAAATTCAGAAAACGGCACCGAGAATAGCTGCAGAGAGAAGTACAGGGAACTCAATAATTCCTAGAAGAAGAAAAATTTGAAAAGTAACCACATGTTCCTACGTTAGCTGTAGCTGTTGACCTCGCCAAGTAAGCCATGACCTCGGCCAGCTCCATGACGGCGGCGACCTGCAGACCAAGACGATGGTAGGAGCAGTGGTCAGAGGGAGAGAGAGAGAGGAGGGAGAGAAGGGGGGGGGGGGGGAGGGGAGGTGGCAATGACCAACAAAAAAACAGATGTAATGCACGCCTTATAGTATAACACTGATTTTGCATTATATTTCTGGATAACACATATGGACAGTGTTTCTGCCACCAGCATCATGACTTCTGTGTTTTTATTTTATTTATAGGACGTAAGAAAACAACTCTTCAAGATGAAGATCCACTCGTGGTATCATCTCAAAAGAAGATGCACACAGGAAGAAATACATTTGTAAGTTGGCAGCAAGGCCGCAAGGGACATACAGAGAAAGTAGTTCACAGCATCATCTCTTCCTTCTGAATTAGCTCTTCGTGTTTCTCCCCTTTCTCCCATGTTGCCATCCCCTGAAGTCATAATCGTTAGGCGTTTATAAACAGCCGGTGCACACATCTGTAATCTGAAAACCGAAAGCAAATTGAGAAAATGTGCAGAGTCCCACCCTTGCCCAAATACTCTTGCAAACGCAACCTGACCAATCTTAATGCATATGGTGAGGTGATAGCACAAAAAAACTGCAGTAGGATTAAGTCTTCGTTTTTTTAAGCTTACACACACAGAGCGCTTAACCCAGACAAAATGAAACTAATTCATGGAATGGAAGGATATGTACTAACCATTAGTTATCTAAAATAAAAATTATTTTTTTGTTCAGGGTTTGTGTAATGGTAAATGGAGCAAAATGGAAACATAACATCTTTACAAATCCAAGAACAACACAAAAAAACTGAAGGATTGATCCTTTCCAAAGAAGAATTTTGGAAGATATAGGCATAGATTTAACCTTGGAAGAGGACTACTCTTCTTGTTTTTGTACCCAACAACACATCATCTAAAATGTTAACCTACGATTAGATTGCTAGCACCTAAGAAATCTACAGTGCACTAAATGAGAATATGTTGTTCAGTACCATAAGAACATCAGTAAGAGATACAACTCTACCTACATACATGGTAAAGAACTCTTATGCCATGTGTGGTGTTGAAAGCAAAATAGGAAATAAAATCAACAAAATAATGCATCTGAACCCTATTGACTACTAAAACGATAGGCACAAGCTTGCCAAATTTATCAGGAAGGTGGCGTATTGTGCAATCAAATGGGTGCAATCTGACATGGGGCATCAGAAATAATCCGTGCTTCTAGTTACATCTGTAAGTGGCAAAAGGAAGGGAAAATTTTCATGAATGCATAATAGTCAGCCTGCAATGTTCTGGATGAGCATAATAGTCAGCCTGCAGATGTTGATGAAAGATTTCTTACATCCGGGCTATTGAAAAGTGAATAAATACTATTGCCATATATAAAATAAATCAGAAGAGATGTAAAATTTCTTTGGCTAACATCTTAATACATCTATTATACCGGGTCAACATGTATCAGCCTTAGCAAGTCCAAAAGGCAGTACAAACTATATAACAGTAGCAAGTGAAAGTAGTGAAATATATATGAAAGAGATCTAACAGTAGCAGATCCTAGAAATGTGTATATAATGAGACGATCTAAATACATGTGTAGCTCGATCACACGTCTTGAATGAATTGTTTGTCCTCACTGCACGCTGCAATCGTTTATAACCTAGGTCCACATGTTGGTAAGAGACTCACAATACAATATAATAAAGGAGACAAACCCACCTAGCATGACATTGTAGGAAAAGTGAATCCATATAATCGAGACAAATCCACCTAGCACAACACTGTAACAAAAATCTGTTCCAAAGGATGGTTCAGTTAGTACAAACTATTTCCCAAACGAAAAGTTGGAAAGTGCAGTAAGCAAATAAAGAAACATATGGAAGAAAGTGCTTTGCAAACAGAACTTCATTATCCTGACATCATTATCAAGAAATAGTATTGCTCATCTTATGCAGTGTAAATTAGTACATAACATTTTTTTTTCTTTGGAACAGATTTATAGTTGAATATATCATACTTGCTTTTTCAAAACCGAAGATATGAATAACTAACAACCTGAAACTCGACTGACTAAACCACTCGGACATAAGCTATCGCCAATTTTTGCATAAAGGGGCTTGTATAAATATTATAATCACATGATGGATTCAGAGTACAAAGCACATATATAGATCATTCGTACCGGAAGAGTGTAACTAAAGAAGTTTGATAATAATAATAACACAGGTCTAGGCCATCGTACCATCATAAAAACATCATTGTTCTTCATTTCATAGCATAAGAAGATTATACTGACCTGTAAGCTAGATTACATGTCCGTATAAATTCAAACACTAAGGAGTAATGCATTTTCTTGGTGCATTTCCATCCAGCGTCTAGGATGTAAGTGGTGAGCAAATACCCATGGCAAAAGAACGCACGGGTTCATTGCTTGCTTTACGCACGCACAAGGCATCTATTTCACCATGCTTTCTCTCTCTCTCTCTCTCCAAGTTTGTCCCTGAACAGGAAGAAAGCAAGGCCAACTGTACCATGAGGCGCCCCTGAGGAGCAGAGAGCTCGAACAGTAAGAAAGCTACCCACGTCAACAACTATTGCACAAATTAAAAAATAAATCAATAAAGATCTACTCCTGGAAACTAAATCAAGCTAGCCATGCATAGTTCATCTCCAAATAGGAACACATATCCTGGGGCTTGATTACCTAAACCCAACCAGAGATCCTCATAGCAGAGGGGTAGAAGAGCAAGAGGGCTTACTTGTGAGCAGAAACTACAGTGCAGGGTAGATCAAATCATATTTTCTTTTTCTTCCCAGCAGCTCTGGAGGACTGCAACTCTGCCCCTTGGGATCCAGGCCAGCTGCAAAAGAACAGATCGACATATCTAATCGAATCTTGAGCGGATGAACAGGTAAATCTGAGAGAGAGAGAGAGAGAGAGAGAGAGAGAGAGAGAGAGAGAGAGGAGGAGGAGGAGGAGGAAATGGGGGAAGTGGAGAGGGCGCTCACCTCTTCCTTTGCACGGCGGATCGCGGGCCGCTCACCCTGGGTCGTCTTCTTCCTAGAGGTGCACGAACGCGAAGACGACGGTCCAGTGCTCCTCCAGTCAATGGTGACACCTCCGGGCAGAGACGCTGCGCGAGCGGCAACCGACGCTCCTCCCGGTGATGGCGACGCGGTGGAGGAGTAGGAATGGGGGAGGGCTCCTGCCAGTGGGTGGTGGTGAGCAGGCAGCCGGACCTCTCCCGTCCCGTGAGGGGAGGTAGTGAGTCGTGCTTCTCTTGCCAAGTGCCAGGGGGGGGGGGGGGGGCAGGAAGAGGAGACGTCGTGGCGGTGCAAGGTCGAGAACGCGGACCGGAGCGAGCAGTGGCGGCTGCGCGGGGTCAGGAAGCCGATTGGGGAGAAACCCTATGGGCGTTGGGCTTTTATCCCTCATAGCGAAATTCCAGGAATGCCCTCGGTGGGCGATCAAAACTACAGGCGGTGGCATCCCGGTTTTGACACTATTCATTGTAGCCAACTTTTTTGATCCAACGGCCGAGGTCGTTCCTGAGCGACATCGAACGGCCAAGAAAGCATCAAGAAAACGATCGGACGGCCAGGAATCGTCAAGCTCTGAGAACGCACGGTTCCTCCCGCGGTGCTTGTTTCTGGATTTTCTGGTTTTACAACAACTTCCATGAAATGAAACCATGATCCAGGTCACCAAATTTCGCAGCAGTTACTCGTGAAACTGCCGCTGCCATCGACGCCTACATGCACCCAGTGCCGTTGATCTCAAATTTTGTAAGTCTGCACCCATGATTTTGCTTTTTGTTGTATGCTAGTACTCCCTCCGTCCCAAAATAAGTGTCTTAACTTTGTACTAGCTCTAGTACAAAGTTGTACTAAGCTTGAGACACTTATTTTGAGACGGAGGGAGTACAATATTAAACAGTTCAAACCAAGAGGGAACAGTTCAGGTCTATAACATCACATCTGAAACTTCCATGCTTGATTATGTCTAGAAATAATATTGTATGATGGAAATAGTGAGTGTCTTTTAAAATGGCGCTTGCAAGACAGAATGGTACTATTCGGAGAATGCTAATGCTACTTTCAGTTTTAAATAACTTGTTGATTTTTTTTCTGCAGTGGAGACTTTACTTTTGTCTGACACCAACAACGTAAATGTGAACTCACAATTATTACCCCCCGCAAAAACAAAAACAAAAGAACTCACAATTATTACATAAGAATAGAGTATGATTGAAATTAAGAAAAAAAATCCACATAAGTTCAGTCTATCAACCCTACAGGCATATTGATCAGGGTGCATCCCTTGAAGCTGAACGGAATGCAGAGTTTGCGCAATACAAACACGTGGTGCCATAGCATAAGGGTCCCCTCCTGGATGTGCAGCTCCTTCAGGGCGCACCTGTCCGCCAGCGGCTTACCATTATACTCAATTATGGCATTTTCTTTAAACCAGACCTCCCCCTTCAACTTAGCCTTCACATTGTAAATCAAATCTGATTCCACGACCTCAAGAGTGTGCCACCTCCTCTTGCCTCCGCTGCAAAACCTGACAACGATCTTCATCTGGTGAATGAAAGGACAAAACATTAACATCGTAGACAAAAGGATATCATACAACAGCAACAATTCCAAGACCAACAGATACCAAATTATAGAGCACAAAACATTAACATCGTAGACAAAAGGCTCTCAATTCAACAGGTTCCACGGTGATACAATGTAGTGTTGCACAGGTAAGTAAGACATCTTGTTCTGATCAGAACAACTAGGAAACTAGTGATAAATATAAACATCATGACTATAGTTGACTAGTGATAAATGTTGTCAGTTCAACTATATTTCTTCATCTAACCAGTCCTAAGATCTGACATATCCTATGAGATCAGTCCAATATGAAGACAAGTGGTACAACTATATAAAAGAGAACCAAGGGGGGGGGGGGGGTGAATAAGGTTGAACTGACAACCCCTCTAAATTAAAATTAATCCACACACTGTACATACAAAACTAAAATGCTACAGTACCTAACGAATACATTCAAGATCACCCGCTATACATAGCGTGCAATGGATAGCACTTGCGGGGCCAAAGCCCAGCGGCTGCCCGGGCTCTGCTCATGAACCTTCATTAGCTTATACAAGAATACGGAGATTTAATCAGTAGTTTTTCTAGGCAAATAGCCATCATCTATTTTCCTTTGTACTTTGCGCAGGCTGCACACACGGGCTAGCTCCGCCACTGATAGGGTGGACTCTACTAGAGATTGAGACCAACAGGTGTTTTGTGATCTAGAATATCATCCCTTAAATTCATCTTCGGCCAGCAAAGTGTCAACAATTTGTAAATTAGATGAGTTACTGGCCAGAAACAAGTGTGGGACAATGTTATGTGCTGAACTGGAGCAGGAAGAATTTCAGGTGTAATAATCATAGAGGGCTGATCACGACCACAATTCTCGTGTACAGGGTTATTCATCAGTAAGTATGTCGGCAATGTTGGATTCACTTGGATGACAAAAGGAGAAAGAAACGGACATCTTATTGTAAGCAACATGAGTACTAAGGTCTACTCAGTTTCTAGAAAAGATGGCACTGCAAAATTGATTAGCAGCAAACTAACCAACTTATTATTAGTTTGTGCTTTTAGTAACACAAGACTCATGTGTGAGCCTATCAAGAATCATGATGCTTATACCTTCTGTGTAAAAACATTATACAACGGCGCACGGGGAAATATGATTGACCAATAAAGGAATCAGACTATTTGACTATGTGTATCAGTAAAAAAACTATGATCAGTTGATCACACATCAAGAGGTGGTCAATTAAATTGTAAGTAGTGAATTTGGAATTGTACATTGATTATATTATTTTTTATGTATGCATGGCAAGACAAGGTCACTAAACATACAATATGGAAAAGAAACTAGAGTTTAGTATGAGCAGGCTAAATACCTGGAATGGAATACTTACAACTGGTATAGAAGAAGCACATTTGCATTTCAGACTCTCAGGTTGCCCATTTTTCAGTTTTTGTATTTCATCGTTTTTCTCCTTAACCAAGGACTGCATTTCCAGTAGCTTACCCTCAAGAGTCAGTACCATTTTTTCTGCTTTAGCAGCTTCTGCTCGCAATCTACAATTCTCATCATCCTTATTTCGTACTTCTACTTGCAGCACATCTACATTCTGCTGAAGCTTTTGTACTGCCTCCACTTCTTTTATGTTAAGGATCCCCGCTTCTGCTTGCAATCTGCCAATCTCATTATCCTTATTTCGGACTGCCACTTGCAGTTCCTCTACATTCTGCTGAAGCTTTTGTGCTGCCTCCACTTGTTTTATCTTAAGGTGCCCCACTTCTGCTCCCAATTTGCCAATCTCATCATCTTTATTTCCGACTGCCACTTGCAGCTCCTCTACATTCTGCTGAAGCATTTGCACTGCTTTGTTAGCTTGTGCTGCCTCCACTTCCTTTATCTTAAGGGGCCCCGCTTCTGCTCGCAATCTGCCAATCTCGTCATCCTTATATCGGACTGCCACTTGCAGCTCCTCTACAGTCTGTTGAAGCTTTTGTGCTGCTTCGTTAGCTTGTGCTGCCTCCACTTCCTTTATCTTAAGGAGCCCTGCGTTGTCCTTGCCCATTCCCAGCAGTTTGTTCAAAAGAAAATCCTCCACTGCAAGTGGTGCAGAAATTTCCTTATCCTTGTTTGAGCTAAGGGTCTCGTAAGCTTGCTTCAGTTTTCTTAGCTCTGCTCTTAAATCTCCTGCGATGGCCCCATGATCTGCATTTTCTTGAATAATCTCTACACTATTTCCAGCTTCCTTGGATTGTATCTAGCATTATTAAGACACAGGAGTATGGATACAGCACAATGATTAAGAAAATCAGTGACATGCACTGGACCGAAAGCTTTTCAGCTATGGAACTGATGTTGGAGACAAGAGGTACAAGTATATACAAGACACGGAGGGGGAGGGGGGTGAATAGGTTGAGTTGACAACCCATCCAAATTAATCCACGTATTGTAAATAAAAATACAAGAATGCTACAGAACAATAAATCCAAGATCATCTGCTCTACGTAGGGTGAACTAGAGATTGAGACCAACAAGTGTATTGTAATTTAGAATATCATCCCTTAAATTCATCTTTGGCCAGCAAACTGCTGACAATCTGTAAATTATATGGCTCACTGGCCAGGAACAAGTATGGGGCAATGTTAAGTGCTGAACAAGCGCACGAAGATTTCATGTGTTACAATCATAGAAGGTAGATCTTGACAACAATTCTTGTGAAACTCTAGATCTACTCGGTTCTAGAAAAGATATCATGGAGAATTATTTAGCAGCGTATTAATCATAATATCAACCTGGTCAACATTCACTACTGACTATGTATGGTAACTTTGGTAAGGCAGGTCACTAAGAAATACCACGGAAAGGAAACAAGGTCTACTATGAGCCAGACATATACTCCAAAATGAAATGCTTACAGTTGATAAGAAGGCAAGCTTGTGTTTATGAGTCTCAGGTTGCCCAACTTTGAGGCTCTGGATGCCATTCTCCTTATCCAAGGAGTGCATTTCATTTAGCTTACCCTCAAGAACCAGTATCTTATTTGTGGAAGAAGAAGTTTCTGCTTGCAATCTTCCAATCTCATCATCCTTCTTACGGGCTGCCACTTGCAGCTCCTCTATCTTCTGTTGAAGCTTCTGTGCTGCTTCAGTAGCTTCCTTATCCTTATTCAAGCATAGGGTCTCATAGGTTCGCTTTAACTTTCTTAGCTCTGATATTAAATCAGTGTGCTCATGATCTGCAGTGTTTTCATTAAGCTCTACACAAGTTCCAACTTCCTTCAGTTGTACCTAAACATTACAAAAAAGAAAAAGTAAGGACACAAAACAATAATTAAGAAAAACAGTGACATTCACAAGCTGGACCGAATGCTTTTGGGATAATTAAGTACCAGCAGCTCTGAGTTTTCAGTGTCCAAAAGAGCTTCACAAGTTCTTGAATCCTCCAAATCACTCTCTAGCAGTTCTGCATTGGACAGAGAAGGCAGCAATAATGACATCAGTAGCAAAGATATAAAACGGCACATTTAATCTTAATAGTCTCTTCTCCATCTGGCCGTGGCACATAATGACCAACAGAACTGACATTTAGCAGGCACAGCATGGCAGCTCTTGTAAATCAACACAAATAGTTCCGCTAAATTTAGGCCAAAATATCCACGGACAGAAACGAAAGAGGGGCACAATGTTTTCTGACCGGCGAGCTTCGGATCATCCCCAGAGAGCAGCTCCCTGCAGGCCGCCTCCCACCTGCTCCTGCTCAGCTCCGCCTTCCGGGATGAGAACACAAGCCAGCATTAGGCGCAGGGAAGCCCAAGAGAAAACCCTAATAACAGGACAGGAGCGGTCCGATGAATCACACCTGGTGGAGGCGGGACTGGTTGATCTTGTCGCGGGCGTCCCAGAACTCGTGCTGGGTCCCGTTGAACGCCTCCAGCTGCGCGCGGCCGGCGGCGAGCGCCTCGACCCGGTCGTAGATGCGCTGCCACTCGGCCCGCCCGCCGCCCCACGCCCCCGCGCCGCCGCAGCAGCAACTCATCGATTCGGATCGCGCGGGTGTTGATTTTTCTCAATCTCGTATGCTGCAATGCTCTCTGAAGATGCTAGTTAAACCCTGAGCAGCTCATCGCCATTGGAGGAAGAGGGCCGTGGACTCGTGGAGACTCCAGAGGTGAGGCCGCGAGACATTTGGGGAGAAGACAGATGAGTCACTCTGTGGCTCCTTCACTTTTTAGTCCTTTTATTTTTGACATCTCGTTTTTACTTTTGATCCAGTATAGAAAATACTGATTCAGTATGCCTCTTTGATGCAAAGGAAGGATTTGAATTTTAGTAATTTATCATACATTGGCTGTTTCATTTGGAATTGACTCCTATATTTTTTTTTTAAGAATAATACATCCTTCTAAACACTAAGCTCCCTAAGTTTAGAGGGCTGAGAATCAATTGAGGCTGTTGATTTTGATTGGGACAATCAATTTTGACCAGCTCGTCTCATTGGGCCTGCCCGTGTGTGAGTGTCGCTGTGTGGGGCCGCCTTCTCAGGTCTTGATTGTGGGCCGTCCCTGTCAGCTGGTACCTCCGACGGACTCTCTTCCCGTGATCCCCAATTCCCCATCTCTCTGTTGCGGCCACGGCGTAGGTCAGTCCGTCAGTGCCTCCTCCCATCTCTACCCCAGGATTCTCTACCTCTGCTGCGCCCTCTCCCCACCCACCTCGCCTCCACTCCTCCTTGGATCATCGGCTCAACGCCCGTCTCTCCCCTCCCCAATTATAGATGTGGTTTTGGTTCCGAACAAGCAACTGAGAGTGGCGGCAGCGGCGGCGGCGAGCATGGCAAGCGGGAGAGAAAGGGGTGCGGCTCCCCGCTGTTCGGCAAGAGATGGAGTATAGCCCGAGGTGCAGGCTGCCCTCTTCACCACTCACGACAGATGATTCACCTACAGGTACCTCCATTTGTCTTTTCTGTGGTGTTTTGGGTGGTTTGCGAATAGGTTATCTCTCCATCCAGATCTCCAGGTCGTGATTGTAAGTTGTAACCTGTAAGTAAGACACTCCCCTCCCGTGTAATCTCCAAGATCCATAATTTAATAATTTAATTTTTGCTCTAATCGATTGGAGCCGTATTGCAATGTATTGTCCATCCGAGGTGTTATGCCTTTAGATTTGTTGGTGATACACCTTGCCCTGTTTGTGCAAATGCCTCATAGAGTGCATTCTTTTTCCAATGGCCATAAAGTATACCTCTCAACTTTTATTTTTATGTATCTAGATTATATGATCTGCACCTAATTGATTATTACTTTTAAACATTGTTTTCAACTGCTATTCTGTCCTTGTGAAATTAAGATGTATTCTTTTTTAATAAGTATGAGGCTTGATTCGTATTTTACAACAATTAGATTTAGAAATTATCTTGACATATGTGTAAACATCATTCCCAGTGTTCATGACAGTGCTGTAAAAATTTGAATATATTGATGTCTGGAAAATTTATCCAAGAAAAATTCTCAGTTTTTTGTTTCACCTCTTCCATTCCTGTTAGTCCCTAAAGAACTGATAATGCTTTACTGATGTATAATATACGTTAACAAAGTTCATTTTCAATAGACTTGTTTTCTGAAGGTATATGGCCTACGAGCCCATGAGGCCATTGTATTCTCTGGTATTGTGCATGAGTTCTTTTAGATCACAACACATGCGAGGAGCAATTAGTTTTTCTTCTGTTATGCGGCATGTGTTTAAGTTTTGATAATTCTTTGTTGGGCGGCACTATTGAGGGTGGATTCTATTTGGTCGATTTTGTTGATGGTGTTGTGACCGGTTGGTGCTTTTGGCTAGTGTAGTGTTCAACATTTTTGGGGGTGGTCTATCGTGTGGATGATCCGTGCATTGGCTTTCACTAGAAGAGAACAAACAACAAAAGGGAACAAACCCCACAATACATGCGGCCACATTCGTGGGGGCTTTCTATGGTCTACAATGTTATATGTTGGCTTGATAGTCGAATTGAACTGAGCCAAGTCCATTATGTGTTTAGATATAATTAAGCGGCTGCATGTATGTAAAGGTGCAATTGGGGGTTTAATTCTTTTGATCTCAAAAGAAAGGCTTATATAAAGTTAGCAGTTCTGATCAGGCAATCATTCACATCAGGTGGAAAGTAGAACAAAAAATAGTACTCCCTCTGATCCCAAAAAACTGTCGCAAGTTATACTACGAGTTGTACCTGGCCCAGTTGTTTTCCCACGACATTTATACCTGATCGGAGGGAGTAGTAAATTTACAAGGCAAGAACTGGTCATAGTAGAGAGGATTCTGAACCAAATATACTAATGTTGTACTCCCTCCATCCCGAATTAATTGTCTTACATTTGTCTATTTACGGATGTATCTGGACACGTTTTAGTGTTAGCATCCGTATTTAGACAAATCTAAGACAAGTAATTTGGGCGGAGGTAATACATAGTACAACATCACTCTGTGATTTCAGTTAAATAGAGGGATGCGTACCGTTAGTATTTACTGCTAGGGCTAGCTCATAATTCTACCGAGATGCTATGTTTTGTGAGCTCAGACAGTAATATGAGCACCTGAATTCCTCAGTGGCCATCATGTCATAGTATTTTTTTGCTAAGATTTTTTCTTTTACAGAACATACGTAGAGAAAACTGATTTATTCTGCGCTCCACGATTTCGTGTTTCCAAGTTGCTTGGTCTATAGTACGACGTCTATTCTATTACATAAATTTTTGGCAGAAAAGACATCTTCGTTGGATAGCTAAGTTGGAGTGTGCTAATTTCATCCAACAATTAGTGAAAAGGAAATTGAGACACGGTGCAAGTAGGGAGGATGTTTCTGTTCTCCAAATAAATGTTTGATCATTGGTACACTTGTGATAGAAAGCTTATTACCATACATTGCAATTTCAGTCTCCAACCTCCTTTTAGAGATATGCTAAATATTATAACGGACACTTGGTATTTGGGTGCAACATATGCAATTACAAGCAGAGCAATAGCAAAACTGTTGAGTTGAAGTAAAAGGTTTATTGCCATTAGCACTTCCAAAAAGATGCAAAATGCTAATATAGTTCAACCATTGAAATGGGCATCGCCTATATTCCGAAGGAAAAAGGTACTTTCTTTCAATTTGTGTTGCAGATTCAGTATGCTACAGGTTCATCTACTGTTCTTACATTCTTGTTGAAAGGTATTCCTGCCAGCATACCATGATAGAAGTAGAACACATGATTTCCTTAATTCCTTTATCAGCTTGATGTGTAATACACTGAGATATTAGCGAGTCTATCTATTACCATGCTATCAGAACATTCCTTTCAAGTTCTAAAGAATTCACCTACTTCGTGTATTCTGTGTTTCTGAGTGACACTTTTAAAATTTATCTTCAGCAATAGCATGATGCAAACTTAGTACATTAGCAAATTGATAGAAGTTGGAATAATAGCGTCCTTTGCCGAGATCACCTGCAAGAGCCATGATATAACTTTTTCCACGTTGTGATTATGATATTGTTCATGGATGAATGACTATGCAGCAGTAGTTTATCCTATATTGCTATGCACTATGTGCACACATGGAGTTACCTTTTTCTTAAATATGATCGACGTGATTATGGTATAGCATCATTGTCAAATATGATCTCCTGGTATGGATTGGCCTATTAATCTTCAGGATAGGAAGTCATATTTGTCTCTATCAGTTCACACTGCATTTTATTGTTGCTGTTTTAAATATAATAACACCGTTTATGGATCACATGATGATAAGTATCATAGCTGTATGAGTGCTAATGATTGAGTTCTCAAAAAATGCAGCGATGGACCTCTCATTAAATGATCAATCAAATCCTTATTGATTTGTAACCAATAGAGTAAAAATGACTAATTTTCTAGATTTTAGTCATACATCTTTACACTATGAGGTGGTTTTACTAGCCTTCCAGATCATCGCAACTAATGAGCTAATTTCCATGCCTTCCAGATCATCACAACCAAGTACGCGCCATAGGTGCAGGCAGTGTGTTTCAACGCCTCCGGGTGAGCATTAGTACATGGTGGACATGAGTTTACGTTAGATGCTACTTGCCATCATCACGATAATGACTTCTTGGGTTGTGTTTCTAATATATAGTACCTTGCTGGCTTGGTATGATCAATACTAGAATTTGCATTGCTTCCTGACGATTACTTCTATAAACACGTAGAAGTATTTATTTTTGTTTCATCTCTTGGTGTCCATGACACTACTTAAATGATGGCTAATTGATGATTAAATGATGTTTGATCCTCATAACATCGATCAATGATATAAATTGAACTTCTGGGTTGTGTCCTGATTACCAACTTAATGTATGCCATGAACGGATTAGCCGAAATAGTCCAGTTTTTAAATTATTTTTTGTTAACCTTCTGCAGTTAACATGGTAGAGATGAGTAGGGAATTCAAGTAATTAGCCAGTTCGTGAGAAGATAAGTAAACAGGAGGAAACCATGCTTTCTTTAGATATAAGTTATGAAATTGTTTGGATTAAAAGATATTGGTCAACACAAAATAATGTAATCCCTATATTTACTGTTTGCTCCAGGTTTTTCTTGCCATGGAAACTGTTTGGATTAATTGATTTTTTTAATTTTTTGCTAGCAATTTTACATTAAAAAACGTGAGTTATTTTGATTGCGTGAAGATCTTTGTAGAAAACAATAGCTTTTGCATCCACCGTAAGGCGAATTCATCAATGGTTAGATATTTGCTGATGTTGTACATATTGAATTTTTACCCGATATATGTGAAGCACACTGGCCGGATTTTTTTTGAATTGGTTGGAAAAGAAACTATACCATTGATGTGAATATTTCGTAGACGTGATGATGCAAGCATTCAAATCATCAGTAGAATGTGATTTGCGTAGAAAATAATAACTCCTTCAACAATGATAGAGAAAAAATTGTGCGAAGGAGAACAAACCCCATAGTACATGTGGGCCACCATAGGCAGAAAGCAGCCTACATACACACCAGAATAGAAAAAAAACACATCCCAGTTCCCATCCACATGGCAAACCAGGTTACCCCAAAGAAAAAAAATAGTGACAAACGAATTGTAAGGAAATGATTACAAATATTAACAAATGAATTGTAAAATCCCTAAGACTTCGACGGCGCAGCAAAGTGCGCCCTACGCTTCTAGTATGTACTATATTTCATAGAAAATTTAGCATCCGAAGGTGGCGGTCTGCCGTGGAGGGCGAGCAGGGGAGCGGAAGGCGGCAGCGAAGGAGGAGTAGGGGGCGGCGCGGCTCAAGGTGCGGGTGCGCCAGGGGCGTCTCTAGGGGGCCCTGGCCGGCTCAGCGGCGTTGGGGATCTGCGTGCAGGAGCTGCGGCGGAGGACAACTGAGATGTGTTTTTTATTGGAGAAGAGAGATCACACTGACATGCGGGCTCATGTCTATTTTAATGGTCAACCAAACTTCAGTCAAACGCCGTTCGTTTCAGTTGTCACGTCATTGCTTAGAGTGGGACCAGTCTGTCGGTTTTAGTGTCAGTAAGTGCTTATCTGATTGATCAGCGTCTTTTGCAAAATACTTACTGAATACAGGATGTTTTTTGAAAGAAAAGTGGCGGTTTTCTGAATTAGGGTCCCCAATTATGATGGTATTTGTCAATTTACTCCTGCCAGTGCTGACACACTTGGCGTGCCCCGAGTGCCCGTCGACCACAACGACCTTCGATCTGAGGTGGGGTGTCCTGCACCACGCCACAATGTCCGAGGCGGTCTGCCATGGCGTCCGGGTGTCGGGTGGCGTCGCCGGCACTGGTGGAGTGGTGGTGGCATTGTCGATGGTAGAGGAGGAAGAAGGAGACACGGTGGACGTGACATTAGCAGCGCCACAAGCTAGGCACACAAACAAGACCCCGATCGAATCGAAGCTAATTGAGGTAAAACACAAAAGTTTTGCATAAATTGTGAAATACTATTTGATTTTTGGTTTCCATCCTGCTTTTACCCGAAAATCAATCACGAGTATCCTATTTTTTGCGGGGTGAAAGGGAGTTTATTCCAAAATGATAGGGTTACAATCTCGAGGCAGTTGCTCCTCACAACATGGAGGACTCGAGTTCAACCATACTGCAGTGCAACACTCGGTACGGCTATATTGTGCCAAAAGATGTGCTACCCTATTCTGCTCTCTACCAATTTTACAAGGAACAAACTCCCTAGCAACCATGTGAGCTTTAATCTCTGCGTCAAGATGACCATAGGCTGATCTGAAAAGTGTGTCGTGCGTGAGGGCTATGCATTCGAAGAATCCGATTGGACGATCACCGGCATGTCTGAATGTTGAATGGCCAAAGCCATACCTTGCATGATCGCATGAATTTCCGCTTCAAGGGCGTCCTTGCAGTGAAAAATGTACCTATAAGCCGTGAAGATCATGGTCCCATCCTCTTTCCCTAGTACCATTTCAGCAGAAGCACGGCCATAATGGCTCGAAAAAGAACCATCAACAGACAGTGCCACCCAACCTGCTTTCAAGGTTGGCATCTTTCCTTTTATTATCTCTTCCATACTAAATTTTCTCGCCAAATGAAGCGACTTGTTGTAGCTGTCCAAGTAGTAAACAGTAGCTTGAACCGGGGTCTCACCCTTTCCATGAGTAATGTCATTTCGCAGCTGCCATATTCGCCAAATGGTCATAATCACCATGTCCCTAGTATGTTCTGGGAACTTTGATAGGAGTTGCAATAGTCAATCTTTCCCTGATTCAATAAGTAGAGTATCATCGGGTAGTGGCCAAATCTTGCGCAGACCATCCAGACTTTGCTGAGCATGCATGCATGCATGTGATAAGAGCATGAAAGCTACTCTCTTTCTCCTTGCCATGGACCGGACAGGAGTTGCGCGCAGGTATATAGCGATGTACCTTGCCCAAGTTAGTAGCTAGCGCCCAACTCGCCGCCTTCCACGCTAAGATGCGCGTCTTGAGCGGAACCTGAGACTTCCAGATGGAATTCCAGATTGGGTCGCCGTCCGGCCTACTGCTGCTAGCACCACCCGCGTGAATATCATTGTGTGCTTCAGTAGCAAGCTTGTAAGCCGATTTGACAGTAAAAGCACCACGAGGTTCAGGAAACCAACCAATGAAGTCCTGCCTATTCCTTGGAGAAGTTCGAATCTTCAGAATCTCTATAGCATCCATCGGCCAGAAGTGTTCGTGGATCCAATCCACAATCCACGCTCCATTGGTGTCCAAGAAATTGGACACTCGGTTAAACCTGAAGTTCCTCTTAAGGGTGATAGGACGAAAGTCATATCCTCGAGGGATCCACGGATCTCTCCATGTTCTCACCGAAGTACCATCCCCAATTCTCCATATAATTCCCCTCTTCACCAGCTCTAGTCCATGCGCAATACCTTTCCAAACCGCGGATGAAGGAAATTCTGTATCCAACATACTGCCATGAGGATAGTATCTAGCTTTTAGAGCATCTCCAACAGGCGCGCAACGCACGGCGCGCTAAAAACCAGTTTACAGCGTGGCCGCAGCCGTTTTTTGCGCGCCGCGGAGCGCTGGCTCCAGCGGCCGCTGCAAAAAACAGCGCGCGCGTGCCGCTCCAGCAGGCGCTGCAAAAAAAAGGCACGCGCGCCCAGCACAAGCAGCATATACACCCAAAAGAAAACTAAAAAGATCAAACACAACAATAATAAATCAAGATAAAATTTATTACAACCCAGATAAATAGTTTATTTGCCAATACAACAAATAGTTCGACACTACAACATCAAACATACAACATCAACCATACAAATCATTGTTGGAAATATGCCCTAGAGGCAATTAATAAAGTGTTTATTATTATCATATTTCCCCGTTCATGATAATGGTTTATTATTCATGCTAGAATTGTATTGACCAAAAACTAAATACATGTGTGGATAATAGACAAATACTATGTCCCTAGTATGCCTCTACTAGACTAGCTCGTTGATCAAATGATGGTCAAGGTTTCCTGACCATGGACATGAGTTGTCATTTGATAACGGGATCACATCATTGGGAGAATGATGTGATGGACATGACCCAACCGTTAGCATAGCAAATGATCGTTCAGTTTATTGCTATTGCTTTCACTATGTCAAATACACGTTCCTCTGACCATGAGATCATGCAACTCCCGGATACCGTAGGAATACTTTGGGTGTATCAAACGTCACAACGTTACTGGGTGATTATAAAGGTGCACTACAGGTATCTCCGAAAGTGTTTGTTGAGTTGGCATAGATCGAAATTGGGATTTGTCACTCCGACTATCGGAAAGGTATCTCTGGGCCCTCTCGGTAATACAGCATCACAGAAGCCTTGCAAGCACCGTGACTAAAGAGTTAGTTGCAAAATGATGTATTACGGAACGAGTAAAGAGACTTGCCGGTAACGAGATTGAACTAGGTATTGGATACCAACGATCGAATCTCGGGCAAGTAACATACCGCCGCGCCGGACAAAGGGAACAACGTATGTTGACATATGAGGTTCACCGATAAAGATCTTCGTGGAATATGTAGGAACCAATATGAGCATCCAGGTTCCGCTGTTGATTATTGACCAGAGAGTCGTCTCGGTCATGTCTACATCATTCCCGAACCCGTAGGGTCCGCACACTTAAGGTTCGATGACGATATAATATTATATGAGTTATGTGATTGGTGGCCAAAGTTTGTTCGGAGTCCCGGATGAGATCACGGACATGACGAGGAGTCTCGAAATGGTCAAGAGGTAAAGATTCATATATTGGAAGGCTATATTCGGACGTCGGAAAGGTTCCGAGTGATTCGGGTATTTTTTGGAGTACCGGGGAGTTACGAGAATTCACCGGGAGAAGTAATGGGCCTTATTGGGCCATACGGGAAAAGGAGAGGCAGGCCACGTGAGGAGGCGCGCGCCCCCACTTGCCCAAACCGAATTGGACTAGGGGAGGGGGTGCAGCCCCCTCTTTCCTTTCCCTCTCCCTTCCCCCTTTCCTACTCCGTATGGGAGGTGGAATCCTACTAGGACTAAGGAGTCCTAGTAGGACTCCCCACACTTGGTGCACTCCTAGGGGGCCGGCCTCCTCCCTCTCATCCTTTATATACGGGGGCAAGGGGGCACCCCAAAGTACACAATTGTCCCATAGCCGTGTGCGGTGCCCCGATCTCTGTTTTCCACCTCGGTCATATTTTCGGAGAGCTTAGGCGAAGCCCTGCCGGAATCACTTCACCGTCACCGTCGCCACGCCGTCGTGCTGACGGAACTCATCTACTACCTCGACGTCTTGCTGGATCAAGAAGGCGAGGAACGTCACCGAGCTGCACGTGTGTAGAACTCGGAGGTGCCGTACGTTCGGTACTCGATCAGTGGAGCTCGAAGGATTGTTCGACTACATCAACCGCGTTGTGAGACGCTTCCGCTAACGGTCTACGAGGATACGTAGACACACTCCCCCCTTCTCGTAGCGATGCATCTCCATGGATAGATCATGCGTGAGCGTAGGAATTTTTTTGAAATTACATGCTCCGTTCCCCTACAGTGGCATCAGAGCCAGGTTTATGCGTAGATGTGATTTGCACGAGTAGAACACAAGTGAGTTGTGGGCATGGGTGTATACATATTGCTTGCCGTTACTAGTTGATACTTGATTCGGCGGTATTGTGAGATGAAGCGGCCCGGACCGACATTACGCGTACGCTTACGCGAGACAGGTTTCACCGCTACGTGCACTCGTTGCATAAAGGTGACTGGCGGGTGTCTGTCTCTCTCACTTTAGTTGAATCGGTTTCAATGAAGAGGGTTCTTTTAGAAGATCAAAAAGCAATCACTACACCACGTTGTGGTTTTGCGTAGGTAAGAACGGTTCTTGCAAACCCGTAGCAGCCACGTAAAACTTGCAACAACAAAGTAGAGGACGTCTAACTTGTTTTTGCAGGGTATGCTGGTGATGTGATATGGCCAAGACATGATGTGATATAAGTTGTTGTATGAGATGATCATGTTTTGTAAAGTTATCAGGCAACCGACAGGAGCCTTATGGTTGTCTCTTTATTGTATGCAATGCCAACGCTATGTAATTGCTTTACTTTACCACTATGAGTTAGCAGTAGTAGTAGTAGCAATAGCCGGCGAGACGACCACGACGCTGCGATGGAGATCAAGGTGTCACGACGTTACGATGGAGATCATGATGTCAATCTGGTGACGATGGAGATCATGACGGTGCTTTGCTGATGGAGATCAAAAGCACAAGACGATGATGGCCATATCATGTCACATATATTGAATTGCATGTAATGTTAATCCTTTTATGCATCTTATTTTGCTTAGGACGACGGTAGCATTATAAGATGACCCCTTCACTAAATTTCAAGATAAGTGTTCTCCCCTAGTATGCACCGTTGCGAAGGTTCGACGCTTCTAAACACCACGTGATGATCGGGTGTGATGGATTCTTTCGTTCGCATACAACGGGTGTAAGCCAGTTTTACACACGCAGAATACTTGGGTTAAACTTGACGAGCCTAGCATATACAGATATGGCCTCGGAACACAAGAGACCGAAAGGTCGAACATGAGTCATATAGTAGATATGATCAACATGAAAGATGTTCACCATTGATGAACTGATCCACCTCACGTGATGATCGGACGTGGATTAGTTTGATGTGGATCATGTTACCCTTAGACAACTTGAGGGATGTTAATCTAAGTGGGAGTTCTTAAGTAATTTGATTAATTGAACTTCAATTATCATGGACATAGTCAATAGTGTCTTAGCAAGTTTATGTTGTAGAACGATAGACCACGCTGTTACTCCCCTGTATTTTAATGCGTTCCTAGAGAAAGTTAAGTTGAAAGTTGATGGAAGCAACTATGCGGACTGGGTCCGTATTCTGAGGATTGTCCTCACTGCTGCACAGAAGGCTTATGTCTTTGATGCACCGCTCGGTGAGCAACCCCTATGGCTTTGTCTGAAGACGTTATGAACATCTGGCAGACAAGAAAAAATGACTACTCGATAGTTCAGTGCGCCATGCTTTACGGCTTAGAACCGGGGCTCGAAAGATGTTTTGAGCACCATGGAGCATATGAGATGTTCCAAGAGCTGAAAGTTTGTTTTTCAAGCTCACACCCGGGTCGAGAGGTATGACACCTTCGACAAGTTCTATAGCTGCAAGATGGAGGAGAACAGCTCCGATAGTGAGCATGTACTCAGAACGTCTGAGTACTTCAATCACTTGAATTAAGTGGGAGTTAGACTTCCAAATAAAGTGGTGATTGATAGAGTTCTCTAGTCACTATCACTAAGCTACTGGATTTTCGTGATGAACTATAAACATGCAAGGGATAGAAGATCCTTAAGCTATTCGCGATGCTACAAGCTGCGGATGTAGAAATCAAAAAGGGAGCATCAAGTGTTGATGGTTAATAAGACCACTAGTTTCAAGAAGGGCAAGGGAAATAAAAGGGAACTTCAAGAAGAACGGTAAAACAGTTACCGCTCACGCGAAGAAACCCAAGGCTGAACCAAACCCGAGACTTAATGCTCCCATTGCAAAGGGAAATGTCACAGGGAGCGGAACTTCCCCAAAGTAACTGGCAGATAATAAGACTGGCAATGTCAACAAAGATATTTGATATACATGTTATTGATGTGTACCTTACTAGTACTCGTAGGAGCACCTGGGTATTTGATACTTGTTCAGTTGCTTGCAACTTGAAACATGGAGCTTCGGAATAAACGAGGGCTAGCTAAGAACGAGGTGACGATGTGCATTGGAAGTGTCTCCAAGGTTGATGTGATCACCATCGCCACGCCCTCTCTACCTTCAGGATTAGTGATGAACCTAAATAATTGTTATTTGGTGCTTGCGTTAAGCATGAACATTATATCTGATAGTGTTTATTGCAAGACGGTTATTCAAATTCAGAGAATAATTGTTATTCTATTTATTTGGATAATATCATTGATGATCATGTACTTAAAATGAAAGGTTTATTGAATCTTGATCGTAGTAATACACATGTTCATAACACAAATGCCAAAAGATAATGATAGTACCACATATATGTGGCACTGCCGCTTAGGTCATATCAGTGTTAAACACATGAAGAAACTCCATGTAGATGGGTTTTTGGAATCTCTTGATTATGAATCATTTGAGACATGTGAACCGTGCCTTATTGGCAAGATGACTAAAACTCCGTTCTCCGGAACAATGGAGCAAGCAACCAACTTATTGGAAGTAATACATACCGATGTATGCGGTCCGATGAGTGTTGAGGCGCGCGGTGGATATCGTTATGTTCTCACGTTCACAGATGATTTGAGTAGATATGACTATGTCTACTTGATGAAGCATAAATCTGAAACATTTGAAAAGTTCAAAGAATTTCAGAGTGAAGTAGAGAACCATCGTAACAAGAAAATAAAGTTCTTACGATCTGATCGTGGAGGAGAATATTTGAGTTACGAGTTTGGCAATCACTTAAGACAATGTGGAATTGTTTCACAGCTCACGCCACATGGAACACCACAGCGTAATGGTGTGTCCGAACGTCGTAATCGTACTCTATTGGATATGGTGCGTTCTATGATGTCTCTTACCGATTTGCCACTATCATTTTGGGGTTATGCATTAGAGACAGCTGCATTCACTTTAAACAAGGGCACCGTCTAAATCCGTTGAGATGACACCGTATGAACTGTGGTTTGCAAGAAACCTAAGATGTCGTTTCTGAAAGTTTGGGGATGCGATGCTTATGTCAAAAGGCTTCAGCCAGATAAGCTCGAACCCAAAGCGGATAAGTGCGTCTTCATAGGATACCCAAAAGAGACCGTTGGGTACACCTTCTACCACAAATCCGAAGGCAAAGTTTTCGTTGCTAAAGAATGGACCCTTTCTAGAGAAGGAGTTTCTCTCGAAAGAAGTGAGTGGGAGGAAAGTAGAACTTGATGAGGTAATTGTACCTCCTCTGGATAGTAGTATGCCACAGAAAGAAATTTCTGTGACACCGACACAGACCAGAGAAGAAGTTAATGATGATGATCATGAAACTTCGGATCAAGTTGTTACTAAACTTCGAAGGTCAACCAGGACACGTTCCGCACCAGAGTGGTACGGAAATCCAGTCTTGGAGGTCATGTTGCTAGACAACGATGAACCTTCGAACTATGAAGAAGCGATGGCAAGCCCGGATTCCGACAAATGGCTTAAGGCCATGAAATCCGAGATTGGATCCATGTATGAGAACAAAGTGTGGACTTTGGTAGACTTGCCCGATGAACGGCGAGCTATTGAAAATAAATGGATCTTTAAGAAGAAGACGGATGCTGATGGTAATATCACCGTCTATAAAGCTCGACTTGTTGCTAAAGGTTATCACCAAGTTCAAGGAGTTGACTACGATGAGACTTTCTCACCCGTAGCGATGCTAAAGTCTGTCAGAATTATGTTAGCAATTGCCGCGTTTTATGATTATGAAATCTGGCAAATGGACGTCAAAACGGCATTCCTTTACGGATTCCTTAAGGAAGAATTGTATATGATACAGCCGGAAGGTTTTGTCGATCCTAAAGGCGCTAACAAAATATGCAAGCTCCAGCGATCCATCTATGGACTGGTGCAAGCATCTCGGAGCTGGAATACTCGCTTTGATGAAGTGATCAAAACGTTTGGGTTTATACAAGTTTATGGAGAAACTTGTATTTACAAGAAAGTGAGTGGGAGCTCTATAGCATTTCTAATGGTATATGTGGATGACATATTGTTGATTGGAAATGATGTAGAATTTCTGGAAAGCATAAAGAATTGAAAGGAGATTTTCAATAAAAACCTGTTTTTGAGTTATCCACAGATTGGGCATCGAGATCTATGGAGATAGATCAAAACGTCTGATAAAAGTTCACACATCTTGATGAGTTTTTTGAAGAAGTTCAAAATGGATCAAGTCAAAGAAATGAGTTCTTGCCTGGTGTGAAGTGGAGTAAGACTTGAAAATCTAGGTAAAGGTTGTTTTACATGTTAGGCATCAAAATCTATAGAGATAGATTGAGACGCCTCATAGGACTTTCACGAAGCACATACCTTGACAAGTTTGAAGAAAGTTCAAAATGGACCAGTCAAAGAAAGAGTTCTTGACTGTGGTGCAAGGTGTGAAATTGAGTAAGACTCAAATCTCGACCACGGCAGAATAAATAGAAAGGATGAAGGTTATCCCCTATGCCTCGGCCATAGGTTCTATAAAGTATGCCATGCTGTGTGCCTTGCCATGTGTCTGGCAAAGAGGTACGAAAGTGATCCAGGAGTAGATCACTGGACAGCGGTCAAAGTATATCCTTAAGATGATTAAGGAAGAATTTCTCGGGAAATAGAGGTAATAAAGAGTTCGTCGTAAGGGGTTACGTCGATGTAAGCTTTAAACACCAATCCGGAAGACTATGAGTCTCTGACTGGATACATAAAGTGGGGTAGTTTTTTTTTGGAGTAGCTCCAAAGCAGAGTATGGTGACCGCATCTACATAAGACATAGAGATTTGCAAAGTACACACGGATCTGAATGTTACAGATCCGTTGACTAAAACCTCTCACACAAGCTAAACATGATCAGCTCAAGAACTGATTGGATGTTAATTACATGGAGATGTAAACTAGATTAATTGACTCTAGTGCAAGTGGGAGACTGTTGGAAATATGCCCTAGAGGCAATTAATAAAGTGTTTATTATTATCATATTTCCCCGTTCATGATAATGGTTTATTATTCATGCTAGAATTGTATTGACCGGAAACTAAATACATGTGTGGATAATAGACAAATACTATGTCCCTAGTATGCCTCTACTAGACTAGCTCGTTGATCAAATGATGGTCAAGGTTTCCTGACCATGGACATGAGTTGTCATTTGATAACGGGATCACATCATTGGGAGAATGATGTGATGGACATGACCCAACCGTTAGCATAGCAAATGATCGTTCAGTTTATTGCTATTGCTTTCACTATGTCAAATACACGTTCCTCTGACCATGAGATCATGCAACTCCCGGATACCGTAGGAATACTTTGGGTGTATCAAACGTCACAACGTTACTGGGTGATTATAAAGGTGCACTACAGGTATCTCCGAAAGTGTTTGTTGAGTTGGCATAGATCGAGATTGGGATTTGTCACTCCGACTATCGGAGAGGTATCTCTGGGCCCTCTCGGTAATACAACATCACAGAAGCCTTGCAAGCACCGTGACTAAAGAGTTAGTTGCAAGATGATGTATTACGGAACGAGTAAAGAGACTTGCCGGTAACGAGATTAAACTAGGTATTGGATACCGACGATCGAATCTCGGGCAAGTAACATACCGCCGGACAAAGGGAACAACGTATGTTGACATATGAGGTTCACCGATAAAGATCTTCGTGGAATATGTAGGAACCAATATGAGCATCCAGGTTCCGCTGTTGGTTATTGACCAGAGAGTCGTCTCGGTCATGTCTACATCATTCCCGAACCCGTAGGGTCCGCACACTTAAGGTTCGATGACGATATAGTATTATATGAGTTATGTGATTGGTGGCCGAAGTTTGTTCGGAGTCCCGGATGAGATCACGGACATGACGAGGAGTCTCGAAATGGTCGAGAGGTAAAGATTCATATATTGGAAGGCTATATTCGGACGTCGGAAAGGTTCCGAGTGATTCAGGTATTTTTTGGAGTACCGGGGAGTTACGGGAATTCACCGGGAGAAGTAATGGGCCTTATTGGGCCATATGGGAAAAGGAGAGGCAGGCCACGTGAGGAGGCGCGCGCCCCCACTTGCCCAAACCGAATTGGACTAGGGGAGGGGGCGCAACCCCCTCTTTCCTTTCCCTCTCCCTTCCCCCTTTCCTACTCCGTATGGGAGGTGGAATCCTACTAGGACTAAGGAGTCCTAGTAGGACTCCCCACACTTGGCGCACTCCTAGGGGGCCGGCCTCCTCCCTCTCATCCTTTATATACGGGGGCAAGGGGGCACCCCAAAGTACACAATTGTCCCATAGCCGTGTGCGGTGCCCCGATCTCTGTTTTCCACCTCGGTCATATTTTCGGAGAGCTTAGGCGAAGCCCTGCCGGAATCACTTCACCGTCACCGTCGCCACGCCGTCGTGCTGACGGAACTCATCTACTACCTCGACGTCTTGCTGGATCAAGAAGGCGAGGAACGTCACCGAGCTGCACGTGTGTAGAACTCGGAGGTGCCGTACGTTCGGTACTCGATCGGTGGAGCTCGAAGGATTGTTCGACTACATCAACCGCGTTGTGAGACGCTTCCGCTAACGGTCTACGAGGATACCTAGACACACTCCCCCCTTCTCGTAGCGATGCATCTCCATGGATAGATCTTGCGTGAGCGTAGGAATTTTTTTGAAATTACATGCTCCGTTCCCCTACAATCATCATGCGGTTTGTCGGCCATTCCATGCTCACCACTCCTCGATTAGATCCTTTTGAAGATCATCATGCGTTTCGGCACGTCGAATGGCATGATAGGACGCAACAAATCGGGCCACCCTCTCTGCCCTCCGTCGCACTCGAACTGGACGTCCCAATAGCTCATACTGGGAGTAGTCTAAATCTTGCCCACGCTCATTTTCGATGATCATGTTATGCATGATCACACAAGCGTGCATGATATACCAAAGGATCTTTTGATCCCAAAATCTAGCCGGTCCTCTCACAATAGCAAATTGGGCTTGCAAAATCCCAAAAGCTCTCTCCACATCTTTCCTAGCCGCCGCCTGAGCATTGTGGAAATCAAGATTTTTCTTACCTTCCGGTTTTTTCAACGGCTTCACAAATGTCTGCCACTTTGGGTAGATGCCATCCGCAAGATAGTAGCCATAGTTGTATGTATGGCCATTTACTACAAACTGCACCGGTGGCAGTTCATCATTTGCAATCTTATTCATGAGTGGTGACCGATTAACAACGTTGATGTCATTCAAAGATCCAGGCATTCCAAAAAAAGCATGCCAAATCCAAGCCTAGTGATCGGCCACCGCTTCAAGGATTATAGTGGAACCCTTTTTCTGGCCGTGGAATTGCCCATGCCATGCCTTAGGGAAATTCTTCCAACTCCAATGCATGCAATCTATTGAGCCAAGCATACCTGAGAACCCGCGAGCTTTGTTCATCTCCAAAAGCCTTGCGGCGTCTTCAGCAGTGGGAGATCTCAATTACTTCGGGCCAAACACTTGCACAATTCCGACTGCGAAGTGCTTGACACACATGATGGCTTGACTCTCACCCATGGCCAAGTGGTCATCAACTAGATCAGCCGGAATAACGTATGCCAACATACGCAAAGCGGCTGTCACCTTTTGAAAGGTGCTATGCCCGAGTTCTCCGGCAGCATTCCTCCTTTGCTGAAAAAACGGATCATGGCTCGCCAGTTTCTCTGCAATGCGCCTGAACAACCCGGTGCTCATCCTAAACCGGCGCCGGAAGTACGACTCGGGGTACACGGGATTATCCACAAAATAGTGCCTCATCAATCTGTTGTCGGCATCGATCTTATCCCTCCAAATTTTCTGCCGACCCATAACCGAATCATCGTGCTTCGGCTTTTTTTTTACGTGCATAGCTAGGATCATTGCAAGATCCTCCTCCTCTTGAATATCAAATTCTTCGTCCGAAGAATCATATGAAGAACTCATCTACAATATTGAATTTAAACTATTCTATAAAAAACTTGCATCAAATTCATGTAAAAAATGTGAAGTTCAAGCAATACTAACCTTGCAAGCGTTTTGTCGAACACCTTGTGGGCGCCGAGCGACAGTGGGCGGCCGGGCGCTGTTCGTCGGAGGAACGGCGCGCGCGAGGGGTGCCGGCGACTAGAGGGAGGCGGAGGAAGCAGCGGCGGCGCGGGGATAGGCCGGGGAAGCGCCGTCGGGTCGCCGGAGAAAATGGGTGGTGCGGGCGGCGGCGCGAGCGCCTGGATGCGGTGGGTGGAAGTCGCGGCGCGGGCGCTCGAGTGTGCAGCGCGCGGGAGTGGGCGCTCGAAATAAGCGGCGCGCGATGCCGTTTCGCCCCGCGCGCTGAACCACTTTTGCCGTGCGCGCGGTTTTTGCGCTTCCGCTGGAGCGCGCGGAGCGGCTGCGCGCGCAAAAAACGTTGTTTTTTCAGCGCGGCGCTTATTTGGCGCGGCTGTTGGAGATGCTCTTAATAGGCGAGCACATAGACTATCAGGGAACTCTATCAATCTCCAAGCTTAAACGCGCGCATGTCTCTGAAGCCCATGCCGCCCTGACTCTTAGGCAGCCTTAGTTTGTCCCAACTCAGCCAAGCCATCTTCCTTTTGCCTCTTTCAACTCCCCACCAATACTGTCTCATCAACTTTGTAAAATCATCACAAACCGATGCAGGTAAGCGAAAAACACTCATAATGTATGTGGGTATTGCATGTGCCACCGATTTGATTAATATTTCCTTGTTACCAGAGGACAGAAATTGCTCACTCGAATCAACTAGTCTTTTCTTTACTCTTTCCTGGGTAGTTTCAAACCTCCCCTTATGCATTCTCCCTTCCAGAACTGGTAACCCTAGGTATTTGGGTTCGAAAGCTTCACTTGTTATCTCCAGAATACGTTTAACCTCCACATACACCACCTCATTGCAATTACTAGAGAAAAGGATGGAACACTTCAAAGGGTTTATGAGTTGACCCGTAGCTCATGCATAAGTGCTCCACAAACCTTTTACAATAGCTGCCTGCTGTTCAGTGGCGTGAAAGAACAACAATGAATCATCCGCGAATAACAAGTGAGAGATGATAGGTGCCCGCCGACAAACTTTCACTCCTTCTAGCCCCTCCTTCGAAATAGCTTTGTTGACCAACAGAGACAATGCATTAGCAATAAAGAGGAATATAAACGGGGACAAGGGATCACCTTGTCGGAGGCCGCGTGAGGGGATGAAGGGCTCCAATAATTTTCCATTCAGCTTCACCGAATACTTAACCGACGTCACACATGCCATAATCCAAGTAATCCACTGCTGTGAGAAACCCCATTTACTAGAGCCTTCTCCAGAAAAACCTAGTCCAATCGGTCGTACGCTTTTGATAGGTCCAGTTTGTAGGCGCAACAAGCCGATGAACCGGCTCCAACCGAGTGGATGAAATCCAAGCATTCAAATTCTATGATAGAATTATCTGTAATGAGTCTCCCTGGAATAAATGCACTCTGATTTTCCGAAATAAGTTCAGGCAGATAGGGCGTAGTCGGTTAACCATACATTTTGAGACGATCTTATAAATCACATTACATAGACTAATCGGTCTGAAATCCTTTAGTTCTTTTGGGAATTGAACTTTAGGGATCAAGACGATAGCCGTGTCGTTAACACCATCAGGTATCACTCCAGTAGCAAAGAACTCCATCACTGCCGCAACAATTTCTTGCTTTAAAACCGCCCATTTACGCTGATAAAAGCGCGCTGGAAATCCATCTGCCTCAGGGGCCTTAAGTGGCCCTATCTGAAAAAGCGCGTCTGAAATTTCCTTCTCAGAGAAGGGAGCACATAACACATTGTTCATCTCCATCGTTACTTTTTCTTCAATGCATTCGATGACCTCATCAGGAGAAAGAGTTGGGTCTTTCGTGTATACCTCCAGGAAATATGAGTGTGTGATCAATTCCATCTCTGAGGGTGCAATACACCACGTGCCGTCTAGTTTGCGCAGCCGCTGAATATAATTTTGCCTTGCTCGCCAGACAGCTCTCCGGTGTAGATATTGGGTGTTCCGCTCTCCCTCTTTTAACCAAGTAATCCTCGACCGCTGCAGCCAAAGCATCTCTTCTCGATATAACAGCTCGTCAAGCTCGTTCATTTTCTGCTTTATACTTTGTCTATCTGCGTTACCTTAATCATGTGCGATATACATGGATGGTACGTTATTATTTTACAACATCACGGTAAACATGGGAGCAATTTACCCGCAAAAAAAACATGGGAACGATTAACAGCATTGATATGATTTTTTTTGAAAGCATTGATATGATCCCATAATAAGACCTGCGATAATTACTACGACCGCAGTTGACTGGGTCTTGATGATTCATTAACAACGTGAAGGACCACGAAAATGTTTTGACAGACGCTCCTCATGTCATCCTCTCACAGAACACAAATATATATAATCCGAACAAACCATTCAAGTCTTCGTGGTTATAACTGAATAACAAAGCTTTACTAACCATGCGAGTCTATGCGCTTGATAGTTTTGTGCACAAATGCTGTTCTTCCTGTTGGAATTGGCATTTGACTGACTCATACACACTGCAGTGTTACAACTATCTATGGTTTCATACATACTGAGCTTGCTTGCTTGTTGCACTGCCAGCCAAACCAGCATTGGACTGACTATTGCATTGCATTGCACGCATCCATCTCCTATCCTCTCCACTCCGCCCCACCATATTTAGCCGTCGATTGCGAACGAGCCAAGAGTTTACTCCTACCTAGCTGCTGGCGCTTCATGCCATAGATATAGAAAACGACACTACGGCGGAGCCTATATTTGCAGAATTTATATTTTTCATTCCCCAGGGTAAGGTTATCACAGGAAAAGAAGCATCATTCCTCCTTGTTTACACAAGAGGGCAAGCTGGACGTGTGCCATCTGAATTGTCCAGTCTTGTAGGCAAGAAATTTTATTGTTACCGTCACACCGAGTCAAAAATCACTTTATCCTCTGCCTCCTGGATCAGCTTCTAAAGCAACCGAATCATCATCCACAACAACATACTGTATGAGGTGAGCGGCATTGCATTAAGTTATGGGACGCGACTAGGGAAATATTTCTCAAAGAGGAACCAAAAAGGAAAATCCCAACTCCTGGCCGCCTCGCGCACAAACCAGAAAAAGAGAGGTCTCCCATCTCAAACAGGGGCGTATAAAAGTCCCACACGCTATCCTTCCCACCAACCCAACACATGGCTCTGACATCTCCCTGGTCTTCTTCCTCCCAGATCTCAATCCAGATGAAAGCTCCATCTCGCCCACGTCTCCTCTGATGGCATGACCAGGCACTAAGAACTGCACAAAAAATAGGAACTATCATCAATTTCGTACTACAGGTACCCCTGCACATCCACCCCATCCCTCCTCCACCCCAATTCAACAGTAAAAGGGACAGCAAAAATCCTAAGAAAAAAGGTTATAATTGTTCAGGAAAAACAGGAATCCAGCAAGAAAGAGTTGCCTACAACAGTGAAAATCCTAGTAAAATGGTTGTGAGACACTTTTTGCTAGATTTGTATGATACTCTTGTGTGGCTTTTTGGTTAGACAAGTTGTCGTGTTGTAGGCAACTTTAATAATCCTTGTAGGCAACTTCTGGCCCTATGAAGTGTAGATTATTTCGCTCCATATTTTAAAGTGTAGATTCACTCATTTCGCTCCGTATGTAATCCGTATTGGAATCTCTAAAAGGTCTTATATTTAGGAATGGAGGGAATAGTTTTCTTTGTACAATGGACGTGGTGATTTTTTTTTTAAAAGCACCAACATCTAGGTGGGCTGTTTTAAGCAACTCCAGTTCTGCCATTAAGCAACTTCTGTGTGCTCGTGCACGCTGGCAGTGAGTAACTGATTTCCTGCCAATTACTGACATACTAGGCTCTTTTATTCAGTTTTACGGTCATCATTGAAAAGAAATTGTATACATTTTCTGCCATTTAGCAAGATAATACAATTGTGAATTTTCTGCCATTAAGCAAGTTAATACAATTGTGAATTTTCTGTTTCCACATGCATAAATTTTCTGCCGCCCCAATCCCCCTTCCTACCCCCCTTAAAATGTGTGCCTAAGATGTCACTTACCCAACTTTTCTCTCCTTTTTTGATATTTGGCTGACTTCAATTTCTTTAAGTTGCTTGATCTGTGAGTACCAATTGCCTGGTCTAGGTGTGTGGAGTTGCCTAACCTTGATATGTGCGTGTTTTCTGAACTATCCGAATAGTTAGAAAAAAAACAGGTGTTTGACTTCAATTGTATTAACTTGCTTGATCTATGTGTATCAATTGCCTGGTCTAGGTGGTGTGGAGTTGCTTAACCCCTGATATCATGTTCAGTAAAGGATGGAGTCCCCCTTTGTAGCAAACAGTCTATCATTGAGTATATAAATGGAAACAAGAAGGCAAGTTTTGCATCATTTTGAGGCAACTGCAAAGCAATGGTTAGGAAAGTTAAAAATGGAAAAAACACACAAAAGGCAATACTACATGATAGGACAGAGATCTGGCAAAAACTCGTTTCGCAAAACAGGAACTACACCCGCTCACATCTAGTAACCATTAATGCTTGTTCTTTTTTTCTTTCATTCTATACTTGTTCAACACCTCTGATTACTGTATCTATATGTTTGTACATCACTGTTTTCCTTTCTAGGTTTTTTTAGTGCATGCTAATTTACTGTCATCACTAATACTGCAGGCAAGTAATGAGGTTTTTAGGCATGTAT
This sequence comes from Elymus sibiricus, assembly GCA_039707655.1. NCBI lineage: Eukaryota > Viridiplantae > Streptophyta > Magnoliopsida > Poales > Poaceae > Elymus > Elymus sibiricus. Next base: position 347,884,016 of record CM077664.1, read on the forward strand.
CAATTTCCCAGATGAGGACCAACTAAAATCCCTATAGCAACAGTCTATCATCTGAGTATATAATGAAAAGAGATGGCAAGTTTGCATCAGTTTGAGGCAACTAGAAGGCAATGGTTAGGCAAGTTTGCATCTCAGTATATAACTACATTTTAGGGACTTTATTAATAGGGCTGATGATTCTTGCATGTTGTACTTGCACCTTCTATTTAAAACGAAACAGTGCTAAATCTAAACTGTAGAAAGTGTCAGTACATTTTCTTGTAGTTGTACTTGCAGCTTCTATAGAAAACGAAACAGTGGTAGAATCTGACAAGAACCCCGTTCAGAAGAACCATAAGAACGCAGCTGCAATGGAGTTAGCCGTCTCGCACAAGAGAGAGCACGAAATGGCAGCTAGGCAACGCTGGCTATACCTGCAGGTGGGTTGGGCGCAACGAAATGAACGCGAAATTTGCGCAGCCTCGACCATGGAAGCTGGGAGCCGCGCCATGCCGATCCCGTGCGAGGCAGCGCCCCATGTGTTGTGCGCGCTCACAGAGTCGCAGGATATGAGGACTGCAGGGGATCTCCGAGGGGCGCGGAAGGAGGGAGGCCATCGGTGGGTTGGAATCTGCGGGGGCCCGCCCCCTTCTTTTGTTGCCGTCTTTGGACGAGAAGGGCCCAGATCCGGCAGGGATCGAAGGTCCCAACCGCGGGATGCATCGACCCGGCGAGTGATCGACGCGGTGGGGCGCAGGACGACGCCGGGACGGTGGAGCAGGGCCCGGGGCCGCCGCGACGGCGCCGGTCTGGAGCAGGGGAGCGCATCCGCTCGCGCAGGTGCTTCGCTGCCGGTTGGGTTGTGGGGTATTTCGGCGGAGAAGAAGACCGGAGGAGCTCCGGCGCAGGATTTGGCGGAGCGCAGCGGATCTCGCTGGGGCGTGGAGGAAGGTGTGCACGGGGGGAGGGAGAAGGTGAGATCGTGGGGTGAGAGTGGGGACTGGGGAGTGGGGCACGGCCACACGGGGCAAAGAAACGGGGATGGGTGGACTCGTTTATTTCGACACCGACCGCGCAGCACCTGAGGTCTCGATTTCAATCGGACGACGGGGAAGGGTGTGTGCTCGGCAGCTGCACTTTTTAGAATTTAGGTTTGGTATCTTGCTTTGACTTGCATGCACATACAAACTGTTGTTAGAGATCCAGTGATGCAAATGCACCGCTGGGACAGAAGAAGCGTGCTGGCCAAGATCCACTGAAGCAACAAAAATCAAATAAAAAGGTTGGTCTACTGCGACTGCTAACTGGTACCTACTGAATCAAACTGAGCATCTGTACTGTGTTCAAAAAAAAAAAAAAAATCAAACCGAGCATATCTATCGACCGTTCTGTTTTTAATTTTATTAATAATGTGTGTCTGTATTTGCAGGCAGGCAGCAAAAAAAACTCTTCCCTGATGCCGATGGTGACGAACCGCCGAAGGTCTGATGAAATTCACCTGCGACAGTCGCATGTCCGCGGACGAACAAGTAAAAAGATGGTTTAGCTGAAGCTATGAGATCCAGGTTTCAAACTTGGCAACTCAAGTGCCTGTGTCTATGTAATAATACTGTCAGTCAGTGTCTTTTTCTTTTTCTTTTTGCTGGTAGTAAGTCAGTGTCTTACTGTTTGTTTGTCTGTACTTTCTTTTGGACTGTTGCTTTCGTGTATGTATAATAATCTGACTAATCTTTGTATGAATATATCGGCCTATGCGCACTGTTGTAGTATAATTTATGTTTTTTTTTAAATATTTGTTGCCCCTTCATTCCTTGCAGCAGCGCCGGTTCGCACAAACCTGGTCTTCAATGCCTCAAATTTTCCTGTAAAAGAATCAAACAGCAAACCTACATGCATTCAGAGCCAGCCCCACGTGATAGAACAAAACACAAATATTTTACCACATCACGGGTTCAGCAACAAGATAATCAACCAAACCTGCTTTTTTCGACAAAGGGTGAATTTTATTAGCTCAAAATGAAGCATCAAGGGGATACAAACACACTGAGTAACACACCCGGCCTCTGCATAGCTAGGATGCACACATCCAACTCTAACGCACACACACAAAAAATTCACACCGGCAACTAACAAAGTCAAACAAGACCGAAGCTATGCCTTGGTGGAATAAAAAAACTCCGAAGCGATCAAAACAATGGTCAACAATCTACAACAATGACCATATCCGCACCTACAACCACTTGACATCATCGGTACCTCGAGAAGGATTCTCCAATAGCAACGCCTTCAGGAAGGGAATGACGCTAAAGCGCCGCCGTCGCCGGATCCAACCATCAAAGGCCAGATCATTGGTTTTCACCCTGAAGAACAAGTCCGAGCAATCCGAGCAGTGCCTTCAACAAGGTAACGACACAATAAGCATCGCCATTGCCAGATATAACCAATAAGGTCAGACCTCGGGTTTTCACCCCGGAGCTCGAGACTGATGCTTGATAAGCACCACCAAAACGAAGTCATCCAGTGTTGTCGCCACCACTTTCCGCGATCCCGACAGCTACATGCATAGCACGGTCTTTGATGTGAGATGTCACACAAGTGAAGACCATGCTTGCAAAAGCAGGCAGTAGAACCAAGACAAGAACCGATCGCCACCAACAGCTGCAAACAACGAAGGTCACCGTCGCACATTGCAATGGAGATTTAAGGAGGAAGGTCACCGGGACCGCTAAATCCTATGTTGGAACACTTCGGCAGTCCCACACTGTCCTCGTGCTCCGCCGTCCTCGTCCGTGGCAGCAGAATCAATCAACAAAACATAATTGTCGTTGTCGCCGGATCTGAAGCTCCGAGATTCCCAGTCCTGTCTTGGCAATCACCTCCAAATAGGGGTCGTGGCCACCGACGTCTCTCCACTGGAGACTGTAAATCCGGTCAGCAAATCCACCGATGCCGCTGCACACCCGTGCCCTTTGCGTCAAGCCATCGTATACAGATCGCATCTTCGAAGAAAAGCCACCAAACACGGGATTGGGCATGATTCGTGCTGCAACTAGGTGCAGCCGCAACGGCCACAAGAACAACCGGTGAGAGGCACCGCACGGCTACCGTCGGCCCCGCATCACCAGGCAAACCTAGGACAGGCCTGCCGCTTCGCTGAGCAAGTCGCCGAGCAGATCCGTCATGGCCGTCCGCCACAACCGCTCCGCCCCCTGGCCGGCCTCACCCGTTGCAGAGAAAGGCCGCCACCCCCAGGCCCATGGCCGCTGCTGCAGGCCGTCCGCTCGCCGACCAGCAGCGCCACGAACAAGACCTGCGAGGGAACTGCACCACGGGAAGCAGGGAGGGCAAATCCCCGCCGCCGCCATCACCCAGCCGGGCTTTGCCGGACGTAACCATCGGCGGCGGCGAGGGGGAGGGAGCTAGGAGGAGGAGGTCGAGGCAGATCTGATCTGGTCGCCGCCCGAGAGCGACGGGGCCTATGTGGGTCCAATCAACCAAACCTGCTAGTACAGTTTATCCATGGTTGCATTTGCATGCATACTGAGCTTACCATATATAGTTGCAATTGGGTTTAGTAGATGCAAATAGAGGCCATCTCATTCAGCGTGATACGCGCAATCAACAATCTACTAGTTGGTCCGAGCCACGTACTCATGGTGTCCTAGTTAACAAGTACGGCGAAATCTCTACTCCTAATGGAAGAGTCCGTTGTCGTTTCGTCTCGTCACCCCCCCCCCCCCCTACATCGAACGATACCTCCACCACCGATCGATCCCATCCCCACCGATTTTTTCCTCTCCCTTGCAAAACCGGTGGGCATAAAACCAGGGAGAAAAACACCAAAAAAAAACCCACGCTTTCCTAATCTATCCTTCACCACGCTTTCCTAATGTATCTCTACTCTTAAAAGGGGAGTCTGTGGTAGCGATGGTAGGTCATGGTATCGTTCGTTCGCATCGTCCATCCCTCCCCTCGAGTTTTCCCATTCTGCCTGGTTCACGGAAGGCAAGTTTCGACCTGATTTGATTGCATGAAATCTTTGCCTTTTCCCCGTCCATCTGCCCCGTTTCATGGAAGGCAAGTTTGTCCTCGAAAATCAGATCGCGATCTGGTTTGATTGCGTGACATGATGCACCGTAAAAGGAGCGCCGCCTCCCACCAGAACTCACGGCGCCCCCTCCATGTCTGCCCTATGCCTTCTCTCATTCTCCCGCCGGTGCAGCCCCATGCCGGCGGCCTTCTCCTGCACGCTGTGTCCCCGTCTACGGCATCCAGAGGTGTTGAATGGCCCCGTGACACTAGCAACGGCGTGAGTCGAACACAACACCCAGCTGAACGAGAGAATGAGCCGTCGGCCGCCCGGCCAGCCCGAACTGACATGGACAGTGAGGACAGCCTGGATGCTCATGCGGCTGGCTCTCTTCCAGGACGCCGCCACGTCCCTCAGTGAGGACAGCCTTGAGATTTTAATGTTGTTTTCATCAAGTGCTAGCTTTTGATTTCTGCCTTTGTATTTCAAGTGCTAGCTAACAATTGTCATAACGCTTTTGATTTCTCAAATTCGATCTTTCGTTTTTTATACTCATATGTATCCTTCAATTATGAAGGATTGCCGTTAATTTGCCATTAGCAAGCTCTGGACGATTACACCAAAGGAGGGGCAGGTTATGAAACAGAAGGACAAAATCATAGCAAACACGAAGAAAGTACAGATCTTTCTTTCCTGTCTACCTATCAATGGTATTTTCGTCAATTTAGCTTCTAGAATCCTCATGATTGTCAGGTCGTGTTAAGGCGGAAATCCCTTTTGGAGCTCGGCCTCCAGTGAGGCCTCCAAATTCAAATTTGAAATTTCATCGAAATTCATATTTTTATATTTCAAAAAATTCTGAAAAAAAATACAGATATGCATGAAGGCATAACACACATGTGTGTAAATTTTCAGTTCAAAATACATTGAAATGAGGGCTTTGCAAAAAAGACAAATCTGGGGCTGTTTAACACATGATACTATTCATCCTGCCAGGCCATGAATTTGTCTTTTTTGTACAGGTCGCAACTCAAGGTATTTCATCATGAATTTTTACACACATGTGGGTTACATCCTTACATACACTCATTTTTTTTTTCAGAATTTTTTGAACCATAAAAATTTGAATTTGAATTTTTCAAAAATAAAGGCCTCCATGGAGCTCGGCCTCCAAAACGCCTCTCTCGTGTTAAGGCTCTATTCACATACATGTGCTATTAATTTTGCATTTAAATATGTTGTGCTTTACTGATAGAAAAATGATCAGTACGGCTCCGGTTGACAAAAAATACTTTATACCTGCTCATGTTACACTGTCAGATATTCATCATGTTTGTCCCAAACAATGTAGAGTAGCAACAACAAGAGTGTGTTCACGCGGAAATCCCTTTTGGTGACCGAGCTCCAATGAGGCCTCCAAATTCAAAAGTCAAATTTCATCAAAATTCATATTTTTACGTTTCAAAAAATTCTGAAAAAAAACACAGATATACATGAAGGCATAACACACATGTGTGTAAATTTTCAGGGCAAAATACGTTGAAATGAGGGCTGTGCAAAAAAAAAAACAAATCTGGGGCTGTTTAACACATGATACTATTCATCCTCCCAGACCATGAATTTGTCTTTTTTGTACAGGTCACAACTCAAGGTATTTCATCATGAATTTTTACACACATGTGGGTTACATCCTTACATACACGCATATTTTTTTTTCAGAATTTTTTGAAACATAAAAGTTTGAATTTTTAGAAAAAACCGCTGGCTTTTTGTCTACAACTGGGAAACAAGATTTTTGGACAAGACTGTAAACAAGATCGGCATGAAACATATCAAGTAAGTACTATCAATAATGTTTACTACAGCTACTGTCTCTTGTGTTATTAGTTATTCTTGTTAGATTTTAATGTCCAAAAAATATAATGTGTGCCAATTGGGCTAAATGACTGGTTCGTAATTGATAGATCAACAGTTTCTATCTTTATCAGTTTGACATGCACGTATCCCTTCTTATACGGATTAACCAGATACGGGAACGAGTGGAGCATGCTGCCAACTACACCCTCGAAGTTGAGTGCCTTCAAGCAACTATTACTTTGTATTGGTAACTATAAAAGTGTAACTCCTATAAGTTGCTTTTCCTTTGCAATTAGTAGTACTGAAGATTGTTTTACTGTGTCACTGCTTCAGGAACAGGGATAATGCGTTTGGAGGTTATTAAAAATGTTTGTTTTTATAATTTCCATCCTACCAGTGTGGAATTGGTGACGTTGAGCCAGAAGTGCGGCTGGAGAGTTGGTATTTATGTAGCCTAGATATTCCGATTTCCTTGATAGATTCTTTCCTCTCATGGCTTTTCGCCATCGTACAATTTATGTTCCTGGTATGGCTGCCAGTAGGCTCCGTGTAAATTGAATTATTTGCAACAAACTGTTGTATACCCCTGATAGAAGTTCGGAAATATTTTTTCTGGGTCATGTCCACTATTTTGCATGATTGTGAAAATGTTTCATTTAATTGCAAGGTCAAAACTTTCTTGAGATGTTTTTTTGCCCCATTCCAAATTAGAAATCTGAAACCTTTGTAGTCGGTTGTTATTGTTTGTGTATTTTTGCAGTTTTGCAATTTGTGTATTTCAGACTTGCTCTGCACCTATCAGTCGTATTTGCACAGATTGAGTGATGAAAGATGTCGTAGAGACTTGGTTTGATTTAACATGTGCTTATATGAACCTTTTATTTATTCCTGTTGTTTATGTAGCATCAGTGCAACACCATATCACAAATTTTTATATGTTTGCCTCCATAGATACTTGAGGGGTGCTGAGTGCTGACTGCTGAGGTCATTACAAGGAATTCACTATTTAGATTGATCAAGTTCGAATCTGGTCTTGCTTCCTGTGAAGATTTCACTAAAATTATCATTGCTAATATGATTTTTAGCATGGCCTTTGATAGCTCATGTGCACATATTTTAGTCTATGACCAGACCTCATATTGTCTTCAAACTTATAGTGAAATGATGTTTCAAAGTCATGGCTCTGCTCTGTGTATAGGCAGTCTAACCACATAGCACGAATGTCGACATATACTCGCGTTCAATGATTTATGATTACTTTAATATTTGTATTCAGAAGAAATATTTATAAGTTTTTGTGTAGTTTTATTATTGCAATTAATAAATAAATATTAGCCTTCCTTTAAAGATGTTTGTTGCCTTGTTTTTTATAATTCAAATTTGTATTTATTTTCTTATATTCAACAAAATGGTTTGCGGAGAACAGTGTTTGGTGACTTAGATAGCTTTAGTGAGTTGGTAGTTTGTCTTGCTAGATACGCCCATAAGGAGGACGCTGTAATCTAGGCCCTCGACATCGAGAGACTCGCCTCCACCTCCGCCTTAGAGGAGTGCTTCTCACCCCACCGATGTGCCCTCTCTTGCCTAGGCAATACCCAGCTGACTCTGAGGACGACTTTGAGGACAACGATTGAGGGACTAATTGTTGATTGTATTTTTCTGAACCATGTTTGTTACCTATGAGTTGACTGATGATACCTGTTTGTTAGAGATAATTTAGTTGATGCTTCTCTTCACAAATTACTTCACTTGGCATGTACAAATTTAGGTATCGGAGATAGAAATTGAGGGGAATTTGTTTTTTTTGCTCTTCTCTAATGGATACATAAATTTGTACCATGAATCAGGCATGTGTGCGCGAGGGAGGGAAGAGGAGAGAAACATTGACATTTTTTTCATGCTTTGGACGAACATCTCTATTCATAGCTTTCTTTTTCCGTGGCAACGCATGAGCGTGGCACCGTCGTGGTAGAGCCTAGGATGAAGGGTGAGTCCACGATAGAACCAAGAGGTACTAGCACTAAGATAGGAGGGCGGTTACCGCCCTTGTCCCTTTGCTGGCCTGCCACGGCGGCATCTATCACTGGCTCACTTAGAACACAGAGTTAATGGATTTTGTGAGAAGAGTGAGGGATGAGAGTGAGCGAGATGGCGGATGGGGTTGCTCTATTCAGTTATGGTTGTCTAAGCGAAATAATTTCCCTACTTTAGAAAATATGACAAATTGCATTTCATTAGAGATGGCTTTGCAACAAATTGCATGAGCGAGCGGTTCATTTTTTTTATCAAGTCATACAATTTTTTGGTTAGGACAGAAGTGTAAATGCATTGGTTGGTTACTTCAAAAGTTAATAACGGACATGATGGTGTATCAGTTGCATGCCCAACAACGGACATCATATTTTTGCTCCGTGGTAATGCACAAAATTCAATTGTATGTTACAACGTGGCAATGGTTCAAGAGACATCAGGTCTACCTTCTTGGCTCGGGGGGCTTCACGGGCGGCGCACTCCTCGTCCCCCATGATGGGCATGCAGGATTGGCACAAACAGCGGGGCAGTTGGCGGGGGACTCTACGGTGTGAAGGAGAGAGGGCGTCATCAGGAGAGGGCTCCAATGACAAATGTCCTGCTATAGCAGAAAACTGAGCGGGAATGGAAGGGTCCGGCAGGAAAAGGGAAGGGTGCGTCATGGTGGGATTTTTGTGGGACCACGTGTTCGAGATAACATGACGATAGTCCGGACAAGCACATTTCTCCCTCACATATGGGCTGGATTTGATTGAGCCCGGACTGTCAGACGGTTGAATTTTTGGGGAGCCTACTGGGTGCCCGATTGATGACCGAACATGTCGGGACGTAGCCCGTAGCAACGCAAGGGCGTTCTACTAGTCAACAAAAGTTTAGTTCCTTATTACGTGCAGACAACACGTCCCAGCCTCCCAGGTGACATACATAAGACTTGTGGGCATCGGAACTCTGAACTGTAGAAGCAGGGAAGCGGACATCAACAAGCTGAACCGTGGCTTCGGATCAGTTGCTCGCATTCCTCACGGCCTTGTCAACCTGGAGTTTCCTTTTCTTTTTGGTTCGGGGATTGTCAACATGGAGTTTCAACGCAAGACGAAGGATAGACTCTGGTTGTATGCAGCAGTCAGCAAAGGTGCGGTCGTCCTCCAGCTGCTTCCCAACATAGCTGAGGCGCTGCTCATCTGGGGCAACTCCGATTTCATCGGCTATCTTCTCCTTTAGGCTGTATATATGGTGGTGTCTAAAAAGGGATGATAAATCCAAAACGTCAGCGTCTTGCCAGTTAATATCCGCACAAAGATCTGGGTTTTGACACGACCGAGTCTAAACAAAACATGAAGGATAGACCCATGCTGTATGTAGCAGTCAGCAAAGGTGCAGTCGTCCTCCAGCTGCTTCCCACGATAGCTGAGGCGCTGCTCATCTAGGGCAATTCCGATTTCATCGGCTATCTTCTCCTTTAGACTGTATATGGTGGTGTCTGAAAAGTGATCATCAATCAAGAACCGAGTTGTTCTGCCAGTCAGTGTCTTCACAAAGATCAGGTTCGGATATCGGACTTCAAACTGGCCCCCCTCCTGGATGTGCAGATCCTTCAGGGCACAGCTGTCCGCCAGCGTCTTACTGTCATACTCTATTATGGCATCGTCTATAAACAAGACCTCCACCTTCAACTTAGCCTTCACATTGTAAATCAGATCTGATTCCACAACATCAAGAGCGTGGCACCTGCTCATTCCGTTGTGTACCCTGACACTGATATTCATCTGTTGAACGAAAGCACAAAACATTAACATCGTAGACAAAAGAATCTCATACAACAGCAACAATTCCAACAGATACCAAATTATTATTATTTTCGAAATGGGCAGGATTCCAGCATTCATTAAGAAGAAAAGAGTTGCTCGGTTAATTAGGGAAAACCGAGCAAAGACCAGATTGCCCAGTTAATTATGGAAAATCGGGCAAAAACCATCACAACCATTGAGCGGCACACATAAGATACCCACGCACACTACTCCAAAGATGGCCTCGCCGAGACAGCATGCAGGCGTCATCGTCATCACTCCCCTAGAAGGAGTCATCACCATCCCTAAACCCTGAGCAAACGACTCCGACTCGCCGTAGGCGATCATTGACTCAACCCACGCTGTAGAGGTCGTGTGGAGTTGTATGAAAGTCCGCGCCAGAACTCAGCCACCTGCGATCCGACAAAGCAACTCCAACCCTGACGGAAAACTACGAAGGAGAACTAGGCACGTCTTGCGCCGCAGAAAATCACCGAACGAACCACCTGCTGCCCGTCATCGTACGCCACCGGGACCCGCCGCCGCAGCTTCGACTTCACAGCAACAAACCAGCCGAGGCAATCCCGCGGACACGCCGGAGAAGAGTCGACTACCTCAACCAATATCACGTCTCCGACATCGCTCACCCATAATCGTTGCCACAAAAGTATCGATGCCAACACCAACGCCATCCACTTGTCCCTCTTGCCGATGCCCAGCTCCAAGAACAAAGCCCTCGAGAGGGGAAAGGACGCCAATGCGCCGTCATCATCCGATTGCAAATGATCTAGGGTTTCCCACGGAGATGAATCCATCCGCTAGGGGTACGGCAGCAATGCAGCGATGCCTCCAAGAAGGTCTACGACGACGGCAGCCGCCGCCATCACCGGTCATAGGCCAAAGGCCGAGACAGGGTCTTCACCCAAGCTCCCAAACACCCAACCTACACCGTCGTCGGCAAGTCCACCAAGCACCACCACTGAACCAGCTCGCAGTCGAAGAAGCCCACCGCCGAAGCAGCCAACTGCACCTTGCGGAGGCCGCCAATGGCCACCTACCAGCACCAGCCGACTAATCCGTCTACCGCCGACCGTAAGCTAAGCCACGGGACGCAGCACGAACCACCAAGCCTTGCCGAGCACCATGCCGGCAAGAGACAAGAGGTGTGCAGCCCGAGGCCAAGAACCACCTCGGTTCCCAGCCACAGCCAAGCTCCATACACGCACGCGCACCACACGCGCCCACCAGACGACCTCCAGGCGGTAGATCCGCGCCGCCCGGTGCCTTGCGCACCCGCATCGCGTCATCGAGCACGCCGGCGTCCATGGCCACCCGACGCCCTTGCGCCGCACCAGTCCGCCACCGAGCCTAGGCGCCAGCTCCTCGGCGCCCTTGCCCGGAGCCACGCTAGCCCCACCTCAGCGCCAGCCGCCACACGCGGCCCCCACTGGAGCGTGCCTCCACGCCGGTGCACGTATCCACGACGGCGCCACACCGGCGCCTAGACAAGCCAGATCCGCACAGCGCGCGCATCCGGTACGGTGCCGTGCCAAGGCACCCCTGTGCCGCCCTGGAGCCTTGGCCTCCGCGCCCTCACACCTCCGCGCCGCCCGGAGCTCGGCCCTCCACGCCTCCGCAGTCATGTGCCCTCACGCCTCCATGCCGTCTAAGGGAGGCTGTAGCCGACCAGATCCCGCTGCCGCCGGCCACTGCCGAGCTTTGCTCGGTGGCGTGAGCCGAAGATGCCGGGGGGGGGGGATGGAATGGGGGTGGAGGCGGCGGGAGCTAGGTCTCCGCCCGAGCCGCTCCAGGGAGCGACGCGGGGGACGGGAAAAAATGTGTCGAGCCTTTGTACAAATTTCTCTGAGATACCAAATTATAAAGCACAAAACATTATAACATCGTAGACAAAAGGCTCTCAAATCAACAGGTTCCACAGTGATACCATTTAGTGTTGCACATGTCAGTAAGACATCTTGTTCAGACCAGAACGACTAGGCAACTGGTGATAAATATAAACATCATGACTATAGTTGGCATATGTTGTCAGTCCATCATAGATGTATAACATTTTTGTTTTTAGAGATTGTGATAAAGACACATTGTATGAGAATCCTACAGATTAGTCCTTTTTCCTTTTAGATATGAATCAAACATGAAAAGGTTTGATATTCTTCATCCATCCAGGCCTAAGATCTGACAAATCCTATGAGATCAGTCACATATGAAGACAAGTGGTACTACTATATAAAAGAGAGCCAGGGGGGGGGGGGGGGTGGGGGGTGGGAGGTTGAATAGGGATGAGCTGACAACCCCTCTAAATTAATCCACACACTGTACATATAAAAACTAAAATGCTACCTAAAAAATACATTCAAGATCACCCGCTATACATTGTGTGTAGTGGCGGAGCCAAAGCCCGGCGGCTGACGGGCTCTACATGAACCTTCCTTAGCTTATACAAGAATACGAAGATTTAATCAGTAGTTTTCTAGGCAAATAGCCATCAGCTACTTCCCTTTGTACTTTGCGCAAGCTCAACGCACGGGCTAGCTCCGCCACTGATAGGGTGGACACTACTAGAGATTAAGACCAACAGGTGTATTGTGATCGAAAATATCATCCCATAAATTCATCTTTGGCCAGCAAAGTGTCGACAATTTGTAAATTACATGAGTTACTGGCCACAAAAAAGTACGGGACAATGTTATGTGCTGAACAGGAGCAGGAAGATTTTCAGGTGTAATAATCGGCTGATTCGGACCACAATTCTCGTGTACAGGGTTATTTATCAGTGAGTATGTAGGCAAAGTTGGATTCACTTGGATGACAAAAGGAGAAAGAAACGGGCATCTTATTGTAAGGAACATGTATACTTAGGTCTACTCAGTTTCTACAAAAGATGGCACTGCAAAATCGATTAGCAGCAAACTAACCAACTTTACCACTAGTTTGTGCTTTCAATAACACAAGACTCATGTGTGAGCCTATCAAGAATAATGATGCTTATACCTTCTGAGTAAAAAAGTTATACAGCGGCGCATGGGGAAATATGATTCTTGACCAATAAGGGAAAATTAGACTATTTGCCTATGCCTATCAGTAAAAAAACTATGATCATATATCAACAGGTGGTCAATTAAATTGTTAGTGAATTTGGATTAAAATTGCATTTAATTATAGTTACACTTGATCAAGGATGTTTACATATAAACACGACATTGTACATTGACTATATGTATGCATGGCAAGACAAGGTCACTAAGCATACAATACGGAAAGAAACCAGAGTTTAGTATGAGCAGGCTAAATACTTGGAATGGAATACTTACAACTGGTATAGAAGAAGCACATTTGCATTTCAGACTCTCAGGTTGCCCATTTTTCAGTTTTTGTATTTCATCGTTTTTCTCCTTAACCAAGGACTGCATTTCCAGTAGCTTACCCTCAAGAGTCAGTACCATTTTTTCTGCATTAGCAGCTTCTGCTCGCAATCTACAATTCTCATCATCCTTATTTCGTACTTTTACTTGAAGCACATCTACATTCTCCTGAAGCTTTTGTACTGCCTCCACTTGTTTTATGTTAAGGATCCCCGCTTCTGCTTGCAATCTGCCAATCTCATTATCCTTATTTCGGACTGCCACTTGCTGTTCCTCTACATTCTGCTGAAGCTTTTGTGCTGCCTCCACTTGTTTTATCTTAAGGTGCCACACTTCTGCTTGCAATTTGCCAATCTCGTCATCTTTATTTCGGACTGCCACTTGCAGCTCCTCTACATTCTGCTGAAGCGTTTGCACTGCTTTGTTAGCTTGTGCTGCCTCCACTTCTTTTATCTTAAGGGGCCCCGCTTCTGCTCGTAATTTGCCAACCTCTTCATCTTTATTTTGGACTGCCACTTGCAGCTCCTCTACATTCTGCTGAAGCGTTTGCACTGCTTTGTTAGCTTGTGCTGCCTCCACTTCTTTTATCTTAAGGAGCCCTGCATTGTCCTTGTCCATTCTCAGCAGTTTGTTCAAAAGAAAATCCTCCACTGCAAGTGGTGTAGAAATTTCCTTATCCTTGTTTGAGCTCAGGGTCTCGTAAGCTTGCTTCAGTTTTCTGAGCTCCGCTCTTAAATCTCCTGTGATGGCCCCATGATCCGCATTCTCTTGAATAATATCTACAATATTTCCAGCTTCCTTTGATTGTATCTACCATTATGAAGACACATGAGTACGGATACAACACAATGATCAAGAAAATCAGTGACATGCACAAGCTGGACACAAAGGTTTTCAGCTATGGAACTAATGTTGAAAAGAGCAAGTATATACTCCCTCCATTCCAGAATATAAGGTGTATTGATTTCCGTGCAAGTCAACCATTTGAATGTTTGACCAAGAATATAGAATAAGATAACAACATCTGCAATACCTAATAGATAAAATATGAAACTACTTTTCATGATGAATCAAATGATATAAATTTTGTATTGTGAATATTGATATATTTTTCTAAAAACTTGGTCAAACATACACTCGTTTGACTTTTCGAAAAACAAATACACCTTATATAAAGGAACGGAGGGAGTACAAGACAAGGAGGGGGGCGGGGGGGGGGGGGGGGGGGGGTGAGGAGGGTGTGAATAAGGTTGCTTTGGCAACTCCAAATTTATCCACGGTTTGTGAATGCAAAAACTAAAATGCTACCTAACAAATAAATCCAAGATCACATACTATACACAAGGTGGACTCTACTAGAGACTGAGACCAACAGGCGTATCATGATTTAGAATACCATCCCTTAAATTCATCTTTGGCCACCAAAGTGTCGACAATCTGTAAATTAGATAACTCACTGGCCAGAAACAAATATGGGGCAATGCAAAGTGCTAAGCAGGCACTTGAAGATTTTGGGGTGCTATAATCATAGGTTTGGTGCTGCTAGCTTCAGTAGTAGTATATTCTCGTGAAACTCTAGATCAACTCGGTTCTAGAAAATATATCACTGGAAAATTGTTTACCGGTATAATAACCAAAAATATCAACCTGGTCAACATTCTCTACTGATTGTGTATGGTAAGGAAGGTCACTAAACAAATACTGCAGAAAGAAAACATGGTCTAGTATGAGCCGGCCATATACTTCAAAAGGAAATGCTTACATTTGGTAAGGAGGCAAACTTGCGTTCAAGAGTCTCATGTTGCCCAACTTTGAGCTTTTGGATGGCATTCTCCTTATCCAAAGATTGCATTTCATCTAGTTTACCCTTTAGATCCATTAACTTATTTATGCAAGCAGAAGCTTCTGTTTGCAATATTCTAATCTCATCATCCTTCTTACAGGCTGCCACATGCAGCTCCTCTATCTTCTGTTGAAGCTTCTGCACTGCTTCAGTAGCTTCCTTATCCTTGTTCGAGCATATGGTCTCATAGGCTTGCTTTAACTTTCTTAGCTCTGATATTAAATCTCCTGAAGTCTCATGATCCGCAGTGTTTTCATTAAGCTGTACACAAGTTCCAACTTCCTTCAGTTGTACCTAAACATTACAAAAAACACGAGCACAGATGCAAAACCATGATCAAGAAAAACAGCGACATTCACAAGCTGGACCAAATGCTTTTGGGATAATTAAGTACCAGCAGTTCTGAGTTTTCAGTGTCCAAAAGAGCTTCACAAGTTCTTGAATCCTCCAAATCACTCTCTAGCAGTTCTGCATTGGACAGAGAAGGCAGCAACAATGACATCAGTGGCAACATTAGGTGCCCCTGCGTTTTGATTTTCGGTTTGTGTTTTTTTTCGTCCTTGGCCGAAATGGCCGAATTTCGGGAATTTCAAAAATTTCGGCAAAATCTCGGACGAAATTGCAAAATCAAAATTTGAAAATTTGGTCAAAATTTGACCGAAATTCGGCCGAAATTTGAACAAAATTTGAAATAAAACAGAGCAAAACATATCAGCGCAACAACCATCATGAGAGATCATATAAACTTTAACAAATAAGCTCTAGGGATTAATAAAATTGCATCTGACCAACATAACAGGCAGGCATTAGCTATAATGTTGCCTCCGACATAACAGTTAACAGTCCAACATAACAGACACACATTAGTTATAAAATTGCCTCCAAATAACCCTTAACAGTCCAACATAACAGGCACACATTAGTTATAAAGTTGCCTCCAACGTAACCCTTAACAGTCCAACATCAGTTCAACCATCATAGCGTAGTTCAAAGTTTAAATAGTCCGGTACAGCCAAAAGACTTCAAAGGATTAAACATAGAAACAACATCTCCAAAAGACAACCATCAAAGCATGACATTGAAACAGCAGCTCCAAGCTTCCCTACATCCAAAAGCTTCTTGATATCCTTTGTTATTCTTCACGTGCCATTTCTGGTTTAGAGAAAACAGAGGAAGGGTCAGGATGGAGGTAGTTCTGCATGGCAATTTTCTTCTGCCACTTGGTGCATAAAAAAATAAAATGGACTAACAAGACAAGTAGCTAGTACAATAATAGTCAAATGTTATGCATGCTCATGAATCAAATATACCTATGAAACACCAGCTCCAAGCTTGCATACATCCAAAAGCGTCTTGATATGCTTGGTTCTTCATGTGGCATTTCTGGTTTAGAGAAAACAGAGAAAATGTCACAATACAGATTGCATACATCTAAGTAACTAGTAGTTCCAAGAAACTAAAACACTAAAAAGGAGACTTACCATCAGATTTTGTTAATTATATTAGTTTCTTTGGGAAACAGCAGGGTAGAGGTTGTTGACGTCCTTGATCTTCTTGACAAGCATAGTAATACCTTAACAAGATCTATGGGAACCACTTGCATTTGCATCGTGGTTGCCACTGTCACGCCTATTTGCAGTTCCATTACCTGAAAATCACATGACAAAAGAATAACAGTCAGTTATGAAGAGTAGGCAACTAAGGAAGCAAACCTTGCTTACTAGGGTGTCCTGATATGAATGAGGAACAAAAACAGTACAGCCAGATTCTCTAGTTTAGATACTAAGGAATAAATAATTTATATACAAGCTGATGCTCTTGTTTGCCAAACGACAAGTCACAAACTATAATATATTCTTGAGAAGGATACTTTGAAGATTAGTTCTAGAACCACCACTTAATGGTACCGCTGGAGGCTGGACATTGAAATTAATCATTGGTCAACATCTACTTAGTTAACTACAGAACTAATTTTTTTGTTGGACGTGTTGTAGATCTAAGTAAAAGATCGATTCAAACATGGGATGCTTCTGCAAATATATAAGCCAGTGGTTGGATGTGATAAAAAAAACTATAATATTGCGCACAAGCATCATCTCAAAGACTCAAACTGTACCTAATGAAACTGCAGCAGTTTCTGTACTTCTGCAAGTAGGAAAATGTCAGGCAAATATATATGGTGCACTCTCGCCATGATGCCAACTGTTTTGCTCTCAGTAAGCAGGTTTATTCAGGTCCTATATATCCAGTTCAACAAGGAAGCTGCTATCTTGGACTGGACAAAGTCAGAGGGCACAAAATCCTTGATTCCCATAAACCTGAATGTCACTACTGTGTTCAACTCATCAAAACTGAATTTTTCCTACTGCATCTAGTACCAGATGCATGTGTATTTCAGATTAATAACCCCACTACCAGATGCATATGCATTTGCCCAGCCATTTACCAGGGGCCGCTTATTAATCTAAAGCAGCACAACTACATCAGAGTACAGATTATAACTAAGAAACAAAGCAACATCGATCTGAAATTGCTGAAGAACTGAAACTGCATCAAGGAAGATATAAAGCCATCAAGAATATGCGTACATTCCCAATCAAGAGGACGCCCTCTAGGCTGCTGCCGCTGCCCTTTGCTAGTGCCTCCGTTGCACTGGTCAGCTCACGCACCATTAGCTCCGTTGCCGCAGCCGCCGAGCGCCATGCCGTAGTCTTGGAGAAGAAAAGGACAGAAATTGGAGGGGTGGAGGCGAGGGGATGTCGAGGAGGGAAGGAGTGGAGTGAGCGCCCTTGGCCGGACGCCGGAGAAGCCGCGCTCGCGTGAGGTGTTTCCTGTGCGCAGCGGCGGCGCCGCACACAGGAGGAGCGAGAGGAAAGAATGATTTCTAGGGTTAGGGCGCTCGGGTTCGCGGTTTTGTTTCACCAGGAGCGTAACATGAAGGCTCTAGAAGCTGGGCCGGGCAGAAAAATTTCAAAATGGGCCGAATTTTTTGGCCGAGAGGCCCATATATCGGGCCCTGACGAGATTTAGGGGCGCAATGTTTTCTGACCGGCGAGCTTTGGATTATCCCCAGGGAGCAGCTCCCTGCAGGCCGCCTCCCACCTGCTTCTGCTCAGCTCGCCTTCCAGGATGAGAACATAAGCCATCAATCAGGCGCAGGGAAGCCCAAGAGAAAACCCTAATAACAGGACAGAGCGGTCCGATGAATCACACCTGGTGGAGGCGGGACTGGTTGATCTTGTCGCGGGCGTCCCAGAACTCGTGCTGGCTCCTGTTGCGCGCCTCCAGCCGCTCGCGGCCGGCGGCGAGCGCCTCGACCCGGTCGTAGACGCGCTGCCACTCGGCCCGCCCGCCGTCCCCCGCCCCCGCGCCGCCGCCGACGCAACCCATCGACCCGGACGGCATTGGCGTTGGTTCTCTCAATCGCGTGCGCAGCGATGCTCTCTGAAGTGAAGATGCTAGTTAAACGCTGAGCAGTTCATGCCATTGGAGGAAGAGGGCGGTGGTCGGTGGACTCGTGGAGACCGGAGAGGTGAGGCCGCGAGACATTTGGGGAGAAGACAGGCAGTGTCATCGCTCCTTGCGGCTCGTTCAGTTTCAGTCCTTTTCTTTTGACATCTCGTTTACTTTTGGTCCTAGTACCTAAAAAAAGAAAATTTGATTCGGTATGCCTCTTTGATGCAAATGAAGGATTTAAATTTTAGCAATTTCTCATATATTGGCTTCAATGGATTTTATTTGTCCGCAATTAAATAAACAAAAGCCATGTGGTATTTCAATGGATTTCACATTACAATTCTATGTTTTTGCCATTTCTCTGTTTTTAGAACTCTGAGAATCAAAGAATCTCTCAAAGTAGTTCTCACGGCTCGCTTTCCTTTCAATTTTTAAATTATGCCACCCATAAAATCGGCACCCACATGGATGGACATGTGGTACATATGTGAAGCTAGCGAGGCAAAGTTTTTCACTGTCCTTAATGTTGGGCCTGTGTATCACGTCTTCCCACCATGTGTACCCGGTGCATTGGTGTACCCGACGCATTGAAACTACAACACTACACAGACATGCGAAGCACCGGTAGCATTGGCGGCATTCACGACGCCAATGGCATCTGCATGTTTGCCTAGTGGTTGCGTCGCCTCAAGTCGACTTTGCCCACGAGTGTGGCAAACATGACCACCTTCCCAAGTTGTGTGAGGATCAGTCCTGCTGTCGGTTGCTCCACCGTTGTCATCATATATATGCTCACCATTGCAAGTCGACACGGCCACTCCTCACTCTATAGTGCAACTTTGTTGGCCCGGCTCCTACTCCACCCGTCGTCCCAACTGTTAGAAGTTAATTAACATGTGTTAATTATGGGGAATCTTCTCTTTTAAAAAGCTGCATGTAGTTGCCAGGACACCCTCAAAGTATTCTCGGTGGGATACAAATGGGTATTCGTTCGAAATAGGAATGAGAACAATGTGGTGGTGAGATATAAAGCGAGGGCTTCTAGCACAAGGGTTTTCTAGAAACCTGGAATCTAGTTAGGAGTGGCATAACATTTTCATATTTCATATCAATGGTAGCATGTTTAAATCTCAAAATGTAGTTGATGGGTGTTTTCATTGTATATCTTTATGGGTCACTTAATACGAACATATACATGAAAGTCCCGGATGGACTTAATATTCCAGATTCTAAAAGCTATCGCAACTTGTACAACATTAAATTGCAGAGGTCGATGTATGGGCTTAAACAATCCGACTAGATGTTGTATAACTGGTTGATTGACTTCCTCCTAGAGAGAGGTTATGTAAATAATGAAGATTATCCATGTGTATTCATTAAAAAAACAAATGTTTTTTTGTCATATCAGGCTATGTTGATGACTTCAATATCATAGGCAACACAGAGGATATTGAGCAAGTGACTACCTAACAACAAAGATCCTTTTAGACCAAAGAGTGAAAGTGAGGAAGTCCTAGGACCTGAAGGTCCCTATTTGAGTGCCACAGGAGCTCTGATGTACCTTGCAAGTTGCACGAGACCTAATATTGCTTTCATGGTAAATTGTCAGTGAGATATAGTGCAGTCTCAACCAGAAGGCATTGAGTTGGCGTTAAGACAATACTCAGATACCTGCAAGGTACAATAGTTATTGGTCTATTTTCGATGAAGAAACAAGACTTGACCATCACATGCTATGCAGATGCTGGATATATGTCAGATCCACATAATGGTAGATCACAAACTGGTCTTGTGTTTCTTTGTGGTGGTACGGCCATTTCACGGCAGTCGTGTAAGAAGACCTTAGTAGCATTGTATGAAGCCACATGTGGATGTATTTGGCTAAGACGATGGTATACCATATCCAAAAGTCATGTGGCTTTAATACCATCGATACCCCCATTATTATATACAAAGATAATTCAGCATGTGCAAGCTATATAAAGAGTAATTTGACTAAACGCATATCCTCATGAACTCCAGAAGTAGGGTGAGGTAAATATCTTGCAAGCTAAATCAAGTGATAATCTCGCGGATTTGTTCACAAAATCTCGTCCAACTGCAACGTTCAGAAAATACGTGTGATAGATTGGTATGAGGTTCTTGAGTGACTTGCAGGGTTAGGGGGGGGGGGGGGGGTTGAACACCTGATCATTAGCCCATGTTTAGAGATCCTGACAATCATATTTAACTTCCGAAGACATAATATGTTGTACTCTTTTATTCTCCAGTGAGTTTTCTCGAAGTTTCTCACTTAAGGTTTTTGAAAGAGGCAACAAGTACAATACAATTGATGGCAACCACGTATCCCTCCGTTCCTTTTGAGCCTGCTTATAAGTTTTGTTTGAAGTCAAAATATCTCTAATTTGACCAAACTTATAGAAAAAAGTATCAACATTCACAATACCATATCAATATCATTAGGTTCATTATGGAATGTAGTTTCATAGTATATATATTTGGTATGGTAGATGTTGATATTTTTTAATATAAATTTGGTGAAAGTTTGTAAAGTTTGATTTGACACAAATCTTATACACGGAGTAAAAAAGAACAGAGGGAGTACTCTTTCTCTGTTATTTTTTCCACTGGGTTTTTTGACAGAGTTTTTGATGAGGCATGAGTTGATCGTGGTATTCGCCCAAGGGGGAGTGTTGCAAAATTATGAGTAGTGGGCTTATACCAAAGTAATTTCCGAAGTTGAAGGGACAGAGCCGGAAGCTCAAAGGAACCTATGTACCCATTTCTATAAGAAAGAGAAAAGAGAAAACTGATTCCCCCTAAGTTCATGGTCTCCTGTGTACTTCTTCTCTGGTGTATTGCTCGCAGGATAAGGATGAGATACGGGATCTTGTACTAATTTCTCGTGCGTCCTACTGCTTGGCCAACGGGTAAGTCGGGGATCCATAACTATGTAATATTATACCTCCACCGTCTGAAATTACTTGTTGTAGAAATGAATGTATCTAGACGTATTTTTAGTTCTAGGTACATCCATTTCTACGATACGTAATTCGGGACGGATGGAGTGACAAATCTTCTTCAAGTTTATGTCGGGCTAGCTAGGCGCAAGCTGAGGCCATCAGCCGGTTTGGGTCTCTTGTGTGTGGGCCAGCACATGGTTGTCAGTTTCGTGAAGCATCTGAAGCACAGCCAATTTTTTTAAATAATACACTTTTTTTATTAATTTTCACAAATATTATGCCGTTTTAATTTTTTTTTTAAATAATACAGCGTCGGCTTACTGCAGGCCGACAGGAGCCTATCGTCCTACCGGTGGCCGACTGGGGCACGTCGGCCTATCGGTGGCCGACAAGTGGCCTTTCGGCTACGTGTAAGCCGATTAGTGGCAAGGCCATGTCGCGCCCCTCCCAGTCGGCCCGTGAGCTGCTGTCGGTGGCTGGGCCAGCCGACAAGCCCCGTCGGCCACCCGCAGGCCGATCGGCTTGCCGCAATCCGACAGGGTGCCACGCCCGCAGCAGCCCCCTTTTCTTCCTCCTCTTCCCTTCTCTTCCTTCTTTCTTCTGTGTTCTTCGTTTCTTCTCTCTGTCACTCGAAAACTCTCTCATTTTGACACCAAAATCAACCATTTTTTTGCCGATTTGCCACCGTGGATGCATTGTAGATAGTTGGGGGAGGCAAGGGAAACCTCGATCTACTGATGGGGTAGCTCGTGGTGGTCGTGGTGAGCATTTTTTTGGAGCTTTTTTTCAGCACATTAGAGGAGGTTGTGGTGGCGGTGAAGGTGGAGGTGGCGGTGGTGAAGCTCGGGCAGTGTGGTGGAGGTGGTGGAGGTGAAGCTCCGGCGGTGTGGTGGAGTCTCTGGCTCCGGTTCCGGTGATTGAAGTCCGCCGTTCGTCGTTCCTTCGCACGCTTCAAGGGTATAATTCAACATACATTTTACCTGTCGTAGTTGCTCCAGTGGTAGTATTCGGTAGTCTGTTTGGATGTGAAATATATTAGGTGTGCGGATATTATTATTTGTTCCGGTAGTATCCGTAATATATTTAATTGTCAAATATAGTTGTGTGAATATTTTTAGTTGCTCCGGTAATATTTAGATGTCAGTATTTGTAGTTGCTCCGGTAATATCCGTAATATATTTAGATGTCAAATATTTAGTTCTGTCAATATTTTTAGTTGCTCCGGTAATATCCGTAATACATTTAGATGTCAAATTTTTAGGTGTGTGAATATTTGTAGTTGGTTCGGTAATATTCCGTAATATATATACATGTCAATTATTTAGGAGTGCTAATATATTTAGTTTGTCATGCTGCTTAATAGTTGTCTTTCATTGTTGATTTTTTTTAGGTGAGCCGAGATGTCTGATGTAGTGAAGTTCGTATTTTACTATGGTTCTGGTACTGTCCAAACAACTGAGACGGGAGCTGATCTGAGTGAATTTGATTACATAGAGGTGCCACTGACCGACCCTCAAACATGGTCAGTCAGTCAGTTGAAAGAATGGGTGACAGCAAGTTTAGGGCTTAATATTGAAACACACACCGTCGGTGTTCATGCATTGTGGACACAGTCAAGTTCAATCATTTACTTTTATTTGAGGCCAATAGAGCGAGACTCCCAGTGGGTGCGCTGGTTACAAGGTTGTGAACGCAGGGGATGCAATCCTGTTGCCTTAGTGCTTCCCGTCGTGAAGGAGGTCACTGCACATGATCTTGGCCAGAGCAGTGAAGGGATGCAGTCAAATGCTGGAGATGATGGTTATGAACCAGGGCAGAGTAGTCAGGTAGAAGGAGGAAATGCCGATGGTTATTACAGTGGCGAGGCTTACGCTGACGAGGTAGATGGGCACATGCAGAACCTGATGGAAGAAGAAGACACCGATATTGATAGTGGTCATGCCGATGATTCTGACGAGTCGGATGAAGAAGAAAATGCAGAGGAGGTCCCGAATCCTGCATCATGGAATCATGACTTCTCATCTGCAATGACCGTGAACGATGGGCATGATTCTACCTGGCAATATCACCAGAACAACATTGCGACGGGTGCTCTGTATCCCAACAAAGAAGCTTTGAAGGACGCAATAATAAATTGGGCAATGTCCACGCAAAGGGTTTTCATAGCTGAGGTGTCCAGTCAGAAATACTTGACAATGGTATGCAAGAATGCAGGTTGTCCTGCCAGGGTGCACGGCTATCTCCCTAAGTATGGCACAAGTTGGGTGATCAGTGACTTAGTTCATCACACTTGTCTTATTCCCTGCATCCCTCAAGATCATCCCAACCTTTCATCCACGCTTATTGCGAGGTTGTTTTACAGCGAGATAGTGGAGAGCAAAGCGATGGAAGTGAAGGCAATCCAGACAAAAGTCTTCGTCAGGTTCAACTACAGAATTTCTTATGGCAAGGCTTGGAGGGCTAAGCATATGGCCCTTCAGAGGAGATTTGGTTCTTATTTCGATGCATATGACTCTGTTGTCCGGCTCCTCCACACACTGCAACAGCGGAATCCTAGCACCTATGTCGATATCCAAGACCTCTTCATGCCAGAGTTCCCAACTGTGAGGGTGCTGCATCGACTGTTCTTCTCTTTTGGTGTATGCATCGAAGCTTTCAGGCATTGCCGACCGGTGATATGTGTAGATGGCACTTTTCTCACTAGCAAGTACAAGGGTCAGATCCTGACAGCCATTGGTCAAGACGGCCAAAATCAAGTAGTCCCACTCGCATTTGCTTTTGTTGAGAGTGAGAACATTGAAAGTTGGACATGGTTCTTCAGGCAACTGAAAATATCAGTTGTGAAGGATAAGCCCAATGTGTGCATCCTTCATGACAGGCATGCAGGTATACTCAGTGCGATAAAGACACTGACAAACCCTGGCCCTGAGGAACAAACTCCATGGCAGGACTTGCAGAGCCGTTGGTGCATGCGCCATCTGGGGGCTAATTTCTTCTCGCAGTTCAGAAATAAGAGCCTGATGAATCTATTAAAAAAACTCTGCAAGCAGAACCAGCTATGGAAGTACAATTTGATATGTGGCAGACTTAATGTGTGCACGCAGAGACACGTTAGGGACAGGAAAGCTGCAAGAGATGCAGCGGTGAGGGCACATGTTGAAGCAGTAGCTGCACAGTTAGCAACATGAACAACGGCCGTGGAGGAGGAGCCTGTTGGGCTATGTGACTTGCCAGGATTTGACCCACCTGGTACTAGGAGAAGGCTCGGGAGGTCTCTTTGCTCAATACAGATACAGAAGTTCCCGGAGCCGTTGAATGCGGCACAGATCACTCGCAGCCTGGAGGCATACCTACTGTGGCTTCTCGGCAAGGTGATGTTCACAGAGAACCATGTCACCACTATTAGCGCGTGCTACATCCCTATTGCACTGGAGATCGCGAACGTTGAGATTCCGGATCATATCACACAGAGGAGTTGGGGTTCGGCGGTCTTAGCGGCTACATACCGAGGTATGTGCAACGCTTGCCAGCTTACATCGGACACGGCGGCCCTTCTTGGATGCCCTCTATTTCTACAGCTGTGGTCGTGGGAGAGGTTCTCTATAGGACGACCGGACATACGTGTTAATGAGCCTATGGAACACATGTTCGATGTTGATGGCATCGACATGCCTACTTTCGCTCTGTGTTGGACACGTCGCAGGGTATGTCTTGTGTTATAATTTAATGCATCTTATTTGTGCACAGTATGGCTGAAACTAACTTTTGTTTTCCGCAGAGACGCTTTGCTGCTGATCAGACTAGGCAAGCATACACGGCATTGAACGAGCAATTCGATGCGTACACTGGGGTCATCTGGCAGCCCTACAACCAAGCGGCCATAGATGCGAGATACCCCGGCGGTATGTCTGAGCTATGCACAAGAGATCGTGATTACTGGATGACGAAATCTAAGATCATCTTTGATGTCTTCGTCGAGGAGATGGCCCAGCAGAGGGTTATGAGGCAATTTGGTCTACAGCAGTTAGAGGCCCCTCCCCCTACAGAGAACCCGGTGCCAGGACACATCCACAGGTACTGTCTATTTATTCAGTGTTGCATTGTCTTTCACAATTCTCCATTTGAAGCATTAGTTAATTTTTGAACACACACCACAATTTTAGGACCACGAGGAAGGGGATTAACAGGACAGCTGCTGAGTGGCTAGTTAGGCTTCAGCCGTACGTTACAGAATGGGAGACTGCGAACACACATCTGTGGCACGAGAATATCGAGTTTGATCTCGATGAATTCCATCGCTACTTGCAGCGATACATGACCGGAACACGGTTACGCATCGTTCATCACTCTCACCCAGATGAGATACCTGACCCTAGTCCGTCGGATATGTACCCGAGCTATGATACTTCGGGCTCTAGGCAGTACGCGGTAAGATATATACTCTTTATGTAATGCATCTAGTTGTCACGTACTTTGCCGTGCATACTTGATAATCGTCCTGACAATTTTCAGGCTGACTTGACACTTGGACTCTACGAGGATGTGTCCACCTTTGGACGTTCACTGTCGTCTGGACCTCTTCTTCAGCACCGGTCTGTGCTCCAGCCCTTTGTGACACGCCTACAGAACAAGATACGAGCTGTCTACGAGGCTATCATGTGCACCCGGAGAACCGACGTTGTTCAGCAGCAGCCGCCGCATCCCTCCACGCACCGACATCAGCCACGTCCACGTCTAGCACATACGCCGACGACCAGGCCACCCCCTCCTGACCAACCTGGCAGTTCGACGTGGCAGCACCCACAGCACCGGGGTCCCACGTCGAGCTTCGTGTTTCAGCCACAGCCACAGCATCAGGGTCCCACGTCGAGCTTCGTGTTTCAGCCACAGCCAGCTGGTATGTCTCTTCATATTTATTGTTTTCAATATGAATTGAGGCGACCTAGTTCTTCATGACTTAACGTTCCCTCCTGCAGGAGCCTACGGATATCAGGCGTCCATATCCGGATCCACGTGGGGGAGTGATCAAGATCCTGAGGAGAACATATAGGATCACATGTCGCAGCACACCCAGTGGATGAACATGTATTCGACTCCTCCATCAGGCCCCACACAGGATACACAGTATGACCAGGACGAGTCTGAGCTTCCTCCTCGTAACATTAGGGCACCCCACAGGTTAGGATGGTCGACGCCTGATGCACAACCTGAGCGCCATTGCAGACGTCGTCAGTGATGCTTCTATCTATCAGTAGAGACATGACTATCTACTTATGTATGAGACTTATGCTTATTCTATGTATGAGACAAATGACTATGTACTTATGTATGAGACATATTGAAAGGACATGTGGTGCCCCCATGTTTGGTTTTGGTAATTGATGACAATCTCTATGGACTAATGGTTGCCATGAGTTATATTGAAGGGTTTGTCCATAGGCATTTCTTGAAGTCCATTTGTTGGTTTCAAGAAGAATATGTGTTGACCAAGGTGCTATTCAAGGATTTATCCAAAGATTGGTCATGTGAGAGATGAGCCTATTGCAAGCATGTCTTGAAGAAGAAGATTGTGTGAACATTCATGTGTACCTTCAAGACATCATTCTAATGAAGAGAGTGGAAAGATACAAGGTTGATCAAGAATAAGTACAACGAGTGATTCAAGTTGATCAACACACAAAGCGTAGAAGATGTACCAAGCGAGATCGAGTGATCTCATGGTATGGTAAACATTGTCCATTACGCTTTGTGTACTAACCCGTGGTCTATGTGAGAGTTGTTGTGGGGTTAGGTATGTTTCCATGGGCTTGCGTCAAGAGGAAGATCTCATTTGACCCATGGAGGATGGCATCAAGTGGTGATCGTCATCAAGTTTGCGGTGTGCAAGTTCAAGTGGAGCATCACGAAGAGATCATGCTTGAAGCTTGCCGTCCATTGTGGTGACAATGGACTTGTGAAGATGTGCCGAAGAGTGGCTCACCCATAGTGGAGTATGGGGGAGCAATCTACTAGTCTTCATCGAGCCGGCGCAATCAAGAAAGGTGGTCCAACTTGAGGGAGTCAAGATTGTCATCATCTAGCTCAAGTGGACTATGTGCAAGGCAAAGGTTTGCCCTTGATAGGTTTTCTATTTTACCGGTCTCATGGTGGTAGTTTGGAGACCGGGTTATAGGATCGATTACTGTACTATCAAGGGGGGCTCTCGTATGAGTAGCTTGATCGTATCGTTCGTAGAGAGCTCAAACCATTGCATCCTTGCATCATCTTTCTTGGTTCTTGTTTGGTTTTTCTCTGTGTGAGTCTTTGAGCTTTTGGTCACCTTCCTGACAAGCTCAAGGTTATCGAGAACGGATTTCGTTTGCTTCATCTTGTATGTTCTCGATGTTGGGGTTTTTGCCGGATCTTCTTGGATAGAGGTTTCACACCTCTATACCTTAGGCATTATTTTACTGCCACTTCTTATCCAACAAGCTTGAGTTTGCTCTTTTCGGTGCTCATTTGCAGAAGTTATGGCAGTTCTGGTTTTCTTGTAGCCATCTGTTGCTGTGCTTGTGAGCTGGAGGCCACAAGCGGTAGTACCGCTCTGGTAAGCGGTAGTACCGCTTATAAGCGGTAGTACCGATGTCCAGTTCCGCGATTACTACCGCTGTTTCTGGGAACTCGACTTTCATGTCGGGTTTGCGTGGAAGTGCAACGGTAGTGCGAAGCGGTAGTACCGCCCGCTACTACCGCTCCCTCCAGGTCTCGATGCACTCTCAGCGGAAGTGAAGCGGCAGTGGAGAGCAGCACTACTGCCTATAAGCGGTAGTACCGCTCAGGTGGGCCGTAGTACCGCTGTAGCAGTTCTACTGCTTCTCCTCTGTTCCTGCTCTGCTTCTGAGTACCCCGAGCTGCAACCCCAGCGGTAGTACCGCTGGGGCGAGCGGTAGTACCGCTCCGGCTGCACTACCGCCTCGTGGCTTCGTGCCATTGCACTGCTTTTGGGTTACTACCGCCCGAGCGGTAGTACCGCTCTGTGCGGGCTGAGAGCAAGGTAACGGTTGGATTTTTCCCCTCCTATAAAAGAGGGTCTTCTTCCCCCTTGAGCCTTATCCCTTTGAGCTCGTGTTTGCCCCCCATTGTTGACCTTCTTCGAGCTTGCTATCTCTCAATCCCTCCAATGATTCTTGCTAGTTCTTGAGGGAAAAGAGAGAGGAGATCTAGATCCACATTTCCACCAATCACTTTCTCCTCTATGTGAGGGGAACCCCTTGGATCTAGATCTTGGAGTTCTTCGTGTTCTCTTCTTCGTTCTTCCTCTCATTTTCCTCCCTAGCATTAGTTGCTTTGGTGGGATTTGGGAGAGAAGGACTTGGGCACTCCGTGTGCCCTTGCCATTGCATTTGGTGCATCGGTTTGAGTTCTCCACGGTGATACGTGGTGGTGAAAAGTTGAGAAGCTTATTACTCTTGGGTGCTTGGTACCCTAGAGCTTGTTCCTCTTGGGTGCTTGGGCGCCCTAGACGGTTGGTGGTGCTTCAGAGCTCAATCATTGTGGTGTAAAGCTCCGGGCAAGCGTCGGGGTCTCCAATTAGGTTGTGGAGATCGCCCCGAGCAAATTGACGGGTACCGGTGACCGCCCCCAAGGGTTGCCAAAGTGTACGGGTTTGGTGACCGCCCCCAAGGGTTGCCATTTGTACGGGTTCGGTGACCGCCCTCAAGGGTCCCTTAGTGGAATCACGGCATCTTGCATTGTGCGAGGGCGTGAGGAGATTACGGTGGCCCTAGTGGCTTCTTGGGGAGCATTGTGCCCCCACACCGCTCCAAACGGAGATTAGCGTCCGCAAGGGTGTGAACTTCGGGATACATCGTCGTCTCCGCGTGCCTCGGTTATCTCTTACCCGAGCCCTTTACTTATGCACTTTACTTTGTGATAGCCATAGTGTTTCATGTTATATATCTTGCTATCACTTAGTTGTTTATCTTGCTTAGCATAAGTTGTTGGTGCACATAGGTGAGCCTAGTTGTTGTAGGTTTTGTGCTTGACAAATTAACCGCTAGGTTTATTCCGCATTTGTTCAAGCCTAAACCGTAATTATTTTAAAGCGCCTATTCACCCCCCCTCTAGGCGACATCCACGATCTTTCACATATGCCTACTCTGTTTTAGTACTCTGTTATCCAACGTCGTGCGCTAACTACAACATCATATTTAGATAGAACATACTTCTCCTACAATAAGACAGTACAAACAACTGGATACAACTACATCTTAATTAAATGGTAGGTAGGACGGAACTTACAACATACAACGTATAAACTACATGAAGTCATCATCGTCATCCTCCGTCGATGCAGAACTCTTGCCCTTCGACGATGAAGAACTCTTGCCCTTCGACGATGCAGAACTCTTGCCCTTCGACGATGCGCTACTCTTGGCCTTGGTGCTCGGCATGCAGATATCGTCTTCGTCCTCGCTGTCTTGGGTCCATAAATAAGTATTTTCTGTTGCAGCCTTTAGGAATGCTTCACTCTTATGTTGTTGCTTCTTCCATCTTCCATGCAACCTGAGAAGTTCTTTCCGTATCTCCTCAAATGTCCTGGAAGGCCACCCGGACCTACTTAATGCGTGAGCCAGCTCATTCAGTAGCGTGTCACTACTGATGAGTTCGTCCCACGAAACTATTATGTTGTCAACCCTGAAATTGGCGGCTAAACGCAGAAGACATCGGGACATACCAGGGTGAAAACTACGATCAAAAGGATATCCGGACATCTTCGTGAGACTACGACACTACACTAGATTGCTTACCCACCTTACTGCCGATGGTGTTTTATAGGTTGAGAAGACAAAAATAGGTGGGAACTCGGAAGCGGGGAAATATGGCGGGAGATATAGGCGGGAACTAGAAAGCGGAAAAATATGGCGGGAACTAGAAAGCGGGAAAAATATGGCGGGAACTAGAAAGCGGGAAAATGTAGCCGGAACTATAAAGCGGTAAAATGTGGCGGGAGATACTGGGGGAGTGAGATTTGCAGCAATAGATGTCTTTCACATACAACTAAAAAAAGTAATTTCCTTTTTGAATGGCAGTTCCAAAAACCCGTATTTCAATGTCAAAAAAGCGTATTCGTAAAAATATTTGGAAGAAAAAGACTTATTTTTCCATAGTACAATCTTATTCTTTAGTAAAATCAAGATCATTTTCCAGCGGTAATGAGCATCCAAAACCAAAGGGTTTTTCTGGGCAACAAACAAATAATAAGATTTTGGAGTATTTTCATTCGATCATTATAGACTTTATTGTTTGTTAATAATTTAGGAACATACAGTCAGAGTAAATAAAATTACTAATTCTTATTAGAAAAATGAATAAATATCAAGCGTGGCATGCACCTATCGGCCTACGGGTGGCCAGTTAGTTCCAGTCGGCCACCAGTTAGCCGACAGGAACCACTGCCTGCGGCCGAGAGGCTTGTCGACCACCCCTAGGCCGACAGGAGGGCAATCGGCCACCCCTAGGCCGAAAGGGCACTAATCGGCTTACCCACGGACGACTGAAGCCAGTCGGCTTTCAGGTGGCCGACGCTGTATTATTTAAAAAATAATAAAACGGCGTAATATTTGTGAAAATTAATAAAAAAAGTGTATTATTTAAAAAAAATTAGCCACAGCCAGCCCATCGTGGGAATATAAAGAAATTGGGATTTGCATATTCTATTTCCATTTCTTATCTCCAGCCACTGCAGTTATCTTCTGGACAGAGAATAAAAACGGCCCTGTACGTCTCTCATCCGCTCGATTCTGACGGCGATAGACGCGCCAGTAGCACAGAGAATAGGAAAACACTTTGCGGATATTCAATGCGGTACCCGGGCTCATCTGCATTTGGTGAACAGTAAATTCGAAAAAAATATATTAAAAAGATTCAATAAATTATGAAAAAAAATTAGGTGGAAGATGTTCCAATGCGTGATGTTCATGCAAAATTTCAGCTTGTTCGGACATCCGAGGAGCTCATAGCAAAAAGGACAAAATCAGTCAAAACGGTATGTGAACAGTAAACTTTCTTACCGCCCCAAAATTTGTCTTTTTTTTCTGAGAGCTACTGAAATGTCCAAACTCTATGAAATTTGGAACGGACTTCACGCGCATGAGCATCTAGCATCTAGCATCACAAAAAAGAAATCTAAATTTCTTTAATTCTTTTTACTATTTTAAATGAATTTACGTTCACCTCATGTGCATATGCACCCAAGAGCCAAAACGCCGCGTCCAACACTTTGTAGCTACAGCCAAGCTGACTTGCATCACCGGCCTACCATCCTCCACTATGTACTCAAACCTTGAACTGATAAACGACCAAGACAAAATGTACCCACTTTTTTTTCGTGTATTTTCAACTCCCATATGTAATTCTATTTTTTTAGCTTTCTATATAGGCTAATGCATGAGGATCTACTTCTTCCGTCCCAAATTAGTTCAACTTTGATTTGTCTTGATATGAATGTATCTAGACACTTTTAGCGTTAGATACATATGTATCTAGACAAATCTGAGTCAACTAATTCGGGAAGGAGGTTGTACTTATCAATGATCCATCACATGGTATGTATGACAAACAGCAAATCCCGCCTTGAAATATTACAATAAATTATTTTTCAATCCTTTTAGTGGAGCAAACTCAGATTTAGTTGGTACAAGGAAAAACTTAGGTATGCACCTTGATCATTAGCCATACGGTATGGATTGATATCTGTTTGTATTATTGTGATATCAAACCTTCGGCGTGAAGGATTACATTGTGTAGGATGATGCCTTCAGTATTTGTTGTGTGTTATTAGGCAGGTGTCAACATAGTTTCTGTATTAATTAATTATTAGTCGGCTCCAGGTATTTCCTATGTGGTTGTCCTTTTGAAATGGTAACCTACACATTTTATAGACGTCGTTTTGTAATGTCATTTATTTGGTGATTATTGCCGGCAGTAGATCAACATTCATGTATAATCTTGCTTTTCATCTAGATAACCGGTCTATTCATCCATGGTGCGTGTTAGTTGCTGGGATATAGTGAAACGAATGATCACATTGGAAACAGGGTTGGCGGCCTCTGTATCATTGCAATGCACTTAATTGTTGGGATATAGTGGACGAACCAACGATCACTTTGAAAAGAGTGTTGATGGCCTTTGCATCGCTGTAATACACACAACCATTTTTATTACTCATATGCCTGCATTATAACATCTCAGGTGGTATAATGATGGTGAAATCCCCGTTTAATGATAATGTTAAGACATCATTGTCTACACTAACAATCCACATTAAAATAAACATTAATTTCATCGGGCGCAGCGAAGCGCGCCATTCCATCTAGTACATGGGTCAAAGATAAGTGACAGAAGAGTCTGTTTCTAGAACTGATCCAATGCTCTGAAGATACTTAGCCAGACATGCAGTGATGCAGGTGTACCTTTGAAAAGCCCTGAACATTCTAAACCTCGTTTTAACTCTTAAACTCTTTACCAGATGTGTATATTTCCTTGGCTTTGCGACTCAACCGGACTACTAGTAGTACTAAAGTAACCCAACCTTTTCGCTGAGTTTTAACAAGCTGAACAAATATCCACCTAATAATCTGCATTTTCCTCTGTTGTGCGACACTTGCAATGTTGCGGAGAGCTAGTGCGCCCAGCACTGTTATGCTAGTTGAGTTGCTTTCAGCGCGACTAAAATTACCTACCATTATCCTCTTTCAGCTTTGCATCGGGTGGTGTGGTGTAGTGGTGCAGTGCGTGGACCATTTCTGCTCATCATCCTGTCTTCCATAAGCACAATGTGCTCCTGACAAGATGGCACCTATATGAGTGAATTCAGCCAATCTGCGTTGCTCACTTGTTCCGCACTAGCTAGCCACGTCTACACTTGTGCTCAGCCCATCATCGTCAGTTCGTAACCATGGAAGCAACACTGCCACCCTCTTGATTGAAAGCCTATAAATACCACTCATCTCACCCCAGACACCCACACTCATCTGAAGCCATCCTTGCACAAGCCACTAGCTCACTACTAGTCGATCGATCTGGTTCTTCGTCACCATGAAGTACTTGGCCCAGCTGGTGGTGGCGCTCCTGGCCTTCTCGGCGGTGGTGCTGATGGTGGCGCCGGCGGGAGCGGAGGCGGCGACCTGCAACGCGCTGCAGCTCACCCCGTGCGCGGGGGCCATCATCGGGAACGCGGCGCCCACGGCGTCGTGCTGCAGCAAGATGAAGGAGCAGCAGCCGTGCATGTGCCAGTACGCGCGTGACCCCAACCTCAAGCAGTACGTCGACTCCCCCAACGGCAAGAAGGTCATGGCCGCCTGCAAGGTGCCCGTGCCCTCCTGCTAGATCGACGCATATATGATCGATCCACACGAGAGAGCCCAGCGCGCACGCGCGCCTCTCTGGCCTCTCGCTGCATGTTTCGTGTGTGTTGATGTGTCAGTGTTTGCTTGTTCCCAGCACTGTCTGGCTACCCTGCCGATGTATGTGGACCGATGTGTATCTGAATTTCTGAATATACGCAATAATGCTGATGTGTCCAGCTATATGTAATTTACATGTTGTTTCTCGTGTGCATATTTTCATGTGGCTCTTTGTGGTAGTCATCATTTGCTATAAACTAGAAATAATCTCATGAAAAGACCTAATTTTGACACTTAGAAACTGAAAAATGATTTTTTTATACAAAAAAGTTGGAAACTCTATTTTGCAATATTGTTTGTAATGTCAAGATGCACCTATGTGTCTAATTTGGAAACATTATAATAAACTATGCAATGAATATGGCCATCAACTTGGTCATTTGAGACTATATTTTGGCATGGCAAAAAGTGTAATTAATATGGCCTAAAATGAAAAAGTTCTCAATATGAAAATTATCCACCTTGTCAAAACGAACAACTTTGATTTTTGGACCATCTTCATCCGAGGTCGTATGCAACCTCTACAACCAAAACCATGCAGTGTAGCGAAGACCCCCTTTTGCCGAGTGTGACACTCGGCAAAGACCTGTTTGCCGAGTTTTGTTGTTTCACCGAGCGTTTTGTCCACGACACTCGGCAAAGTACCTGTTTGCCGAGTTTCGCTTTTTGCCGAGTACTTTTTTGGTAGGAACTCGACAAAGATACTATTGCCGAGTGTCCGACAAAATGCACTCGGCAAAGAGAAAAATTCCAGTAGTGCTGGTATAGTCATCAATAAGCTATAAACTAGAAACAATTCATGAATAGACAACATGCTTTTCGAAATCTTGCAGAAGAACTGTCATTTCTCTTGTCTTTCTTGAGCAATGGACATGCACTCTATCTTTGCATTAAATTGAAGAAATAATTAACAAGTTAACCAGGAAAACAATATTGTAGGATTGTGTCCCATGGACTGGAATGGATGTGGCGGGTGGGTGTTTGAAACTTTGAATAGTCCTATGCAGAAATTCTTCGACGAATTTTAATTGTGCAAGACTTAGTTGTTACCCAGTTATATCCTTCACAAGACCTACACCTGCAAGTATATAACGAAAACACACGTGAAAGCGAAACTCAAGAAAAGTACGAGTTAGGGATAGAGATTGCAAAAATGGTGACGGTTTTCCGAGATTCGGTAGTTGGTGCTATCCTACTACTTATTGCTGGAGGTTTGGACACAAAGTCCTATGGTGCACAAAGACCACAATAGCGTCACCCACAAAGAGCCCACAAAGTGCATACCAACGTATTCTAATTTCTACCATGACTTGGTACCACAAAGGTTAAAGACTTACTCGGTGTTGATCTTGCCTTATTGTCTAGAATAGTACAACGATTAGACCACGGGGAAATGTCCTTAGCACATCGCCTGACCATGGCATTTAAATCTTCGTTGAGCGCACGGAAGATCATAGCATTTCTCCACTTCCAGATAGACCAAAGCATAGCGATGATGACGGTTGACCGAATTTTATCAGACGGTATGCCTAACCAAAGGACTTGAATGTTATCCCCACCAGCAGGCCGGAGAACAGAGAGGTTGTTCCAAATCAGTTGAACTTCAGTCATTTGTTTGTTTGTTTGTCCAAAATGATCGCTGGGCATTCGTACAAACTCTTGATTCCTTCACTAACTCCGAAGTCTCTCAAGTGACTCCTAACCATCTAGGATATGCACACCACACAAGAGTAACAAACAAAACAAAGTTACTTGGATGAACTTCTCAAAAGACCTTTGGTCAATCTCTCTCAAGAATCCATATGATCACAAAGATAGGTTTCAAGTAAGGAGAGATGGAGATCAAATGTGGGGTTCAAGAAAGGGATGCTCTTGGCCTTTCAAACACTCAATGTCCTAAAGGCACACACGAAGTCTCAAAACAAACTCACGCGTCCCCAAGGGGTGTGGGTAATCTATTTATAGAGAAATCATAAATTTGGTTACTATTGTGAAAAAGTAACTAGTCTCGGTACTACAATACATGTTAAAAAATTTGACCATCATAAGGGAAATACACATTCCTGGAACGATCAGAAGTCAAACACTAGAGGGTACCCAAATGCCCACTAAGCCTCTAAGAAATTCAAATACCTAAAAACATCAGAAACAAAAAACTCTGAGGTACCAAACAAAAAATGTAGCTTATTTTCGTGAAGGATAGAACATGCTAGGAGAACTGCAGAAAATGACCATCGGAGGTACCAGGGTCGACATAGTAGTTCTTATGAGAAATTGGTGCGGAAATGGCTGAATCTATGCTCGGAAGTACCAGATGGATTGGGTTGGCTAGTTCATAGAGCTTCTAGAAAGAAGTATAAGCAATTGGAGAAATGGGTTAATGATATTCGTTAGTTCTATGGAAAGAGACTCATCAGTCTCTTTGTACACTCCTTTTTTTCCCCTTCTTTTGCCTTTGTAGTTTTCATGTATAGTCTTCTTGTTTTCATAGATAGTTTCCATGTATAGTTCTTTGTGCTTTCTTCTTTAGACCTTGTACTGCATTATTGAAAATTAATAAAAATACACGCAACAGAGTCCTGTGGTTTCTCATAGAAAAAGGTATCAGATGAAATTGGCTCTGGAGTACCGGAAGGTGATCGGGAGTGCTGGAAAAAAAATGTTTGGAGGTTTGGGGTCTAACAAAGATAGTTTGATAGGAAAACAACTCGGTGGAACCAGGGAAAAAAAATCTTGGTAGTTCCAAAGAGAACAAAGAAGAAGCGCGCTTAGACAAAAACACTCATTCGATAGAAATACTCAAATTTAGCAAGGATGGTGAAAACAAAGGAATTTGAGTGGAAGGAGTTGGAAACTTGGGAATTCTGGTTGAGGATCTTTATTTGGAGTTCACCCAAGATACTTTCCTTGTTCCCCTCTTGACAATATGGTTGTCCTTAAACTCATGGTGAATTTTGGATTCACCTAAAG
The DNA here is from genome assembly GCA_039707655.1 of Elymus sibiricus. NCBI lineage: Eukaryota > Viridiplantae > Streptophyta > Magnoliopsida > Poales > Poaceae > Elymus > Elymus sibiricus. The sequence goes on from CM077664.1 coordinate 347,920,761, forward strand.
CCTAGAAAGATGCAAACTATGAGGTGAAGGATTCTCTTATTTGTGTTGCCATTAATTGCCACAACCCAATAGGGGTATAAGATGTACTTTGAATCTCCCACTCTTTGGTGATTGATAACAACACAATTAGATATATAATGAAATGATTAAGCATGTCAAAGTTCAGGTACTTTGAATCTCCCACTCTTTGTGTGCACTGTTAAAATTTGCTTTTAGAATGCAGGTGTTACATATCATTAGATAGTGTGGGAACAACAAGCTCATTTCCGGTTTTGGGAAGGTTCTAGAACCTTCCCAATTCCGGTTTTCTTTTTTTTCTCCTTTATAATTTTCATTTTTCATTTTTTCTTTGTTTCCCCTTTAATTTTTTCATTTTATGAACATTTTAAAAATTAGTGAACATTTTTAAAATCAAGAACATGCTTCAAATTCATGATTTTTTGAAATATTAAACATTTTTAAAATTCATGAACATTTTTTTACAAATTCATGAACACTTTTTTGAAACTCGTGAACATTGTTTTGAATCGGTGAACATTTTTTAATTGATGAACTATTTTTAAAGTCGGGAACAAAATTAGAAATCGTGAACATTTTTTAGAAAATCATGAACATTTTTTGAATTCACAAATATTTCTTAAAATTCAGTAACATTTTTTTGAAAATGTGAACATGCTATTGTTTTCCCGAACATTTTTTATGAAATCGTGCACATTTTTTAAATACGCGAACATTCTTACAAATCTGTGAACAATTTTTGAATGGAAAACGTTTGACAACGGCGCGCCGGCCGAAGCTTCGGCCAGTCGCCCTCTACCTTGCGTTCATGTTTTATAGATCCCATGCAAGGAGAGCCCAGTCTGACTTCATTTTTTCCAGCGTCTTCTTCCCGTCCACATGGATCTTTCTACGCCCCCACCGCTGCAACCCGCATCGCGCCGGCGAGGCCTCCGTCCCCCACCGCTGCAACATGCATCTCGTCGGCGAGGCCTCCGTCCACACCTGCATCGAGCCCTTACCGCTGCAGCCACATCTCGCCGGCGTGGTCGTCGTCCACCCTCTGGCACGTGCACGACCGCCTCTTATCCGCGATTTCCCAGCGCACCTTCTCCAGCTCCGGTGGCGAGCTACATACTTTTGTAAGATGACGAGGCACAGAATGCAGGGATGTTGGAACCAGCATCTGGCTTTGCTACAACCGACAAATTCAGAGCTGGAACCAACATGTGGTTTTGCTGCATCGTGTGGAGTGTTTTCTGCGGCGACGACGGCGGGCTTCCTCATTTGTTGCAACCGACAAGGCAAAAGCTTCTGCCAGTGAGCTTTTTTGTTACCATGGCGACCGGCGGAAGTAGCGACTAGGAGAGGGTTCGAAGCAAAAGATGTGTTCCTGGCAAAGTCAGAGCTGGAACCAGCATTTTGTTTTGCTACAACCAGCTAAACCGAAGCTGGAACCAACCACCGTTTTTGCTACATCGTCGGAGTGTTTTTCTGCGGCGGCGATGACGGAGCACACGATTTGTTGCAACCGGCAAATCCAGAGCTGGAACCAGCATGTGGGTTTGCTGCAATCGGCTGGGGTGATTTTGCGGCGGCGACGTCGAAGCCATGTTTTTTGTTGCAACCAGGAACTGCAGAAGCTTCTACCAGCGAGGTTTTTTGCTACTATGGTGGAACGGTGCCGATGATGGTAACCACAACGAGTTTTGATGAACATGATCGGCACGGACAAGCTGCAACGGCGACCGCGGGATGTGGCGGCAACAGATGCTAGGGGAACGGCGAGTGCATGGTGCTGCGGCCCGGGGAGGGCGCAACCCGTGTTGGGGGACAGCGATGCGCGGCGCTACAAGGTCCCGCCGGAGGCGCAAGGCACCGGTCTATTGCAAGCCGTGAGGTCGCCGGAGACGCGAGGTGCTGGTCCACGGGGGCTGACGGGGGCATCTACCGCCATGGCCGGGAGACGAAGGTTTGGGGAAGAGATAGTTCGCAAGAGGAGAGAGACTGACCCGAGCGGACCAAATCAAACGGCCTAAAAAGTGCTAATTTGACGGTTGCTAGGCGGCCGACCGAAATTTTGGGCCGGCGCGCCGGCACCTAGTACTGTAACAAACATTTTTTTTACAAACTCGCGAACATTTTTTTAAACTCATGAACAATTTTTAAATATGTGAACGTTTATTTTAAAAAGTCAAACTTTTCTGAATCCATAAATATTTTGTGATTTCTTGAACATTTGTTTCAAAATTCACATTTTTTTTTAATTTTGGAACCTTGTTTTTATCTTGAATTATTTAAAAAGAAAAAGGAAAAAAACAAGAGACGTCCAGCCCAGCAAATGGGCTGGCCCAAAGTGGTGCGCTGGGGAAGGGAGGGTGCGCGTTGGCTGGTTCGCCAGCATGCACCGCGCTAAATAGGAGCTCCAGTTTTGAGAGTAGGCTTTTGTTTTTGTTCCAATGCTTGTTTCGGTTATTGTCATTGTAACACTCTAGAATGAGGCAAAGGTTTTGCCTCCACTTTGAAAATTTTGCACTAAGACTGGATGGTTTGAGAACAGGAGCACCTGTCAAAACATTGGCTGGCTTTTTTTTTTCCGAAACAGAGGCATAAGCTTTGCCTCATCTATTAATTAAGAAGGAGAATAGAGTTTGTTACACACCACCCCACATACAAAATGGTCATTACTCTCCCGGCATTATGTTTCCCAATTTTTTCGCACCCGCGATAACCCAAAGTCTAGCATCCCTTTTGATGATACCGAAGATGACCGGTGCCAAAGTTGATTTGTGTCGGAATACACGAGCATTTCTCTCATTCCAAATGGTCCAACCAACTAGCATGGTGAGAGATGCCATGGCCTTCCTATTGGGGATGTTGCTTCCGGACATGTTTCTCCACCAATGCGAGAGTGAGTGTAAGGTCCCCCAAGTTGCCGTGTCAATCACATGAAGACCGAGCCAATATTTGATAAGGTTCCAAATCCTAACGGCGAACCGACACTTGAAAAAAAGATGGGCTCCACTTTCTTGCATACATTGGCAAAGTGGACAAAATCCACAATTTTGCCAACCCCTCCTGCCGAGCCTGTCGGACGTCCAAATCCTATTGCGGTTTGCAAGCCACACAAAGAATTTCACCTTTGGCGGAGCCCAGACGCCCCGAATGTAGCAGTGGAAGGTGGTGACCGTAGAACCAATGAATTTTGCGCGGTAAGCCGATGCCGAAGAATAATGCCCACTAGTCGAGTGCTTCCAAATCATCTCATCCATTACATCATCGCGGAGGTGGGTGTGGCGAATTTTCTCCCAAAGCTCAACAAATTGCCTAAGGTGCTCCATGGTGAGAATCATATTGAGTCTTATCTTGCGAATCCAAGCATCGTCCGTCAAGGCCTCCTTGACTTTCCAATTTTTTCGCGATGAGGTCAAGTAAATGAGGGGAGCGATGTCCTTCGGTTTCATCCCATTGAGCCAAGGGGAATACCAAAAAGGGGCAATGGCGCCATTGCCAATTGATATGATGGTAGAGGCATAGAAGAGGTTGATGTCCACTTTGTCGCATGGGTTCCCCATACCCACCCAAAGCTTGTTTGGTTCTTTCCACTCATACCAAAGCCAACGCAAGCGCAAGGCCCGAGCGAACTTGTCAAGGTCGAGCACACTGAATCCCCCAAGATGTTTTGGACGACACACGGTAGCCCAATTAACCTTGCACTTGGCACCAGTGATTTTGTCCGTTCCCGCCCAAAGGAAAGCCCTCTCGATTTTGTTGATGCTCTTTATGACTGGTGGCGGGATGATAAGCGGAGTGGCATGGTAGATGACTTGCGAGGTGAGCACAGACTTGACAAGGGTACCACGACCCGTAGTGGTGATGTTTTGCCCATCCCAAGGGACAAGCCTTGCGGCAACCTTGTCTTCAAGGAATTGGAAATATGCTCTCTTGAGCTGCCATATGGATAGGGGTAGACCCAAATAGCGGATGGGAAAGTAAGCTCGGGTCGCCGGCAAGTTATGGAGGATCTCACCCAGGTTGCGGTTACCGCATCGAATGGAGACAAAGGAGCTCTTTTGGAAGTTAGTCTTTAATCCGGTTGTGTCACGAAAACATCCCAAGATGGACGAGAGGTTGTCAATATCTTGCTTGATGGGGGCCATGAACTTTAGGAGATATGCCCTAGAGGCAATAACAAATGTTATTATTTATCTCCATGATCATAATTATGTTTATGTTCCATGCTATAACTGCTATGGTTCTCGAGTCTGCAATAACCACGAGGCTTGAAGGAAGACTCATATGCACGTGTGGAATAATAAACGGTAAAATGTATTCCTAGTCTGGCCTCTAAGACTAGCTCAAGTGTTGCATGATGGTTCTGTTTTCCTGATCATGGGCATGACTATGCCGGCAACTTTGAGGGCACAATGTTAGTAGAACACTTGTGTTGAATCGACCCGATTGATGTTATGCTATGAGATTCATTCGTCATAAGTTAATGGTTAATAACACAGAGAAGTTAATGTTTGCATAATTCCTTAGACCATGAGAGTGTTGAGTTTCTTCATACTTGCTTCATGAACTTTGGGGTTTGTTAAACGTCATCCGTAAATGGGTGGCTATTACGGCGGCTTACGGGTTCATGGAAAAGTGTGTTAAGTAACTTGATAGCTCAAGATTGGGATTTGCTCCTCCGACGATGGAGAGATATTCTCGGGCCCTCTCGGTGTTACGGTATCCATCATCGTCTGGCCAGACACAAGTGTGATTTGATCACAGGGATGCCGGAACACGGAAACGAGAAAAGAGAACAAAAACCGGCAACGAGATAACTGGCATTGTGGACAAATGTTGATCCACGAGGATGCCGATGTTTCTCACCTCGGGTATTTGTAACATATCGCGAAGCAACAGGAATAGCACACGGCAACTGGAGGTTCACTCGAATATTCATTCGTGTGGGTATAGGGGTCAATATGGGTGTCCACGGCTCCGATGTTGATCATTGATCGGAAAGAGTTCCGGTCATGTCTATACTTCACCGAACCTATAGGGTCACACGCTTAAGGGTCATCTATCTGCTGAATACTAGACGGGGAGTCTGAGAGAAAATCACCGGAATAGTTTCGGACGAAACGGAAAAGTTGTTTCAGGGTATTCCATTGAGTCAAATTGGTTCTGGCACATGCCTGGAAATTCTTGGAGGATGCCAGAAGTGTTCTGGAAACTTCTGGGAATTTTCTGGGACAAAAACCGGAAATGTTCCGGAGCAGCCGGAACCACTTTGGTTGCTTTTCGCTGAAGAAACATTGTTCCGAAATTGTTTCGGAATGCGTTAAAAAATGTTTTGGTGGGTGCTAGAATTATCCTAGGCACACAGAAATAATTTGGGTTTTAACGGACGCAGAAAAATGTGTTCGTGAATAGTGAAAAGAACTTTTTGGGCTGATTTGCAAATGGGGTTTTTCTTCTAGAAGAAAACCACTTTTGGTGTGTGAAAGGGAGGTGGAGCTTCCCAAGGGGGCTGCAAATTTCGGCCATGGCATGGGGGGGCCCTCCTTGAGGTGTCCTTCCACCTCATGGTGGATATCTTCTACACACCCTTATGTGGCATGTGGTGGAAAGATCCTAGGAAGGTCCTTTTGGTCTTTCCTCTACCCCTTGCTCCTCCTATAAATAGAGGTGGAGAGAGCTCTCCAAAATCAGATCATGCTTGCTCTCATACATATGCCATAGACTTGTCTGGCTTCTCTCTCCCTCCCAGCGAAATAGTTTCGTAGAGCCGAAAGGCTGTCTGGGTTCCGGTGGGAACTAGTTCTGGACGACGAAGCCCTGCCGGATAGATGACACCGTATGTGTGCAACTCTGTAGAGAGATCGTAGTTTCGGTCTTAGTTCGAGAGTGCCTCCCGAAGGGCTGTCCGAGTGATCATCCGAGTTTCGAGGGTCCTCCCGAAGGGCTGTCCGAGGATCCGTCCGGTGGGACTATCCGAGGGACTGTCCCGATGCCTCCCGAAGGGCTGCCCGGAGATCCATCCGGTGAGCTGACGTGGGAGTACATCCTCGCGGTTGGGAGGTTGTAAATCCTAGCTGCGGGGATCTGCACCACCGATCGTCATCGACTCTACTTCCGCTGCGCTACGAGTCGGTAACGAAAAAGATCAAACCTTGTATGCAGTCTCCATAGTGATCCTGGGCTGGTACGTAGGTCGGAAATTTTTTGTTTTCTGCTGCGTTCCCCTTCAGTGGCATCATGAGCCGTGCTATGCGTAGATGCAGGTTGCGATTTAGAATACATGAGATGTATGGGTGTTGCACAATATAATTAGGTAGTAGATGAGTTCTATTGCTGAAAATTATTTGTGCGGGTAGCAGATGAAATCTGTTACCCAATGTTCTTGTTGCTTCCCTGGAATTTGCATATTTCTGATCTTGATAACGGTATGGTGGAGTTTCAAAGTTCTGGCAATCCGCGATCCTGATTGATCAACGAAGTGCTAACAGTTCTTTGAATTCCACCGTAGTTAAAAAGAAAGATGAAATTTCGCAGACGAAAGGGCAATGCAGATATGATCTGCACGGGGGTCATGCGTATGACGAAGTTTAGTATGGGGCTCGGGATTTAATTATCTCATGTTTCATACACCCCGCGATGTTAATCTAGCGACTTGAATTATCATACTTGATGATAAAACGTTGGTAGCTGCGGTTTGTTCGAAACCTTAGAAGCCACGTAAAATGAAAATTTGCATAAACCGATTAGAGGCGTCTAACTTGGTTTTGCAGGATGGTTTGCATGTGCATGTGATGTGGTATAGCAGTGCTCATATTAATTTGATTATGTATGAGATGTCTATATGATGTAAATTAATTAACATGACCTTCGTGTCATGATTCGGCATGATGGCTGGAGCCATATGATTGTCACTTTAATGACTTGCGTGTCAACCTTAAGTAATGCACTTATTTTATTAGCTATAGAGATAGCAATATTATCTGGTGCATCGACAAGGTGGTGGCAAACTTTGCAAAGGTGAACACCGATGCGAATGCCGAAGACGAAGAAATACTTGACTTCTCCGTCAGAAAGGGCTATACCATATCATGCTATTATGAATTGCCTGAGATGTTTATCCCTTTGATGCACCCTTCTTGATTGCGCGGTAGTCACTTTTTATTAGGGTAATCTCTCACAAAAATATCAAGTAGTTAGTGTTCTCCCAAGTGTAGCACCGTCACGGCACCTAACTTCTCGGAGTGCGCCGTGTCACACGGGTACAAACAATTAGCGAAGTGTGAGGCGGGTGAGTTGAGACCTCGCAGCAAGATCACTTGGTTGTCTTGACGTTCAGGCATGACCGTCATGAGCTCGGAACACGTGCATCGAAAGATGAACAAGAATCGCATAGAGATGTGATTGGCATGTTGGCCTACCGGTTGAGATTTTCGTCATCAGTGGTGTTACACCAATGGCGAACAATTGAAATGCGGGTCTTGTATCACTCACAATCAATTTTGAGAGATATTGATTTGAGTGGGAGCGCACTTTAGAATTAATTCTTTTAATTCTTAGTGCAATTAATTATGAACTTTGTCTAAGTGAAAATTGCATAATAGTTATAGAAGAATGGCTCGCGTTTCCACCTTCCCTATTAAAATTGAATAGCTGTTAAATATCTGGTTAAAACTTTACGGTTGGTAACGTAATGTGAGGATTGTCCTCAAGAGTGCTGAGAAGGACTTTTGTCCTATCGCATGCTTTTAGTATTCTCCCGCTAATGCTATGGATAATGTGACTCTCGTCCTTCGATCCAAAAGCTAGAATTCCGTTACGGTCAAGTGCAATATGTTTGCTTCCATGAGACCCGGACTTTAAAAGTTTGGGATAGCTATGTGATATTCATGGAACTGAAAATCATTTTTCAGACACAAACAAAGGCTAAAAGATATGGGATATCCAAAGCAATGTTTGTTTTGCAAACTGTTAGTAAAAGGTGTTTACTATGCATTTGACTAATGACAGAGGGATCCAGTAGAACGCCTGTCATATGATGATGATGGTGAATAAAACAACAACTCAAAGAGGAAGGAAATGTCTGAAGGGTGTTAGTGAGACTTTCACGCCTAGGAAGTCCGGTGCTAACACCACTCTTAAGTTGAGTGCTTCTTCTGAGAGTAGGAGAAATACTAAAAGTTAAACTGTTAGAAGTATAAAGGCAAAAAGAGAGAAGAATGGAATATCCAGCTCATGTATGAAAGTCATACAAGTTATTGATGTATAGAAGGCTGGTCAAAGAAATAGTTCTTGAGAATTATGATTAAATTGTTAATCACTGATTCTTGGGTATTGTGAGTTTATCACAGAGATACCCGCTCGATTGCACTCTGTTGCGACTCGATGCAAGAACTACTATGGCCTGAAAGACTAGCCAGGAATGAGGTTTAAATACATGTTGGGAACTTAGTAAAAGTTACTATACCTTCCATCGGTGTATTACCTATGTATTTATTTTTCATAATTCATTATAGAGTTTTACACACTCTAGCCCATTGCATAAGGTATCTTGCGAGAAGGTTATTCATAAGAGAACTTTTGATGTTCGGTGTTATGAATAACATAAGGGCCATACTTTCATTATGAATGAGATGTATGTTATGAATATTGATAATAATACTTTACCTCTGTATTTACTTTCATAAATCATTTTAGAGTTTTATACACTCTAGCCCATTTGCATAATGTTTGTTGCAAGAGTGTTGTTCATGAAAGAACAATTGTTGTTCGGAATCATGAATAACATAAGGGCCATACTTCCATCAACGATGGAACGTATGTTATGAATATTGATGGTAATATGATACATCCATAACACTGACGCTAAATGTCGCAAGACTAAAAGAATACCACACAAGTGTGGCACTGCATTTGGTCACATTGGAGAAACCCGCATGGAAAAATTCCATTATGATGGATTTTGAAGTCATTTGATTTTGAATCATCTGACACTTGCAACTTTCCTCCGAAAAGTGAAGTGACTAAAATACCGTTCATAAGCCATAAGGAACGAGCAACGAACTTATTGGTAATCATACATTTTGATGTGTGTAGTCCGATAAATGTTGTTGAAAACAGTGGATTTGTCTATCTTCAAAAATGACTCAAGTAGATATATGGAACTATAAACTGATGTGGATAAAAGGTTTTATCCATAAAGCTCGACTTGTTGCAATAACAAGTTCAAGGAGTTGACTACGATGAGATTGTCTCACCGTAGCGATGCTAAAGGTCGGTTCGGATTGAACTAGCAATTAATACATATTTCAACATGAGATATGAAACATGGATGCCAAAAGGATTTCCATATGATGGAAATGCAACCTAGGACTTGTATGAGATATAGTCCAAAGTATTTTGTCGATCCAGAGGATGCTAGTAAGTATGCAAACTTCAGAGTTCCAGCGATGGACAGAAGAGAGCAAAATGGAGTTGGAATCTTCATTTTTGATGAAATAGTTTGATTTCATCAATGGATAACGAAGATGCTTGTGGTTTCAAGAAAGTAAGTGGGAGCATAATAATATTTCTAAAAACTTTGTGTGCTTGACACATTGTTGATTGGAAATTTCTTGACACGAATTAGTACTTCATTAAAAATAGTTTTTCGATGAAGTGCTTGGGCTAAATAGCCTTGCCATTAGGCATATTTATCTACGAGAAAGAATTGCCTAATAGGCTAAAGCCAAAAATACATATTGACAAGATGCTAAAACCTTTTAGCATTAAAACGCCAAGAAGTGATTCTTGCCGAAGTCACATGGAAAGAGTTTTTGCAAGACTCGGTGTCCCAAAACACTGATGAGCGAAATACATGATGGAGATTCCACACACTTTCGTGTTTGGATTAATCATGTATTCCATGGTATGTAAAACAACCAGATATGTCCAATACTCCAAGCTGTTGCGAGTATAGATACCAAAGTGATCAAAGTACTGATCATGGGACAACAGTGAAAAATGTCATTAAGTACTAAAGTAGCACTGATGACATGTTTTCTCGCAAGCAGAGATTATGAAGTGCTCGTTGTAAGTGATTACATCGATACAGTCTTCATCAATGCTCCATGAGATTTTCGATTTAAATTAAGGGTTTTGTGTAACACACAATATGGTGGCACAGTGTTTGGAAATCGTTTCCAAACATGTTACTGTGGCGAATTCTATAACTAAGGCTAAGTATGTTGCCGCTTTCGAAGCGACATAGAAGATGTTGAATCATACAGTTCGTTCATGAACTTAGTATGATTCCAAGATGGCTTTGGTCAATGGAACACTATTGAAGATAGTTGCTCCATAGCTCAGTCTGAGGAATCAAGGTTTGACCAGTGATTCACATATATACGAAGCCAAGTCCACACAAAATATGAATTTTGTGAAAGCGTGAAAACGCGAGGACATGCAAAGATACACACGGAACTGAAGTTGTCAGATCCGTTGGACATCAGGCTATACCACATGCGAAGCATTTTTACACCGGTGTGCCACAGGTGTAATGTGCATTAGCATTGACTAGATTATTGACTCTAGTGCAAGTGGGAGTCTGTAGGAGATATGCCCTAGAGGCAATAACAAATGTTATTATTTATCTCCATGATCATAATTATGTTTATGTTCCATGCTATAACTGCTATGGTTCTCGAGTCTGCAATAACCACGAGGCTTGAAGGAAGACTCATATGCACGTGTGGAATAATAAACGGTAAAATGTATTCCTAGTCTGGCCTCTAAGACTAGCTCAAGTGTTGCATGATGGTTCTGTTTTCCTGATCATGGGCATGACTATGCCGGCAACTTTGAGGGCACAATGTTAGTAGAACACTTGTGTTGAATCGACCCGATTGATGTTATGCTATGAGATTCATTCGTCATAAGTTAATGGTTAATAACACAGAGAAGTTAATGTTTGCATAATTCCTTAGACCATGAGAGTGTTGAGTTTCTTCATACTTGCTTCATGAACTTTGGGGTTTGTTAAACGTCATCCGTAAATGGGTGGCTATTACGGCGGCTTACGGGTTCATGGAAAAGTGTGTTAAGTAACTTGATAGCTCAAGATTGGGATTTGCTCCTCCGACGATGGAGAGATATTCTCGGGCCCTCTCGGTGTTACGGTATCCATCATCGTCTGGCCAGACACAAGTGTGATTTGATCACAGGGATGCCGGAACACGGAAACGAGAAAAGAGAACAAAAACCGGCAACGAGATAACTGGCATTGTGGACAAGTGTTGATCCACGAGGATGCCGATGTTTCTCACCTCGGGTATTTGTAACATATCGCGAAGCAACAGGAATATCACACGGCAACTGGAGGTTCACTCGAATATTCATTCGTGTGGGTATAGGGGTCAATATGGGTGTCCACGGCTCCGATGTTGATCATTGATCGGAAAGAGTTCCGGTCATGTCTATACTTCACCGAACCTATAGGGTCACACGCTTAAGGGTCATCTATCTGCTGAATACTAGACGGGGAGTCTGAGAGAAAATCACCGGAATAGTTTCGGACGAAACGGAAAAGTTGTTTCAGGGTATTCCATTGAGTCAAATTGGTTCTGGCACACGCCTGGAAATTCTTGGAGGATGCCAGAAGTGTTCTGGAAACTTCTGGGAATTTTCCGGGACAAAAACCGGAAATGTTCCGGAGCAGCCGGAACCACTTTGGTTGCTTTTCGCTGAAGAAACATTGTTCCGAAATTGTTTCGGAATGCGTTAAAACTTGTTTTGGTGGGTGCTAGAATTATTCTAGGCACACAGAAATAATTTGGGTTTTAACGGACGCAGAAAAATGTGTTCGTGAATAGTGAAAAGCACTTTTTGGGCTGATTTGCAAATGGGGTTTTTCTTCTAGAAGAAAACCACTTTTGGTGTGTGAAAGGGAGGTGGAGCTCCCCAAGGGGGCTGCAAATTTCGTCCATGGCATGGGGGGGCCCTCCTTGAGGTGTCCTTCCACCTCATGGTGGATATCTTCTACACACCCTTATGTGGCATGTGGTGGAAAGATCCTAGAAAGGTTCTTTTGGTCTTTCCTCTACCCCTTGCTCCTCCTATAAATAGAGGTGGAGAGAGCTCTCCAAAATCAGATCATGCTTGCTCTCATACACATGCCATAGACTTGTCTGGCTTCTCTCTCCCTCCCAGCGAAATAGTTTCGTAGAGCCGAAAGGCTGTCTGGGTTCCGGTGGGAACTAGTTCTGGACGGCGAAGCCCTGCCGGATAGATGACACCGTATGTGTGCAACTCTGTAGAGAGATCGTAGTTTCGGTCTTAGTTCGAGAGTGCCTCCCGAAGGGCTGTCCGAGTGATCGTCCGAGTTTCGAGGGTCCTCCCGAAGGGCTGTCCGAGGATCCGTCCGGTGGGACTATCCGAGGGACTGTCCCGATGCCTCCCGAAGGGCTGCCCGGAGATCCGTCCGGTGAGCTGACGTGGGAGTACATCCTCGCGGTTGGGAGGTTGTAAATCCTAGCTGCGGGGATCTGAACCACCGATCGTCATCGACTCTACTTCCGCTGCGCTACGAGTCGGTAACGAAAAAGATCAAACCTTGTATGCAGTCTCCATAGTGATCCTGGGCTGGTACGTAGGTCGGAAATTTTTTGTTTTCTGCTGCGTTCCCCTTCATGAACACCATTGCATCGTCGGCATAAAGCGAGGTCCTACATACAGCCCCACGGCCTCTGATCTTGTGAAGCAACCCATTCCTAGTGGCCAAGTCGAGAACTTGTTGGAGAGGGTCAATGGCGATGACGAACAATAGAGGCGAGAGCGGGTCTCCTTGGCGAAGGCCCTGACCGTGCTTAATGGGGGGGGCGGGAACACCATTGAGTAGGATCCGAGAAGTGGATGTGCAAAGTAGGTCCGCAACCCACTCGCGAAACTTGCTAGGGAAACCTCTCCGTTGTAGAAGATCAAGAATGTAATCCTACCGCATGGAGTCAAAAGCCTTCCGAATGTCAAGGTTGAGAAGGATGGATGGTGTTTTGCTTTTGTGGAGCCGACGAGCGAGATTGCGCACGTACATGAAGTTGTCATGAATACTTCTCTTTTTGATGAAAGCACTTTGGGCCTTAGAGATAAGGTTGTTCATATGAGGCCCAAGACGGATCGCGAGCAACTTAGCAATGATCTTGGCTATGGCATGGATTAGACTAATAGGCCTATAGTCCTCGATCCCCTCCGCCCCATCCTTTTTGGGCAAGAGCACAACGTTCGCCGAGTTAAGCCAATGGAGGTTGGCCACATGGAGGTTACCAAATTGGTGGATGACCCGCATAACATCTTCTTTAATAATGTCCCAACAAGATTTAAAGAACATTCCGGTGAACCCATCCGGTCCGGGGGCCTTGTCATTGGGCATTTGCTTGATGGCATTGTGCACTTCCTCCATCGCGAAGGGGTCATCAAGCTTACTAAGGTCACAATCCTCGAAATGAAATTGATCCCAATTGAAGTCTTTTGTCCTAGCATTAGTCTTTCCGATGATGTTGGAGAAGTGGTCAAGAATGATTTCCTCCTTTTTCTCATGCTCAGTGACCCAACCATTATTGTGCTTCAATCGGTGAATGTGATTTTTTCGCCTCCTAGCGTTGATGCGCCTATGGAAGTATTTGGTGTTGGCGTCGCCCTCCCGCAAATTGGCAATGCGGGCACATTGTTTCTTCCTTGAACGCTCAAGGACTGCCAAACTGACCACTCTTTTCTTGATACGATCCCGAAGATCATGCTCGGCAAGGCTTAAGGCGCGAGATTCTTGCGCGACATCAAGCTCAAGAATGATCCTAAGAGCGGCATGGAGATGGAGCTTGGACTTGGAGAATAGGCTTCTACTCCATTCGGACAGCCGGACACCAGTCCTTTTGAGCTTATGGAACAACACTTGATAAGGTTCGGTGTGCACTGAATGCTCATTCCAAGCATTATGCACTATCTCATTGAAACGCGGAAGGGAAGGCCACAAAATTTCAAATTTAAAGCTCCGAGGCCTTCTAGGGCCGCAATCATTGGCAAGCAAGAGTGGGCAATGGTCCGAGAGCGATGAAGACAAGGCATGAAGAATGTGAGTGTTGAAGTGGATGTCCCATTCGGCGTTGCAGAAAAAGGAGTCAAGCTTGCATAAAGTAGGATTTATTCTTTCATTGCTCCAGGTGAAACGGCGGTTCTGAAGGTGGATCTCTTTGAGCTCACAAGATTGAAGGGCGTTGCGGAAGCGGGTGATGCGACTTCTATTAATATTGCGCTTATTTTTGTTACGGGCCCGATAGATTTGGTTGAAGTCGCCTAGAACCAGCCACTTGGATCCAGATGCAGGCTTTTGGGTGATCAACTCAGCAAAGAAATCATCTTTTCTCGAGGCGGTAGAAGGGCCATAGACGGTGGAGATCTTGAAGGTGGTGGTAGACTCACGCAAGGTGACCGAGGTGGAGAGGCAGAATTCCAGCGCCATAATGTCATTGATGTCAATGACGGAATCATCTCAGAGCATTAGAATGCCACCATGGGTGCCCACCGCCGGCAGCTGGGCGTAGCTACGAAGGCGAAAACCACCCAGATATGCAGCAGTGAACTTGTCGACGTTGTCTAACTTGGACTCTTGGAGGCACACAATCTGACAAGATGAAGCTGCAATGGTCTCATGCACAGTAGTTCGACGATCCAAACAGTTTAGACCCCTCATGTTCCAACACAGAATGTTAATAGATTGTTCTAACATTAAAAACTAAAGCATCTCCCATGTCTGAGCAGCAACGAAACAAAGACTACTCAAGCAGGAGCATGTTGCTCCACCTCCTCATGGTCCAACGCCTGCTCTTCACCGTGGCTAATCAGGGCATCTTCAACGGCCTCCGCTTCCTGATCGTCTAGTTTGAACAGCTTCCTCAAAGCCAGCATCGTCGAATCAGAGATCTCTTCTTTGAACAAGTTCTTTAACGCCTCCAGAGCAGCACCGGTGATGTTCCGACCGTCTTGGACAATGCCCAGGATGCGGCACACCAGGGCCTCTGCTTGCAACGTGATGGGGGGCTGGCGAGTAGGGGCCTTCACCGACAACCTAGCGCTGGAGCGCTTGAGCAGCAGGCCACCACCCGAGCGGCCAATGGTCATGCCCGCCAAAGTTTTGCGTCGCGCAGCCGGCGGCCTAGGAGGCGTCGAAGCCGGCGAGGGGAGCAAGGCTGCCTGCTGCCTCTGGAATAGAGGCTGTAGAATCGGCAGCAGCACGTCCACCCTGGAAGGTGCAGGAGTAGGAGCCTGGGGCGGTGTGGCTGACACCGCAACCGTATCAGCAGCAGGGTAGCAGTCATCCTCAGCTGCAACGCTGCATGGTGTGCGGCAAGCGTCGGTGATGAAGGGCGGAGTCTGTGTAGCGGAGCTCATCACGGGAGAGGCCTCAAATCCTGGAGGGCGCGATGCAGATGAAGACGACGAGGGGAGCACGGGCCTAGCCGGAGAGCAAATGCAGAGAGCTTCATTTGCAGTAGAATCAGCCACCAACACGGTCGACAAAGGCGTTTGCTTGGGCGGGGAAGAATCACGAGAGACTGTATGATCGGCAGCAACATTGTCCACAAACTGACGGACCACCCTGATATCCGCGATGCTCGCGCCTATCACGGACGCAAGGGCCATTGCCACGGCCTTGCAAGAAGCATCGGACTGCGCCCCCGCGAGCCAAATAGTCGCCGCGTGACCTGAGCAGAGTGGTGCTTGCTGCAGCGCATCCGGAGCAGTGGAACCTCCCACCCGTAGAGCAGCGTCACCGAGCTGCGGCCATGCCGACGAGGGCGGCGTCTGGGCTTGCGGAGGAGCAGTCCAACCATGAGCCGGTGGCCGGGGAGCGAGGGGAGCCACGGGTGGTGTTGCCGCAGGCCGCCGCAGGGTCTTCAAGTCGCTGAGCGGACGCCATGCGTTGGTGCATCCTCGAGCACGATGACCTGGCCGGAGGCAGCGGGAGCACCTGAAGGGATCCCGGCAGACCATAACACGATGACCCGGAAAGAGGCAGCGGCAGCATCTTCCGTGCATCCAGGCAGGAAGGGGACGCCGAGCGGGGGCCGGGGCAGGAGGAGGTGGGAGGCGCGGGCCACGCCGGGAGCACACGAGTTGCCATCCCTTGCCGGCCGCATCGGCATCACGCCTCGCATCCGCCGAGGAGCCGCTGCAGGAGGAGGATGAGGCGCCATGGCCGCGAGATGACGAGACGACGATGATGGAAGCTAGCCGCGGCTGGGCTCCCTGGAGCTCGAGCGGCGTCTCCGGCACCATCACCTCTGGCGCATCCCCTGGGATCTGGCCTTGGGGCAGAGACGAACGGACCGACGACCTGGATCTGGCGCCCTCCTGACCCGGCAGCGAAGACACGCCTGCAGAAACAACCTGCGGGATGAAATCCAGCGGCATGCAAAGCCGGAGGAGGCGGCAGCAGGCAAGGGCGCGGGGGGCTGGTGGCCGGCGTGGCCGCCATGGCCGGCGCTGGGATGGGATGGTGGGGCGGCTGGGTTGGGGACGGGTTGCTGCTGGATGAAGCTCAGGCTACAGTAGTAGTTATTCGGCCCAACAGGGCGTTTCCTATTTGGCGCTTCAGGCGCCCGTTACAGGTCTATTCGCAAACGGGCGCCTGAAGCGCCACCCCCCGCGTTGCGAGCTAAGCCGGCCCATGTACTTATGTTTTTTCCCTGAATGTGATGCGTAGGTGGCCAAATAATCGGAACCGAGGAAGTTCCATTGCCACTAACCGAAAAGTCGTTGCCTAATGAAATGGAGCAACTGATCTGTCTCGCCCTTTATACTTTCTCTCTATAACATGTGAACACGTCTATTTGCTGGCGAGCAAGGATGCAGTGGGCATTAACCCGTCGGTGAGTACATTTTCTGATATGATCAGAACGTGGGGCACGCGTAGCCCGGGGGGTCCACCAAGTCACGAAACGCTAAGGCGGCAGGAGGCGATCGCGAGGTGACCGCGTTTCTACGCTAGGGCTAGGGTTTTGCTGCACCTGGGTGGTAGGATTCCGGCGGGGTTCAGGGCGGCGACTGCGCTCTCCTGGACCTAGGCCGGCTCGGTTGCGTGCCCTCACTCTGTAGCGGCGCTAATGGCGGGGGAGGCAGAAGGAAAGGGTGCGGCCATGGCGAAGAAAACTCCATCTACCCCTTCTGCGGCGGCGGCTATGCCACCGGCAAAGAAGGATGAGGGATCAGCTAGCGGGGGATCAGGCAAGTCCCCGGCGGAGAGCAAAACGCCAGATCCGGCGGCAAGCCTTTCGGCAAGATTGGGCGGCCTGGTGCTGATGGACAAGGAAGTGGAGGGCTTTATCTTCGATGATCCAAATCCTGCTGTCCGCAAAGCTCATCGCTGGTCCGCGATAGGTAAAGTGTGTTCATCCCGGGCAATGAAGATGACTGTTGTTGAGAAGACCATGCCTAGGGCTTGGGGTCTGCACAAGGAGGCTAGGTTTGTGGAGAGAGGTCCAAATATTTTTGAAGTTCACTTCGGATCCGAGGGGGACTGGAGACATGTGTTGCATAATGGACCATGGCAATATGATTTTAGCGTGCTGGTGATGAAGGATTATGAGGGTGACAAGAGGCCTTCAGAGATGATCTTTGACAAGATTGACATATGGGTGAGGGTGACGGATCTGCCGCCAGACAAAAGGACTGAAGCCTTTGGTAGAGCTCTTGGAAATTGGCTGGGTGAGATTGTTCGTGTTGATGTTGACAAAGAAGGTTTTGCTCGAGGACAACACTTGAGGGTTAGAGCAAAAATCTCTGTCTTTGAGCCTTTGGTTAGAGGATTTTATTTGAGGAAAAAGAAGGAAGATAAGGAGAGGACATGGTTTGATTTCCACTACGAGAAGGTCCCGCATTTTTGCTTTGATTGTGGAAGACTGGTTCACGTTGGAGGTGAGTGTGATCCTCCGGTTGACTCCACTCTGCAGTGGGGGGGCTAGCTGAGAGCCTCCCCAGGAAGGAATAATTCTGGTAAGGATGGATCTAAGAGTGGTGCAGCTAGCAGTAATAATAGCATGGGGAGTTCTCACACTGGTGAGGCTTCCAATAGACACAATGATCACCCGGGAGTTAGGGTTATGCCAACGAAGAGGAACTTGAACTCTGAGATTTCACGTATTGGAGACGGCCGCACTAGCGACCGATCCAGGAAGTACCGAGACGAGGTTACAAGCCCAAATGGGGAGAGGAATCGGTATGGCAATGCACGTGGGCAGGATCTGAGAGATAGCCTAGAAATAAGGCGCGAGCAAGACCTCAGGTCGAAGCTTATGGAGAACAACCTAAACAGCCAGAGGGAGCGGCCGACAGAGAGGAGTAGGGATGGGAAGGGTAAAGAGAAAGCTGACTCATACCTAGATCCTCGTGTGGACGAGAACAGAAACGGGCGGCATGCAGCTACGGGTCGGGATAACCCACCACTGGGGGGACCCGATATGCATGGCACCCGGGGGAGAAGACGTGGCTATTACGTAAGGAAGTACATGAATGATAAGGAGGAGAACCGTCGTGTGGATTCCCATGCACGACATGAGGAAGTGAGCAGGAAAAGAAGACCTCCTCGCCAAGTCTGGGTAGCCAAGGGTGTTGTTGATAAACATGGTGGTGACGATACGTTCATTCGCGATACGAGGCAGAAAATGGCCTCGGTGTTTGACCGTATTCAGAAGAGTGGTGACAAAGCGGCGAGCCCTAGATCCCGGGGCCGCCGAGACCAATGAATATCTTGGCCTGGAACTGTCGGGGCTTGGGGTTGGACTCGGCAATTGGCGAACTACGGGACCTGATACGGTCATACAACCCAGCGGTGTTTTTTCTTAGTGAAACTAAAAAGACTGCAAGAGCAATGGAGAGACTTAAATGGAGTTTGAGGTTCAGGAGCGGAGTTACTGTGGATTGCAAGGGGAGAAGTGGGGGTCTTGCATTGTGGTGGAGAGAGCACATTCATGTTACTATTAGACCATGGTGTCAATATTTTCTTGATGGGATCTATGCAGAGATGGGCTCGTGAGGTGTTCGGGTCTATCAGGTGGAAGATCAAGCTGCTCAAGTCGCAGCTGCTTGAAGCAAAGGAGAGAGCTTTGAGCTCGGGCTATCAACAAGAGGTGCGAGATATAGAAGAACAGCTCCGAGAAGTTTATGAGAGGGAAGAAATTATGTACCGTCAGCGCTCGAGGGTAGATTGGCTCAAGGCGGGGGATCAAAACACCCAATACTTTCAAAATTGTGCCTCGCATCGAAAGAGAAAGAACACAATTAAAGCGCTACAGAGGGAAGATGGGACTAAATGCATGGTCGATGATGAGATGAGGGAGATGGCTGCAACATTCTATGAAAAGCTTTTCACATCTGATGGGTCAAATGGAGCTGCGCGCCTTCTTCGGAATATTGATGTGGTGGTCACAGAAGAGATGAATGCAGCTCTCATTGCTCCTTTCTCGGACAAAGAAATAAAGACTGCTCTATTTCAGATGGGTCCGACGAAAGCGCCTGGACCGGATGGCCTACCCGCACTATTTTATCAACGACACTGGTCGTTGTTAAGTGGTGATGTGTGTCGTGATGTTCGTGATTTTTTGAATGGGGTGGCAGCACCGGATAATTTTAATGCAACTGTTATTGTGATGATTCCAAAAGTTAACTCACCGGAGTTACTCTCTCAGTTTAGGCCAATAAGCCTGTGTAATGTGTTATACAAAATTGCGACAAAGGTGTTGGCTAATAGACTGAAGATCATCCTCCCCATTCTTATATCAGAGGAGCAGAGTGCGTTTGTGCCTGGGCGGCTCATCACGGACAATGTACTTGTCGCTTATGAGTGCGTTCATGCAATACGTAATCGGAAGAGAAGGAAACCCTTGTGTGCTGTGAAGTTGGATATGATGAAAGCCTACGATAGAGTAGAATGGATTTTTTTGCAACAGATGATGGACAAGTTTGGCTTCGCATCAGAATGGATTGCGAAGATCATGAGGTGTGTAACTACAGCCAGTTTCTCAGTCAAGATGAATGGAGGATTGTCTAGGAGTTTTTTGTCTTCCAGGGGTCTTCGGCAGGGGGGCTCCCTGTCTCCATACTTGTTCCTGTTTTGTGTTGAAGGGTTTTCTGCACTGCTGAAAAGAGCTCAAAATGACAACAAATTTAGAGGGGTGTCATTTGGGAGCACTGCCCCCCCATGTCACACACCTTTTGTTCGCTGATGATAGCATTGTCTTTCTTGAGGGAACTAGGGATAACATGGAGACACTTAGAGATATTCTAGTCATATATGAAGAAGCCTCGGGCCAGAAGGTAAATTTGCAAAAGTCCTCTATTTTCTTTGGTAAGGGGTGTCAGGACAACACTAAGGAGGAGCTCAAAACTGTCTTGGGTATTTCTTCTGAAGCACTAAGTGAAAGGTATCTTGGTCTTCCAACACTGGTTGGTAGATCAAAGGATGGCACCTTTCAGTATGTCACGGAGAGCTCCAAAGGGAAAGTTAGTGGATGGAAGGGACAAGGCCTCTCGAAGGCAGCAAGGGAAGTTTTGATCAAGTCAGGTCTCCAAGCTGTACCAACGTTCACCATGAGTTGTTTTCTCCTCGCAAAGAAAACGTGCCGGAAACTAAATTCTATCTCTTCGAAATTCTGGTGGGGAGCAAAAGATGGTGAACGGAAAGTACATTGGATTTCATGGCAGAAAATGTGTAACTCTAAGAGAGAAGGGGGAATGGGTTTTAGAGACCCGGAGGCTTTTAACCAAGCTCTTCTTGCGAAGCAGGCGTGGAGGATTCTGCAATACCCCCAATCTCTGTGTGCTAGGGTCCTGAAGGCGCGATATTTTAAGGAGGACTCCATCATGTCAGCCACTTGTCCTGCTGCTGCCTCGTACACGTTCAAAAGCATTCTCCATGGACGAGACCTGTTGCGGGAGGGACTGGTATGGCATATTGGCGATGGTTCAAAAGTCAGTATCCATCATTCAAATTGGATACCTCGGGCGGGATCGATGAAGCCGCTGGGGCAGACATTTATCCCAGGTGTGACGAAAGTGGCGGATCTCTTGACTCCCGACGGTAGTTCTTGGCGCAAGGAGAGAGTGCGGGAGATGTTTTCTCCTGGAGATGCTGCGGATATCTTGCAGATCGCTGTAGGTGGAGCTTGAAGGGAGGATTACCTTACTTGGAATTTCACGAAGAACGGTATGTTTATTGTGCGATCAGTCTATCATCTAAAGATGTCCATGGGCAGAGCAAGAACCGGACAGCCGGAATCATCAAGCTCTGTAGCCCGACACAAGGGCTTCTCAGCGCTCTGGGATACATGTGCGCCGGGCAAGGCGAAGATACACTTGTGGAGACTTGTCAAAAATGGGCTGGCGGTGGGAGCTGAGCTTCACCGACGACGAATAAAACCCGGAGTATTCTGTGTTGCCTGTTGAAGAGAAGAAACTATCTATCATCGGTTTTGGGCTTGCCAACATTCGGTCTTATTTTGGCAGCTATTTCACTCGGAGAAGGGAGTTATGGTGGCAATCCCACCATGTCCGATGGACTCCTAGAGAGAACTAGCACGTTGGCTACTTGAGTGGCTAGCGGGGGCTTCCGATGAAGAGAAAGAGGCTACGGTACAGGCCATATATGGACTATGGCTGGCTAGGAATGAAGTTAGAGTTGGGAGGAAGATCAAGCCACCACATGAAATATTAGCTTCTGTTCTTTGTCACATGGCGGAATGGAAGGGAGCTCACCCTCCTTTGAGCCAAACCCTGGTGCAAAGAGTGGTGCAGAAGTGGGAGGCGCCGAAGAAGGGGTGGATCAAGGTCAACTCCGACGGGGCGACTACCAAAACAGGTGACAAGGCCGGCGGTGGGGCAGTGCTAAGAGATCACCAGGGGGCGTTTAGGGCGGGCATGTGCCATCACTTCCCTGGTATTGTGGATCCCGAGACCGCCGAGATGTTGGCATGCAAGCAAGGCCTTCATGTTGCGCGAGAGATCAACGCAGAGAGGGTTCATGTGGAGCTTGATAACCAGGGGGTAGTTCACTCGTTGAACTCCCCACAGAAGAATCTCTCTACTGCAGGGCCGTTGGTGGAGGAGATTAAGGTGTTGCTGAGATCTTTTGCAGATTCGAAGGTAACGTGGGTTAGGCGTTCAGCTAATGTTGCCGCGCATAAGTTAGCTAGAGTTG
This sequence comes from Elymus sibiricus, assembly GCA_039707655.1. Taxonomy (NCBI): domain Eukaryota; kingdom Viridiplantae; phylum Streptophyta; class Magnoliopsida; order Poales; family Poaceae; genus Elymus; species Elymus sibiricus. The sequence continues at coordinate 347,942,989 of CM077664.1, forward strand.
GAGTAGGGGATGAACTGTGTAAGGTATGGTTGGGGGCTCCCCCAGACTTTGTGCTTGATGTACTGTCGGATGAGATTCCGAACTTTGCGTTTTAAATAAAGCGGCAACATTAACCCTCAAAAAAAAAAAGAACGTGGGGCACGCAGCCGAGCACAACAAACCTTATCATGGGCATGCCGTCCACCGAACCTGCTTTTTCTCTGGGTTGTGGCACATGCAGTTTCAGAGCTAATGCCCGCGGCTTTGTTGTGCTAGTAATTGAGTTGCTTTCGGCGTGACCATTATATCAGTTCTCCATTAATTTGTAGTAGTGCGTGGACCCATTAATTTCTGTTCTATCATCATCATGTCTTCCATAAACGCACACCTGTACTGCACTAGCCAATGCCATCTTGATCGAACGCCCATAAATACCACCGATCTCACCCCCAAACACCATCAAAAGCCATCTTCGCACAAGCCACTAGCTCACTACTCAGTACCAGTTTCGGAGACGCCATGAAGAACCTGACCCAGCTGCTGGTGGCTCTCCTGGCCTTCTGGGCGGTGGTGCTGATGGTGGCGCCCGCGGGCGCGGAGGCGGCGACCTGCAACGCGCTGCAGCTCACCCCGTGCGCGGGGGCGATCATCGGGAACGCGGCGCCTACGGCGTCGTGCTGCAGCAAGATGAAGGAGCAGAGGCCGTGCATGTGCCAGTACGCGCGCGACCCCAACCTGAAGCAGTACGTCAACTCCCCCAACGGGAAGAAGGTCCTGGCCGCCTGCAAGGTGCCCGTGCCATCCTGCTAGATCGACGTCTATGATCGAGACGAGAGAGCCCAGCCACAACCAGTGGCATCTCTCTGCTCGCTGCATGTGTTGATTGAGTGTTTGGTTGCCGTGTTTAGCTACCCCGATGTATCTGTATCTGAAATTCTGAATAAATGCAGTAATAATGATTACTGAACCGACAGAAGTAGATAAAAGCTGGAATTGACGAAAATTTTAGAAAATATGTAGTCAACCCATATGGCCTATTATTGGACCGCCATGAAAAATGGCTAAATGCATCCCATGTTACCATCTTCCCATTAGCTGCACATAAATGTCATAAGTTTCGGCGCTTCCCCGTGCTGAATTAAGGGCCATGTACGCACTGACGGAGGTACGTGCATACCGAAGAAAAATAGAGCTTTTGCACCCCCTAGAAATTGTATTTTCTCTCTGCCCCCCCCCCCCCCCCCCCCCCCCGCCACACACACACACACACACACCCAATGTTCCTTGTCTAGCTCGGCCACTGTGACTTACGAATCCATCATGAAGCTCTGAAAGCGACCTGCTATTTATTTATTTTGTATGTTTATAACTCTCTTAAAAAGACAATCATTATGACAGTTTCATAATGCTCAAAGTAAAGCACAAACTCCCACTCGGATATGCGACTTAACTTTAGGATTAACCCACCAAACCAGTTTTCAAACAAATTCCTTATACTAGTTTATGTGAATTTTGAGTTTGCTAACCACATGTCCCATGCGGTATTCCTTATACTAGTTTGTAGAGGTATGTTGAATGCTACATGAATCGCATGACCAAGAAGGGTGGCAAACATGTAAGAGATAAAAAGATGGTGATTTGTTTTATCCTGGTCACAGAATTTGCCAAATTATCCTTCATTAGGGCAACCCTCTACGCATAAACCACATGAAAATGTTGTTTTAAACTACACTTTGGTTTTAAAATATATTTTGGACGAAATACAAACCCCGTATTTATGAAGTCCACATATATAGATTTAACTGAGAAAACCCTTGAAGAGGTCAATTGCCAACGGAAAGAATCTACTCCCCTACATGGATTTAACGGAGTAGTTCGTTAGTTAAACTAACCACCATCAACCTACACACTAAATCGAGTCAAGTAGTCCATTTATCCCTATCAGGGCTAGTGTGAACTGGATATTCAAGGGAGCGGTCCCTAATATTGTACCCACGAAAGTCTCCAAGTCGTTGCACAATATTGTGAAATGATGTGTACTATAAGGCCATATGTGTATATTCTAGCCAAATATCCTCCCAAAAATGCTTGGTACGATCATCTTCAATTCTGAAAATGTATCTATTGAAGAACATACACTTTGCCTTCATCAACCCCTTCCAGAAGAGCGAGTCATTCAGTTGAATCGTAACTTGAGACAAAGTTTTGGAGTGAAGATACTTTTTGCGCAATTACCGAATTTACACCACGTCCTTCTCCAAAGCAAGCGTATGTAGCCATTTGCTATGCAGACATTTGTACTTAATTTTGAGGTCTTCAATACCCAGGCCCCTATAGGTCTTTAGGCTTACATATCATATTACACTTCCCAAGCGTTATTTTATTTTATGTTCATCACTTTGCCAGAAAAATCTAGACTGGTAAAAAGTCAAGTCTTATCTGCACCTCTTTTGGTACTTTAAAGAATGAAAGTATGAACATATGTAGGCTTGTGAGCACCAAATTTACAAGTACCAATCGTCCATCATATGCCATCAGTTTATTTCTCCAACAACTGAGCTTCTTTTCAAATAAATCCTCAATACACACTAGTACATAAACGGGCACTAGACCCCCCCCCCCCCCTCCTCCGAAGCGGTTATATCCCCAAGTTACAAAGACGTTTGCAATAATCCAGCAGTGGTGGTTATTTATGTTGGCGAGGTGGTTTCAAATTTGAAACCACCTGTATTAACAACTGGAGGTGGTTGGAAATTTGAAATCGTGTGCCGTTGGGAAGTACTCGAAGCAGTTTTGTAGTTAGAACTTCCTGCGGGATTTCAACACTTATGTATTCTCCTTCCCCGGGGATCACCCCATTCCTCACTCGACACACCTTGATGTTAGATCTGGCACCGCCAAGCCTCTCCTCCACTGGCGTGTGGCCGTGGTGCGTCGCCATGGTGTGTCGCCGTGCCTCGTCATCTTGCGTCTCCATGGTGCATTGCCGCACCTCGTGCCTACACCTCGCTCTGAAGGACCAAGGTTAGGGCATCTTGAACGCACCCATCATTCTTTCCCCATTTTTAAATAGGGTGGTGAGGGGCTCCAACGGGAATCGGAGGGGTAGGGGCGCGCGGGGAGAAACCACATTGGGTAGCGGAGGAGTCTATGCAACCGGAGTGTACTTTGGTTTCAGTTTCTCCCACTTTCCCCACTCCCCCCACAATTGGCACTTCATTTTCCTCTCTTCACCCCTCACATATTTTCCTCTATGGTCCTCTTGTTTTCTGCTATGTGAGGGCGTTTCATTGCTTATCTTTCTCACTTTCTTCCTTCGTTCATGAGAGCGTTTCCTAGGTAGGATGCTTTGATATTTTATTGATTCTATCATTGTGTGTTCCCTTTTATTCAGATTATATATCAATTTTGCCCTATGAATTCTGTTCGTTTTCTACTTTTTTTGTTTGAAGCAAACGTCTCCATCAAATATCTGTCATCTCATTCAGCAAGACCCTCGGCAACACTAAAAAGGCTAAGGTAACCGTCTTCATTTTATGTGCTAGTTTGTAGCATATAGGGCATGTTTGATTCCTAGGAAAAGTAGAGGAAAATCATAGGAATAGAACTTTTTCCTATGATGACACTATTCATCTGTTTGATTCAAAGAAATGGACCATAGGAAAATTACAAGAATTTTTCCCTTGGATTGAGTTTCATAGTAAAAACAAAGGAATTTATCAATCCCACTAAAAAAAATCTGTTTGACCATTTATTTTAGGATTCATGGGAAAAAATTCCTTTGTTTTCAGGATTTACCCCATACTATGATCTGCTCCAGCCATCGAGCTAATGATCTAGTGCTTATTTAATTAGTAGTATTCCATACTAAATGTGTTGAGTTTTATTTGATGCTCTTAGTACTCTGTACTAGCTTATGTTGGTGTTTACATATACAATTCAGAGCTCGGGACGGGGAACCCACTGCCCAAGGTGATCTAGGGTTCCTCCTCCGCCATCATCCTCATCTTCCGGTAGATCGTCGGGCTCCTTCTCTCGGCTCCTTCGGTGGGGGGGGGGGGTGCAGGGAGGCCTTGATCTACCAGTGGGAGTCGTAATTTTCCCTCTTGGGGCATTAGGTAGGTCTCCGTTTGATGGTGGCGAGACAATGGTGCCACAGTCGGCATGGAATAAGATCTCCTCGCCCTCCTTCGTGTGATACTTCCTATATCGCAGGGAGGCGTGTGCAAGAAGGTGTGGCCTCAGATCTGGTTCTTCGGGTCTAGCGTTTTTCTCTTGCAGGTTTGTCTCGGTCGCGTTGTCCCGTGGAGCGGACAACGTGCTTGTATAACTTGGTCCTCTGGCTCCAGTTTGAACCAACGAAGGTTGGCTGGTCTCGGCCTCGTCGGAGAGTGTGTGAGGTTTGTATTCCTTGACCCCGTCTGGGCAGAACTGAGGTGCTCTACATGCCCTCCCTATTGTTTTCTTCTCAGGGGTGGCGATTTGCTATGCGGACCACGGCCACCGGTGTCTTGTGGTCTACCTTGACGACTTCCCCTTCTACAAGCTCCTTGGTTTAAACAAGTTTCCTCCACTAAGACGGAAGCCTAGAGGAGGCAATGAGCTTTGCTGACGACACACCGCCGTTGCATGCAGGAGAAAGAAGACTTCGGCACCTCGAAGATTTGGATGTATTTTATAATTTTATAATGGTGTTTTTGTAAGGTTTGTGCAACTTAATGTATGACCTTTAGCCTTTTCGCAAGAAAAAGAGCTATGCATTTGTCATTTGTAAATAAATCTAGTAAAAGTATGTACTGATGTGGGGATCAATCTAATTTAAATTCTATATTTGAGCTTAAGTGCAATCATAGTATGCACATACTTAAAAGTAAAGACACTTCTCTCTTATTGTCATATTTGATTTTGAAACCAAGATTTTTTTTTTAGTAACTTTGGACTAGATGGATTTTTTTTCGTTGAAATTGCCTGCAAGAAGACCATAAGAAGAAAAAAAATGATCCCAATGCTACAAAGGAAACAAGCTTTATAAGAAAAAGCTCTAAAATTTTGTATTATATCTACAATTCCTATGAAATTCCTTTGACCCAAAATCACTCAAAATGTGATGGTTTAATTGTGGAAATGATGACCCATGCTCACACCAGCCATACTGCCTCAAGCCCTCGACACTCCATGAACCAGGAGGCTCGATCGATCTCTTCCTTAATCATTACAGTCCAAAAACCATATGACCAGTGCACTGACGCGCCCCTCTACGTGCAACTCAGCAGCGCACAGTCGATACTTTCCATGATCGTTTCGGCACGCTCATGATGGGTTCCACTAACCCACTGAGATCATCAGGCGGCCGCCCATGTTCACATAGTAAAAAAGCGCAACACGTCACCCCGGCCCGTACCGTCCGATGCGCCACGCGCCGACCCGATCGGTCGCTAGTGGAGCTCTGTGCCCGCGCGCATGTCGGTAGTGCACGCCAGGGCCGTGCCGGCAAAATCCGGGGCTCTGTGCGAAACTAAAAAATGAGGCCCTATTTCACTAGAAAAAATGAACTAACGAGCAATTATAATGTATATGATATAATATCTAACTCATCTAGTCTTGTGCCCTGTCCAGATGAACTGCTATAGTGTGATCTTTATTTAACCAAGGAGACAAGAACCGATCTCTAACGAAGTAACGATCCCTGCCAAAAGTTAATTAAGATTTAGGAATTAGGAGTAGGACTGTAGGAGCCGAAGTTAATCAAGAGGACAAGCCAGCGGCAGCAGGCTACCTGTTTTGGTGAGAGAAACATGTTGATCAGACGAAGTTAATCGGAAGCGGCAGGCTCGTTGCCCTGCCTATCGCCGTGTCGCCCATCGCCAACTCTGGATGCGATTGATTTTGATCTTGTCTAGATGCGCCATCTCGCCTGCCTCTGGATGTGATCGATATCTGCTGCCGTGTTGATGTGCGTACACGGTTTCTGTGGAGGCGCCCACAGGGTTGCCACATAAATCAATAGCATAGTAGATCAGACAATCAAGATAATTAAAAATTGGATGTACAATTCGCTGCATATAAGATGAGGGTTGAGAGATTAATAGACAATACTTACTAGTGCTAAACCTTGACTAGTTGGCTTGACCATAGAAGAATTGGAGTGCAGTATGAAAGATTTCCCAACGCGGAGCCGGTGTCGTCTAGTTTAATCGGACTAAATCTAATTAGGACTAGTGAGGCAAGAAGAAGCAGCGGCGGCCGGCAGCCTCCAATAACGCGTTTTTCACGCCGGGGGCTAACCTATTCTATTAGGGTAACGTCCTGGCTAGTAGTTAACGCATCGAGCAGGCGGCCTGTGAAGCTGGGACGCTCGACTCAGCGCCCAGGAGGACCAGCGGCCCAGCGCCATGCACGGCCCAGCGCCCAGGAATATACATAGGCTTGTAAAAAAATTTGGGGCCCCTAAAATTTATGGGCCCTGTGCGGGCCGCACACTCTGCACACCTATGGGCCCGGCCCTGGTGCACGCACGCTTGACGCTTCCGCGTTGCACACCGTCACCGTGTCGCGCGCCACACCTACTACTACGTGCCGCAGACGGCCTATAAAACGCACCGTCGACCGCTCCCATTCTCCACAACCCAGAGGCATCAGCCAACTCCTCACGTACGCACGGTCGCGCACACACCGCGCGAGAGCAGCTTCACTACCCTCCCATCCGGGCCCAAGAAGCAACCATGGCGGCGTCGAAGGCCACCCTCGTCTGCTTTATGGTCGTGGCTGTCGCGACGGTGCTGCTGGCGGCGCCGGGCACGGTGGAGGCGGCCACGTGCAGCCCGACGCAGCTGACCCCGTGCGCGCCGGCGATCATCGGGCACGCGGCGCCCAGCGCGGCGTGCTGCGGGAAGCTCAAGGCGCACCCGGCGAGCTGCCTCTGCAAGTACAAGAAGGACCCCAACCTTCAGCGCTACGTCAACTCCCCCAACGGCAAGAAGGTCTTCGCAGCGTGCAAGGTGCGCCTGCCAAGGTGCTGAACTAGCTAGGGGTGCCACGAGTTCCATCCATCTCTGTCTCGCGCGTGACAATGTGGCATGGCCGTTGGTGCATGTTACGTATACGTGAGGTAATAAAACGAGGCGAGTGTTAGACACTTTATTATATACTCCCTAATATAAGAGTGCATAATATAAGTATGAGAGACGGAGGGAGTATATGTTAAACATAAATAAATTGACAGCGCTGTAGTACTTTGCTATGGTGCACGTTATGCGGACTTATGTACTCATGTTGTGTGTACTGAAGCATATATATGTCAGAGGAATAAACATAAACATTTTGTTCTATTCCCGAAAAGAAAGGAAATACTTTTTAGAAATGGGGAAGAAAATACCAGTAACAAGATAAAACACCGCGTGTTGTTACGGGAATTCATAGCAATAAATTTGTTAATAATAAAATCAGAAATATGAGAGTAATACCTCTCCACGTTCTTACCACATATCAAAGATAGCAGACTTGTGGATTCAAGGTGTCTAGCCTTCTTGGTGCGTTAGAATGACTTGTGGCCAAAAAAATAAAAAATAAAAAAATGATCATGTGGAGAGGTTGCATGTGCTTGTTGATGTGGAGGATTTGCATGTATTGAAAAATTATTATTTTTATACATTAAAAACATTTTTCTATACACGTTTAACATTTTTCAAACGTGCGATTAACATTTTTCAATTCTGTATGTAAAGTAGTTTTTAGAATAGTTATATTTAAAATATTTCGAAATACAACCAAAAGTAAAAAAACAAAAAAAGAACGAAGCAAAAATATGGAGAAAAAACGAAAGGAAAAAATAGCGCTCAAGGCCTCTGGTCCCCGCTGGGCCGGTATAGTCTGGCGGCTGCTTGACGCGAGACCGCTCTAGGCCTTGCTATAAGCTGAGACATAGTCGCGCCCGTCCGCGGAAGTTCAGTCACCGGCGAGGGAGCTCTTTCGATTATCAAATTCCCCCACACCACACGAGCAGCTCCCACTCACAGAAACCAACCGCACAGGCAGCAGGGTCTGTCTCTCCGGGGGCAACCGTGAGAAGGTGGCTAGGGAAGGAGCAGGAGGAGGCCCCGAATGGAACTGCCTGCTCAAGTGGAACGCCGCCGATGGCACCGACCAACCCACGGCGCGCACAGTCCAAATCCCCCCAACACCCGGGCTTCAGATTTTTAGGCTAGAGTTACTGGTTCTAAACTTCTACCGTGTATCAATTGCGAAACGTCTGTGCGTACGATTTATTTTACATCCGACTGGTACGACAGTGTGGATCAATGGCTATGGACCATGCAAGTGATATGATGGGTGGCTGTTAAACTTTGTCGTACAGATTTCAGATAACAAATGTCGTACGTGTAGCAATGCTCTATCAATTGGGATCCAGTTTGTACAGGCGAGATTTACCAGTGTGTTCTAGTGTGTATCAACTATCAATTGGGATGTTTCGTTAACGGTGCGACCCCTGACTCCATTTGTGTTGTTTTGTAGTGTCTCATTTCTCAGCTACCAGTTCGTGTCTATGAAGAATTCATGATACTCTAGCCGTATTGTTTCGCTACGTTGTCGTCCTACTTCCCGTCAGAATACTGTTCTAATTGGACTGATGCAAATCATTTCGTGACAATGGCTGCACTATAATTAAATGAAGTTGTATCATCAATTCGTTTGATCTTGAGCTCTAGGTACTGTTCCACCCTTCAAAGTTTCTGGCTCGGAATGCCGTACGATTCTTCCGGAGGTCAAAACGATGGAGGGGCGAGCATTCCTGTTGTTAATAGTTCTCTTGATTTTCGGTTTGCAGCGAGGAGGACAGGAAATGGGTTATGGAAGCAATGCAGGAAAATACTACGTACGTACAATTGATGTTGTCGGAAGGATGAAGGCGATCACCCAGGTGATGAAAACCCTGATCGTGTTGCAGCCTCATGGTGTGACTCCAGGGATCACTGAAGGTTTCTCGGGAAAAAAAAGGATCACTGAAGGTACACTTTCAAGTATTCCTCTTGTTTTAACCATCGTTTACCAACATATTGCTTATTACGGATTTTACATTCCCTGCTGTTACCTATAGCTGTTTATTTTTTACTATATATACATTCGATTTTGTACCCTACACACTGTTTAGCTACTATTGTTCACATCTGAGATTATTTTCATTGTTGAAGAGAGACTCTGGTTGTTGTACGTCATACTCATTATGTGCTTCACAACGTTGTGAGTATCTCGTGCTCGGAGCTTATGACTAGCGTTGAGGACATTTTTTAAAGTTCTTAGTATTTACATGCCCAAGATGAATGATAGATAAGTAAAATGTGGTAAACAGAGTGAATGGATAAGTTTGACGTTAGCGATGGGCAATAAAACGTTGCATTTTTTAGTTTGCTGGTTCTCCAATTTATGTTCACTTTGCAAGCTTCAGTAATGTGTTGTTTCAGATTGAGCACTTGCCAGATTTCTGTCGAACACGGTATGTTTAATATCCTCTGCAAACAGGGCATTCTGAACTTACAGGAATATGTCTGTTAGCCAGAAAACACCACCTCGCCACGGGCAGCAGTGATATGTTTCAGATGATGGATCATCTAATGATTGTGGATGTATTTAGGTATATACAAATCAGCCAAGTATGTCAGACCTTGGGTCAGTGGCGGAGCTACAAAGTAAAAGTTGGGCGGGCCAGACTAAAGGAGTGCACAAATTTTTTAAAATTCTAAGTCATAAGCGAGCAGATATGTATCTATATATACACCAAAATACAGTTCAAACATGAACCACTATTAAGTTATTAGCTAATACAAAAGCGTTTAGACATTAGACATGGACTTACTCACATACTACAAATCAGCTTAAAATCTGCGATGACATCTTCATGGCTGTAGTTCTCCAGAATTCCACCCTCTATGTAAACTAACAGGTTATTAGCAAGATTCTCATCTTCCATCTTATTGCGCAATCTTGTCTTAATGATAATCATACTAGAAAATGCACGTTCAGCACTCGCTATAGAAACTGGAAGAGTGATGAGCAAATGGCCCAGTTCGGCCCCTACATAGCTCCGCCCCTGCTTCCAACTGTCAAATCCATCTACCGTGAATACATGAGAACCACCTCGCTTATTCTCTTTGTTACTGAAGACAAAGCAATATAGACAATATGCACGATTTTTGTCCTCTGAGTACTCTAGCCATGATGGAAAATCACCAAACCAACTATATTGGAAGCGGCGCTGATGTCCTGGTTCACCTGAAAGTTTATAGTTCTCTAGACGGGGTTGCATAGCACTTAACATCAAATACGCCCTTCTCACAGTATCTCTCTGGTCTGGTGGATATTGCCAAATTTGAGGGCGCAATCCAGGGTCTCGCTGCAAGAACTCAATACCTTGAAATGTAACAGCTTCATTTGTTCGAACTCCTTCATCTTGGTTATGTTGCTGTTCCAATTCAAGCAAGGGCAATACATGGTCTTGCTCAACTTTAGTTATGTCATCTCTTTTTCTTTTAAAAACCAAATCAATTCTTCTCTGAGTCTGATTTTCCTTTCCCATGAGTACCTACGTTGCATGCATCGGATCAGGCTATTACTTATTGCATCAGTACCAGCAGTAGCAGACTAGCAGTAGCAATTCACTAGATGCAGTATTACTTATTACTTATTACAGTATCAGATCAGGCTACTACTTATTACAGTACTATTACATATCAGTTATCACTAGATGCAGTACTAGCAGTAGCAGACTAGCAGCCTAGCAGTAGCAATTCAGTTATGTCAAGAACTGAACAAAATCAGCCCATTGCTTACCTGCTATGCTGCTGTTTCTAGCGCCGGTGGAGTGATGTGGTGGTGGAGCCGTGGAGGCAGTCTATGGATCTGGGTGGAGGAGAGAGGAGACTGGAGAGCAGACGCAACCAGCGGTGGGCCCTGGGGCCTGGGCCGGCAGGCGGCAGCACGACGGACGGAGCGACCTGCGCGCGGATGTCGTCGCCGATGGCTAGCTTGACGCTGCAGCAGGGTCCGGACTCGGGAGTCGGGAGCAGGCAGTGGGGACAGCCGACGGGGGAGTGGGGGACTAGAGATTCCGGCGGGGCGGCGGCTGCTCCACGAGACGCCGACGGGCGGCAGCTACGTACTGGGGCCTGGGGCTGGGGGAGAGAGCAGGGGATTCAACGCTTTTTTTTTTTTTGAGACAACCTCGCGAAACCTTTATTAACCCGTCACAATGTTTACAGGGACGAACGAAAGATCTCCAGGATGGCCTAACCAAACATGACGACCACCCCCCGAGAGAAAGAGCATGCTTCGCTAGGTTGTGAGCCTCAAAGTTTGAGCTCCTAAATTTATGGACGATATTACATGAAAGAAAAACTGAAGACCGATCTAAAAAGGGGATTCAACGCTTGGTACTGAGGATGTGGTCGCTGTGTGCCGTGTGCGTCTGCGTGGGCTGGGCTCGGAAGATGCAACATATGTAATTTTTTTTTTTGCCAAATTCCTGGGCGGGCCACGGCCCAGTTCGGCCCCTACATAGCTCCGCCCCTGCCTTGGGTGTAAATCAACCACGGACTGGAACTAAAACTCAATATCGCAGGAAATATACTAGGGTTTAAGGCCATTTGACGAGGCCATCTATAGATATGACTATATGTGTACATGTTCAACAATCAGTTAGTATAGCAAAACAGGAGATTATCCAACCCTAGCCACAGCCCGACGGCTTATGGAGGCGAGATAATGACCACAGAGTGATTGGCGGCAAAGGTAATTAGAAATTGATTACAAACGGTAAACATTAGCCCTTGCATCTAGGCCGTCGGGCCGGGCGAAGAGGAAAATATGATGAGCGAGAGGAGCCGTCCGATCTTTGCAAACCATTAACTGAAGAAGTGAACAGTTGTACTGAAGAAATACAACACTTCGTCAGGGACAGACTTGGTCCTGACAAAGAATCCACCATAGCACTCGGACCAGCCCCATGCCCACCTGAGTGTCCCCCTCGTCCGTCAACGACATTCCCGCCGGCTCCGGGTTCCACCGCTCCGACTCCTCGTGCCGCTGGTGGGTAGCAACTCCATCGCCCGGACAGGGATGAGGCAGAGGACCCGAGCCAGTCAACGTAGGCCCAGAGTAGTCATGCGATGCGTATCATGACGGCCTCCACCTCTTCCTCCTCGCGGTTTTTTGAATATCACTCTACACAAATCCATCAACATGGCATACACGGCCTAATTCATAGGATCTCATCGCAAGTTCTTGGCTCGCATGGTTAGGTAGGCGCATGCGGATCCAAAATGCACACTATACTCTTGGCTGGTCCTTCACAACATGATCCTCACGGCAGATGTCTACCAAGGCGAGGATGCCAACATGACCCGGTATGTCGGCTCTGCTTAAGGACGCCCGAGACCGCTATGCATCTTTGCAAAGATTGCCCTTTCACGACTACGATCCGCCAGCTTGTGTTATCCTGCTGGACGTCCATCTGCTTATCGAACCAGTGCCACCTGCCACTCCATGGGTTCTTGGTGGGAGAGATTCCAGAGGAAATCTACCAGGATCAGAAGAAACGTCACAACAGGTTCCTTATCTACATTATGTGAAATGCTCAGAGAGAAAGAAACAATTGCATCTTCAACCATGAGAGAATGGCGTACACTAAGGTGGTGCAACTAGCTTTCAAGTATACCATGCAGAGATTACTAGTGCATGTGACTAATCTTTGCTGCCTCGCCTCCACAGTTTCCTCCCTCTGTCACCCGTACGTTGGTTTTTTCCACTCCACGCCCGCTTGGTTTGGAATAATATAAACCAAATCGATATTTTTTTACTTGTCCTACTGAAAATCATTTTCTGCATTAACCCAGTCAAATCTTACTAAAAGCATATCCTGCATTAACTCAATTAAATCAAACCAAATCTTACCAAACATCAACTAAATCAATACTTTCCTTTCATTTTCCTACCCATTACCCAAATCAAATCGAATCTTACCAAAACCACAACTAAATCAAAAAATTCTCTGCCTTCCTCTATCCATACTCAAATCAAATTGAATCTTACCAAAAAAATCTAGAATATGATGAGTGTAAGGTATATGTTGGACACGAGTAGTGTTGAACCACTAGAATATGTATGCTCCTGCTGCAACGCATGCAATTAGATAGTAATATGTATTGGTGAGTTGAAATGACATTATGAGTGGAAGTACACAACGATTAACTAAACATTTTGCATGGTGATTATTACTGGAATGGAAAACCTGGGCATGGCCAAAACTAGGGCCTTTTCTGTGGTTGAAATGAGATCATGGCACATATCAACGGAAGTACACAACGATTAACTAAACATTTAGCATGGCGATCATTATTGTAGATTCGGGAGAGCATTTGTTTTACTCCACAAAATCTCTGCTTGCACCACATAATTAAAGCATCGAGATTCAGGAGCGGAGCTAAAGAGGAACGCTGGGGTTTAGTTGAGCCCCCAAAATCTTGGGAAAATAAGTTGTTATAATCGTGGAGGTTAGTTTGGTTTTATGTAACCATTGCAGGGCTAGAAGCTCGCACCTCACAAACCGATGTCAAAGGTTGTGCATTCGATGGAGTGTCAGAATATCACTCTTGCTTGGGCATCAACCATCAATCAGAGTATCCTAACAAAACGGGCAAATTATTTTATAGGTAGTGACTCAATTGAATAATTAATTCCTTTTATACATTAAGCTATTCATAAAAGATATGCTATGTGTTTATCATAATGAATGCATTTATTTCATAGAATTGTTTGTGATATATACAGAAGATATCGTATTAATATTTCACAACCAATGTATTGAATTGGCGATGAGGCTATTTATACAAAATAATAGATAATGTATTCGTCAATCAAGAATCTTTTTGACAACCAAAATATTGATATATGAGATATTATGTATCTAGCAATAAATGCTTGAAATAAAAAAAACTCAACATGCATCTATAAAACACAGTGAAAAGGTGAACGCTGCAATGCACCAAAACATACATTAGAAGAGTGACCGAGCATAAGGGAGGACCTAACAGGCCTCTCACAATGGCGATCTTGAAGAAGAACACAAGTGTCCTAAGTTTGATGGTGTCGGGCCATTGGGAACCAGGGTACCTCGGCCCGTCTGTCTGCGGCCCAGGAAGCGACGTTGGGCGAAGGCCCAAGACGCGGCCCATCTAAGGGCGCCGCAGGGTGATACATCTCCAACGTATCTATAATTTTTGATTGTCCCATGCTATTATAGTATCAATCTTGGATGTTTTTATATGCAATTATATGTAATCATATATCATTTTTTGGGACTAACCTATTAACCCAGTGCCTAGTGCCAGTTGCTGTTTTCTGCTTGTTTTTGGCATTTCAGAGAAACAGTACCAAATGAAGTCCAAATGCCACGAAGCTTTTTAGAGATTTTTTTATGGACAAAAGAAACATGCGAAGCTTCGGGAGGAGGCCAGAAGCCTCACGGAGGCTTCACAAGGCACTAGGGCGCGCCCCGGGGGCGCGCGCCGTGCTACCTTGTGGGGCCCACGTGACTCCGTTTGACCTAATTCCACTTCTATAAATTCACAAATATTGGGAAACCCTCAGGGAGCTAGAAGAAAAAACCTTTCTGCCGCCGTAAGCCTCTGTTCTTCCGCGATCCCATCTGGAGTCCTTTTCCGGTACTCTGCCGGAGGGGGAATCGATCACGGAGGGCTTCTACATCAACCTTGCTGCCCTTCCGATGATGTGTGAGTAGTTTACCATAGACCTACGGGTCCATAGCTAGTAGCTAGATGGCTTCTTCTCTCTCTTTGATCTTCAATACAATGTTCTCCTCAATGTTCTTGGAGTTCTATCCGATGTAATCTTCTTTTGCGGTGTGTTTGTTGGGATCCGATGAATTGTGAGTTTATGATCAGATTATTCATGAGAAATTTTTGAGTCTTCTCTGAACTCTTTTATGCATGATTGTTATAGCTTTATATATCTATCCGATCTATCGGTTTAGTTTGGCCTACTAGATTGATTTATCTTGCAATGGGAGAGGTGCTTTGTGATGGGTTCAATCTTGCGGTGCTCAATCCCAATGACAGAAAGGGACATGACACATATTTGTATTGTTGCCATTAAGGATAAAAAGATGGGGTTTATTCATATTGCTTGAATTTGCTTCTCTACATCATGTCATCTTGCTTAAGGCATTACTCTGTTTCATACTTAATACCTAAATGCATGCTGGATAGCGATCGATGGGTGGAGTAATAGTAGTAGATGCAGGCAGGAGTCGGTCTACTTGTCTCGGACGTGATGCCTATATACATGATCATTGCCATGAATCCGTCATAATTATTTGCTTTTCTATCAATTGCCCAACAGTAATTTGTTTATCCACCGTATGTTTATGTGCTCAAGAGAGAAGCCTCTAGTGAAAACTATGGTCCCCGGGTCTATCTTTATTTTATAAAAAACCTAAAAATACCTTGCTGCAATTTATTTACTTTTATTTTAATTAGTAGTTTAGTTTATCTATTTACCTCGATAAGATTTAATCCTTGTAAATAACCGCTAAGAGGATTGACAACCCTCTTATTTGCGTTGGGTGCAAGTGTTTGCTCTTGTGTATGCAGGTGCGCTTAACGGAATTTTGCTTGGTTCTCCTACTGGATTGATAACCTTGGTTCTTAACTGAGAGAAATACTTATCTCTATTGTACTGCATCATCCTCTCCTCTTCGGGAAAATACCAACGCAGACTACAAGTAGCACAGGGCGAAGGCATCTCGCGAGGCACCAGCCTCCCGAGGGCCCCTCCTCAAGGCGTGAGCCACCAACACTTAGCCGCAGCAGCGGCGGAAGCCTCGCGAGGCGGCCCCCCCGAGGCCATCCGGCCTGACGCCAGCCGCGCGGTCCTATGCACATCACGTGGGTGACGCGCGTGGCGACGAATGGTGGCAGAGGCCGCGCCAGCGGGCGCAGACAGAGAAGTTTTCCTCTTTGGTGCTAAAGGGGCAGCCCCAGCTGCCCACCTCCAAAGAAAGTCCCAAGGACTGCCCGTTTGGTGAAAGAAGACCAAGACAGCAAGGCGCGCAGTGCCCACCGGTTCGTCATGGATCACGCTTTTGCAGGCGAAAACCGACTTTAGTCAGGATAGCCTGAGCGTCTGTCCCCTTTCAAAACCCGTCAAGTGTGGCATCCCTTCCCGCCTATATTTTCAGGGGAAGAGGACCGAGGCGGATATAAAAAATGGGAGTGCTACCACTGTAGGGAGGATCGATTCCTTCGTCTCCTACCTTGTACGCGAGAACACCTCTCTTGCCCACAGCAATCCCAAACACAAGCAGGAGTAGAGTTTTACACCGCAAGCTGGCCCAAACCTGGGTAACTGATACGTCCAATTTGCATCATGATTTCCTACTGTTATTTATTATGTTTTTATCATTATTTCACCTTATGATACAATTCTTATGTCTTTTCTCTCTTAATTTGCAAGATTTACATGAAGAGGGAGAATGCCGGCAGCTGGAATTCCGGACCTGAAATAGCCACATCAGAGATACCTAATCTACAGAGCCACAATTGACATGAAATTTCACGGAGATTTTTATTAAATATATAAAATATACTGGAGAGAAGAAATACCAGAGAGGACCCACCAGCTGCCCACAAGGCAGCAGCGCGCGCCCTAGTGCCATGAGGGGCCCACAGCTGGCGTCTGGCCCCCTCCCTCTGCTATATGAAGCCATTTGCCCTAGAAAAAAAATACAAAGAACGCTTTTGGGATGAAGCGCCGCCGTCTCGAGGTGGAACCAGGGCAGGAGCTATTTTGCTCTCCGGCAGAGCGATTCCGCCGGGGATACTTCCCTCCGGGAGGGGGAAATCGAAGCCATCAACATCACCAATGATCCTCTCATCATGGGAGGACCAATATTCATCAACATCTTCACCAGCACCATCTCATCTCAAACCCTATTTCATCTCTTGTATTCAATCTTTGTCTCAAAACCTCAGATTGGTACCTGTGGGTTGCTAGTAGTGTTGATTACATCTTGTAGTTGATGCTAGTTGGTTTATTTGGTGGAAGATTAAATGTTCAGATCCTTAATGCTATTCCATACCCCTCTGATCTTGAACATGAACATGTTTTGTGAGTAGTTACTTTTGTTCTTGAGGACATGAGAGAAGTCTTGTCATAAGTAATCATGTGAGTTTGGTATTCGTTCGATATTTTGATGATATGTATGTTGTTACTTCCTTTAATGGTGTCATGTGAACGTCGACTACATGACACTTCACCATCTTTGGGCCTAAGGGAAGGCATTGTGGAGTAGTAATTAGATGATGGGTTGCTAGAGTGACAGAAGCTTAAACCCTAGTTTATGCGCTATTCCGTAAGGGGCTGATTTGGATCCATACGTTTCATGCTATGGTTAGAGTTATCTTAATTCTTCTTTCGTAGTTGCGGATGCTTGCAAGATGGGGTAATCATAAGTGGGAGGCTTGTTCAAGTAAGAACAGCACCCAAGCACCGGTCCACCCACATATCAAATTATCAAAGTAGCGAACGCAAATCAAACAAACATGTTGAAAGTGACTAGATGAAACTCCCATGTGTCCTCGAGAACGCTTTGCTTATTATACCAGTTCGTTCCGGCTTGTCCTTTGCTATAAAAAGGATTGGGCCACCCTGCTGCACCCTTTGTTACCGTTGTTACTTGTTACTTGTTACGAATTATCTTGCTATCAAAACTATCTGTTACCGCTACTTTGAGTACTTGCAGAGAACACCTTGCTGAAAACCGCTTGTCATTTCCTTCTGCTCCTCATTGGGTTCGACACTCTTACTTATCGAAAGGACTATGATTGATCCCCTATACTTCTGGGTCATCAAGACTCTTTTCTGGCGCCGTTGCCGGGGAGTGAAGCACCTTTGGTGAGTGGAATTTGGTATGGAAACATTTATATTACGTGCTGAAATTTATTGTCACTTGTCACTATGGAAAGTAATCTTTTGAGAGGCTTGTTCGGGGTATCTTCACCTCCACCAGAAGCAATAAGAGTTGCTCCTCCACCTATTGAACCTACTTAAAATATTTATTATGAAATTCCTTCGGGAATGATAGAGAAATTGCTAGCTAATCCTTATGCAGGAGATGGAACGGTACATCCTGATATGCACTTGATCTATGTGGATGAAATTTGTGGATTGTTTAAACTTACAAGTTTATCCGGAGATGGAGTTAAGAAGAAAGTATTCCCTTTATCTTTGGAGGGAAAGGCATTGACATGGTATAGGCTATGTGATGATACTGATACATGGGACTGGAACCGGTTGAAGCTGGAATTCCACCAGAAATTTTATCCTATGCATTTGGTTCATCGTGATCGGAATTATATATATAATTTTTGGCCTCGTGAAGGAGAAAGTATCGCTCAAGCTTGGGGGAGGCTTAAGTATATGTTGCATACATGCCCCAATCATGAGCTCTCAAGAAAAATAATCCTTCAAAACTTTTATGCTCGACTTTCTCATAATGATCAATCCATGCTCGATACTTCTTCTGCCAGTTCCTTTATGAAGAGAACTATTGAATCCAGGTGGGACCTCCTTGAAAGAATTAAATGCAATTATGAAGATTGGGAAATCGACAAAGGTAATGAGTCAGGTATAAATCTTGAGTTTGATTGTGTTAAATCTTTTATGGAAACTGATGCTTTTCGTAAGTTTAGTACTAAATATGGACTTGACTCTAAGATAGTAGCTACCTTTTGTGAATCTTTTGCTGCTCATGTTGATCTCCCTAAGGAGAAATGGTTTAAATATCATCCACCTATTGAATTGAAAGAAGAACCTGTTAGTGTTAAAGAAGAAACAGTGGTTTACCATGTTGATCCAGTTGTGCCTGCTGCTTATATTGAGAAACCTCCTTTCCCTGTTAGGATTAAGGAACATGCTAAAGCTTCAACTGTAGTCAATAAGAGTAAAATTAGAGCACCTAGACCTTCTGAGCAAATTAAAGTTGAACCCAGTGTTGCAATGGTTAAAGATCTTTTGGTTGATAACATTGATGGACATGTCATATATTTATGTGATGAAGCAACTAGAATTGCTAAGCCAGACCCTAAAGATAAAAATAAGCCTGTAGTTGGCATGCCTGTTATTTCTGTTAAAATTGGAGATCATTGCTATCATGGTTTATGTGATATTGGTGCTAGTGTGAGTGATATTCCGTTTACTCTCTATCAAGAAGTCATGAATGATATTGCACCTGTTGAGATTGAAGATATTGATGTTACTATTAAGCTTGCAAATAGAGACACTATTTCACCGCTTGGGATTGTTAGAGATGTTGAAGTCTTGTGTGGTAAGATCAAATACCCTACTGATTTTCTTGTTCCTGGATTGCCACAAGATGATTTTTGTCCCATTATATTTGGTAGACCCTTCTTGAATACTATTAATGCTAAGATTGATTGCACTAAAGAAATTGTTTGTGTTAATTTTGGTGAGATTTCTCATGAGTTTAATTTCTCTAAGTTTCATAGACAACCTCATGATAAAGAATTGCCAAGTAAGGATGAAATTATTGGTCTTGCTTCTATTGCTGTGCCTCCTACTGGTCCACTAGAACAATATTTGCTTGAGCATGAGAATGACATGCATATGAGTGAAAGAAATGAAATAGATGAATTATTCTTTAAACAAGCACCTATCCTTAAACATAATCTGCCTGTTGAAATCTTGGGAGCTCTACCTCCACCCAAGGGTGATCCTGTGTTTGAATTGAAGCAATTACCTGATACTCTTAAATATGCTTATCTTGATGAAAAGAAGATATATCCTGTTATTATTAGTGCTAACCTTTCAGAGCATCAAGAAAAGAGATTACTTAAAACTCCGAGGAAGCACTGTGCCGCTATTGGATATACTCTTGATGATCTTAAGGGCATTAGTCCCACTTTATGTCAGCATAAAATTCATATGGAGCCAGATGCTAAACCCGTTGTTGATCATCAAAGAAGGCTGAATCCTAGAATGAAGGATGTGGTAAGAACTGAAATATTAAAGCTTCTGGAAGCAGGTATAATTTATCCCATAGCTGATAGTAGATGGGTAAGTCATGTTCATTGTGTTCCTAAAAAGGGAGGTATTACCGTTGTTCCTAATGATAAAAATGAACTCATCCCACAAAGAATTGTAACTGGTTATAGGATGGTAATTGATTTCAGGAAATTAAATAAAGCCACTAGAAAAGATCATTACCCCTTGCCTTTTATTGATAAAATGTTAGAAAGATTGTCTAAGCATACACACTTTTGTTTCCTAGATGGTTATTCTGGTTTCTCTTAAATACATGTATCACCTGAAGATCAAGAGAAGACTACCTTTACTTGTCCTTTTGGAACTTATGCTTATCGTCGTATGCCTTTTGGTTTATGTAATGCACCTCCTACCTTTCAAAGATGTATGACTGCTATATTCTCTGACTTTTGTGAAAATATTGCTGAGGTTTTCATGGATGATTTCTCCGTTTACGGAACTTCTTTTGATGATTGCTTAAGCAACCTTGATCGAGTTTTGCAGAGATGTGAAGAAACTAATCTTGTCTGGAATTGGGAAAAGTGTCACTTTATGGTTAATGAAGGTATAGTCCTTGGGCATAAAATTTCTGAAAGAGGTATCGAAGTTGATAAAGCTAAGGTTGACGCTATTGAGAAAATGCCATGTCCTAAAGATATCAAAGGTATAAGAAGTTTCCTTGGTCACGCTGGTTTCTATAAAATGTTTATAAAAGACTTCTCTAAAATTTCTAGACCTCTTACCAATCTCTTGCAAAAAGTTGTTCCATTTGTTTTTGATGATGATTGTGTAGAAGCCTTTGAAATACTTAAGAAAGTCTTAATCTCTGGACCTATTGTTCAACCACCTGATTGGAACCTACCTTTTGAAATTATGTGTGATGCTAGCGATTATGCTGTTGGTGCTGTTCTAGGACAAAGAGTTGATAAGAAATTAAATGTTATCCATTATGCTAGTAAAACTCTAGACATCGCTCAAAGAAATTATGCTACTACTGAGAAAGAATTTTTAGTAGTTGTGTTTGCATGTGATAAATTTAGATCTTACATTGTTGATTCCAAAGTTACTGTTCACACTGATCATGCTGCTATTAAATACCTTATGGAAAAGAAAGATGCTAAGCCTAGACTTATTAGATGGGTTCTTCTGCTACAAGAATTTGATTTGCATATTGTTGATAGAAAGGGAGCTGAGAATCCCGTAGCAGATAATTTGTCTAGAATGAAAAATATTCTTGATGACCCACTTTCTATTAATGATGATTTTCCTGATGAACAATTAGCTATGATAAATGCTTCTCGTAATACTCCTTGGTATGCCGACTATGCTAATTACATTGTTGCTAAATACATACCACCTAACTTTACATATCAACAAAAGAAAAAGTTTTTCTTTGATTTAAGACGTTACTTTTGGGATGACCCACATATATATAAATAAGGAGTAGATGGTATTATTAGACGTTGTGTACCTGAGCATGAACAGGAACAAATCCTACGTAAGTGTCACTCCGAGGCATATGGAGGACATCATGCGGGAGACCGAACTGCACACAAGGTATTACAGTCTGGTTTTTTATTGGCCTACTCTTTTCAAGGATGCACGTAAGTTTGTCCTTTCTTGTGATGAATGTCAAAGAATTGGTAATGTTGGTAGACGTCAGGAAATGCCTATGAATTATCCACTTGTTATTGAACCATTTGATGTTTGGGGTTTTGATTATATGGGACCTTTTCCTAAATCCAATGGGTATACTCATATTTTAGTTGCTGTTGACTATGTTACTAAGTGGGTAGAAGCTATTCCAACTAGTAGTGCTGATCACAACACTTCTATTAAAATGCTTAAAGAAGTCATTTTCCCGAGGTTTGGAGTCCCTAGATATTTAATGACTGATGGTGGTTCACATTTTATTCATGGTGCTTTTCGTAAGTTGCTTGCTAAATATGATGTTAACCATAGAATTGCATCTCCTTACCATCCTTAGTCTAGTGGTCGAGTTGAATTAACTAATAGGGAAATAAAATTGATTTTGCAAAAGTTCGTTAATAGATCCAGAAAGAATTGGTCTAAGAAACTTGATGATGCATTATGGGCTTACAGAACTGCATATAAAAATCCTATGGGTATGTCTCCGTATAAAATGGTTTATGGAAAAGCATGTCATTTACCTCTTGAATTAGAACATAAAGCTTATTGGGCAATTAAAGAACTTAATTATGATTTTAAACTTGCCGGTGAGAAGAGGTTATTTGATATTAGCTCCTTAGATGAATGGAGAACCCAAGCCTATGATAATGCTAAGTTGTTTAAAGAAAAAGTTAAAAGGTGGCATGACAAAAGAATTCAAAAAGGGGAATTCAAAGTAGGTGATCATGTTCTATTATACAATTCTCGTTTGAGATTCTTTGCAGGAAAACTTCTCTCTAAATTGGAAGGACCGTATATCATCGAAGAAATTTATCGCTCCAGAGCCATCAAAATAAACAACTCCGAAGGCAATAATCCGAGAGTGGTGAATGGGCAAAGAATTAAGCACTATATTTCAGGTACTCCCATTAATGTTGAAACTAATATTATTGAAACAATTACACTGGAAGAGCACATCAAAGAATCCTTCCGGAACGCTCCAAAACCCTGAAAAGGGGTAGGTATGTGATACAGTAAGTAAACCGACTCCAAAAATTCCATAAAAATTATTTCTGTCAGTTTTGGAATATTAGAAAAATTACAAAAATAAGAAACAGCCGAGGGGACCCACGTGTCGCCCATAACCAGAAGGGAGCGACCCCCCCTGGGGCGCGCCGTGGTGCCTTGTGGGCCCCACGTGTGCCTTCCCGACTCCGTTTTCTTCCCGTATGCTTGTTTTGCAAGATAAAAATTCTTTATATATACTCCCGTACGTTTTGACCACCGCATCACCAGTTTCTCCTCTGTTCTTGTTTCAGGCTATTTTTCTGACAGATCTAGGTCACCATGATGTCTCCAAGTTCGTCCAAGGACAAGTTTTATGAGAAGGTCATTAACCCGTACCTACCGGAGGTGATGAAGCACCCTCAAGCCATTGAGATGCATGAGGGGGTGCTCCACATCCGGGATGTTCAAGGACCTAAGAAGACTAGGAGCGAGAAGGCTAGGCTGGAAGCGGTGGAACAGGAGATCTTCAAGTGCCAGGGCATGGTGGAGCGCGGACTTTGTGCTAACCACTCCATGATCACGGAATTCATCCGTGAGCACAAGGTGGACGGCAAGAATATTGGGAACGTCATCTTCAAGCTCAATGATAGGATTGACTATCTTCAGGCCCAAATTTATGATCTACAAAACCAAAATTTTGAGTATGAGGCCAAGTTCAAAGGTATGAGTTTAGCTGCAAATTTTTGGACTCCGAAAACACGCTCGTCCTTTTATGATGGAGAACCTATGCCTTGGAAGACGGAGGACAAGCCCAACTCATCATCACCACCATCACCGAAGAAGGAGACTTGAGTACATGGGTATGGGTACTCCCCTTGGCTTGTGTCAAGCTTAGGGGAGGCGCCCCGGTATCGTATCACCATCACTTTCTCATCATCATTACCTATCTTAGTTCGATCCTTAGTTATTTCGTGATTTAGAGGAATAAAGTTTTAGTATGATTTAGTTTCAAGTGCTTGCTTTGTGATCTATCTATCTATGTAATCGTGTGTGAAAGTTATATAATAAAGAGTAGTTTGAGTTGAGTGTTTTGCTTTTGATGATCCAATCTTAGAAATAAAGAAAGAATAAAATCATATGCTAATCCCATGGGGAGTGATGACTTCACATAAAATAAGTATAATTTATAAAACTTGTTGGAAGTTGACAAACATAGCATTGGTCATTGTAGCAATTCATGAAAAAGTAATAAAGGAAGAGAGGTCTCACATATAAATATACTAGCTTGGACATCTTTCATGATTGTGAGCCCCCATCAAATATTCTATGTCAATTAGTTGACGTTGGACAAGGAAGACAATGTAATGGGTTATGTTTGCTTATATTCACATATAAGTTATATTGTTTTGGATCCTCTAACATGTGGTGTTTGCCCCTATCTTTGCTAGCCAAAAAGCCGCACCAAGTAGAGATACTACTTGTGCATCCAAAACCTTAAACCCAGTTTCATGCCATGAGAGTCCATCATATCTACCTATGGATTGAATAAGATCCTTCAAGTAAGTTGTCATCAGTGCAAAAGCAACAAACATTGCTCCTAAATATGTATGAACTTTTATTGTAAGGGAAAATAACTTTGTACGATCTTGTGATGGTGGAGCAATAAAAGCGACAAACCGCATAATAAAGGTCGCTATCACAAGGGGCAATATAAAGTGACGTTCCTTTACATTAAGAGCTTGCACATCCAAAAACAAAAGTGCATGACAACCTCTGCTTCCCTCTGCGAAGGGCCTATCTTTTACTTTATGTATTTACTTTGATGTAAGAGTCAATAGTATTCTTCTCTATTCCGTTTTTATGTTCTCTTTTGGCAAACATCATGTGGTGGGGATTGATCCATGCATATATATCCAGTTGAATGTAGGTGATCATGAGTTATTATTGTTGACATTACCCTTGAGGTAAATACGTTGGGAGGCGAAATTATAAGCCCCTATCTTTCTATGTGTTCGACTGAAACTTTTGCTCCATAAGAATGACGTGAGTGTCAGCAATCATAGAAGACTAAATGATAGTTGAGTATGTGAACTTGCTAAACAAAGCTCTTACATAGACTCTTCCTGATAATATGATGAATTGCAATTGCTTCAGTGACTGAGATCATAGTTTGTTAGTTTTCAATTTGGTTTATGGTTCATACTTTAACTTGTGGATGAATTGTTACTTTTTCATGAGAAGTTCTATGATGATATATTGCTGTTACAATAAAGATCATGATGCTCCATGTCCGTATTTTATTTTTATCGACGTCTCTCTCTCTAAACATGTGGTCATGATAATCGATTTCGACTTTTCGCTTGAGGGCAAGCGAGGTCTAAGCTTGGGGGAGATACGTCCAATTTGCATCATGATTTCCTACTGTTATTTATTATGTTTTTGATCATTATTTCACCTTATGATACAATTCTTATGCCTTTTCTCTCTTAATTTGCAAGATTTACATGAAGGGGGAGAATGCCGGCAGCTGGAATTCTGGACCTGAAATAGCCACATCAGAGATACCTAATCTACAGAGCCCCAATTGACCTGAAATTTCACAGAGATTTTTTATTGAATATATAAAAAATACTGGAGAGAAGAAATACCAGAGGTGACCCACTAGCTGCCCACAAGGCAGCAGGGTGCGCCCCCCTGGGCGCGCCCTAGTGCCTTGTGGGGCCCACAGCTAGCGTCTAGCCCCCTCCCTCTGCTATATGAAGCCATTTGCCCTAGAAAAAAATATAGAGAAGGCTTTTGGGATGAAGCGCCGCCGTCTCGAGGCGGAACCAGGGCAGGAGCTATTATGCTCTCCGGCGGAGCGATTCCGCCGGGGATACTTTCCTCAGGGAGGGGGAAATCGAAGCAATCGACATCACAAACGATCCTCTCATCGTGGGAGGACCAATCTTCATCAACATCTTCACTAGCACCATCTCATCTCAAACCCTAGTTCATCTCTTGTATTCAATCTTTGTCTCAAAACCTCAGATAGGTACCAGTGGGTTGCTAGTAGTGTTGTTTACATCTTGTAGTTGATGCTAGTTGGTTTATTTGGTGGAAGATTAAATGTTCAGATCCTTAATGCTATTCCATACCCCTCTGATCTTGAACATGAACATGTTTTGTGAGTAGTTACTTTTGTTCTTGAGGACATGGGAGAAGTCTTGTCATAAGTAATCATGTGAGTTTGATATTCGTTCTATATTTTGATGATATGTATGTTGTTACTTCCTTTAGTGGTGTCGTGTGAACATCGACTACATGATACTTCACCATCTTTGGGCCTAAGAGAAGGCATTGTGGAGTAGTAATTAGATGATGGGTTGCTAGAGTGACAGAAACTTAAACCCTAGTTTATGCGCTATTCCGTAAGGGGCTGATTTGGATCCATAGGTTTCATGCTATGGTTAGAGTTATCTTAATTCTTCTTTCGTAGTTGCGGATTGATGACCCACAAGTATAGGGGATCAATCGTAGTCCTTTCGATAAGTAAGAGTGTCGAACCCAACGAGGAGCAGAAGGAAATGACAAGCGGTTTTCAGCAAGATATTTTCTGCAAGCACTGAAATTATCGGTAACGAGTAGTTTGATAGCAAGATAATTTGTAACAAGTGACAAGTAGAAATAGTAACAAAAAGTGCAGCAAGGTGGCCCAATCCTTTTTGTAGCAAAGAACAAGCCGGAATGATCTCTTATAGTAAGCAAAGTGTTCTCGAGGACACATGGGAATTTCATCTAGTCACTTTCATCATGTTGGTTTGATTCGCGTTCGCTACTTTGATAATTTGATATGTGGGTGGACCGGTGCTTGGGTGCTATTCTTACTTGAGCAAACCTCCCACTTATGATTAACCCCCTTCGCAAGCATCCGCAACTACGAAAGAAGAATTAAGATAAATCTAACCATAGCATTAAACATGTGGATCCAAATCAGCCCCTTACAGAATAGCGCATAAACTAGGGTTTAAGCTTCTGTTACTCTAGCAACCCATCATCTAATTACTACTCCACAATGCATTCCCTTAGGCCTAAAGATGGTGAAGTGTCTTGTAGTCGACGTTCACATGACACCACTAAGAGAATCAACAACATATATATCATCAAAATATCAAACGAATACCAAATTCACATGATTACTTATGACAAGACTTCTCCCATGTCCTCAAGAACAAAAGTAACTACTGACATACCATATTCATGTTCAAGATCAGAGGGGTATTGAATAGCATATTAGATCTGAACTTATAATCTTCCACCAAATAAACCAACTAGCATCAACTACAAGATGTAATCAACACTACTAGCAACCCACAGGTACCAATCTGAGGTTTTGAGACAAAGATTGAATACAAGAGATGAACTAGGGTTTGAGATGAGATGGTGCTGGTGAAGATGTTGATGAAGATTGGTCCTCCCACGATGAGAGGATCGTTGGTGATGTCGATGGCAATGATTTCCCCCTCCCGGAGGGAAGTATCCCCGGCAGAATCTCTCCGCCGGAGAGCAAAAGTGCTCCTGCCCAAGTTCCGCCTCGAGACGGCGGTGCACCATCGCGAATGTCTTCTCTATATTTTTTCTAGGGCAAATGGACTTATATACGAGAAAATGGGGGCGAGAGGCTGGCCAGGGGCCCCACGAGCCACCAGGGCGCGCCTGGGGGAGGGGTGGCGCGCCCTGGTGCCTCGTGGGCACGTGGGTGGCCCCCTCTGGTACTTCTTTGCTCCAGTATTTTTTATTTATTCCAAAATAAATCTCTGTAAAATTTCAGCTCATTTGGAGATGTACAGAATAGGTATCTCTGACATAGCTTTTTCAGGTCCAGAATTCCAGCTGTCGGCAATCTCCCTCCTTGTGTAAATCTTGCATATTAAGAGATAAAAGGCATTAGAATTGCTCCACAAAGTGTTATATTGATTGAAAACACCATAAATAACAGTAGCAAAATATGATGCAAAATGGACGTATCAACTCCCCCAAGCTTAGACCTCGCTTGTCCTCAAGCGAAACCGATATCGATAATCATGTCCACATGTTTAGAGAGAGAGGTGTCGATACAAACAAAATACGGACATAGTAGCATCATGATCATTATTATAATAGCAATATTTATTATCATAGAACTTCTCATGAGCAAGTAACAATTCTTCACAACAACGAAGTATAAGACATAAACTTTCTTGAAAACTAACAAACTATGTTCTCAGTCAATAAGGCAATTGCAATTTATCATATTTTCAGTAAGGGTCTCATGTAGGAGCTTGTTAGCAAGTCCACATACTCAACCATCATCTAGTCCTCTATGATTGCTAACACTCACGACATATATATGGAGCAAAAAGTTTCAGCGAGACACATAGAAAGATAGGGGCTTATGATTTCGCCTCCCAACTTATTCACCTCAAGGGTGACGTCAACAATAATAACTCATGATCACTCATATCCAACCAGATATATATGCCTAGATCTTTCCCCACCACATGATGCTTACAAAAGAGAAAAATAAAAAGGAATAGCGGAGAACACTATTGACTCTTGCATAAAAAGTAAATACGTAAAAGTAAAAGATAGGCCCTTCGCAGAGGGAAGCAGAGGTTGTCATGGGCTTTTTATTGTTGGATGCAAAAGCTCTTAATGCAAAGGAACGTCACTTTATATTGCCCCTTTTGATAGCAACCTTTATTATGCAGTCTGTCGCTTTTATTTCTTTACCATCACAAGTTCGTACAAAGCTTATTTTCCCTTACAATAAAAGTTCAGACATATTTAGAAGCAATTTTATTGCTTTTTGCACCGATGAAAACTTACTTGAAGGATCTTATTCAATCCATAGGTAGATATAGTGGACTCTCATGACATGAAACTGGGTTTAAGGGTTTTGGATGCACAAGTAGCATCTCTATTTGGTGCGGATTTTTTGGCTAGCAAAGATATTGAGCAAGCACCACATGTTGGAGGATCTATAACAATATAACTTCTATGTGAATATAAGCAAACATAATTCATTACGTTGTCTTCCTTGTCCAACGTCAACAATTTGACATAAAATACTTAATGGGGGCTCACAATCATAAAAGATGTCCAAGATAGTATATTTGCATGTGAATCTTCTCTTCCCTTATTAATTCTTTCATGAATTGCATCATTGACCAATGCTATGCTTGTTAACTGTTAATAAATTTTACCACTTATACTTGTCTTTATGTAATGTCATTACTTTCCATAAGATTAGCATATGATCTTTTTTTATTATTTTCATTGCTAGGATTGAAACATAAAAGTGAAGAAGCAAAAACTCAAACTACTCTTTATTATATAACTCTCAACTCGATTACATAGATAGATAGATCACGAAGCTAACACTCAAAAATAGATCATACTAAACTTTTATTCAACTAGATCACGAAATAACTAAGGATTGAACTAAAAATAGGTAAAGATGATAAAAGTGAGGGTGATACGATACAAGGGCGCCTCCCCCAAGCTTGGCACAAGCCAAGGGGAGTGCCCATACCCATGTGCTCAAGTTTCTTTCTTCGGAGATGATGGTGGTGATGTAGTGATGGGCTTGTCCTCTGGCTTCCATGGTATAGGTTCCCCATCGTAAAAGGATGAACGAGTCTCCGGAGTCCTGAAACTTGCAGCTAAACTCATACCTTTGAATCTTGCCTCATAGTCAAAATTTTGGTTTTGAAGATCATAGATTTGGCCTTGGAGATAGTCAATTCATTCGTTGAGCTTGAAGATGATGTCCCCCATTGATTGGTCATCCACCTTGTGATCGCGGGTGAATTCCGTGATCATGGAGTGGTTGGCGCTGAGTCCGCGTTCCACCATCCCTTGGCACTTGAAGATCTCCTGCTCCACCGCTTCGAGCATGGCCTCCACGCTCCCGGTCTTTTTGGGTCCTTGAACATCCCGGATGTGAAGCACCCCCTCATGCATCTCGATGGCTTGAGGGTGTCTCATCACCTCTGGTAGGTAGGGGTTGATGACCTTCTCGTAGAACTTGTCCTTGGAAGAGCTTGGTGGAGCCATAGCGATCTAGATCTGTCAGAAAAATAGCACGAAACAAGAACATAAGAGATTTCTGCGATGCGGTGGTCAAAACGTCTAGGAGTATATATAAAGAATTTTTATCTTGCAAAACAAGTAATCCAGGAGAAAACGGAGTCGGGAAGGCTCACGAGGGGCCCATGAGCCACCAGGGCGCGCCTGGGGGGGTGGCGCGCCCTGGTGCCTCGTGGGCACCAGGTGGGTCCCCTCGGCCGTTTCTTTTTTTTCTAATATTCCAAAACTAACAGAAAATATTTTTATGAAATTTATGGAGTCGGTTTACTTACCATATCACATACCTACCCCTTTTTAGGGTTCTGGAGAGCTCCGGAAGGTCTCTCTTATGTATTCCTCCGGTGTAATTGTTTCAATAATATTAGTTTCAACATTAATAGGAGTACCTGAAATACAGTGCTTGATTCTTTGCCCATTCACCACTCTCGGATTATTGCCTTCGGAGTTGTTTATTTTGATGGCTCCGGAGTGATAAACTTCCTCGATGATATACGGTCCTTCCCATTTAGAGAGAAGTTTTCCTGCAAAGAGTCTCAAACGAGAATTATATAATAAAACATAATCACCTACTTTGAATTCCCATTTTTGAATTCTTTTGTCATGCCATCTTTTAACTTTTTCTTTAAACAATTTGGCATTATCATAGGCTTGGGTTCTCCATTCATCTAATGAGCTAATATCAAATAACCTCTTTTCACCGGCAAGTTTAAAATCATAATTGAGTTCTTTAATTGCCCAATATGCCTTATGTTCTAACTCAAGAGGTAAATGACATGCTTTTCCATAAACCATTTTATAAGGAGACATACCCATAGGATTTTTATAAGCAGTTCTATAAGCCCATAATGCATCATCAAGTTTCTTAGACCAATTCTTTCTAGATCTATTGACTGTCTTTTGCAAAATTAACTATATTTCTCTATTGCTCAATTCAACTTAACCACTAGATTGAGGGTGATAAGGAGATGCAATTCTAAGGTTGGCATCATATTTAGCAAGCAATTTGTGGAATGCACCATGAATAAAATGTGAACCACCATCAGTCATTAAATATCTAGGGACTCCGAACCTTGGGAAAATAACTTCTTTAAGCATTTTAATAGAAGTGTTATGATCAGCACTACTAGTTGGAATAGCTTCTACCCACTTAGTAACGTAATCAACAGCAACTAAAATATGTGTATACCCATTGGATTTAGGAAAAGGTCCCATATAATCAAATCCCCAAACATCAAATGGTTCAATAACAAGTGAATAATTCATAGGCATTTCCTGACGTCTACCAACATTACCAATTCTTTGGCATTCATCACAGGGTAAGACAAACTTATGAGCATCCTTGAAAAGAGTAGGCCAATAAAATCCAGATTGTAATACCTTGTGTGCAGTTCTGTCTCCCGCATGGTGTCCTCCGTAAGCCTCGGAATGACACTTCTGTAGGATTTGTTCCTGTTCATGCTCAGGTATACAACATCTAATAATACCATCTACTCCTTCTTTATAAAGATGTGGGTCATCCCAGAAGTAATGTCTTAAATCAAAGAAGAACTTTTTATTTTGTTGGTATGTAAAGCTAGGTGGTATGTATTTAGCAACAATATAATTAGCATAGTCTGCATACCAAGGAGTATTATGAGAAGCGTTTATGACAGCTAACTGTTCATCAGGAAAATCATCATTACTAGGAAGTGGGTCATCAAGAACATTTTCCATTCTAGACAAATTATCTGCTACGGGATTCTCAGCTCCCTTTCTATCAATAATATGCAAGTCAAATTCTTGTAGCAGTAGAACCCACCTAATGAGTCTAGGTTTAGCATCTCTCTTTTCCATAAGGTATTTAATAGCAGCATGATCAGTGTGAACAGTTACTTTAGAATCAACTACATAAGATCTGAATTTATCACATGCAAACACAACTGCTAGAAATTCTTTCTCAGTAGTAGCATAATTTCTTTGGGCACTGTCTAGAGTTTTACTAGCATAATGGATAACATTTAATTTCTTATCAACTCTCTGTCCTAGAACAACACCAACAGCATAATCACTGGCATCACACATGATTTCAAAAGGCAAGTTCCAATCAGGTGGTTGAACAATAGGTGAAGTGGTTAAGGCTTTCTTAAGTGTTTCAAAGGCTTCTACACAATCATCATCAAAAACAAATGGAACATCTTTTTGCAAGAGATTGGTAAGAGGTCTAGAAGTTTTAGAGAAGTCTTTAATAAATCTCCTATAGAAACCAGCATGACCAAGGAAACTTCTTATACCTTTAATATCTTTAGGACATGGCATTTTCTCAATAGCATCAACCTTAGCTTTATCAACTTCAATACCTCTTTCAGAAATTTTATGCCCCAAGACAATACCTTCATTCACCATAAAGTGGCACTTCTCGCAATTCAAGACAAGATTAGTTTCTTCACATCTCTGCAAAACTCGATCAAGGTTGCTTAAGCAATCATCAAAAGAAGTTCCGTAAACGAAAAAATCATCCATGAAAACCTCAATAATTTTTTCACAAAAGTCAGAGAATATAACAGTCATACATCTTTGAAAGGTAGCAGGTGCATTGCATAAACCAAAAGGCATACGTCTGTAAGCATAAGTTCCAAAAGGACAAGTAAAGGTGGTTTTCTCTTGATCGGCTGGTGATACAGGTATTTGAGAGAAACCAGAATATCCATCAAGAAAGCAGAAGTTTGTATGCTTAGACAATCTTTCTAACATTTGATCAATAAAAGGTAAGGGGTAATGATCTTTTCTAGTGGCTTTGTTTAATTTTCTAAAATCAATTACCATCCTATAACCAGTTACAATTCTTTGTGGAATGAGTTCATTTTTATCATTAGGGACAACGGTAATACCTCCTTTCTTAGGGACACAATGAACGGGACTTACCCATCTACTATCAGCTATGTGATAGATTGTACCTGCTTCCAGAAGCTTTAATATTTCAGTTCTTACCACCTCTTTCATCTTAGGATTTAATCGTCGTTGGTGGTCGACAACTGGTTTAGCATCAGGCTCCATATTAATTTTGTGCTGACATAGAGTGGGACTAATGCCCTTAAGATCGTCCAGAGTATATCCAATAGCAGCACGGTGCTTCCTCATTGTTTTTAGTAATCTCTTTTCTTCATGCTCTGAAAGGTTAGCACTGATAATAACAGGATATATCTTCTTCTCATCTAGATAAGCATATTTCAATGTATCAGGCAATTGTTTCAATTCAAATACAGGGTCACCCTTAGGTGGAGGAGGGCCTCCAAGAGTTTCAACAGGCAAATTGTGTTTAAGGATAGGTGGTTGATCAAAGAACATCTTATCTATTTCATTTCTTTCATTCATATGCATATCATTTTCATGGTCTAGCAAATATTGTTCTAATGGATCAGTAGGAGGTACGGCAATAGAAGCAAGACCAATAATTTCATCTTTACTAGGCAATTCTTTATCATGAGGTTGTCTACGAAACATGGAGAAATTAAACTCATGAGATGTACCACTAAAATCAACACTAATAGTTTCTTTAGCGCAATCAATCTTAGCATTAACAGTATTCAAGAAAGGTCTACCAAATATAATGGGACAAAAATTATCTTGTGGAGAACCGAGGACTAGAAAATCAGTAGGGTATTTTAGTTTTCCACACAAGACTTCAACATCTCTATAGGTGCAATATCATTCATAATTTCTTGATATAAGGTAAATGGAATAGCACTCACACTAGCACCCAAATCAAATAAGCCATGATATAATGATCTCCTATTTTAACAGAGACAACAGGCATGCCCACCACGGGTCTGTTTAGATCTGGTTTAGCAATTCTAGCTGCTTTATCACAGAAGTAAATAACATGCCCATCTATATTATCGACCAAGAGATCTTTAACCATAGCAACATTAGGTTCAACTTTAATTTGTTCAGAGGGTCTAGGTGTTCTAATATTACTTTTGTTAACCATAGTTGAAACTCTAGCATGTTCCTTAATCCTAACAGGAAAAGGTGGTTTCTCAATATAAGCAGTAGGCACAACTGGATCGGCATGGTAAACAATTGTTTCTTCTTTAACACTAACGGGTTCTTCTTTTAATTCAATAGGTGGGTGATATTTAAACCACTTCTCCTTAGGGAGATCAACATCAGTAGCAAAGGATTCACAAAAGGAGGCTACTATCTCAGAGTCAAGTCCATATTTAGTGCTAAACTTGCGAAAAGCATCGGTATTCATGAAAGATTTAACACAATCGAACTCAAGTATTATACCTAACTCATTACCTTTGTCGAGTTCCCAATCTTCAGAGTTGCGTTTAATTCTTTCCAGAAGATCCCATCTGAATTCAATAGTTTTCTTCATAAAAGAGCCAGTCGAAGAAGAATCGAGCATGGTTTGATCATCTTGAGAAAGCCGAGCATAAAAATTCTGTAAGATAATTTCTCTTGAGAGCTCATGATTGGGGCATGTATGCAACATATACTTAAGCCTCCCCCAAGCTTGAGCGATGCTTTCTCCTTCACGAGGCCAAAAATTATATATATAATTCCGATCACGACGAACTAAATGCATAGGATAAACTTTCTGGTGGAATTCCAGCTTCAACCGGTTCCAATCCCATGTGTCAGTATCATCACATAGCCTATACCATGTCAATGCCTTTCCCTCCAAAGATAAAGGGAATACTTTCTTTTTGACTCCATCTCCGGATAAACCTACAAGCTTAAACAATCCACAAATTTTATCCACATAGATCAAATGCATATCAGGATGTACCGTCCCATCTCCTGCATAAGTGTTAGTTAGCAGTTTCTCTATCATACCCGAAGGAATCTCATAATAAATATTTTCAGTAGGTACAGCAGGTTGAGGAGGAACTTTTTGTGCTTCCGTTCGAGGTGAAGATACCCCGAACAAACCCCACAAAGGATTACTTTCCATAGTGACAAGTGACAATAAATTTCAGCACGTAATCTAAATGTTTCCTTACCAAATTCCACTCACCAAAGGCGCTTCACTCCCCGGCAACGGCGCCAGAAAAGAGTCTTGATGACCCACAAGTATAGGGGATCAATCGTAGTCCTTTCGATAAGTAAGAGTGTCGAACCCAACGAGGAGAAGAAGGAAATGACAAGCAGTTTTCAGCAAGGTATTTTCTGCAAGCACTGAAATTATCGCTAACGAGTAGTTTGATAGCAAGATAATATTTAATAAGTGACAAGTAGCAATCGTAACAAAGAGTGCAGCAAGGTGGCCCAATCCTTTTTGTAGCAAAGGACAAGCCGGAACGATCTCTTATAGTAAGCAAAGCGTTCTCGAGGACACATGGGAATTTCATCTAGTCACTTTCATCATGTTGGTTTGATTCGCATTCGCTACTTTAATAATTTGATATGTGGGTGGACCGGTGCTTGGGTGCTGTTCTTACTTGAACAAACCTCCCACTTATGATTAACCCCCTTCGCAAGCATCCGCAACTACGAAAGAAGAATTAAGATAAATCTAACCATAGCATTAAACATGTGGATCCAAATCAGCCCCTTACGGAATAGCGCATAAACTAGGGTTTAAGCTTCTGTCACTCTAGCAACCCATCATCTAATTACTACTCCACAATGCATTCCCTTAGGCCCAAAGATGGTGAAGTGTCATGTAGTCGACGTTCACATGACATCACTAAGAGAATCAACAACATACATATCATCAAAATATCGAACGAATACCAAATTCACATGATTACTTATGACAAGACTTCTCCCATGTCCTCAAGAACAAAAGTAACTACTCACAAACCATATTCATGTTCAATATCAGAGGGGTATTGAATAGCATATTAGATCTGAACATATAATCTTCCACCAAATAAACCAACTAGCATCAACTACAAGATGTAAACAACACTACTAGCAACCCACAGGTACCAATCTGAGGTTTTGAGACAAAGATTGAATACAAGAGATGAACTAGGGTTTGAGATGAGATGGTGCTGGTGAAAATGTTGATGAAGACTGGTCCTCCCACGATGAGAGGACCGTTGGTGATGTCGATGGTGACTATTTCCCCCTCCCGGAGGGAAGTATCCCCGGCAGAATCTCTCCGCCGGAGAGCAAAAGTGCTCCTGCCCAAGTTCCGCCTCGAGACGGCGGCGCACCATCCTAAAAGTATTCTCTATATTTTTTCTAGGGCAAATGGACTTATATACCAAAAAATGGGGGCCAGAGGCTGTCCAGGGGCCCCACGAGCCACAAGGGCGCGCCTGGGGGGGGGGGGGGTGGCGCGCCCTGGTGCCTCGTCGGCACCTGGGTGGCCCCCTCTGGTACTTCTTTGCTCCAGTATTTTTTATTTATTCCAAAATAAATCTTTGTAAAATTTCAGCTCATTTGGAGATGTGCAGAATAGGTATCTCTCACATAGCTTTTTCAGGTCCAGAATTCCAGCTGGCGGCAATCTCCCTCCTTGTGTAAATCTTGCATATTAAGAGAGAAAAGACATTAGAATTGCTCCACAAAGTGTTATATTGATTGAAAACACCATAA
Organism: Elymus sibiricus; assembly: GCA_039707655.1. Lineage (NCBI taxonomy): Eukaryota > Viridiplantae > Streptophyta > Magnoliopsida > Poales > Poaceae > Elymus > Elymus sibiricus. The sequence goes on from CM077664.1 coordinate 347,979,358, forward strand.
ATAACAGTAGCAAAACATGATGCAAAATAAACGTATCACGGATGCTTGCGAGAGGGGGTAATCATAAGTGGGAGGCTTGTTCAAGTAAGAACAACACCCTAGCACTGGTCCACCCACATATCAAATTATCAAAGTAGCGAACGCGAATCAAACAAACATGATGAAAGTGACTAGATGAAATTTCCATGTGTCCTCGAGAATGCTTTGCTTATTATACGAGTTCGTTCCGGCTTGTCCTTTGCTATAAAAAGGATTGGGCCACCTTGCTGCACCCGTTGTTACCGTTGTTACTTGTTACTTGTTACGAATTATCTTGCTATCAAAACTATCTGTTACCGCTACTTTAGTACTTGCAGGGAACACCTTGCTGAAAACCGCTTGTCATTTCCTTCTGCTCCTCGTTGGGTTCGACACTCTTACTTATCGAAAGAACTATGATTGATCCCCTATACTTGTGGGTCATCAGTAACCATCGTGCCCCCTGTCGTGCTCCGTGCTAGCGCTCTCGCCGTAGCCTCACCGTGGTCACCCTTGGTTGGTAGGAACTAGCTCGCCCCCTATGTTCGAACCTTTGGGTCCCCGGAGCCCCGATTCCAACATTTGGCGCGCCAGGTAGGGGCGACTTCAGTTCTCCTTGCCTCCTCACCACCATGGCCGACGCTCGTCATGAGCGCTACGCACGCCGGGCTGCCAGGGTGGCCCAGACGGAGCCCGTTGCCCGTGACGACGGTCGACGCCGCGCCGCCGGCGCCACCATCAACCCCGCTGCGAGGGAGCAGCAGGCTTCTTCCCTCTACCCGTCCGTGCAGGAGGACGGCCACACTGTCACGGCCTCTTCGCTCGCCAGGCGCGACGTGCCGGCCCCACAGGCCGCGCTGGTCATGGCGCGCGAGCTCCTGCGCTACCGCCCCACCGACGCCGGCTACGACGCCTGGCTCGGCCGCATCAATGCCATGGGAGAAGCTCCGGCGTCTTCCCACTCGCTTCCCCCTCTGCCTTCCCGCGCCGGAGACGTAGCGCACGGCGCTCCTCCGCCGCCTCCTCCGTCCAACGAGGTTGCCAAACGCCGGCGCGACGCGCAGCCGCGTGAGCCGTCCCGCGGCGCATCCTCGCCGGTCCGCAACGAGGCCAGCTGCCAGATCGTCCGGTGCACGCTTCTCGACGCGCGCGTGCTCCTCGAGCAACAGCGCCAGCGCCAAGACAGGACCATCCAGGAAGTCGCGGCGGCCGGTCGCCAGAACCGCACTGCCCTCGCCGGCGGCGTTCCCTCCAGCTGCGTAGGCTGCCACGCCTTCACCCGTGAACTGCGCCACGTGGTGTGGCCCACCAAGTTCAAGCCGGACCTACCTCCGCGCTACGACGGCACCCGCAACCCCGCAGAGTTCCTGCAGCTCTATGCCCTGAGCATCGAGGCAGCGAACGGCGATGACAAGGTCATGGCAAACTGGTTCCCCATGGCCCTCTAGGACAGCCCGCGCTCGTGGCTCATGAACTGCCCCGAGGCATCCATCTCTTCATGGGGCGAGCTCTGCCGGCAATTCATCGCCAACTTCAAGGGCATGCACGAGCGCTCCCTCGCGCTCAACGACCTGCGCGCTGTGCGCCAGCGCCCTGACGAGACCCTGCGCAAGTACATCCAACGCTTCAGCCAAGTGCGAAACAAGATCCCGCGTGCCTCCGAGGCCGCCATCGTCTCCGCGTTCTCCAATGGCGTCACGGACGTCCGGATGCGCAAGAAGCAAGCCATCAACGATGAGCTCGATTCCGTGCTCGAGCTGTTCGACCTCGCCGACAAGTGCGCCAAGGCCGAGGAAGGTCGCCTCTTCGTCCACAACAACCCTGACGCGGCGCCAGATGCCGCCAGGGCCAAGAGCAAGGACGCCAAGCGCAAGGGCCCTGCCGTGCTCGCGGCGAAGCCCGAGCAGAAGCGCGGCCGTGAGCGCGACGAGCCCAAGAAAGACAACCGCCCTCTCTGCGCCTACCACAACTCGCACTCCCACAGCACCGAGGACTGCCACGAGCTCAAGCTGCTTCGCGACGAGCGCCTGGGCCGCCGAAGTGACCGCAACGACCGTGGCACCGGCCGCGGAGGTGGCCGCAACGGCAACCGCTGGGGAGACCACAACAGCAATGGCAACTTCCGGCAGGGCTAGCGTGACCAGCCTCGCGAGGCCGCCTGGCGCGACCAGCCACGTGAGGCCAACCCTCAGGCCAATGCCGCTCTCCCACCGCTACCGCCGCCACCCCGAAGGAACGACGGCAACCAGCCTGACGAGGGCACCGGGGGCTACCAGGAGCCTCACGGCGTAGCTTGCATCCTTGGCGGGGCCTAGGCTCCCGCGTCCAACCGCCACTTCAAGTTGTTCTCTCGCGAGGTGAACGCTGCCCTCCCGAGGCCTGAGGCTTCTCGTCCCCTCAAGTGATTGCAGTACGCAATCACCTTCGACTCCAACGATCACCCCAAGTCCTCAAGCGCTGTGGGCACAGTCCCCATGTTGTGCACCCCCACCATCAGCAACGTCGCTGTCACCAAGACGCTCATCGACGGAGGTGCCGGCCTCAACGTGATCTCCATCGAGACCTTCGAGCAGCTCCAAGTGCCCTACGACCAGCTGATGCCGACCAGGCCCTTCTCTGGAGTGACTGATGGCTCCACCATCCCTATGGGGCAAGTGCGCCTCCCCGTCACCTTTGGCACCCGCAAGAACTACCACACCGAGCTCATCGACTTCGACGTGGCGCACATCGGCTTGCCGTACAACGCCATCCCGGGCTACCCGGCACTCACCAAGTTCATGGCGGCGACCCACCACACCTACAACGTCCTCAAGACGCCCGGCTACAGCGGCATCATCATCGTCTGCTATGACAAGAAGGACGTGGTCCGCTCCCTCGAGAGCGCCTACAAGGCTGCCGCCATCGCCTACCCTCCTGACGAAGACATCGCCGAGCCTCATGAGGCCGCACCCGCGAAGAAGAAGCAGCTGTTCTCTCAGGACCGTGCCGAGACGAAGAAAGTGTTGGTGGATGGCAGCGGCTCAGGCCCTGCCTTCACCATCGGCACTGGCCTCTCTCCTGCATAGGAAGACGCGCTCGTCACCTTCCTTCGGGCAAATTCGGATGCGTTTGCCTGGACGACATCTGATTTGTCTGGAGTGCCGAGGGAGGTGATCAAGCACCACTTAGCGTTGTGCCCCAACGCACGCCACATGAAACAGAAGGCACGGTGCCAGGCGCCAGAGAAGCAAGATTTCATCGTCAAGGAAGTTTAGAAGCTCCAAGAAGCTGGAGTCATCCGTGAGGTGCGCCATCCTGAATGGCTGGCCAACCCAGTCGTGGTGCCCAAGAAGTGCGGCAAAGAGCGAATGTGCGTCGACTTCACGAGCCTTAACAAGTTCTGCCCTCAGGACCCGTTCCTGCTGCCCCGCATCGACCAGATCGTGGACTCCACCGCCGGGTGCGAGTTACTATGCTTCCTAGATGCCTTCTCATGCTATCACCAGATCAAGATGGCGACTGGAGATGTGGAGAAAACGGCCTTCATCACCCCCTGCGGTATATTCTGCTACATCTGCATGCCCTTCGGCCTCAGGAGCGCCGGGGCCACCTTCCAGAGGCTGATGCGCATCGCCTTGGGACCCCAGATGGGAAGAAACGCCGAGGCCTACATCGATGACATCGTTGTCAAGACTCGCGAGGCCTGGTCCCTCCTCGCGGACCTCAAAGAGACGTTTGACAATCTACGCAAGGTCAACCTCAAGCTCAACCCAGACAAGTGCGTCTTCGGGGTTCTCTTCGGCAAGATGCCTGGCTTCCTGGTCTCCCACCACGGCAGCGAGGCCAGTCCTGAGAAGATCAAGGCCATCGAGAAGATGCGTCCTCCCCAGAGCCTCAAGGAGATGCAGCGCCTGGCGGGATGCATGGCCTCGCTTGGGTGATTCATCTCCAAGTTCGGCGAGTGCCGTGGAATTCTCGCGGGGAGTGCCCCATCACGGCAGATGGCATGGGATGGCTTGAAGAGGTGATAGCAAGGCTACGGTCGAGATCCGGGACGGGATTGGACAACAGCACATGGTGGTTTACCCAGGTTCGGGGCCCTCACGTGGAGGTAAAACCCCTACTCCTGCATGTCTGTATATGCGGCGTATATAGTAGTACAGAGTTACTCCTAGAGCTGTATTAGAGGAGGAAGCATGAGGCAGGGAGCACTCCGCCCGTTGCCTCATGTATGTGTGAGAGTGAGAGAGCATGAGAGTGTCTCTTTGTGAGTGGCCGTGGTGCCTTGTGAGGCCGTGAGTGGGCGTGGTGCCTTCTTGGCCAAGTCCATCCCTTTGTGGCCAAGTCCGTGGCCCCTCGGCCAAGTGAGCTCCTTGGTGCATCTTATAAAGGGATGCCCAGGGGACAAGGGGTGGCCCACTTGACCTACTACACTATTGGGCGGACATACGAGGTGACACATTACGCCTGCTACAGTGCGCCACTATTAGTCAACAGTGTTGGACTATTGGGGTGCAGCGAAGGGGCGTGGCTACAGTGTCTTCTTGTCGTGCCCGATGGGACGCTGCGATTGACTCCGCGCAGCAGGCCAGCTGGAGCAGTCGGACGGGGAGCCAGCTGGAGCAGCCGGGTGGCGAGCTGGCCGGACCGAGGAGCGTTGACCACCCCTATGTTTCAAAATGATGACTTGTCTCCTTGAGCCTACCCGGGGGTAATCCCTCCGATAGCGAGCGAGCCCTGCCATTCTTCAAGCTCATGAAGAGGTCTGGCCCCTTCAAGTGGACTCCCGAGGCTGACGCTGCCTTCGAAGACCTTAAGAGGTACCTCATGAGCCCGCCCATCATGGTCGCGCCGCGCTCTCGTGAGCCTTTGCTCCTATACTTGGCGGCCACTCCCCAGACGACCAATGTGGCCCTGGTGGCAGTTCAAGAAGAGTGCGTCTGCGCACAGAAGAAGCTTGCTGCATCGGTGCCTCCCGAGGTCACGCCGTCGCCTGCTGAGGTCCCGCCTCATGAGGCCCTTGACACGTCGCCTCCCGAGGCCGCGCCTCCAACTGCTGGGGGCCCTCCTCAGGGGGTCTCTAGTGGGCCGCCTCATGAGTCGCCTCCCGAGCTTCCTCAGCCTCATGAGCCCCTCGGCCCCCCTGAAGACCAAGCTGCCATGGCAACTACACGCCTCATCGAGCACCCTATGTACTTCGTCAGCACAGTACTGCGAGATGCGCGCGAGCGCTATCCCATGCAGTAGAAGCTCCTCCTCACCCTCCTCGTCGCCTCCAGGAAGCTGCACCACTACTTGCAAGGCCATCCCATCAAGGTGATCTCGTCTTACCCCCTGGAGCAAGTCCTGCACAGCCCCAATGCCGCTGGCCGCGTCGCCGAGTGGAACATCGAACTGCAAGCCTTCGAGCTGGAATTCCACACCACAAGAGTGATCAAGGGTGCAGCCCTGGCTGACTTCGTAGTGGAATGGACAGATCCGCCCCAGGAGGAGCCTCGCGAGGCCGAATCGCTCTTACCTGGGGATGAGGCGCCTGGCAGATGGTCCATGCACTTCGATGGCGCCTTCTCCCAACAGGGCGTGGGGGCTAGCGTCATGCTCACCCCGCCAACAGGAGACAAGCTCTACTACGCCGTCTAGCTCTGCTTCAAGCGCGACGACAGGGTCTCCAACAACATCGCAGAGTACGAAGGCCTCATCGCCGTATTCAAGACTGCCTCTGCTCTGGGCATCAAGCGCCTCACCATCAAGGGCGATTCGCAGCTCCTCGTCAACTTCTCCAACAAAAGTTACAAGCCCAAGGACGAGCACATGGCCGCCTATCTGGAAGAGGTACGTAAGCTCGAGAATCGTTTCCTTGGCCTAGAGCTCCAGCATGTTCCCCGCGACGGCAACAAAGAAGCCGACGACATCACCAAGCGAGCATCTCGCCGCGAGCCTCAGATCCCCGGGATCTTCGAGGAAAGGCTCCTCAAGCCATCAGCTACTCTGCCTACCTTGAACGCCACGCTGCTTCATGAGGAGCTCCCACCCACACCACCCATTGGCGCACCAGACTGCGGCCCAGCCTCAGGAGCTCGCCTGCTGCTGGCGCTGGAGCCTCAAGCGGACAGCTGGGCCGCTGAGTTCAAGGCCTACTGACCTCATGCGCGCACACGTGCTGAGCTAGCTAGCTAGCTAAGCTAGCAAACGCGCGAGAGCCGGGTGCAGATCGAGCCCTCAGGGCGGCCGACTCCAGAGGAGCGCGCAGCCGGACGACGCCGGGATGGAGCCGGGAGCCACGGCGCACGGCAGCCCGCGCGGGAGCCGGCGCCGGCCGGGGCGAACTCGAGGAGGCGTAGCCGGACGACGCGTGTCGGAGTAGAGCCGGCCGGGGTGGAGCCGGAGCCGGCCGGGGCGAGCTCGGGATGGCTGGCCGGCGCGTGCGGCTGCCGGACGGCCGCGTTCGCGTCGTCGCCACCAGTTGCCAGCCGGCTCGAATCCTGCGAACGACGGACGCGACGGAGCAGCCGACCAGTCTAGCCGCCGGGGCAGCCGGCCAGGCGCTAGGCGGGCAGCCGGCCAGAGGATGCATGTACGTATGCAGGTGGCCATTTACGCGCGCAGCCGGCCAGAGGATGCATGCTTGCACGCACTTGGCCATGCGTACGGCCAGGATGCATGCTTGTACTACTCGCGCGCACGTATGTATATCATTTTTCCTTTCATGTAGACACCCGACTCAACTCAGGTGCGCGGGCGGAAGCGGACGAGGCGGAACTGGAGCCGGCCGGGGCGGAGCGGAGCGAGGCCGGGGCGAGCTCGAGGCCGATGCGGGCGGTCGGAGCAGGGAGGGCCGGAGAGCGGCGCAGGCGGAGCCGCGCGCGAGGGGGCGGAGCGGCGCGGAGGAGGCCGGACGCGGCCGGGTCGGAGCAACGCGCGAGGGCCGCGGGCGCGACGAGGAGGACGGCTGGGGGGCGCAGCCGGCCGGGGCGGATGGGCGCGGCGCGGGGCGACCAGGAGGCCGGAGCGGATGCTGAGCGGCGCGGCCGGACTTGGGCGGGAGGCGCGGTGCACGGGAGCAACGCGTGGAGCCGGGCGCGGCCGTGCCCGGGGCGGACGAGGCCGGAGGTGACCCCGTGCGGGCGCGCGGGACGGCGCGGACGAGGCCGGGCGCGGACGCGGTCCGGAGCAGCGAGCAGGCGCGGCGAGACGGGGCGGCGGCCGCAGCCGCTGCCGGGACGAGGTCCGGTGCCGGCGCGAGCGCGGCGGCGAGGAGCAGCGCGAGCGCAGGGAGCGCGACGGCGGCCGCGCGCGGTGGAGCGCTGCTGGCAGTGTATGGCCATTATCCGGTCAATATACGGGCAGTGTATGGCCATTATCTGGCCGCTACCTCGGAGGAGCGCACGGAGGAGCGACCGCGCGCGCGGCCGGAACGGTCGGAGCGAGATGCAGCGTGGAGGGGAGCGGACGCGCGGCCGTTGGCGGAGCGGCGCGCGGATGGACGTGGCCGGTCGAAGCGAGGCGGCGGACGGAGGCGAAGCGGAGCAGGGGCCGAAGCGGCGCACGCGCGCAGACCGGAGGCAGACGATGATGATGCGCCGCCCCGCATGGTCGCGTCGGGGGCGTGCTGGTGTCGAGCCCCCGAGCGCTGCCGGAGAGACAACGGCGACGTCGCGGTGGAGATGACGACGAGGGTCCCACCCGGACCATGATTCCAGCAGCAGCTATCCCCACGGTCGGCGTCAACTGTCGTGGTATTATCGCGGGGTGCCCCATCACGGCAGATGCCATGGGATGGCTTGAAGAGGTGAGAGCAAGGTTGCGGTGGTGATCTGGGACGGGATTGGGCAACAGCACACGGTGGTTTACCCAGGTTCGGGGCCCTCACGTGGAGGTAAAAACCCTACTCCTGCATGTCTGTATATGCGGCGTATATAGTAGTACAGAGTTACTCCTAGAGCTGTATTAGAGGAGGAAGCATGAGGCAGGGAGCACTCCGCCCGTTGCCTCATGTATGTGTGAGAGTGAGAGAGCATGAGAGTGTCTCCTTGTGAGTGGCCATGGTGCCTTGTGAGGCCGTGAGTGGGCGTGGTGCCTTCTTGGCCAAGTCCATCCCTTTGTGGCCAAGTCCGTGGCCCCTCGGCCAAGTGAGCTCCCTGGTGCATCTTATAAAGTGATGCCCAGGGGCCAAGGGGTGGCCCACTTGACCTACTACACTATTGGGCGGACATACGAGGTGACGCATTACGCCTGCTACAGTGCGCCACTATTAGTTAACAGTGTTGGACTATTGGGGTGCAGCGAAGGGGCGTGGCTACAGTGTCTTCTTGTCATGTTCGATGGGACGCTGCGGTTAACTCCGCGCAGCAGACTGGCTGGAGCAGTCGGATGGGGAGCTGGTTGGAGCAGCCGGGTGGCGAGCCGGCCGAAGCAGCCGGGTGCCGAGCTGGACGGACCGAGGGGCATTGACCACCCCTATGTTTCGAAATGATGACTTGTCTCCTTGAGCCTACCCGGGGGTCATCCCCCCGACAGTAGCCTCCGAGCCTCCGGGCGACTCAAAGAGTCGGGTGGAGGGTGTTCGCTGGTGTTGTTGCAGAGCTTGTCAATGACTGCCGACTGCGGGCTTGCAGCCGGCGCGGCTTTTTTGCAGTGGGGGCACGCCAGCACACCCACTGGGTGTAGCCTCCGAGCCTCCGGGCAACTCGAAGAGTCGGGCGGAGGGTCCTTGCAGTTTTACTGCAGCAGAAGGGCGCGGAGCGGAGTCCGTCGGCAGGCGGGCGCGAGGCGCTACCGGGCGAGAGTCTGCCGGCAGGCGGGCGCGAGGCGCCGCTGGGCGCGGAGCGGAGTCTACACCCAGTGGGTGTAGCCTCCGAGCCTCCGGGCGACTCGAAGAGTCGGTGGGAGGGTCTTCGCTGTCGTGGAGCAGACAGTGGCGTCGAGGATTTCGGCGACATCCGGGTGGCGGGCCTGCGGCCGGCGAGGCGTTTTCCCAGTGGGTGTAGCCTCCGAGCCTCTGGGCGAGGAGGGGGGATCCCCACAGAAATGATCATGCAAAGACAGTCAGGCAGCGCAGATATATGAAATGTTTGGTTTTGGCAACGCAAGTTTTTATGCAGAGGGTGCCGACTCAGTTTCGTCCGAGTCCCCTTCAGTCTTTTTCATGTCCCCTCCGCGCTTTGGCTTTTGCTCTTGCCAGCCGGGCAGCTGGGAGCCGGTCTGTGGCTGAGGCGAAGAGTGGGCCGCAGGGTGGAGCGTACAGTATTCAGACTCTGGGAGCAGATTCGACCGAGCAGATACTCACAAAGGAAACTACCGGGTCGCCCAAGCCGTTCTCTTCCCGGATGTTTTTCACGTCAGGTGACCTCCAACTTTTGCTCTCGCTAGCCGGACAGCCGGGGTGCGGTCTGTAGCTGAGACGAAGAGTGGGCCTTCGGTGCCATACACGATACTAAGCCGTCTGCGGGGAAGAATGAATCGGACCAAACGGCCAGCCTCCGGGCCGAAACTAGCCAGTGTCGGGGCGAATAGTAAAGGAGCTGGAAGGAATGCAGAGGTGGCCCCCGAGGGTCGCTCGGGGTTATCTGTTTTCCGTGCACGGTGCAAAGATATGCGGATGGGGAGCTCACATTGCTTTTTGACGCTGACGGGTCGGAGATGACCTCCGGCAGGCGGCCCGAGCCTCCGGGCGGTCGAAGGGCGCCTCAGCCGGTCGGGCCCGACTGGCAGGGCGTCGAAGCAGACGGGCGGCCGGGCCGGCTCCTCCGCCGGCTTGGCACAGCCGGCCGGGTGTTGAAGCGGGCTGGCAGGGCGGCCGAGCGGCGACGCGGGCAGGCAGGCGCAGCAGGCGACCTTTTTTCTTTTCTCTTCTAACCGGCAGCAACCTCTGTTTTTTTGTGGAGCCGGCCAAGCAAGCTACTTTGACTGAATCAATCCTTTTCTCTGTGTCATTACGTATGCGCGTGCACGCAGCCGGCCAGGAGGCGCGTGCATGCAGCCGGCCAGCGGGAGACGTCACGCCGCTGCGAGCTGGGGGACACTGCCGGCTGCAGCTAGGCTGGACCTGTTGATGATGGATGGATGTGTGCGCAGGCAAGCGCGCCATGCGCGGCGCGAGGCGAGGCACCAACGTGGGAGCCGAGCACGGCGAGTGGTGTCAGGAGCCTCTCCTGACTGGGTTGTGGGCTTGCCCCTGGACCGGCACATGGGCCTGGCCCATTGGGAAGCAACTGAAGCTGCAGACTACAAGTACTAGCAAGCAAGTATCATTCGGGTCATCCAGTGGATCACGGCTCAGACCCGGCGGGGGCTCTCTTCCCCTTCCTCCTTCTTCCCCAATTCGTGATCCAGAGATTTTATCTTGAATTACTTCTCGAATTCGTGAGCTACTGCTAATAGATCGAGAGAGATATCATTAGGTTGCTAACATCTGGTATTCAGAGCCAGGCACCACCCTTCCTCCCCAAAAATTTCCATCACCAGGCAATCGTTCAAGGAGCCATGGATCCATCAATCAAGGATTATTTTGAGAATCGCATCTCCCGCATAGAGGAATTCCGAGTCGAGCTTCGTAACAACACGGACGCCATCAGCTCCAACAACGCCAAGCTTGACGACATGGATGTCACCACTCTGCAGCAGAAGCGCGCCCCCTCTTCGGCGCCGCTCGGTGAGGAAGGACTCGATCCAGCTGCTTCCTTCGCCACCACAACCCCACTGGACGCCCCGGTCGTGTCTCACAACCATCTCGCGGCTGTGGCGCTCGCCTCATCGTCGACCACCGACGCAATCCTCTCTGGTCGCGACCACAAGTTTGTAGGCACCGCCACCCATGCGACGACCAACACCACGCCTACTGTCCTCCCCGACACCCATTCATCCGCCACACGGATGCACAAGGCCATGGAGGTCATATGTGATGGGTCTCCTGCCTATGTCGCAATGGCGCCCGTCACCTCTTCGACGGATGGTCTGAACCAAGTCGTCACCAACGTCATCGTCAGCGAGGTGCTCCACATCGTCCACGCCAGTGACTTTGCTGCACCGACGCTGGTCATGTGTTTGACAAACCGCTCCATGAACCTGCTGAGGTATGTGCCCCACCCAGTTGCGACACCCCCGTGGCTGGTGCTACGACTGAAGCAGTGGCCATCGTTTGGGAGAGATCAGGCAGATGGAAACACAACACGGCCCATGCCATGGCCGTCATTAGCTTGCTCTCATATACGGCATCGGGAGCACACTGGGAGGCTGTCACAGGTTACATATGAAGTGAATTATCTATCGGGTGATATGAATGCTCTGACAACATCTTCAAGTCAGCAGATAATGCAACTAACGGGGAATGTGGACTGGAGTGCAGCAGAATGGATGATGTCTGTTTCAGCTGAACTACACGACTATGAAATACCTGGCGCCGGTCGTGAGCTTCAACCAAAGCCACGGCCACTGTTCAAGAGAACATCAGAGGAAACTATTGGTACACGCCTCAAGTCATTTGCTGCTGCTATTCATGTGTCCGGTACAGTCTTTTCTGGCCATGAGTCGATGACGAAGCCTATGCTATCCCTGAGGCATGTCGTTCGTATTGTGGCCGAGAGCAAAGGCTTGCTTCTGCCACCGTTGCGGAACAAAATCAAGCAGCAACCGTGGCCTCCCCCTATTCAAGTGCACATTGCAGATGAAGACATTGATCTGTTCAGTTTCATCGCTTGCGGATCTTTCACTAATAACTCTGGATGTGTTTGGTGGCCACCTGACCTGCATGAATGGATGTTTCACACTCAGTTGGGGACTTTGTTTGACAGTAATGGGAATTTTCAGCCTTGGCCTTCTTGGAACGATGATGTAGTGCATGATTGGGAGTTTACAAGCTTTGCAAGCACAAGGGTTCATGTATGGTTGGATTCGAGAATCAATGTAACAAATTGTGGGGAAACTGAAGCAGTTCCAGGAGAGCAACTGAACCACAGTCTCTTATGGCGCAACACGGACGATCACCAATATGGGATCAACTTCTTTTATTTGGTGCAAGTTCATTGTAAGGTGATAACAGATTCTGAAAGGAGTTCAATAAGTCAGTGGTCAAAGTTTGTAGATTGGGGCATTTTGGAGTTCAATCATGCTATCCTGCATACCCCCCGTACTCACATTATTTATTCAATATTCCAATGGGAGTTTGGTACATGTACACGCATGGGTATGGCTACCAAATGCAGTGGAAGTTACAGTGTGCAGCAAGCAGTCACAACTCTGAAACTGCAGCCCACAAAACTTTCCTATTTTTCCTTGCCACCTACTAAGCCTCCTGACAATCATGACAAGTGTGTTCTTAGTTTTGTAGAGCTGCAACACAGGATTCTAGTCAGTATGTACTTTATGGACAAGATGGACAGTACTGAAGCTTGGGAAAAATGCAGTTGTCAGCATCTTAAATCAACCAAGGCTTGTAATATAGTGCTGGACAAGGGATGCGTCCAGTATCACATGGCTTATGAAGAATTTGATTCCAAACTGCTGCAACCATCAGATATTCAGCGTGTACAGCCAACCTATTACCTTGAGCATCCACCTAATCCAACCAGTACTTGGGAATGCATGAATGGCCTAAGCTTTCATTGGGGCCAAATCTTCCTGGTCATTTTAGATTTTTCATTGTGATTCAACTACAGGGAGTTGCAGCCTTATTCGTGCTATGTTCTACAGCCACAGGAAGTCATATTGTCTATGCAGTCATCATATGAATTTTATGCTCAAGTTCCGCAAGCTACTGGCACCCTTATGTTCTCTGTTTCAACCGAGCTACATATTTATGATGGAACCAAGCTCCGACCAAGACCATGGCCACTTTTTGATATCAAACAAGAGACCATCCAGCGTAAACTCCAATGTACATCAGTTTCAGAAGGGGCTAACAGTAATGATGAATGTCGTCCAAAATGTGATAGCCACATTGAATTCGTCAAGAGCTTTAAAGGAAAAACCCAGATACCTGAGAAGAAGGGATACACACAGCTCATTTCACATTCCATTACATGGCCTTGTCCGGAGTCCTACGCTTTAAGTAAGCGGAGCAAATCCCAGTGTATCAACCATGGGGTGTATTGCACGCCTGATCTGGAACAAGGATTTAGTTTGATGACTGATTTTCCAACTTGGCGCCCAATGAAACAACATAAGTACACCAAGGAATGTGCTGATGGAGTTATCAAATCACTTGGCCTTAATCACAAAGCGAAAGATACATGTATTGGTGATCCAGATGCTGATGAAGAAAATCATGTTCCGAAAGGTGCACAGGATCCACAGATTGGCGGCCCTCACGACAAATGTTCTGTTGCCAACAAGAAGTGGTCAATCACCAGTTTTGCCGTGGGCGACCACATCTTCCTCAAGCTCCAGCCTCATTTACAAACATCAGTCGCCATGCTCGCAACTGACGACATTTCACTTCATCGACTACCTAGACTCCAATCGACTCGAGTGTCCTTGACGTGCTACAACCAAGGGCATTTTCAAGAAGGGAGGGGTGTCATCACCGTCGCCGCCGTCTTCGCACAAGGCTCCATCGACCATGAGTACTACCTCGTCTTCGACCGCGACTGTGTTGACAAGGGCTACTTCCTCGACGCCTTCTTTGGGGGGGCTTCCATCAGCCACAACTACTGCTCCTATGTCGTTGAAGTTCACCCCGGCTTCAGCGACCATCATGACTATGATCAAGTCAAGCAACATCGACTGCAATGGGATCCGGGCGGTTCTGGGTGGCGTCGGCTTGGGGTCAAGCCGAATGTCAAGAAGGGAGGGATGTCAGGAGCCTCTCCTGACTGGGTTGTGGGCTTGCCCCTGGACCGGCACATGGGCCTGGCCCATTGGGAAGCAACTGAACCTGCAGACTACAAGTACTAGCAAGCAAGTATCATTCGGGTCATCCAGTGGATCACGGCTCAGACCCGGCGGCGGCTCTCTTCCCCTTCCTCCTTCCCCAATTCGTGATCCAGAGATTGTATCTTGAATTACTTCTCGAATTCGTGAGCTACTGCTAATAGATCAAGAGAGATATCATTAGGTTGCTAACAAGTGGAGATGGCGGTGACGTTGCGCTGTTGACGGACGGCGCTGTCAGACGGAGTTGCCGGCCGGACGACTGCGAGGCTCACATGGCCGGCTGACCTCATGCGCGCACACGTGCTGAGCTAGCTAGCTAGCTAAGCTAGCAAACGCGCGAGAGCCGGGTGCAGATCGAGCCCTCAGGGCGGCCGACTCCAGAGGAGCGCGCAGCCGGACGACGCCGGGATGGAGCCGGGAGCCACGGCGCACGGCAGCCCGCGCGGGAGCCGGCGCCGGCCGGGGCGAACTCGAGGAGGCGTAGCCGGACGACGCGTGTCGGAGTAGAGCCGGCCGGGGTGGAGCCGGAGCCGGCCGGGGCGAGCTCGGGATGGCTGGCCGGCGCGTGCGGCTGCCGGACGGCCGCGTTCGCGTCGTCGCCACCAGTTGCCAGCCGGCTCGAATCCTGCGAACGACGGACGCGACGGAGCAGCCGACCAGTCTAGCCGCCGGGGCAGCCGGCCAGGCGCTAGGCGGGCAGCCGGCCAGAGGATGCATGTACGTATGCAGGTGGCCATTTACGCGCGCAGCCGGCCAGAGGATGCATGCTTGCACGCACTTGGCCATGCGTACGGCCAGGATGCATGCTTGTACTACTCGCGCGCACGTATGTATATCATTTTTCCTTTCATGTAGACACCCGACTCAACTCAGGTGCGCGGGCGGAAGCGGACGAGGCGGAACTGGAGCCGGCCGGGGCGGAGCGGAGCGAGGCCGGGGCGAGCTCGAGGCCGATGCGGGCGGTCGGAGCAGGGAGGGCCGGAGAGCGGCGCAGGCGGAGCCGCGCGCGAGGGGGCGGAGCGGCGCGGAGGAGGCCGGACGCGGCCGGGTCGGAGCAACGCGCGAGGGCCGCGGGCGCGACGAGGAGGACGGCTGGGGGGCGCAGCCGGCCGGGGCGGATGGGCGCGGCGCGGGGCGACCAGGAGGCCGGAGCGGATGCTGAGCGGCGCGGCCGGACTTGGGCGGGAGGCGCGGTGCACGGGAGCAGCGCGTGGAGCCGGGCGCGGCCGTGCCCGGGGCGGACGAGGCCGGAGGTGACCCCGTGCGGGCGCGCGGGACGGCGCGGACGAGGCCGGGCGCGGACGCGGTCCGGAGCAGCGAGCAGGCGCGGCGAGACGGGGCGGCGGCCGCAGCCGCTGCCGGGACGAGGTCCGGTGCCGGCGCGAGCGCGGCGGCGAGGAGCAGCGCGAGCGCAGGGAGCGCGACGGCGGCCGCGCGCGGTGGAGCGCTGCTGGCAGTGTATGGCCATTATCCGGTCAATATACGGGCAGTGTATGGCCATTATCTGGCCGCTACCTCGGAGGAGCGCACGGAGGAGCGACCGCGCGCGCGGCCGGAACGGTCGGAGCGAGATGCAGCGTGGAGGGGAGCGGACGCGCGGCCGTTGGCGGAGCGGCGCGCGGATGGACGTGGCCGGTCGAAGCGAGGCGGCGGACGGAGGCGAAGCGGAGCAGGGGCCGAAGCGGCGCACGCGCGCAGACCGGAGGCAGACGATGATGATGCGCCGCCCCGCATGGTCGCGTCGGGGGCGTGCTGGTGTCGAGCCCCCGAGCGCTACCGGAGAGACAACGGCGACGTCGCGGTGGAGATGACGACGAGGGTCCCACCCGGACCATGATTCCAGCAGCAGCTATCCCCACGGTCGGCGTCAACTGTCGTGGTATTATCGCGGGGTGCCCCATCACGGCAGATGCCATGGGATGGCTTGAAGAGGTGAGAGCAAGGTTGCGGTGGTGATCTGGGACGGGATTGGGCAACAGCACACGGTGGTTTACCCAGGTTCGGGGCCCTCACGTGGAGGTAAAAACCCTACTCCTGCATGTCTGTATATGCGGCGTATATAGTAGTACAAAGTTACTCCTAGAGCTGTATTAGAGGAGGAAGCATGAGGCAGGGAGCACTCCGCCCGTTGCCTCATGTATGTGTGAGAGTGAGAGAGCATGAGAGTGTCTCCTTGTGAGTGGCCGTGGTGCCTTGTGAGGCCGTGAGTGGGCGTGGTGCCTTCTTGGCCAAGTCCATCCCTTTGTGGCCAAGTCCGTGGCCCCTCGGCCAAGTGAGCTCCTTGGTGCATCTTATAAAGGGATGCCCAGGGGACAAGGGGTGGCCCACTTGACCTACTACACTATTGGGCGGACATACGAGGTGACACATTACGCCTGCTACAGTGCGCCACTATTAGTCAACAGTGTTGGACTATTGGGGTGCAGCGAAGGGGCGTGGCTACAGTGTCTTCTTGTCGTGCCCGATGGGACGCTGCGATTGACTCCGCGCAGCAGGCCAGCTGGAGCAGTCGGACGGGGAGCCAGCTGGAGCAGCCGGGTGGCGAGCTGGCCGGACCGAGGAGCGTTGACCACCCTATGTTTCAAAATGATGACTTGTCTCCTTGAGCCTACCCGGGGGTAATCCCTCCGATAGCGAGCGAGCCCTGCCATTCTTCAAGCTCATGAAGAGGTCTGGCCCCTTCAAGTGGACTCCCGAGGCTGACGCTGCCTTCGAAGACCTTAAGAGGTACCTCATGAGCCCGCCCATCATGGTCGCGCCGCGCTCTCGTGAGCCTTTGCTCCTATACTTGGCGGCCACTCCCCAGACGACCAATGTGGCCCTGGTGGCAGTTCAAGAAGAGTGCGTCTGCGCACAGAAGAAGCTTGCTGCGTCGGTGCCTCCCGAGGTCACGCCGTCGCCTGCTGAGGTCCCGCCTCATGAGGCCCTTGACACGTCGCCTCCCGAGGCCGCGCCTCCAACTGCTGGGGGCCCTCCTCAGGGGGTCTCTAGTGGGCCGCCTCATGAGTCGCCTCCCGAGCTTCCTCAGCCTCATGAGCCCCTCGGCCCCCCTGAAGACCAAGCTGCCATGGCAACTACACGCCTCATCGAGCACCCTATGTACTTCGTCAGCACAGTACTGCGAGATGCGCGCGAGCGCTATCCCATGCAGTAGAAGCTCCTCCTCACCCTCCTCGTCGCCTCCAGGAAGCTGCACCACTACTTGCAAGGCCATCCCATCAAGGTGATCTCGTCTTACCCCCTGGAGCAAGTCCTGCACAGCCCCAATGCCGCTGGCCGCGTCGCCGAGTGGAACATCGAACTGCAAGCCTTCGAGCTGGAATTCCACACCACAAGAGTGATCAAGGGTGCAGCCCTGGCTGACTTCGTAGTGGAATGGACAGATCCGCCCCAAGAGGAGCCTCGCGAGGCCGAATCGCTCTTACCTGGGGATGAGGCGCCTGGCAGATGGTCCATGCACTTCGATGGCGCCTTCTCCCAACAGGGCGTGGGGGCTAGCGTCATGCTCACCCCGCCAACAGGAGACAAGCTCTACTACGCCGTCTAGCTCTGCTTCAAGCGCGACGACAGGGTCTCCAACAACATCGCAGAGTACGAAGGCCTCATCGCCGTATTCAAGACTGCCTCTGCTCTGGGCATCAAGCGCCTCACCATCAAGGGCGATTCGCAGCTCCTCGTCAACTTCTCCAACAAAAGTTACAAGCCCAAGGACGAGCACATGGCCGCCTATCTGGAAGAGGTACGTAAGCTCGAGAATTGTTTCCTTGGCCTAGAGCTCCAGCATGTTCCCCGCGACGGCAACAAAGAAGCCGACGACATCACCAAGCGAGCATCTCGCCGCGAGCCTCAGATCCCCGGGATCTTCGAGGAAAGGCTCCTCAAGCCATCAGCTACTCTGCCTACCTTGAACGCCACGCTGCTTCATGAGGAGCTCCCACCCACACCACCCATGGGCGCACCAGACTGCGGCCCAGCCTCAGGAGCTCGCCTGCTGCTGGCGCTGGAGCCTCAAGCGGACAGCTGGGCCGCTGAGTTCAAGGCCTACTTGCTTCACGGCACCCTCCCGGAGAAGGATTCAGAGGCAGAGCGCGTGGCTCGCTAGGCCACCGCTTACTGCTTGAAGGACGGTGAGTTGTACCGCAGGCGCCCCAATGGCATCTCTCTGCGGTGCATCTCTGAAGAACAAGGTCATGAGCTGCTCGCCGACATCCATGGAGGAGATTGTGGTCACCACTCCTCCTCACGGACCCTCGCCGGCAAGGTCTTCCGCAGTGGCTTCTACTGGCCCACCGCGCTCCACGACACCATCAAGTTGGTCCAGTCCCGTGAAGCTTGCCAATTCCACGCCAAGCAAATCCACCAGCCGACACAAGACCTGCAGACGATTCCTCTCTCGTGGCCCTTCGTGGTCTAGGGGTTGGACATCTTGGGACCCTTCCCTCGTGCAGCTGGCGGCTACCGCTACCTCTACGTCGCCATCGATAAGTTCACCAAGTGGGCAGAGGTCGAACCCGTGCGCACCATCCCGGCAGGCTCTACCGTCAAGTTCATCAAGGGCCTCGTGAACCGCTTTGGCGTCCCCAACTGCATCATCACCGACAACGGCTCCCAGTTCACAAGAGGCCTCTTCAAGTCATACTGCGCCAGCCTCGGCACGCAGACCTGCTACGCCTCTGTGGCACACCCACGAAGCAACGGCCAGGCCGAGCGTGCTAACGCTGAGGTCCTCAAGGGCCTCAAGACGAGAAGCTTCAAGAAAAAGCTCGAAGCCTGCGGCAAGGGCTGGCTTGACGAGCTACAGTCCGTGCTGTGGTCGATCCGCACGACAGCAACCAAGCCTACTGGCGAGACTCCTTTCTTCCTCGTCTACGGAGCTGAAGCAGTCCTTCCTTCTGAGCTCAAGCACGGCTCTCCGCGAGTCCTCGCCTTCGATGAGGCTCATCAGGACGGCTCGCGAGAGGCCGACCTGCTGCTCCTCGAGGAAGCCCGTCGCCAGGCCGCCCTCCGCACCGCCAGATACCATCAGGCTTTGCGTCGCTATCATAGCCGCAACATACGCCCGCGCACCCTCGAGGTCAGCGATCTCGTCCTGAGAAGGATCCTCTCTAGAGAGGGACTCCACAAACTCTCACCGATGTGGGAAGCCCTTTTAGGGTTGCTCATGTCTCCAGGCCCGGCACCGCCCGGCTGGAGATGGAGGATGGAGTTCCTGTGCCTAACGCATGGAACATCCAACACCTCTGCAAGTTCTACCCATGACCCTCACGCGTACGAACGAAGTGGAGGTGTACACGCTCCGGAGCCTCTCATTGCGTTCGCCTGATGGGCCCGCGAGAGCTCCCGCCCACGTCTCAGTGGAAGCCCCATGCTCCGCGCTGGCGGAACGATCGAACCGCGATCATGCCCACACCCCGGTGGAAGCCCCATGCTCAGCGCTGGCGGAACAATCAGCTGAGGGCGCCCCATGGGCTGCACCAACCTCACGCTGACCCGTGCCGGACACGGCAGCCTTTTCTCTTTTGGATGTGAAACTGAGGGCGCCCCACGGGCTGCACCAACCTCAAGCTGACCCGTGCCGGACACCGCAGCCGCATCTCTTTTTGGTTGTGTAATGAACTTATTATTATGCTGCAGTAAAGCTCTATTTCCTAAGATATTTTATGTGTTGCTAAGTTGCTTGCCTCAGGAGCTGTGTACGCTCGCGACCTTCCTCCTGCGCATCTCGCGAGCGGGGGCTGGACACGGTGCCTGTGCTAGGGTCAGTCCCAGCAGCACTGCAAAACCCAAGCGAACGAGCTCTGGCTCGCGGGCCTGCTCCCGTGCATGCCACCTCACCAAGGTCCTTGGTGTCTCGTCTCCTCGCGTGACGCCCACAAGCAAGCTAGCAAGCGTGCACCGCTTCCCCCTTTGTGAAATTGATATGAAGTTGTCGCAGGGACAAGGAACTCGAAGGCCTCGCGAGCACTGCCTCGCGAGGTGACTCGCGCCAGGACGCCTCCGTAAGCCCACATGGAGCCTCGTGAGCCAACCTGCAGCGACCGTCTCCACCAAGCAATGGCGTGAGGCCTCGCGAGGAGCGCTCTGCAGCCACGATACGGCAAGCGACACTCGCGAAAGAGCTAAGTACAAAAACGCCTCACGAGCCGCTCTCGGCGCCCCTCAAGTTGTCCTCTCTCCGCAACCTCGCTGTGTGCTGACGTTCTCTCCTCAGCGCAAGCCGCTTGCACGTCAAAGGAGGGCTTCCTGAGCATCGCGCCTCAGGAGCCCTTACCGCCCCTCAGTGCCCTACACCTCCTGGCCTTGTCTAGGCATCGCGACCTAACATACCAGCGATGGTTGTAGCCCGCTCGGGGGCTGGGTCCTGACGACGTAGAGCAACAAGGCAAGCAAAGAAATGGAAATAGGCCTCACGAGAGAGCCTCACGAGGAGCATACATCACATGCATTACAGCAAATCATAAAGTGCTTGGACAAAAGATGTTGCTTTTTACGCCCCCACGGGGCTACGTCGATCCGATGCAGGAAGAAAGAAAAGAAACATAAAAGGGGAGCCTAGGTGAACCGCGGCACGTCTTCAAGTCCCGACTTGGGCTCTCCCACGCCTAGTCGGAATCTACTTCCTCGCTCTTGACGCGCAGGGAGCTCTCGCCGCTCCTGCCCTCGCTGCTGGAATCGGAGTCGCCGCCGCTCTCGTCCCCGCTGGAGGAGCCGGAGCCGCTGCCGCTCTCGCTCTCCGCGCAGCACTCCAGGCGGCTACCAGAAACCCCGAAGAACTTCACTAAGAGTGTGGCGGCTCCGTCATACTTGAACTGAAGAAGATGCCCCCATGTCGCGGGCGAGGGCGAACGACTTCCACCCCTGCTTCAGGAACATGAAGCCGGTGGGGGAGAACTCTGTCGCCACCCAGGAGGGGCCGTTGCAGCAGCCATCCGCCTGTAGCCATAGGCCCAAGGGCCCGCGGTCCTCCATCGCCCTCGCAAGGGAGTCTGGAAGCTGGAGCCAGCCGCAGGGCTGGCGATGCAGCCCCACAATGAACTCGTGCGCCGCTTATGTCGAGTGGGCCCTAGCCCGAGGGGGGAGGACCGCCGCCCCGCCGCGTCCGCCTCGGCCACAGGCGCCGCGCCCCCCACGGCCGCGGACGCCATCCCTTCCATGGCCACTAGGGGCGGCGACCGCCGACGAGCGCGCTCGGCCCCGAGGAGGGACCCTCGTAGCGGCGGTGGACGCGCGGGCTCGGCCCCTACCCCTCGCCATCGCCGCGGCATTCTTCGGAGGAAGCAAGGAGGGAGAAAGGTTGAAGAAGAAGAGAAGCAAGGGCAGAGGATGAGTGGGGGGTCTCTACCCCCCGCTCCTTATATAGCACCCTATGAGGGCGCCCTCCCTGCCGTTCCGCCTTCTTCGACACCGGGAATCGAGGCAGCAGCGAAGGGAAGCAATGATGGCATGCGCCCCGCGCGGGCAGGCTTTATGGCAGGCGCAGGCGGTTACCGAGGCGTAGTGGGGAAGTGGGGGCGTCCCACGTCCCGTCATGCGCCACGCGTCGAACCTGGCCCCCGCAATCTGTCAGGGCCCGCGCCGTTTCGCTCCCAACGGGCGGGAACGTGCGCGCCACGGACCCGGGGGCTACTGTCGGGCCATTGGGAACCAGGGTACCTCAGCTCGTCTGCCTACAGCCCAGGAAGCGACGCTGGGTGAAGGCATCTCGCGAGGCACCAGCCTCCCGAGGGCCCCTCCTCAAGGCGCGAGCCACCAACACTTAGCCACAACAGCGGCGGAAGCCTCCCGAGGCGGGCGCCCGAGGCCATCCGGCCTGATGCCAGCCGCGCGGTCCTGTGCCCATCACGTGGGTGACGCGCGTGGCGATGAATGGTGGCAGAGGCCGCGCCAGCGGGCGCAGACAGAGAGGCTTTCCTCTTTGGTGCTAAAGGGGCAGCCCCAGCTGCCCACCTCCAAAGCAAGTCCCAAGGATTGCCCGTTTGGTGAAAGAAGACCAAGACAGCAAGGCGCGCAGGGCGGAGGTCATCACCGAGCCCACCGGCACGTCATGGATCACGCTTTTGCAGGCGAAGACCGACTTTAGTCAGGATAGCCTGAGCGTCTGTCCCCTTTCAAAACCCGCCAAGTGTGGCATCCCTTCCCGCCTATATTTTTAGGGGAAGAGGACCGAGGCGGATATAAAAAAAGGGAGTGCTGCCATTGTAGGGAGGATTGATTCCTTTGTCTCCTACCTTGTACGCGAGAACACCTCTCTTGCCCATAGCAATCCCAAACACAAGCAGGAGTAGGGTTTTACACCGCAAGGTGGCCCGAACCTGGCTAACCATCGTGCCCCCTGTCGTGCTCCGCGCTAGCGCTCTCGCCGTAGCCTCGCCGTGGTCACCCTTGGTCGGTAGGAACTAGCTCGCCCCCAGTGTTCGAACTTTTGGGTCCCCGAGCCCCGATTCCGACAGATGGCATTCATAGTCATGGCTAATGTCCTCTCCTCGTGCAACGCAAACAATGTGGTTATGTTGCATCCATCCTTTCCTTACTCACCATAAAGACAACTTCGCGCGCGCACGCACGCACACGAACTATCTATCACAAATTTTTCTTAACAAAGTGTGTTTTGTGTGCAGATTGAAATAGATGCTATCCCCCTACATGCAAAATGCTACGACATGCCTCTCCCTAACTGCACGGAGAAGGCGTGCCATGAACTTTGCCAAGACCCTAAAGCATCCTGAGATAAACTCTACCCATTCCTTTGTTGTTGCCCCATTTCCTAGATGAAACGATAATGATAAATAAATAGATCTGCCATGAATGTGTGGGCAATATATGGTAGCTATATTTGTAAGTTTCTTAAGTTCCATAATGGCTGGTCTTACTCATGAATTGGAGGTATAACATACCTAAACACAACATGCGAAAAAAAACATAACTAAATGCCCCATGACCACGAAAAAAATTCTACACCTTCTCCGAGATGAATTTCCAGAAGGGAAAATAAGTGTGATCACCAGAAATCGTTAAATAACCCAACAATTCGGACATGACAGTCCCTCTTATTGACCATCAAAAGATTGGCTGATTGTTTTGATCATGAAAATCAGCCATCAAGGTAGACCAAATATTAATATTGTGAGGTCTGGTATTTTCATTCACTAAATTAGATTGCAAAATATGGCAATGCAAATTAGCATTAAAACCAATCAAAGTTACACCATTTTGAAAAAAAAAAACTGTAGGTCAATTGTTCAGTTGAAGCAAATCCATAGTAGCGTTGCACAAGACATCGCTATATTAGCGAGGAGAAAGTTGAATTTGGGTGTGTTAAAGTGTGTTGTGCCGTCGTTCATGTTGGCGGCCTATTACAATAGCTCGGCTCGACAAAATTACTTCTAAATATGTACCGAAATGAGTCTTATCGAACTATTAGAGCTCAATCTCAGTTAAAATTACCTCTAAATATGTAGTAAACGAGCCTTGTTGAACTATTCGAGCTCAAGTTGCTCATTTAGGGATAGAGACGAACTCGAACGGAGGACAGCCCAAATCTGAGTGTGTTACACTAGTGCAGAATCAGCCTTTAGTCCCGGTTCGTAAGGGCCTTTAGTCCCGGTTCAACAACCGGCACTAAAGGGTCGGGACTAAAGCCCCCCCCCCCTTTAGTCCCGGTTCGTCATGGCCCGGGACCAAAGGCCCACCACGTGGCACGAGCCCGCGCCGGGGGCTGGAGGGGCCTTTAGTCCCGGTTGGTAACACCAACCGGGACTAAAAGGTCCACGTGGCACGAGCCCGCGCCGGGGGCTGGGGAGCCTTTAGTCCCGGTTGGTAACACCAACCGGGACTAAAAGGTATAGGGGTTTATGTTTTATTTTTCCTTTTAATTTTGTGTTTTCCATTTAATTCTTTTTTTTTGCGAGAAATTCTTTTTCATTTCAAACATATTTTACGCTACTACATACATACTGTACACGTCATGCATATATAAATAGAATTTCTAGTAGCCAATCATATATATATCATAGAATTTCTCGTACGACCATATGCGCATACACATATATATATACAATTTGGTATATACAATTTCTCCTACAATTTGCAGATAATTACAAGCATGCAAAAGCAGGATTTTTGGGATCTATGACCTGGTCAACCAAAAATCCCACAATTTGTAGACCAAAAATCCCGCAATTTATTCAGCCGTGTAATGGTATGCTCCTTTGGGATGTATGACCTGGTCAACCAAAAATCCCGCAATTTCCTCTTGAAGTGCTCGTATGCGGTCCGTTGGTAGGAGCTTTTCCCGCATCTCCCTCAGCTTTAAAGAAGGAGATCAAGATGAATATATTAGTTATGTGTATATATATTAGATCATGATAAAAAAATTGTGGATAGTGTTCTGGCAAATGTACCCAAAGTTGTCTTTCAGATCTGCTCCTTTCGGACGTCATAATGCGAATGTTCTCGCAAACGTAGTATGCACATAAATTATTCCCCGGCGCCTGACCCATGCACTTTACGAGAATATAATTCAATCAGATAATAATTAATCAAGCATGATAATAGTATTGAAACTAGAATTAAAGAGATGCGCGGACACGTAGCTAGTACTACTTAATTACGTACCCTGGGTCGCACCCATTTCAGCTCTTGTTTCCATGCGCCTGGGACCTGTTTGATGAAGCTTTGCCAAACCCTGCCCGGCAAAGAAAATGAATAAATGAGTTATTAATTAGTTGATATCAGGAAATGAAATAAAGAGCTGGCTGACATAGTGCGATAATGATTGAAATTACCTGTCGACCATCCCCTTCACGATTAAGTACTCTTTAGGTTCTTTAAGTAGTGAGTCCAGTACTTTAACTTTTCCCTCGTCAACTTCAATGATTAGCAGGATCCAGTGAAAACTGCATGTGCACACGTTTGTATAATTAAGTGGGCATGTGCATAACTCATCAACTACACTTATTAACATCTAGTAAGCAAAATAGAATTTGTAGTACAAGACAGTAACACTCACCCGAAGTTGTAAGGAAATACTATTTCTGGTTGGGTATTTAGTTGCTTCAAAAACTCTAGCAAGTACTTCTCTGTCTCTTTTGGGTGACGTGACCACACCTCTTCATTAATGGTATTTGGGTCAATGAACCCAATGCCATAGCGTCCATCTCTTTTCATTTCATAAATCTTCATTCTGCATAATACCACAGAAAAGAATATAGTGAGGATAATTACAGGCAACGAACGAGCACAGCTAGAGACTTAAATTACAGAAAGAAATCACTTACAGACAATAGCAACTGACGAGAGATTTGTCGAGTGCGTCTTGATTGAATAACTGAAACAATTCTTGAAACTCAACCCACAAATCTTTTGCATGGAAGTAATGCTCTTCCTTGACTTTCACCATGAGGGAATCTCGCCCCTTCTTGACTTCTCTCAGGTACCAGTCATGCAAATTGCGCATTCTCGTTGATAGATTCTCGACCTCCCTGACCAGATCTTGCCCGGGGACATATTTCCATGCTACTTCGTGATCTTGAATCTTGGGGAGTTCCTCGATGCCTAGGAGTTGTTCAACAGTGACACCGGCCTCTCTAGCCATCTGTCTATGAGCGTCGGTTATTACCGGCTGATCGGCGGTACTCACACCATGTGATTGTACAATGAGCGGGGGGGATCGATTGCACTGCCTGTTCTCCTAGCTGGGGAATAGTTTTCCCGCATTTACTACTCCTTGCTTGGCTTGAGCTCGACTCCTTATCTTTTTGTGCCACATATAACTTCTTAATAGAACGCTCATAGTCTGAGTCCGTCCTCTTCACATCCGGTTGAGCATTATCAATAAAATGTTGTATGACTTCATCAGGTATTTTCTAATTCGGCGGGGGCTATTTCCATGCAAAATGGGCCTTCACTTGGGCAGCCACTTCGGCCTTGTTTTCCTCGATAGTCATCTCGTAAGCCAACTTCTTTTTGGCAGGAGGAGAGGCTTTCTTGCTTAGTGCTCTCTTCCGCTTTGGAGAAGGTTGACGCGCCCGAGATCGATATGGCGGACTCGCGCTGATGGGCTCCGTCTCGGGGTGGGGTGGTGGAGACGGCTGACGCGGTGGCGGACTAGCACCGCGCTGCGTCTCGGGCAGGGTTGGAGTCGGCTGACGCGGTGGCGGACTTGGAGGAGGAGTCGGTGGCCTTGGAAAGACGATGCAATCCTTTCTCCATAGAATGATACGATGTATGGCCTCTCCCAGTGTGCGCTCCTCGTCACCTCCAGGAATGTCAAGCAGTAGCTCGTAATATCCTGACATCACTTCATCAACCCCGGCACGAGCATAGCCAGCTGGAATCGGATTGCAATGGAAGTTTGCTTCAGGGGGATTTGTTAAAGCATAGCCGTCCGCCACCTTCATGGATATGTTCTTCACTTTCATGTGTAGCTCACAAGGTGTCGTATCTTTGATATCATCCACAGGGTATCTATCCAGCAGTGCATCATCGGCCGGGGTGGAACCCACGCTGCTTTTCGGCATAGATGGGACGGTTGTATCCAATGCTGGATCTGCTTGCTGCTGCCGCTGAGACGCCCTTTCCTGGCTAAGTGAGTCGATCTGCTCCTGCTGCCTTAGGTAAGCGCGTTCCAACTCTGCGTGCTTTGATTCTACCAGTTGAAGGCGGTTTGCTGCCTGCTTCCTCTACTCCTCCTCCTGCTTCCTCTGCTCCTCCTCCTGCTGCTTCTTTCTCGCACGGCTTCTGTAAGTGGCGTTCCAATCCGCAAATCCCTCAAACCACGGAACAACGCCTTTGCCTCGTGTTCGTCCCGGGTGTTCAGGATTGTTCAGGGCGCGCGTAAGTTCGTCATTCTCTCTGTCGGGCTTGTACTTTCCCGTTCGAGCATCTTGTATTGCAACAAGTAAAGCGTCGGAGGCTTCTTTAAGACTTGCCCGCTCCATAACCAGCCCTGTCTCTGGGTCCAACTTCCCCCCATGCGCATAAAACCAAGTCCTGCACCTGGGGGGCCAACTCAATGTAACTGGAGTGACCCCTGCAGCAATCATCTGTTCCTCAGCGAGATCCCACTTAGGCCGGCCGACCTGGTAGCCACCTGGCCCCAGAGTATGGTGCCACTTTTTTTTCGCAGCATTAATCTTGTTTATTCTCGACCATTCCTTAGCTTCT
Organism: Elymus sibiricus; assembly: GCA_039707655.1. Classification (NCBI taxonomy): domain Eukaryota; kingdom Viridiplantae; phylum Streptophyta; class Magnoliopsida; order Poales; family Poaceae; genus Elymus; species Elymus sibiricus. Next base: position 348,006,388 of record CM077664.1, read on the forward strand.
TCCGATTCCTTGAACTGCACGAAAGCGTCCCAGTGATCTTTTGCCTTCTCTAGTGTTCCCTTGAATGCTGGAGTCTTCTTTCCGTCTTCTTGGTACTTGGCCCATATTCTTTTCTTGTGGTTGTTGAATACTATCGCCATCTTCTTAAGAGCACTCTTCTTGACTTTCTCCCATTCTTCATCTGTCAAATGATCTGGTAGGGTGAAATGTGCCATGAGCAATTCCCAAAGCAGATCTTTTGCTCTTCCGTCGACAAAAGTAACTCCTTGATCTCCCTTTGCTGGCTTATTCCATTCTTGAACGGAGATCGGGATTTGGTCCCTGACAATAACTCTGCATTGACGAGTAAATTTGTCCGCATTCTTTTTAGGAGCAAGCGGTTCGCCATTTTCTTTGATGGCATCGATGTTGTACTTTATGCCAGCGTGCAACCTTCTGTCCGGGCCTCGTACGGCCCTGCTTGTAGAAGATTTGCTCGATCCGGAGGGCTAAAAGAAGAAAGATCGATTCGTTAATATATATAAATCAATTAATACATGTAATGATCACCAGAGGCCTTATATATATACCTCGCCGGTCTTTGTTACTTGAGGAACATTTCCTTCGTCATCATTGTTGTGGCCTTCGTCTCTTCGTTTGTCTTCATCAAATATTAATACTCCCTCACCGGAATTATTAATGTTCAGATATTGCGAGCCGTCATCTTCGGGTTCATTCTCATCTAGGCTCGGGGAGCGTATGATGTCGAACATGGTCTCTTCTCCGTCTCTGCCGGTATTGTCCATAGCTTATATTAACTAATCCAGAAGAAAGACAAAACAATTTAGTATTCAAATTAGAATGCAATCAATAAGGAAAAACTAAATCATAGTAGATAATATGCATCTCGAATAATATCACTAATACATCTCGAATAATCCAGATAATATGCATCATCGAATATAATCTCGAATACATCGTCTCGAATATAATCTCGAATACATCTCGAGTATTAATTATCACCAATACATCTCGAATATTATCATATAACATCACTAGCTAATACAGATCGAATATTATCGAAGAATCTAGTTCACTCGCGGTTCCTGAGGCGCGGGCGGTGGACACCCAAAGAGAAGAACCATCACAGGATCATAGCTCGGGTGAGATCCCTGAAGAACCTGCCAGGTATTGGAGAACCTGACGTCCAACGCAACCATGTAGCGACGGACATGCTCGTCCTCCTCCCTGAAACGGCGATGTACCACCTCCGCGGGGGCCGGCTGCCTCCGCACCGAAAGTGGCCCACGCGACCGCCACCAAAGAAGCTCCGGGTCGACGACGGGAGCCCGGTTCCTCACCAAGCTGCGCGCCCTGGTGTTGGGGAACGGAGCATGAATTTCAAAAAATTTCCTACGCTCACGCAAGATCTATCCATGGAGATGCATCGCTACGAGAGGGGAGAGTGTGTCTACGTACCCTCGTAGACCGTTAGCGGAAGCGTCTCACAACGCGGTTGATGTAGTCGAACAATCCTTCGAGCTCCACCGATCGAGTACCGAACGTACGGCACCTCCGAGTTCTACACACGTGCAGCTCGGTGACGATCCTTGCCTTCTTGATCCAGCAAGACGTCGAGGAAGTAGATGAGTTCCGTCAGCACGACGGCATGGCGACGGTGACGGTGAAGTGATTCCGGCAGGGCTTCGCCTAAGCTCTCCGAAAATATGACCGAGGTGGAAAACGGAGATCGGGGCACCGCACACGGCTATGGGACAATTGTGTGTCTCCAAGGGGTGCCCCTCCTCCGTATATAAAGGAGGGAGAGGGGAGGAGGCTGGCCCTAGGGGCTGCGCCAAGTGTGGGGAGTCCTACTAGGACTCCTTAGTCCTAGTAGGATTCCACCTCCCATACGGAGTAGGAAAGGGGGAAGGGAGAGGGAAAGGAAAGAGGGGGCTGCGCCCCCTCCCCTAGTCCAATTCGGTTTGGGCAAGGGGGGGCGCGCGCCTCCTCACGTGGCCTGCCTCTCCTTTTCCCGTATGGCCCAATAAGGCCCATTACTTCTCCCGGTGAATTCCCGTAACTCCCCGGTACTCCGAAAAATACCCGAATCACTCGGAACCTTTCCGACGTCCGAATATAGCCTTCCAATATATGAATCTTTACCTCTCGGACATTCCGAGACTCCTCGTCATGTCCGTGATCTCATCCGGGACTCCGAACAACATTCGGTCACCAATCACATAACTCATATAATACTATTTCGTCATCGAACCTTAAGTGTGCGGACCCTACGGGTTCGGGAATGATGTAGACATGACCGAGACAACTCTCTGGTCAATAACCAACAGCGGGACCTGGATGCTCATATTGGTTCCTACATATTCCACGAAGATCTTTATCGGTGAACCTCATATGACAACATACGTTGTTCCCTTTGTCCGGCGGTATGTTACTTGCCCGAGATTCGATCGTCGGTATCCAATACCTAGTTCAATCTCGTTACCGGCAAGTCTCTTTACTCGTTCCGTAATACGTCATCTTGCAACTAACTCTTTAGTCACGGTGCTTGCAAGGCTTCTGTGATGCTGTATTACCGAGAGGGCCCAGAGATACCTCTCCGATAGTCGGAGTGACAAATCCCAATCTCGATCCATGCCAACTCAACAAACACTTTCGGAGATACCTGTAGTGCACCTTTATAATCACCCAGTTACGTTGTGACGTTTGATACACCCAAAGTATTCCTACGGTATCCGGGAGTTGCATGATCTCATGGTCAGAGGAACGTGTATTTGACATAATGAAAGCAATAGCAATAAACTGAACGATCATTTGCTATGCTAACGGTTGGGTCATGTCTATCACATCATTCTCCTAATGATGTGATCCCGTTATCAAATGACAACTCATGTCCATGGTCAGGAAATCTTGACCATCTTTTGATCAACGAGCTAGTCTAGTAGAGGCTTACTAGGGACTCAGTATTTGTCTATTATCCACACATGTATTAAGTTTCCGGTCAATACAATTCTAGAATGAATAATAAACCATTATCATGAACGGAGAAATATGATAATAAACACTTTATTAATTGCCTCTAGGGCATATTTCCAACACCCGGAAGGTAGCACCTCCCAGTGCCAGCCCGGCGGAGCCCAGTCCCGGACATGGCGCCTCTCAAGCAGGTTCTCGCCACCGAGTCGACGATGAGGATGCGGGCCAGGCATCGTAGACGTCGAGAACAAATTCTATGCAAATTTAACATTTTTTAAATGCTTGATTGTGATTTTTGTAATTCTTTTTCATTTGATTTTGCAAATACATGACAAACTTTTGCAAATACAACATTAAGATATATATTAACATTAAAATATTATTAATACATGGTCAACTTTTTCCTATGCAACTTTTTTCTATAAGTATAAAAAACTAAAAAACAGAAAATCTATGCAAATTCCACCGTTATCTACATATACATATAAACATACATTGTATAAAAAAAACTAGTGAAAAAAAAACTAAAACATACATACATATAGTGAAAAAATAATCATCTAAAACATCTAAAACATCAAAACATACATACATATATACATACATTGTATACTAGTTAATAATAATCTAAAACATATCTAGTGAAAAAAAATCGCCGGAGGGGGCGGCGCGAGCTCACAGCGGGCGAGATCGAGGACGGCGATGGCGAGGTCGATCGAGGCCGGCGACGACGAGGTTGAGGCCGGAGGGCGCGGGCGGCGTCGGAGAGGAGAGGCGCGGGTGGCGTCGATCGGGGAAGAGGCGTGGGCGGCGTCGGGGAGGAGGCGCGAGCGGCCGGCGTCAGGGGCGGCGTCGGAGAGGAGAGGCGCGGGCGGCGTCGGGGAGGAGGCGTGGGCGGCCGGCGTCGGGGCAGGCAGCGGCGCAGCAACCTGGCGGCGTCTCTGTGTTTTGTGTCGAGAGAATGGAGAGGATGGATTCGTAAGTGCCGCTTATATATGAAAGCCTTTAGTCCCGGTTGGTGGCTCCAACCACGACTAAAGGCCCCCCTTTAGTCGCGGTTGGAGCCACCAACCGGGACTAAAGGAGAAATTCACCCAGGCCAAGCGGCGGGAAGCCAGGCCTTTAGTCCCGGTTGGTGGCTCCAACCGGGACTAAAGGGGGCCTTTAGTCGCGGTTGGAGCCACCAACCGGGACTAAAGGCCTGGCTTCCCGTGTCGAATGTTTAGTCCCACCTCGCTAGTTGAGAGGAGCTCGCAGCGGTTTATAAGCCCCGCCGCGGCTACCGTGTCGAGCTCCTCTCTAAGCAGGCCTTTGTGGGCCTACCGAACTTGTGCTGCCCTGTGGGGCCTATTGGGCCGTGCGGGCCTGCATCCTGGCCCAACTAGAGGTTGGGTTTCTAGTCGTATGCAGGCCGTGGCGGCCCAGTAGGCGGGTTTTTTTCCGTTTTTTTTGCTTTATTTATTTTCTTTTGTTTCTACTTACAGCCAAATATTTAGAGTTTCTGAGTGAATCTTTTTGCTTTAGGTCACAAAAATTATAAACTTTCTGTTAGTGCCAGTACTTTTCAAATTTGAATAGTTTAAATTTGAATTATTTGAAATTTGTGTGAATCACTAGTTTGTGAATAACTTTACTTTAAAAATAGATTATCAGTGATTCTTTTTTCTGCTGTTTAATATTAGTGTGTTTTATCATTATATTAAATTTGGTAATTCTTAGGTTATTTAAAAAAATGAAAATGCCTTTGTAACAGATGAGTTTTCGTCCGAAACCCTGATACTTCGAAAGAGATTGTCCATTTTGTACACGAAGTGCATCCAGTTTTTGCCGTAACCCTCTCAACTTTTTAGCACATGCTATGTGGGGGAAATGATGATACCATGCCAACTTTCAACCTTTTTAGAGTTCATTTGTAGTGCTTTTCAATTTCAGGGTCATTTAGCTCAAAAACTTCATTAAATGCATGAAAAATAGCGAATGAAGTCAGAAAGGGTTGAAAATTGATGATGTGGATTTGAATGGTGCATGTTGAACTCACAAAATGTCTGGAGTTGAAATAAGTTAAAAAAAATGAAATGCCTTTGTAACAGATGAGTTTTCGTCCGAAACCCTAATACTTCAAAAGAGATTGTCCATTTTGTACACGAAGTGCATCCAGTTTTTGCCGTAACCCTCTCAAATTTTTAGCACATGCTAAGTGGGTGAAATGATGATACCATGCCAACTTTCAACCTTTTCAGAGTTCATTTGTAGTGTTTTTCAATTTCAGGGTCATTTAGCTCCAAAAATTCATTAAATGCATGAAAAATAGCGAATGAAGTCAGAAAGGGTTGAAAATTGCATCCAGTCCTTAAAGATATATTTCTTCGCCTTTCAAATGCCAAAACACATATATACCATAACTATTACAAAGATTCCATCCGGTTTGTCCAAAGTGGGACTTTCGAGATAAGTCCGGAAACTCACTAGAGAAGAAAGTGATGACGGTGAAGCCGGTCACATCCCAGAATGGGATCTTTGGGTATAAAACTTTTTCTTCGCGTGTGTCCCTTTGCGCCGTAACCATGGACAATCTTCATCATTTAACAGGATGCTTGGGTCAATCTTCGCTGTGAAGGGAGCAATTTCATGAAACTTTTCATAATCTTCTGACATGTCTGTCTTGTCCTCCACTCCCACGATATTTCTTTTCCCTGAAAGAACTATGTGCCGCTTTGGCTCATCGTATGATGTATTCGCTTCCTTATCTTTTCTTTTTCTCGGCTTGGTAGACATGTCCTTCACATAGAAAACCTGCGCCACATCATTGGCTAGGACGAATGGTTTGTCTGCGTACCCAAGATTGTTGAGATCCACTGTTGTCATTCCGTACCGCGGGTCTTCCTTTACGCCGCCTCCTGACAGATTGACCCATTTGCAGCGAAACAAAGGGACCTTCAATTCACGTCCATAGTCAAGTTCCCATATCTCCTCTATGTAACCATAATATGTGTCCTTTGGCCTATTGATGTTTGCTGCATCAAAGCGGACACCACTGTTTTGGTTGGTGCTCTTTTTATCTTGGGCGATCGTGTAAAATGTATTCCCATTTATCTCGTACCCTTTGAAAGTCAATATACTCGAAGATGGTAACTTGGACAGCAAGTACAGCTCATCTCCAACACTGTCGTCATGCATGAGACGTGTCTGCAACCAACCGCCGAAAGTCCCCGTGTGTTCACGTGTAATCCAGTCGTCAGACTGCTCCGGGTGTTTGGAGCGTAGAATATTCTTGTGTTCGTCGATATACGGACCCACCAAGCTGGAATTTTGTAGAACTGTGTAGTGTGCTTGGGCCCAAGAATGCCCGTCCATACATATTACTTGGTCCTTTCCTAGCATGCCTTTTCCACCAAGTCTGCCCTCATGCCGTGATTCGGGAACACCAATCGGCTTAAGGTCAGGAATAAAGTCAACACAAAACTCAATGACCTCCTCTGTTTCATGGCCCTTGGAGATGCTTCCTTCTGGCCTAGCACGGTTATGAACATATTTCTTTAAGACTCCCATGAACCTCTCAAAGGAGAACATATTGTGTAGAAATACAGGACCCAGAATGGCAATCTCTTCGACTAGGTGAACTAGGACGTGCGTCATGATATTGAAGAAGGATGGTGGGAACACCAACTCGAAACTGGCAAGACATTGCACCAAATCATTATGTAACCTTGGTAGGATTTCTGGATCGATTACCTTCTGAGAGATTGCATTGAGGAATGCACATAGCTTCACAATGGCTAATCGAACGTTGTCCGGTAGAAGCCCCCTCAATGCAACCGGAAGCAGTTGCGTCATAATCACGTGGCAGTCATGGGACTTTAGGTTCTGGAACTTTTTCTCTGCCATATTTATTATTCCCTTTATATTCGACGAGAAGCTAGACGGGACCTTCATACTGATCAGGCATTCAAAGAAGATTTCCTTCTCTTCTTTGGTAAGAGCGTAGCTGGCAGGACCCTGATACTGCTTTGGATGCATGCCGTCTTTTTCGTGCATACGTTGCTGGTCCTCCCGTGCCTCCGGTGTATCTTTTGTCTTCCCATACATGCCCAAGAAGCCTAGCAGGTTCACGCAAAGATTCTTCGTCACATGCATCACGTCGATTGCAGAGCGGACCTCTAGTTCTTTCCAATATGGTAGGTCCCAAAATATAGATTTCTTCTTCCACATGGGTGCGTGTCCGTCTGCGTCATTCGGAACAGATTGTCCGCCAGGACCCTTTCCAAAGTTTACTTTTAAATCCTTGACCATATCAAGTATATCATGACCAGTACGATGGCGAGGCTTCTTCCGGTGATCTGCCTCACCTTTGAAATGTTTGCCTTTCTTTCTTAAGACATGATTGATTTGAAGAAATCGACGATGTCCCAGGTACACATTCTTCTTACATTTATCCAAATATATACTGTCGGTATCATCTAAACAGTGCGTGCATGCGTGGTATCCCTTGTTTGTCTGTCCTGAAAGGTTACTAAGAGCAGGCCAATCATTGATGGTTACAAACAGCAACGCTCGCAGGTCAAATTCCTGCTGTTTGTGCTCATCCCACACACGTACACCTTCTATACTCCACAGCTGTAAAAGTTCTTCAACCAATGGCCTTAAGTACACATCAATGTCGTTGCCGGGTTGCTTGGGGCCTTGGATGAGCACTGGCATCATAATGAACTTCCGCTTCATGCACAACCAAGGAGGAAGGTTATAGATACATAGAGTCACAGGCCAGGTGCTATGATTGCTGCTCTGCTCCCCGAAAGGATTAATGCCATCTGCACTTAAACCAAACCATACGTTCCTTGTGTCATCTGCAAAGTCCTTCCACTTTCTCTCGATTTTTCTCCACTGCGATCCGTCAGCGGGTACTCTCAACTTCCCGTCTTTCTTACGGTCTTCTTTGTGCCATCGCATCAACTTGGCATGCTCTTTGTTTTGGAACAAACGTTTCAACCGTGGTATTATAGGAGCATACCACATCACCTTGGCAGGAATCTTCTTTCTGGGGCGCTCGCCCTCAACATCACCAAGGTCATCGCGGCTGATCTTATAGCGCAATGCACCGCATACCGGGCATGCATTCAAATCCTCGTACTCACCGCGGTAGAGGATGCAGTCATTAGGGCATGCATGTATCTTCTGCACCTCTAATCCTAGAGGGCAGACGGCCTTCTTTGCTTCGTACATACTGTCGGGCAATTCGTTGTCCTTTGGAAGCATCTTCTTTAACATTATCAGCAACTTTTCAAATCCCTTGTCAGATACACCATTCTCTGCCTTCCATTGCAGCAATTCCAGTGTGGTACCCAGTTTTTTCTTGTCGTCTTCGCAATTTGGGTACAACAATTTCTTGTGATCCTCTAACATGCGCTGCAACTTCAGCTTCTCCTTTTCACTTGCGCAGTTTCTCTTTGCATCGGCAATGGCCCGACCAAGATCATCAGCGGGCTCATCTGATGCCTCTTCTTCAGCTTCTTCCCCCATTGTCGGCTCAGCTTCTTCCCCCATTGTTGTACCATCGTATTCAGGGAACCCATGGCCAGGATAGCTGTCATCATCCTCTTCTTCTTCATTCTCTTCCATTAGGACCCCTCTTTCTCCGTGCTTGGCCCAACAGTTATAGCCGGACATGAAACCGGACGTAAACAGGTGGACGTGAATGGTTCTTGAGTTAGAGTAATTGTGATCATTCTTACAGACAGCACATGGACAACACATAAAACCATCCGCCCGCTTGTTTGCCTCAGCCGCAACCAGAAAAGTACGCACGCCATTAATGAACTGGGGAGAGCATCGGTCATCGTACATCCATTGTCGGCTCATCTTCATTACACAACACCGAAAAGACCAAATTAATACAAGTTCATACATATAGTTCATACACACTTATTCTCATAAAACAACATACAAACTCTCTAGCTAAAGCATTTAAATACAACAACAAATGCGATCAAGATCGCAACTAAGGTAACAATTGATCCAACAGCATAGTGATACCAAGCCTCTTGATTAACGGCATATTTTTTAAATTTTCTAATCTTCAAGCGCATTGCATCCATCTTGATCTTGTGATCATCGACGACATCGGCAACATACAACTCCAGTTTCATCTTCTCTTCTTCAATTCTTTTCAATTTTTCTTTGAAATACTCGTTTTCTTTTTCAACTAAATTTAACTTCTCGACAAGAGGGTCGGTTGCAATTTCCGGTTCACATACCTCCTAGATAAAAATATCTATGTCAACTTGATGGGCATAATTGTCATAAACACGAAATGCAACAAATAGTTATAAAAGAGAGTATATACCACATCCGAATCATAAACCGGACGAGGGCCAACGGGGACGGATATCAAAACCATGCCACTATGTATAACAAACAACCATACAGGTAAGAAAACTATACAAGTAACTATATAAATCGAACAAACATGATTTTGTTTTATAAAAAGGATAAGAACAAGAGGCTCACCAAGGTGGTGCCGGCGACGGGACGGTGCGGGCGATCGACGGTGGTTAGGACGGGGACGGGAAGGCACTAAGTAAACCACACCTACACATGCAAACTAAGAAGTTAATTTGAGCTCAAATTGCATATAAATCAAATAAACTCCCACATATAATTACTCCCAAACTAAAACCCACAAATCACTATACTTATAGAGCATTGCAAGAGCTAATCTAGCAATGAGAGATGAAAGAACAATGTTGCTAACCTTTGTGAACACTTGGATTGATGGGGTGCCTTCAAATCTTGACAATTTTTTGCAAAAATGGAGGATGAGCTCGAGCAAGAGGGGAAGAACAGAGAGGAGAGGAAAGGGGAAAAACAGAGAGCTTCAGCTCGGGCTGGACGAAGGGTTTATATAGTGACACCTTTAGTCCCGGTTCATGTAACAAACCGGGACTAAAGGTTAACCTCTAGTCCCGGTTTGTGATACGAACCGAGAGTAAAGGGGATCGTGGGGCCCCAGCCTGACACCAGCCTGCCACCAGACCTTTAGTCCCAAACCGGGACTAAAGGCTAACCTCTAGTCCCGGTTTGTGACACGAACCGGGACTAAAGGTGGTCGTGGGGCTCCAGCCTGACACCAGCCTGCCACCACACCTTTAGTCCCGGTTTGTGTCACAAACCAGGACTAAAGGTTCAACACGAACCGGGACTAATGATTCCCCTGCCCCTAGCCGTTGGAACCGGGACTAATGGTCACATTAGTCCCGGGCCGTAGTCAAACCGGGACTAATGATGCGAACGTAAAGTCGTTTTTCTACTAGTGTTACTTATTTATCACAAATCTATCTTTTTGTAAAAATCTCTTTGACATGCATTGGCGTGCATGCTGTTTGGAGCTCCTTGATACTGATGAGAACGTTGACGCTCGTCAACCATGCGATCTTCTTTTGTGAAAATTCACTTCGTGGACGAGAATTGTGCATGGTAATTGGGCTTCTTGTTTCTTTATGTAAACGTAGAGTTAACCATATTCTTCTCATGCACGTATCATTTGATCCTTTGTGACAATTTATTTCTTTCGTGGCCGTTGGCTATGCGTTGCTTTTGGCCTCCTGGCCTGAACATCTGAAACCGTGCACCACTAGGAACCATGTGCTCTCTCACGCACTATTGGTCAAAGCTATGCTTTTGTGTAAAATCTGTGTATTTTGTGTTCATTGGTTGCTCATGGTTTGCAGGGCTTCTTGATTTGGATGCTCATACCACACACGATCGAGCAATGCCGAAATGACGAAAATTGTGATCCATGATCAATTGATCATGCTAGCCACGAGCCCACGACGAATCAGCAAAGCTCTCTACGGTCCTTGATCGTCGTCCCACAAAGATGACCCGGTGCATTGACGCACATACACGAGCACCCTACTACAGTACGTGCAATTCGGTGACGTGTACGTAACTCGGCAGTGCACATAGCCGGGACTTTCCTTGATCGTTTCGCCACGCTCATGATGAGTTCTCCCGTACGTTAACCCGTCCCACTAACCCACTGAGATGAGATCCAGTTCAAAAAAATAAAAAATCCACTGAGATCTTCAGGGATGTTCCATGTTCGCACGGGAAAAGCGCAACACGTCATCCCGGTTCGTACCGTTCGAAGCGCCACGCGTCGTTTCGGTTGTTGGCTGGTCGAACTGTGTGTCCGCGCCCGCGCGCATGTCGGCAGTGCACTGCACGCATGCTTGGCGCTTCCTTGTGTATCATTGCATTGATAGGTAGGGAGAAGTTTAGTACAAGAAATTACAATAAGACAGGCCTAGCATGTGCACAAGGATGGCATGCATCGGCAGCCACGACACACAGGGAAATGTGGGTGCGCCGGCCACATAAGCCCTAGTCTACGTCTCTGATAGGATAAGTGCTAGTCCCGTGGCACCCGCGCGTGCCCAAAGTCTTGCTTCCTCCCGGATGACGCTTCCTTATTATTGCACGCCCTGTACGCTCTCACGCATTTTGTACGCTCTAGATGCGCTTCGATCCACGACTACTTTACCGTATCTGCACCCAGGGCACGTGCCCGAGCTTTGGACGGCACATACGAGAGCTTTTTCACGATCTTCGGCGACGAATCATGGCCAAGGCACGTCCCTGGTCCGATGAAGACGAAGCACTCGATATTTCGTGGCAGCTTGTCCAACCAACTTGTGTGTCGATCAAATCCATCGTCTGGGCAGCAACAGGCACTCAGGCCACACTGACTGGCCGCCGCAGGCCTTAAAGCAGCTTGCACACAATGACACAAGGTAGCCGTAATTGGCCGGCACAGTCTAGCACAGCCTTAGCGCTTATCTCCTCTAATTTTTCCAGTGTTTTTTTTTTCTTGGATTTTTTTTTTCGTTGTCCAGTCTTTTTAACATAAAACACCAATAATTTTTAAAATATATTCACAAATATAAATAAATGTTTTAAGATATAAAAATTCTAAAAACTTTTGAAAACGTTCATGTATTTTAAAAAATGTTTGTGATTTTTAATATTTTTTGTTTTTTGAATAAACTCACAAATTTAAGAAAATGTTCATGAATTTAAAAAGTTAAAAGAAAGGAAAAATGAAACAAAAAAACTGAAAACAATAATGTTGGAAATTGAATCAAAGAAGAAAACCCAATTTTTGTTATTGTGTCATGTGTCTAGGAGATGCACTCACATATATAAATTTGTGAGGGTGGTCTGCCATGTAGTAGTGTGCACGCATGTGTACCTCTTATAAAAAATTTGAGGCCCAATGTTCTCGAGCACCTAGCCAATCGGGAAGATGAAGTTGTTGCATCGAAGTATTTTCAGCTTTGGATGTCTGTCATCGAATTCAGTCTATGACAGGGCATACATGATGGGTCTCAAAACCATCACAGATGCACTTATGTGACGTTTTATAGTGTTTGTGGGTGTTTAGAATCGTCATGGATCAATAGATATCTTGTAGTCATTTATGCAGTTTTGTATTGCTAGCAGATATCTTGTAGTGTCTCACCCACGTTGTCTTTGAAATGGAATGAGAAGTCACAAGACCCGCGATATAGTTAAACATTAAAGGATAAAATCACACGCATCCACATATTAATTTGTGACACTTCCAAAAATTATACCTGATATAATATGTGTACGTGTGTTTACGTATAATGCAAGATCCTTAAATATCTTTTTTATAAGGTATCCTTTAATATCTTATAAATCTTCAAGTGTAGGGTCTAATAGATATCCTGATAGAGACTTGCATTGTATGTTTAGGTATAACCAACAAATAATCATAGAGTACGTAAGGTGCTTTTGAGAATTTTGCCGTTGAATCATTGGCATATGAGAACCCAACGCTTGAAGCACCTTATCCTATGGGCCGGCCCAGTTAGGCGCCACAGTTTTTTCCTGTTTCTTTTTGTAGTTTTTCTTTTCTTTTCCAGTTTCATTTTTTTGTTTTGGGTTTTCTGTTTTCATTTTTATTTTTTCCACTTCTTTTGTTTGTTTGTATTCTTAATTTTTGTTTTTTCACAAGACCATTTTTCTCAAATTTATAATTGTTGTATGTAGTGAACAGTTTGTAAATATGACATGCACATTTTTCTTACCTGATTATTATTTTTTAACGTAAATTTGCTCTACTTTTGAACTGGTTGTATGAAAATATTTTAGAACTTTATTAAATAAAATATATTTAAGATTATGTTTGAAATAATAACATGCATTAGTTTGTACTCCTCCAGAGCTATTTCCTCGCAGCCACTTCCCACAGCTACTCCAACATGCAACCCGCGGCACAAATCGAACACAATCTTGTTCTTCCATGCTATTAATTTGTCGAAATTATTCTAATCTGGCAATCTCTATTCTGGTATTGTGCATGGTTCTTTGGGCTTGTTGAAATGAAGACAACATGATGAGATGTTGAGAAATTCTGTGCGGCCGTTAGTGCCCGTAGGTGACGCGGAACATTCTCCCACTCATGTGCATTGTGTGGGGCTTTCCACGTCGTCTACGCGTTGTTGTGCAAGCTCAACTCCCTCCCATGGTGGTCTTTGTTTTGTGGTGTGCGTCGTGCCTTCGGTGTTGTCTCGGTTGAGTTTTGCTCTGTTTGATGGCGCGGGATGCCCATCCCACCTTCCATTTGTTCTGGTTGTCTCTGTGGCGGAGCTTCCAATCAAGGTTCGTGCTCATTGGTGGTCTCACGGCATGCATTACTCCAGTATCATGTCACCCCATGTGGTGAAGCTTGCGACCATACCCGTGACACTCGTTGACTGTATTTGGGCTCTTGTCTCACGCCATGTGGGTACCGGCTAGGGGGCAGGGGGGTTGTTCCCGGCAACTTGCAAGGTCCTAGTATTGACTATTGAGATACCATTCGACCGCGCATTTACTTGTGACTATAATTCTGATGATCACTATGTATGCTGGCTAGGCTGTGCTTTGTCTTGGGCATCCACTTTGTTCTTATTTCTTCTTTTATGTTGCCTGTCTGGGTTTTCCGCCCGATTTTCCTCATAAATAGGGCAATTATGTTTGTCTTTTTGGTCCAATTTTTTCAATAAACTGAATTAATCTTTTGTTAAATAATCATATTTTATGTGGGGATTTCCCCCTTGGCTTTTACAAAAATGCCGAAATGATGACCCATGATCACGCCAGGCATGCATGCTGCTTCTCGATCCTCCATGAAATGAATCACCAAAGTTTTCTTTGTTAATCCCCACAAAAAAATATATTCGTTAATCGCCGCCCAAAATGATTACCGGGAGCACCAACGCGCACGCGCCGACTACGTTGTAACTCATCCCTGCACATAGCCGATACTTTCTCTTATCACCCACTGAGATCTTGCAAAAAGAGAAGGCTTGTCTCGTTCACACGTCCAAAGCGCAACACGTCGCCATGGTCCGTACCGTTCGATGCGCCAGCGCCACCCGGCCGTCCCGATCATTGATCGCCAGTGGAACCGTGTGTCCGCGCGCCTCGCATGGCGTACGTAGTGCACTCATGCTTGACGCTCCCGCATTGCACACCGTGACACTCTCAAGCGCTTCACCTACTACGTGCTGCACGGGCTATATATACACCTTCGATCGCTCTCCATTTTCCGCAACTCACTCGCACGAACACTTGCATATCCTACAGGAGCTCAGTCTGTCAGCTACTAGCCCGTTTCCTCTCCTCCTCTTCCGAAGAACCCAAGCAGGTATGGCTGCCAAGGCGACCCTCGTCTGCTTCATGGTCGTGGCTCTCGTGGGGGCGCTGCTGGCGGCGCCGGGCACGGTGGAGGCCGCGACATGCAGCCCGACGCAGCTGACCCCGTGCGCGCCGGCGATCATCGGGAACGCGGCGCCGAGCGCGGCGTGCTGCGGGAAGCTGAAGGCGCACCCGGCGAGCTGCCTCTGCAAGTACAAGAAGGACCCCAACCTGCAGCGCTACGTCAACTCCCCCAACGGCAAGAAGGTCTTCGCCGCGTGTAAGGTGCGCTTACCAAGGTGCTGAGCGATGGACTCATGAGCTCCATCCATCCATCTCCCTCGCCTCGCGCGTTGCACTGTACGCTACGTGTGGGTGTGTGGCATGGCATGGCTTTGTGATGTAACTTGAGGACGTGAGGTAATAAATCGTACGAGAGTTCTATATTACATATAAAGAGAGAGAATTATACGGTGAGTGGAAATAAATCAGGCTGATCGATCGATCGATCATGTACTCTGTGTGCTATGGAGCGAGTTGCCTGGACTTATGTTATGTACAATGTGACGATCATGTACTCTGTGTGGCACCATATGATTTGTTCCAGCTATAAATATCCTGTTCTGATGTCTTGCATACTTTAGCCGAGCTGGGTGGCAGCCGATCCATTCGTCGTTGTTTTCGTCAAAATGGAAAATGAGTCTGGAGAAAATGAATGACGAAAAAATCGAGCTGTCAGATATTATAATGCTCCCGCGTCGATCGCTCGTTTGGGCGACACGGGCGACTCCCCGATCAACTAGCTGCCGGTTTCCTCTCACTTGCCACCCCCTCGCCTTCGCCAGATGAGGCTGCAAGGCGAAGCCGGCATGGGGAGGACCATTCTGCTCCGGTCACGGCGGCTGGAGACGACTTTGTGGCGCGCGACGTGTCTTGGTTCGGCGGCAGACCATGGCCGGGGTGGCATGGCTCGGCAGTGTTTTTGGCTTGGCGCGCTGGCGGTGGTGTCTGGTTTCGGACCTGGGGGATCGGATCTGGAATGGCGGCCTGTTGGCTTTGGAGGTGGTGTCAGGCCATTAGCCTCCTCCCCTTGCGCCACTTGTTGGTGATCATGTACTGTTAGTGGCGTTGGGGATCCTCGGCAGCAGTCGGACCGGCTCCTAGGTAGCTGGTGGCTTGGTCGACCGTGACAATGACAACAACAACGGCTACTTGAAATGGTGCAGCGGTGGAGCGGGGATGGTGTAGCTACGGCTTGCCAAGGCGTCATGGTCGCCGTCGACCTCCACACCAGCTCTGGAGCACGTCCGTGCAATACGTTGACTCTGTCGATAACGTTTTAGCTCCCCACGTTGTTCGGCAGTTCATGATTCACATGCATAGCCTTGGTTGCGTGGTGTTGACAATGACAAGGATTCACACGCGGACGGCTAGCTCTAGGCAACACTAGTAGAAAAAGGGCCATTTGTCCCGGTTCGTAAGGGCCTTTAGTCCCGGTTCTGGAACCGGGACTAAAGGGTCGGGACTAAAGCCCAAAACCTTTAGTCCCGGTTCGCTTACGAACCGGGACCAAAGGGGCTTCACGTGGCCGCTGCGGGAAGCCCGGGCAGGAGGACCTTTAGTCCCGGTTGGTAACACCAACCGGGACCAAAAGGCATCCACGTGGCGCTGCCTGGGGCGGGGGAGAGAGGACCTTTAGTCCCGGTTGGTGTTACCAACCGGGACTAAAGGCTCCACCTTTGGTCCCGGTTGGTAACACCAACCGGGACCAAAAGGCGGCCATGCGTCAGCAGCTCGCAGTCGCTGGGTTTTGTTTTTTTTTTGGAAGGGGGGGTTTTGGAGGGCTAATTTAGGGGTTTCATATTGTGTTAGCGAGCTAATAGAGAGAAGTGACCTCTCTTTTTCCGTGCTTGGTCGACGCTAGCTACTACACATATAGAGAGAACTCGACGCTAGCTAGTAAGCAAATAAAGGAAACCATTAATTACACAAGATCGTCATGAACATATATAGAGAGAAGTGACATCTCTTTCTTCGTGCTTGGTCGAACAACAAGTTTTCGTATATCTATCCGACGCTGCTACATATGTACAATATATAACATCCCTTACAACAATTTCAATTTCACATGGTATTCTCCTTGTTCAGGTATGACGTGGTCAAGAAAGAATCCCGCCAATTCCTCTTGAATTGCTCGTATGCGATCATGTGGTAGGAGTTCATCCCGCATCTGCCAGATCTAATTTAAAGAAGGGGTCAATACATATATATGAATGAAACTCAACACAATTGATGGTAATATATAAAATAAAATTGTGAATATTGTTTACGTACTTCAAATTGTTTCTCAGAGGAGGCCCGTTCAGAGGTATAGTAGCGAATGAACTCGCATACGTAGTATCCACATAAATGAGTGTTGGGTGCCTGCAACAAGCACTTTACGAGAATAGAGTTCAATCAAACTGATAAGCAAGCATGATAATGGTATTGATGAAACTAGAATCAATGAGAGATGCGCGGAACTAGCTAGTACTACTTACTTTGGGGTGTGTAAATCACAGCTCCTTCTTCAGACCCGGAACCTTAGCGGTGAACGTTTTCCAAACCCTGGCAGGCAAAGAAAATGATTACTTGATATCAGGAAATGAACGAAAGTTGCCGATATGGTCCCGGTATTGATTGAACTTACTTCTGGAGCATTGCAGTCATGTCCGCATAATACTTGGGATCTTTACGGAGCGAGTCTAAGACAGTTACTAATGCCCCGTCAAGGTTAATGGATAGCAGAATATAGTGGAAGCTGCGCACGCATAACTCATCAATTACATTACTTAACCACGAGTAAGCGGAACCGAATATGCAGAAGACAGTAACACTCACTTGAAGTTGTAAGGAAAGAGTATTTCCCTTTTGTTTTGATGTTTAAGGAACGTTTGTAGTAAGTTGTTCTCGGTATCTTCAGCCGCCTTTCGTACTGACCATTCATTTACGGTATTTGGGCTAATGAACCCAACGTCGAAGATTCCTATTTTTTGGCATTCGACCATCTTCAATCTGCATAATATAGTGAGGATAATTATATATACATGCAATGAACGAGCTGAGCTAGAGACTTAATTATAGAAGTAATACTTACAGACAGTAGCAAGTCATGAGTTGTTTGTCGAGGGCCTTTTGATTGTATGATTGAAATAACTCCACAAATTCAACAGGCAGCAGGTCGACTCCAGGGAAGTCATGCTCTTTTTTAATTCCGACTAACAAACTGTCTTTCCCAGACTTCCTGCAGGTTTCCATGTACCAGTCATGCAATTTTTGCATCATCGTTGTTAGATGAGGATGATCAGGTTTGACGAGAGGCTTCCCGTGCTCGTATCTAAAGACGTCTACTACCTCAGCCGTTTCAAACTGTACATCATCGGGCAGGTAATCATCAAGAGTGGTACCGGGCAGTAGCACCGGATGATTAGCGATATCGCTAGACACCTTGAGCGGGGGGCACGATTGCTTCTCCTGTTCGCCGAGCTGGGGAATTGTTTTCCCACTTCTTCGTTTTTTCGCTCTTGCAGCACTGGAAGTACTTCCCGACTGCTGCGCTTTAGCATGTGTCTTAGTAATTATGCGGTCATAGTTGGAATCCGGCGGAGGCGGTGGTGGTCGCTTCAGGGCATCGATAGTGCGCTTCACTTTCACCGGATCTAGCTTCTCCTTCGGAGGTGGAGTTTTCTTTGCAAAATGGTCCCTCACTTCGGCACGACATATGTCCTCGTTTTCCTGCTCGGTCCTCTCATATGGTAACTTTTCCACAGGCTTGAGACATGGACCGTATCTGAATTGCCTCCCGCCTCTGCTTGTACTGCTAGCCGCCGGAGCGGCGGCGTCTCTCTTCCGTCGTTGCTGAGGAGGTGGAGAAGGAGGCGGAGTGCTCCGACGCACCGGAGTAGGCGAAGGAGGAGGCGGAGTGCCCTCACGCGTCGGAGGAGCCGGAGAAGGAGGCGGAGTGCCCTCACGCGTCGGAGGAGCCGGAGAAGGAGGTGGAGTGCCCTGATCACTCGCCGGAGGGGGAGGAGGAGGAGAAGGCGGAGTGCCCTGACTCGCCGGAGGAGGAGGCGGAGGCGTCCAGTTTGGAAGCTTGATGTACTCCTTCTGCCATAGACATGTACTCCTCAGAGCACGAACCAGCTGATTCTCCCCTTCACCTGTAGAGTGGTAAAGCTCGAGCTCCTCAAATCCCTCCATTACTTCATCCACCATCACAACAGCATAGCCATGTGGAATCGTAAGGCAGTGAAAAGTTCCGTTGGGTTGAGGAGGTGCAACAGAGCCGAGAGCCGCCTTGAAAGTGAGGTTATGGCATTTCGTCATAAGCTCGCAATTTTGAGCCTCCGTGATAGTATCCACGGGGTAGATAGGCTCCGTGAAGTCAGTCTGAACGGGCTCCGTGGAAGCCACGCTGCTTCTCCGCTGAGATGGCGGGGTAGCTTCTGGGGTAGCTTCGTGCCGCTGAGATAGTTGGCCGGCAGCTCGCTGGCTCTCAGCTTCCTCTAGCTTTTGTAGTCTTGCACTCATCTTCTGCATGTCGCTCAGCTCCGCTTTCCTCTTTCTCTCCCGGCTTCTGTAACCGCCTGCGTCGGGAAACCCAAACTTCCACGGAACGGAGCCTGGTGTGCCTCGTGTTCGTCCAGGGTGCTCAGCATTCCCTAGGGCCTCAGTCAGCTCGTCCTTCTCTCTGTCGGGAATGAACGTCCCTTCCTGCGCTGCGGTGATATACTTCTGAAGCTTCGTGACGGGTATTGCAAGTTGCTCGTCCGTCCAACGGCACTTCCCTGTTTCAGGGTCCAAAGTTCCCCCAACCCCGAAGAACCAAGTCCTTGAACGGTCTGGCCAGTTCAATGTCTCTGGTTCGACCCCTTTAGCAATCAGGTCATTCTCAGCTTTGTCCCACAACGGCCGGGCTTTGAGGTAGCCACCTGACCCCGTGTGATGGTGATACTGCTTCTTTGCAGCGTTGTTCTTGTTTGTCTCTGACATTTTCTTACTCTTGTCTGATGTCTTGTAGGCCACAAATGCGGGCCAGTGATCTCTTATCTTCTCAAATCGGCCGATGAATTCTGGTGTCTCACCTTTGTCGACAAACTTTGATTTCAACTCCTTCTTCCACCTCCTGAATAGAGCTGCCATCTTCTTAAGAGCACACGCCTTGACCAGTGGCTCTATAACGGGCTTATTCGGATCCTCCTCTGGCGGTAGGGTGAAATTTGCCTTCAGCAAGGTCCAAAGATCATCTTTCTGTCTATCGGTGACATAATCACCTTCAGGGGCGTCGTCCTTAGGCTTATTCCATTGCTTGATGCTGATCGGGATGTTGTCCCTAACAATAGCTCCGCACTGAGCAGAAAATGCGTCCTTGGTCCGCTTGGGTTCAATCGGTAGGCCATCGTCCGCGAGTGCTGTGATCGTGAACCTTTCATCCTTGCGCAACCTCTTCTTCGGGCCTCGTCTCGTTACCAAAGTTTGGCTCGATCCGGAGGGCTATAAAAGAAGAAAGAAGAGTTAATATATATATGTACATACCAAAACAATTAATGCATCAATTAGCTAGTCAGCACCTCCGGAGCCATCATGATCATGTCACCGGAGCCATCATGATCATGTCCTTCCTCCTCCATTGTTCCATCGGTGTCGTTGAGAAACGACAAGACAGCATCACCTCCGGCGAGGATTATCTCCCCCAACAACTGTTCTTGTTCCAAGTCTCTTTGATCCATAGTTTCTGCAAATATTACAACATGGCAATTAATATACAAACATGAATGTCCGACGTCCGGACTGCCTCTCTCATGAATGTCCGACGTCCGGACCGCCTCTCTCATGAATGTCAAACAAGGGATTCTCTTAACCTTTAAGGGATTTAACAAAATGGCGCCATTCTGAATGTGCAGAAAATGGTCCATATTTTTCCTGATCTCATCTACCCTTCTATATGTCACGTTGTCTAGTGTCAAAGGATTCAAGAAAACCAAGGCTTCATCATTAGCCGGAAGTAACAGGCGCATAATGGTACGAAGCTCTCCAAAATTGTTTTGGAACGGAGTCCCGGATAGGATAATTAATTAGCTTTTTGGTACGAAGTTCAGCAAGAGCCTTCCGAATATCGCTATTTGGAAGGCCTTTGCTGAAATTCGTACCAAAAAGCAAATTATTCTATCCGGAACTCCGTTCCAAAACAACTTTGAAGAGCTTCACAGCATCATACGCATGTTACTTCCGGCTAATGATGAAGCCATGGATTTCTTCAATACCTTGACAGACAACGTGACATATAAAAGAATATATATAGATGAGATCAAAAAAAAATTGGATCAACTTGTGCACATCCATAATGGGGGCATTCTTGATAAATCTATGCTACCGGAGTTATCTATGTTACCGGAGGGGGTAGACGACAACGACGCTCACCCCTCATGTCATGTCCAACGTCCCCCCTCATGTCGAAGTTATCGGGGAGGGGGTAGACGACAACGACGCTCACCCCTCTTGTCCGACGTCCGACGTCCCCCCTCATGTCATGTCGGACGTCCCCCTCATGTCGAAGTTATCGGGGAGGTGGCCTCGACAACGCTCTTTTAACTTGGTAAATTTGGGTGGCCTCGACAACTCTTCTAGGGTTTGGGGTGGCCTCGACAACGCTTCTAGGGTTTGGGGTGGCCTCGACAACACTTCTAGGGTTTGGGGTGGCCTCGACAACGCTTTTTCAGTCCCGGTTTGGCGAGAGGGGGTTGATCGATCGACGTCCCCCCTCATGTTGGAGAGTTACCGGCGTTTTCTATGAACAAAAAAAATACTACCTATCACATCTCAGTCCCGGTTTGGGTGGACTCGAGTGTTTGGTCGGGCGGGAGGGGGTTGATCAACGTCCCCCCTCATGTCGAAGTTACCGGAGTTTTCTTCTAGGGGTTTGGCTGACCTCGAGAGTTTGTCAGGTAGGGGAGGGGGGGTAGGAGATCGACAACGCTTTTTTTCTAGGGTTTGCGTGGCCTCGAGAGTTGGTCGCCCGATATGTCCGACGTCCCCCCTCATGTCGATCTCCTCTCGAGAGTTTGTCGGGTAGGGGCGGGAGGGGGTAGGAGATCGAGGGCGACGGCGACATACATACATATAGCCACATACATACATGGAAAAAAATGCTATGAACAAAAAAATGCTATGAACAAAAAAATACATATAGCCACATATATGAAAAAATACATATATGAACAAAAAAATGCTATGAACCAAAAAACATCATATATACATCCATCCATACATACATATAGCCACATACATATATACATTATATATGAACAAAAACATTCATCATATAAAAAAAATCAACATATATATATAAAAAAAATTGCACGGGCGGCGGCGGCTCACAGCGGGGGCGGCGGCGGCCGGCGAAGGTGACGGCGACGGCGGGGGCGGCGAGGGCGCCGGCGCCGGCGACGGCGGGGGCGGGCCGGGGCAGGGGCGCGGCCGGGCGCGCTCGTGGGCGGGGCAGGGGCGTGGGCTCGGGGGCGGGGCAGGGCCGCGGGCTCAGGGACGACGACGGTGACGGCGACGGCGACGACGGGGCAGGGGCGTGGGCTCGGGGGCGGGGCAGGGCCACGGGCTCGGGGACGACGACGGAGACGAGGACGGCGGCGACGGAGACGAGGACGGCGGCGACGGGGACGAGGACGGCGGCTCGGGGAGGCGACGGGGACGGGGACGAGGACGGCGGCTCGGGGAGGCGACGGGGACGAGGACGGCGGCGACGGGGACGAGGACGGCGGCTCGGGGAGGCGACGGGGAGGCGACGAGGACGGCGGCACGGGGAGGCGACGGGGAGGCGACGAGGACGGCGGCGACGGGGAGGCGACGGGGACGAGGACGGCGGCGCCGGGGAGGCGACGAGGACGGCGGCGACGGGGAGGCGACGGGGACGAGGACGGTGGCGACGGGGACCAGGACGGCGGCTCGGGGAGGCGACGGGGCCGGCGACGAGGACGGCGGCTCGGGGAGGCGACGGGGAGGCGACGGGGACGAGGACGGCGGCTCGGGGCAACTGGTAGATGAAAACTGAAATTTTCTAAGGGTTTTCTTATATACAAGAAGCATTGGTCCCGGTTGGTGGCACCAACCGGGACCAATGCCCATTTTTAGTCCCGGTTGGTGCCACCAACCGGGACCAAAGGTCTCTTTTCGTCAGCCCAAAGGGCGGGAAGCAGAGACCTTTGGTCCCGGTTGGTGGAACCAACCGGGACCAAAGGTGGGCATTGGTCCCGGTTGGTGGCACCAACCGGGACCAAAGGTGGGCATTGGTCCCGGTTGGTGCCACGAACCGGGACCAAAGGGCTCTACGGCGTCGGAGCGTGGAAGTTTAGTCCCACCTCGCTAGTTGACTAGCGCCCGCACTGGTTTATAAGCGCAGCTGCGGCCACCGTTTCGAGCTCCTCTCTAAAG
This sequence comes from Elymus sibiricus, assembly GCA_039707655.1. Classification (NCBI taxonomy): domain Eukaryota; kingdom Viridiplantae; phylum Streptophyta; class Magnoliopsida; order Poales; family Poaceae; genus Elymus; species Elymus sibiricus. Next base: position 348,029,551 of record CM077664.1, read on the forward strand.
CAGGCCTACGGGCCTAAACGAACTCTCTCTGCCGTGGGCCTACTGGGCCTTCTGCGGGCCTGCATCCTGGCCCAACTAGCGGGTTTCTAGTCGTATGCAGGCCGTGGTGGCCCAGTAGCCGGCATTTTTTTTTGCTTTATTTATTTTCTTTTTTCTTTTTTTGCTTTATTTATTTATTTTATTTTTTTTGCTTTATTTATTTTCTTTTGTTTTTTTTTGCTTTTTTTTTTTGCTTTATTTATTTTCTTTTGTTTCTACTTACAACTAAATACTTAGAGTTTTTGAGTGATTCTTTTTGCTATTAATGTTTTGAACAAAAAATACTTTGATAACTTTAGTTGCATAAATTTTATATAATTTTAGTTTCGTAAATACTAGAGGTTTATAAAATATTTTTAGTTGATTCCTTTTGCTATTAGAGTTTTATAAAAGCTTTTTAGTTGATTCTTTTTGGTATTGAAGAATATTATAGTTTTATTTTAGTTGATCATAACAGAATTTTTTAATTGATTATTTTTAGTTCATTATTTTCGCTATTAGAGTTTCATAAAGGTTTTCTAGTTCATTCTTTTTGCTATTAGTTCATTCTTTGAGCTAAATGACCCTGAAATTGAAAAGCACTTCAAATGAACTCTGAAAAGGTTGAAAGTTGGCATGGTATCATCATTTCACCCACATAGCATGTGCTAAAAAGTTGAGAGGGTTACGGCAAAAACTGGATGCACTTCGTGTACAAAATGGACAATCTCTTTCGAAGTATCAGGGTTTCGGACGAAAACTCATCTGTTACAAAGGGATTTCATTTAATTTCTTCACATGTAACTGCAATGATATAGTTGTGGAGAGAAAGTCTTCACTTTTTCTTCGCTTGTGTCCTTTGCTTATTGCGCCGTAACCATGGATAATCTTCATCGTTTAACAGGGTGCTTGGGTCAGCCTTGACTTTGAAGGGAGGAATTTCATGAAACTTTTCATAATCTTCAGACATGTCTGTCTTGCCCTCCAATCCCACGATGTCTCTTTTTCCTGAAAGAACTATGTGGCACTTTGGCTTATCGTATGATGTATTCGCTTCCTTATCTTTTCTTTTTCTCGGTTTGGTAGACATGTCCTTCACATAGAAAACTTGCGCCACATCATTGGCTAGGACGAATGGTTCGTCTGTGTACCCAAGATTGTTGGGATCCACCGTTATCATTCCGTACTGTGGGTCTACCTGTACCCCGCCTCCTGACAGATTGACCCATTTGCACTGAAACAAAGGGACCTTGAAATCATGTCCATAGTCAAGTTCCCATATGTCCACTATGTAACCATAATATGTGTCCTTTCCCCTCTTGGTTGCTGCATCAAAGCGGACACCGCTGTTTTGGTTGGTGCTCTTTTGATCTTGGGCGATCGTGTAAAATGTATTCCCATTTATCTCGTACCCTTTGTAAGTCAATACAGTCGAAGATGGTCCCCTGGCCAACGAGTACAGCTCATCAGAAACTGTGTTGTCACCCATGAGACGTGTTTGCAACCAACTGCCGAAAGTCCTGATGTGTTCATATGTAATCCAGTCGTCACACTGCTCCGGGTGTTTGGAGCGCAGAATATTCTTGTGTTCATCGACATACGGGGTCACCAAGTTAGAATTCTGTAGAACTGTGTAGTGTGCTTGAGACCAAGAATGCCCGTCCCTACATATTATTGAGTCCGCTCATGTTGGGTAACGCGACAGAAAACAAAAAAATTCGGTATAGCGAGCACGCCCAGGATCACTATGGAGATGGCATACAAGGTTTGATCTGATCCGTACCGACTCGTAGCGCAGCGGAAGAAGAGTCGGTGGAGATCGTTGGTGCAGATTCCCACAGCTAGGATTTTACAACCTCCCAACCGCGAGAATGTACTCCCTCGTCGGACAGCCCTTCGGGAGGCGGTCGGACAGTCCCCCGGACGATGTCACGGACAGCCCTTCGGGAGGACCCTCGAAACTCGAACGGAAACTCGGACAGCCCTTCGGGAGGACCCTCGAACAGCCCCTCGGGCAAAAGATCGAAACTACGACCTCTCTACGGGGTTGCACACATACGGTGTCATCTATCCGGCAGGGCTTCGCCGTCCAGAACTAGTTCCTGCCGGAACCCAGACAGCCTTTCGGCTCTACGAAATACTCTTTTCGTGTGAGGGAGAAGAGAGAGCTAGCAAAGCATAGCATGTGTATGAGAGCACAAGGATGAGGAAGTGGGCTGCCCACTCACCTCTATTTATAGGCTAGCCAAGGGGTAAAGTTGTCATACAAAAACCCCAAAATGCCCATGGAATATCCCTTTCCTAAAAGGAATATGCCATATGGGAGTGCCATGTGGAGCACCATGGTGCCCCACCCATCTTGGCCGGCCACACCCTTGGGGGACCCCCATGAGGGGCTGCCTTGGCCCCCAAGGCCTTCTAGAAACCTTTTTGGAAATATCCAAAAAGGTGTTTTTCCACAAATATCCAAAAAGCACTTTCACTATTCACGACGACATTTTTCAGCGTCTGATCGAACTGAAAATATTCATGTGGGCTTAGAACAATTCTAGTACCCACCAAAATAATTTTCAACGCGAGCCGGAACAATTCCGGTTTATTGATTTCATCTGCGAAAAGCATCTGAAGCGGTTTCGGCAGCTCCGGAACATTTCCGGTTTTCATTCCAGAAAATTCCAAAAAGTTTCCAGAACGATTCTGGCACCCTCTAAGAATTATCAGGCATGTGCCAAGACCAATTTGACTTTATGGAATCCCCTGAAACAACTTTTCTAGTTTCACCGAAATTCATCCGGTGACCTCTCTCTGCGGAACTTTTCCGATGTCCGAAACTTTTCCGGTGTCCGAAACTTTTTCGGTGTTTTTCTCTCAGACTCCCTGTCTAGTATTCAACAGATAGATGACCCTTAAGCGTGTGACCCTATAGGTTCGGTGAAGCATAGACATGACCCGGAACCCCTTCCGATCAATGATCAACATCGGAGCCGTGGACACCCATATCGATCCCTATACCCACACGAATAAATATTCGAGTGAACCTCCAGTTGCCGTATGCTATTCCTGTTGCTTCGCGATATGTTACAATTACCCGAGGTGAGACATGTTGGCATCCCCGTGGATCAACAACTTGTCCACTATGCCAGTTACCTCGTTGCTGGTATTGTTCTCTTTTCTCGTTCCCGTGTTCCGGCATCCCCGTGATCAAATCACAAGGTGTCTGGCCAGACGATGATGGATACCGCAACACCGAGAGGGCCCAGAGATATCTCTCCAACGTCGGAGGAGCAAATCCCAATCTTGAGCTATCAAGTTACTTGACATACTTTTCCATGAACCCGTAAGCAGCCGTAATAGCCACCCTTTTACGGATGACGTTTAACAAACCCCAAAGTTCATGAAGCAAGCATGAAGAAACTCGATACTCTCATGGTCTAAGGAATCATGCAAACATTAACCATCTCTGTGTTATTTAACCATTAACTAGTGACGAATATATCTCATAGTATAACATCAATTTGGGTCGATTCAACACAAGTGTTCTACCAACATCGTGCCCTCAAAATTGCCGGCATAGCCATGCCCATGATCAGGAAAACAGGATCATCATGCAATACTTGAGCCAGTCTTAGAGGCAAGACTAGGAATACAATTTACCGTTTATTAAACCACACGTGCACATGAGTTTCCCTCCAAGCCTCGTTTTATTTGCAGACTCGAGAATCATTGCAGTTATAGCATGGATCATAAACATTCATTACAAACTTGGAGATACAAAAGTAACTGATATTACTGCCTCTAGGGCATATCTCCTACAGTCTCCCACTTGCACTAGAGTCATAATCTAGTTACATGGCTTCCCTAACACCAATGGCAATCCGGTGTTGCTCATGCTTTGCTCGTGGTAGAGGCTTCGTCATCGGGTCTGATACATTCAGATCCGTGTGAACTTTGCGTACTTTCACTAAACCTTCTTCGACATGATGTCGAATGAGTTTATATTTGCGTTGAATATGCATTGTCTTATGGTGCGAACATGGCTCCCTTGCTTGAGCCACGGCGCCACTATTATCACAATAGATCTCCACCGGGTCCAGAGCACTTGGGACCACACCAAGGTCTTCAATAAATTGCTTGATACCGACAGCTTTCTTGGAGGCTTCTGAAGCAGCAACATATTCCGCCTCCGTCGTAGAATCCGCCACAGTCTTTTGTTTGGAACTTTTCCAATCAACTGCGCCGCCGTTCAATATGAAAACATAGCCAGATTGAGATTTGAAGTCATCTGGGTCAGACATGAAGCCTGCATCAGTGTAACAACTTACAATGAGCTCTTCATCACCTCTGTACACAAGGAGTAAATCCTTGGTCCTTCTGAGGTACTTAAGAATACCCTTGACTGCGGCCCAGTGTTCCAATCCTGGATCACCTTGGTACCGGCTGCTAACACTTAGCGCATAGGAAACATCCGGTCTTGTACATAGCATGGCATACATAATAGAACCAACTGCCGAAGCATATGGATTATCATTCATTTGTACTCGCTCATCAAGGGTCCGAGGACTCTGATTCTTGCAAAGCACTGTGCCAGGTGACATGGGGAGTAGGCCTTTCTTGGAGTTCTCCATGTTGAACCTTTTCAACACCTTGTCAATGTACGTGCTTTGGCTTAGCGCTATTAAGCGTCTTGATCTATCTCTATAGATCCTGATGCCTAATACATATGCCGCTTCGCCTAAGTCTTTCATTGAAAAAATCTTCTTCAATGAGTCTTTTATTTCGCTAAGAAATTTCACATCATTTCCAATCAACAATATGTCATCCACATACAAGATTAGAAATGCTTTTGCGCTCCCACTAAACTTCTTGTACACACAAGATTCTTCATCGTTCCTGATGAAGCCAAACTCTTTGACCACTTCACCAAAACGAATATTCCAGCTCCTTGATGCTTGCTTCAGACCATAAATGGCTTTCTGAAGCTTACATACCTTTCCAGCATTTTTAGGATCGACAAAACCTTCTGAATGTATCATGTATACATCCCTATCAAGGTTTCCATTTAGGAAAGCCGTTTTGACATCCATCTGCCATATTTCATAATCGAAATAAGCAGCAATTGCTAGTAATATCCGAACAGACCTAAGCATAGCTACGGGCGAGAAAGTCTCGTCGTAGTCCTCTCCTGGAACTTGCGTGAACCCTTTCGCGACAAGTCTAGCTTTGTGGATAGTAATGTTACCATCCGCGTCCGTCTTTCTTTTGAAAATCCATTTACAACCAATGGGTTTTACGCCATCTGGAAGTTCTTCCAAGTTCCAAACTTGGTTTTCGTACATGGATTCCATTTCGGATCTCATGGCTTTGTGCCATTCCCTTGAGCTAGGCCCCGCCATCGCTTCCTTGTAGTGCGCAGGTTCATCGTCTTCAAGAATGAAGATTTCGTTATGAAACCACTCAGGTGGCTGGATAGCCCTACCTGACCTGCGCGGTTCAGTTTCAACATTGTTTGAAGTCTCCGCATCATATGCGACAACTTCCGGCTCGGTTGTAGGGATAATTAGCGGAATTTCTTCCGGTTCCTTAGCCATATCAACGGTTGCCGAAGATTCACTAATCTCATTAAGTTGCACTGTCCTCCCACTTAATTCTTTGGCGAGAAACTCTTTCTCAAGAAATTGTCCATTTCTTGCAACAAACACTTTGTTATCGGACGGGTGGTAGAAGGAATACCAAATTGTATCCTTGGGATAACCTACAAAGTAACATTTGTCTGATCTGGGATCAAGTTTGGTAGGTTGTAAACGTTTTACGTATACCTCACAACCCCAAATTCTGAGATGCGACAAACCGGGTTTCTTCCCGTTCCATATTTCATATGGTGTCGTCTCAACTGACTTAGACGGTGCTCTGTTTAATGTGTGAGCGGCAGTTTCTAGTGCGTGACCCCAAAAAGATATTGGAAGGTTTGTAAGAGACATCATCGACCTTACCATGTCTAACAGGGTTCGGTTACGTCGTTCCGACACTCCGTTTCGCTGTGGAGTTCCGGGAGGCGTAAGCTGTGAAACGATTCCACGGTCACTCAGATGTTGGCCAAACTCGTGACTAAGATATTCGCCTCCGCGATCAGACCGCAGAAACTTGATCTTTTTGTTACGATGATTTTCTACCTCATTCTGAAATTCTTTGAACTTTTCAAAGGTTTCCGACTTATGCTTCATCAAGTAGATATAGCCAAACCGACTTAAATCATCAGTAAAAGTCACGAAGTAAAAATACCCACCCCGTGCGGCCGTGTTCATTGGACCACATACATCACTATGTATTATTTCCAATAATTCACCCGCCCGTTCAGGATGACCCGTGAACGGCGTCTTGGTCATTTTTCCCATCAAGCAAGCTTCACATGTGTCAAATGATTCAAAATCAAAAGACGGTAAAACTCCATCTTTATGGAGTCTTTGCATGCGTTTCTTTCCGATGTGGCCAAGCCGACAGTGCCACATGAAAGTGGTGGTGGTATCAGCCTTCTTAAGGCGTTTAGCATTCACGTTAAAGACATTATTTTCACATTCAAGATTCAGTACGAAAAGGCCCCCAATAATGGGTGCAAATCCATAAAACATGTCCTTACAATAAAGTGAACAATCATTGTTCTCAGACTTGTAGGAGTACCCGTCGTGCACTAAACATGATCCAGAGATAATGTTCTTACACAACAACGGAACAAAATAACAGTTACTTAGTTCCAAAATAAATCCTGAAGGGAGACGTAGAGGCATAATGCCGACGGCTTGAGCGGCGATCCCAGCGCCGTTCCCGACACGCATCACGACTTCATTCTTTGCCAGCCTGCGCACCTTCTGAAGCCCCTGTATCGAGTTGCAAATGTGAGCAACCGATCCGGTATCAAATACCCAAGACTTAGAATTTTCGCTAGCAAGCAAAACGTCAATGACATTAACTTGTATAACAATTATACCTTTTCCGGTTTTCCCAGACTTCTTATCTTCCAAATACTTCTTGCAGTTTCTCTTCCAGTGTCCTGTGCCCTTGCAGTAGAAGCACTCAGTTTCATTCTTGGCTCCGCCCTTAGACTTGCGTTGGAAGCCGGTCTTACCGGCGCCCTTGCCTTTCTTTGGCTTGCCTTTCTTTTTGAAACTGGCAGTTTTATTCACAAGCAACACTTGCTTGCGATTTTTCTGCAGTCCTCCTTCAACAGATTTCAGCATGGCAAGCACCTCATTAGGTGATTTGTCCATCCCATTCATGTGGTAGTTCATGACAAAACCTCCGTAAGAAGGGGGGAGTGAACGGAGCAACATGTCCATTACATGCTCTTCTGGAAGTTGAAATTCCAGGGTTTTAAGCCTTTCAGCGTAGCCAATCATATTGACTACGTGCTCGCCAACTGAACTGCCCTCGGCCATCTTGGTCTCCGACATCATTTTCATGATATCAAAACGTTCAGACCGTGCATTAAACTTGTACAGAGCATCCAGATCTTTGATCATATCAAAGCAGTTATGGAATTCAAAACGTTTTTGAAGCTCTGAACTCATGCAAGACAGCATGAGGCACTGCACTAAGTTGAAATCATCATCCTTAGTGGCCCAGACAATTTGTATGTCTGCCGTGGCTGTTGCCGCCGGCTTAGGTGGAAGAGGTCCGTCAAGCACGTACACTTTCTTAGCGCTCCTGAGGACAATCCTCAGGGCACGGACCCAGTCCGCATAGTTGTTTCCATTCGCAGCTAACTTCTCTTTCTCTAACATAGGGCCTAAGTTGAACGCGGTGTTGCGAGCCATTTGATCTACAACGGAAAACACAAGTTCATTTTAGACATTGTTCATAATGATTTTGGCACTAGTGAATAAACAGTTTTATTCTAAAGTGCGCTCCCACTCAAATCAGTATCTCTCATAATTGATTGTGAGTGATTCAAGATCCGCATTTCAATTCGACGCCATTGACGGATTCATCACTGATGACGCGAATTTCAATCGGTAGGCCAACTTGCCAATCGCATCTCTATGCGATTCTTGTCCATCTTTCGATGTGTGTGTTCCGAGCTCATGACTCTCATGCCTGAACGTCAAAGACAACCAAGTGATCTTGCTGCGAGGTCTGACCTCACCCGCCTCATTCCTCTCAATTCGTTCGTGCTCATGTGTACATGGCGCACCCCGAAAAGATACGAATTTCAGACGGTGCTACACTTGGGTGAACACTAACTACTTTGATATTTTTAGTGAGAGATCACCCTAATAAAAAGCGACTACCGCGCAATCAAGAAGGGTGCATCAAGAGGGATAAACATCTCAGGCAATTCATAATAGCATGATATGGTATAGCCCCTTCTGACGGAGAAGTCAAGTATTCTTCGTCTTCGGCATTCGCGTCGGAGTTCACCTTTGCGAAGATTGCCACCACCTTGTCGATGCACCAAATAATATTGCTATCTCTATAGCTAATAAAATAAGTGCATTACATAAGGTTGACACGCAGGTCATTAAAGTGCAATCATATGGCTCCAGCCATCATGCCGAATCATGACACGCAGGTCATGTTAATTACATCATATAGTCATCTCATACATAATCAAATTTAATATGAGCATTGCTATACCACATCACATGCATAACCATCCTGCAAAACCAAGTTAGACGCCTCTAATCGGTTTATGCAAAATTTTATTTTACGTGGCTTCTAAGGTTTTTACTTAAACCGCAGCTACCAACGTTTATCATCAAGTATGATACTTCAAGTTGCTAGATTAACTTTCCAGGGTGTATGAAACACGAGACTGTAAAATCTCGAGCCCCATACTAAACTCCGTCATACGCGTGACCCCCGTGCAGATCATATCTGTATTGCCCTTCGTCTGCGAAACATCCATCTTTCTATGACTAAAGTGGAACCCAAAGAACTGTTAGCTTCGTTGATCTGTCAATCAGCATACTCAGGAGCAGCATGAAAGGATCGCGGATTGCCAGAACTTTGTCAGATTCCACAATGCTGTCAAGATCAGGACTACGCAAATTCAAGGGAAGCAACAAGAACATCGAGTAACAGATTTCATCTACTACCCGCACAAATAATTTTCAGCAATAGATCTCATCTACTACCTAATTATATTGTGCAACACCCATACATCTCTATGTATTCTAGATCATAACATGCATCTACTCATAGCCTGGCTCTTGATGCCACTGTTGGGTAACGCGACAGAAAACAAAAAAATTCGGTATAGCGAGCACGCCCAGGATCACTATGGAGATGGCATACAAGGTTTGATCTGATCCGTACCGACTCGTAGCGCAGCGGAAGAAGAGTCGGTGGAGATCGTTGGTGCAGATTCCCGCAGCTAGGATTTTACAACCTCCCAACCGCGAGAATATACTCCCTCGTCGGACAGCCCTTCGGGAGGCGGTCGGACAGTCCCCCGGACGATGTCACGGACAGCCCTTCGGGAGGACCCTCGAAACTCGAACGGAAACTCGGACAGCCCTTCGGGAGGACCCTCGAACAGCCCCTCGGGCAAAAGATCGAAACTACGACCTCTCTACGGGGTTGCACACATACGGTGTCATCTATCCGGCAGGGCTTCGCCGTCCAGAACTAGTTCCTGCCGGAACCCAGACAGCCTTTCGGCTCTACGAAATACTCTTTTCGTGTGAGGGAGAAGAGAGAGCTAGCAAAGCATAGCATGTGTATGAGAGCACAAGGATGAGGAAGTGGGCTGCCCACTCACCTCTATTTATAGGCTAGCCAAGGGGTAAAGTTGTCATACAAAAACCTCAAAATGCCCATGGAATATCCCTTTCCTAAAAGGAATATGCCATATGGGAGTGCCATGTGGAGCACCATGGTGCCCCACCCATCTTGGCCGGCCACACCCTTGGGGGACCCCCATGAGGGGCTGCCTTGGCCCCCAAGGCCTTCTAGAAACCTTTTTGGAAATATCCAAAAAGGTGTTTTTCCACAAATATCCAAAAAGCACTTTCACTATTCACGACGACATTTTTCAGCGTCTGATCGAACTGAAAATATTCATGTGGGCTTAGAACAATTCTAGTACCCACCAAAATAATTTTCAACGCGAGCCGGAACAATTCCGGTTTAGTGATTTCATCTGCGAAAAGCATCTGAAGCGGTTTCGGCAGCTCCGGAACATTTCCGGTTTTCATTCCAGAAAATTCCAAAAAGTTTCCAGAACGATTCTGGCACCCTCTAAGAATTATCAGGCATGTGCCAAGACCAATTTGACTTTATGGAATCCCCTGAAACAACTTTTCTAGTTTCACCGAAATTCATCCGGTGACCTCTCTCTGCGGAACTTTTCCGGTGTCCGAAACTTTTCCGGTGTCCGAAACTTTTTCGGTGTTTTTCTCTCAGACTCCCTGTCTAGTATTCAACAGATAGATGACCCTTAAGCGTGTGACCCTATAGGTTCGGTGAAGCATAGACATGACCCGGAACCCCTTCCGATCAATGATCAACATCGGAGCCGTGGACACCCATATCGATCCCTATACCCACACGAATAAATATTCGAGTGAACCTCCAGTTGCCGTATGCTATTCCTGTTGCTTCGCGATATGTTACAATTACCCGAGGTGAGACATGTTGGCATCCCCGTGGATCAACAACTTGTCCACTATGCCAGTTACCTCGTTGCCGGTATTGTTCTCTTTTCTCGTTCCCGTGTTCCGGCATCCCCGTGATCAAATCACAAGGTGTCTGGCCAGACGATGATGGATACCGCAACACCGAGAGGGCCCAGAGATATCTCTCCAACGTCGGAGGAGCAAATCCCAATCTTGAGCTATCAAGTTACTTGACATACTTTTCCATGAACCCGTAAGCAGCCGTAATAGCCACCCTTTTACGGATGACGTTTAACAAACCCCAAAGTTCATGAAGCAAGCATGAAGAAACTCGATACTCTCATGGTCTAAGGAATCATGCAAACATTAACCATCTCTGTGTTATTTAACCATTAACTAGTGAGGAATATATCTCATAGTATAACATCAATTTGGGTCGATTCAACACAAGTGTTCTACCAACATCGTGCCCTCAAAATTGCCGGCATAGCCATGCCCATGATCAGGAAAACAGGATCATCATGCAATACTTGAGCCAGTCTTAGAGGCAAGACTAGGAATACAATTTACCGTTTATTAAACCACACGTGCACATGAGTTTCCCTCCAAGCCTCGTTTTATTTGCAGACTCGAGAATCATTGCAGTTATAGCATGGATCATAAACATTCATTACAAACTTGGAGATACAAAAGTAACTGATATTACTGCCTCTAGGGCATATCTCCTACAGCTCCTAGCGTGCCTTTTCCCGTCAATCTCCCCTCATACCGCGATTGAGGGAGACCAATCTTCTTAAGGTCAGGAATGAAGTCAACACAAAACCCAATGACATCCTCTGTTTGATGGCCCATGGAGATGCTTGCTTCTGGCCTAGCGCGGTTACGAACATATTTCTTTAAGACTCCCATGAACCTCTCAAAGGGGAACATATTGTGTAGAAATACAGGGCCCAGAACGACAATCTCGTCGACTAGATGAACTAGGACGTGCGTCATGATATTGAAGAAAGATGGTGGGAACACCAGCTCGAAACTAACAAGACATTGCACCAAATCACTCCTTAACCTTGACAGGATTTCTGGATCGATCACCTTCTGAGAGATTGCATTGAGGAATGCACATAGCTTCACATTGGCTAATCGAACGTTTTCCGGTAGAAGCCCCCTCAATGCAACCGGAAGCAGTTGCGTCATAATCACGTGGCAGTCATGAGACTTTAGGTTCTGGAACTTTTTCTCTGCCATATTTATTATTCCCTTTATATTCGACGAGAAGCCAGACGGGACCTTCATACTGAGCAGGCATTCAAAGAAGATTTCCTTCTCTTCTTTGGTAAGAGCGTAGCTGGCAGGACCTTCATACTGCTTTGGATGCATGCCGTCTTTTTCATGCACACGTTGATGTTCCTCCCGTGCCTCCGGTGTATCTTTTGTCTTCCCATACACTCCCAAGAAGCCTAGCAGGTTCACGCAAAGATTCTTCGTCACGTGCATCACGTCGATTGCAGAGCGGACCTCTAGGTCTTTCCAATAGGGTAGGTCCCAAAATATAGATTTCTTCTTCCACATGGGTGCGCGTCCCGCATCGTCAGTCGGAACAGATAGTCTGCCAGGACCCTTTCCAAAGATTACTTGTAAATCATTGACCATATCAAGTATGTGATCACCAGTACGGAGGGCGGGCTTCTTCCGGTGATCTGCCTCACCTTTGAAATGCTTTCCTTTCTTTCGACATTGATGGTTGGTCGGAAGAAATCAACGATGCCCCAGGTACACATTCTTCCTGCATTTGTCCAAATATATACTGTCGGTGTCATCTAAACAGTGTGTGCATGCGTGGTATCCCTTGTTTGTCTGTCCTGAAAGGTTACTGAGAGCAGGCCAATCGTTGATGGTTACAAACAGCAACGCATGTAGGTCAAATTCCTCCTGTTTGTGCTCATCCCACACACGTACACCTTCTCCATTCCACAGCTGTAAAAGTTCTTCAACTAATGGCCTTAGGTACACATCAATGTCATTGCCGGGTTGCTTAGGGCCTTGGATGAGCACTGGCATCATAATGAACTTCCGCTTCATGCACAACCAAGGAGGAAGGTTATAGATACATAGAGTCACGGGCCAGGTGCTATGATTGCTGCTCTGCTCCCCAAAAGGATTAATGCCATCTGCACTTAAACCAAACCATACGTTCCTTGCGTCACCTGCAAAGTCCCCCCACCTTCTCTCGATTTTTCTCCACTGCGACCCGTCAGCGGGTGCTCTCAACTTCCCGTCTTTCTTACGGTATTCTTTGTGCCATCGCATCAACTTGGCATGCTCTTTGTTTCTGAACAGACGTTTCAGCCGTGGTATTATAGGAGCATACCACATCACCTTGGCAGGAACCCTCTTCCTGGGGCGCTCGCCCTCAACATCACCAGGGTCATCTCGTCTGATCTTATACCGCAATGCACCGCATACCGGGCATGCGTTCAAATCCTCGTACTCACCGCGGTAGAGGATGCAGTCATTAGGGCATGCATGTATCTTCTGCACCTCCAATCCTAGAGGGCATAGAACCTTCTTTGCTTCGTACGTACTGCCGGGCAATTCGTTATCCTTTGGAAGCTTCTTCTTCATTATTTTCAGCAGCGAACTAAATCCCTTGTCAGATACACCATTGTCTGCCTTCCATTGCAGCAATTCCAGTGTGGTACCGAGCTTTCTGTTGTCATCTTCGCAATTTGGGTACAACCCTTTTTTGTGATCCTCTAACATGCGATCGAACTTCAACTTCTCCCTTTCACTTTCGCATTCTCTCTGTGCATCAACAATGACCCGGCGAAGATCATCATCGGGCACATCGTCTGGTTCCTCTTGATCTTCAGCTTCCCCCATTGCAGCATCACCGTATTCAGGGGCCGGGTAGTTGTCATCATCCTCTTCTTCTTCGTTGTCTTCCATCATAACCCCTCTTTCTCCGTGCTTGGTCCAAACATTATAGTGTGGCATAAAACCCTTCTCAAGCAGGTGGAAGTGAAGGGTTTTAGAGTTGGAGAAAGCCTTCGTATTCTCACAGACAGTACATGGACAATGCATAAAACCATTCTGCTTGTTTGCCTCAGCCGCTTCGAGAAAATTATGCAGGCCCTTAATATACTCGGAGGTGCGTCGGTCACCGTACATCCATTGCCGGTTCATCTGCGTGCGTTATATAGTTCTTATTATTGAACAACATATAACTCTCTAGAGCATCTAATTAAAACACACAAGTAAGAACTTTTTTCTTTTAGAAAGAAGATAAGAAGAAGAGGCTAACCACGGTGTTGCCGGCGCCGAGATGGGCGCGGGCGATCGACGGCGGTGAGGACGGGGACGGGACAGGACGGACCGCCAAACCTAGACAAATCTTGAGGAAAATGGAGCTTGGACAAGGAGCTTCGAGAGGAGAAAGCTTAAGTGTGGCTCGGGCATTTCATCGAACACCTCATGTGCATAGGAGGTGAGCTAGAGCACCACAAAAGCTCTCCCACGGCCGGGCAAAAAAACAGAGCAATGCATTGCTCTGCTCGCGGGCGGGGGCTATATATAGGCCAACCATTGGTCCCGGTTCTAGCCACAAACCGGGACCAATGGTTGTGGGCCAGGAGCGAGGCGCATTGGTCCCGGTTCGTGGCTGGAACCGGGACAAAAGGGGTCACCTTTAGTCCCGGTTCCAGCCACAAACCGGGACCAATGGTTGTGGGCCAGGAGCGAGGCGCATTGGTCCCGGTTCGTGTCTAGAACCGGGACAGAAGGGGTCAGACGAACCGGGACCAATGCCCCACGAGGCCCGGCCGGCGCCCTGGCCTCACGAACCGGGACCGATGCCCCCATGGGTCCCGGTTCGTGAGTGAACCGGGACTAATGGGCTTCTCAGGGGTGGACCGATGCCCTGTTTTGTACTAGTGCAAGTATGTGATGAAACGGTTTTGATTTCAATTTCATGTTATCATGGTGTGTGTGTGGTCTCCCTGTCTCTGATATGAGGTTGATGAACAAGTTTTGGAAAGTGGTTACTGAGAAAATTGAGTAAAGATGTACTTGCTGGCAAGGGAAGTTGTTAAATATAGCTAGAAGAATCACTTTGGTCCAACCAGCTTGACTAGTGTCCCATTGTTCATGATGTCTTTTTATCCTCTTCATGTGGGGATTAGAAAAAAAACTGATTTTTTTAGAGTTAGGTTGGTTTGGCACAGAGCGACGTTTCGCTTGTCCGGACTCCCGCAAAGCCCCCATGTTTGTCTCCGGTTTGCCGGAGAAAACACGTCCGGACCGCGCCACGGACCGATACAGGACCACGTTGGGTGGCTTCCCTGGTCCCGACAGCGCGGTCCGGACGGATGCATGCGGTTTGCGGGTCGCCGTTGGAGATGCCCTAAGACCATATTGATATATTTTTATGTGGTGTTGATAGTTAATTAAAATGTTCACATATCATATTTGTTGTCAATTTTTTTTTAGAAGGACCACCCTGTCTTCAAATCCTAGATCCGCCACTACCCACTATACATACGCGCCACGAGGAGATTATACATGGCATGCAGTCATCGGCCGAGATGTCGTCGACGGAGAGCAAGGCGACGGCGACGGCGGAGGCCGTTGCCGTGGCGGGGCACACTGCCATCCATCAAGGCCGCAGACAGGCACAGCACGACGACCTCCCATGAGTCGGAAGCGTCCATGTTCGTGCTCACCTCTCCTGCCAAAAAACATGGACGTCCAAAGTAGTAGCACGCACCTAGATTAATCCCGCTAGGCTAGCTAGAATTTGTTTCACCGGCTAAACGAGCAGACAACACAAGTGAATACACACACGATCTGGCTCAAAACACATGCACGTGGAGATACTGGGACTGGCTACTGGTCAATTGACTGAAAATGAATTTTGGGTCAGTCGATTGACCCCAAACTCTGTTTCAGTCAAGCCTGATTAATTAGGCAGCCCGCCACGCCAGCTCAAAGAATTGTGGCTCTGATCATGTGTTAAAAAGCCCCAGATTTGTCTTTTTTGCACAGGCCTCATTTCAACGTATTTTGCCATGAAAATTTACACACATGTGTGTTATGCCTTCATGTGTATCTGTGTTTTTTTTTTCAGAATTTTTTGACACATAGAAAATATGAAATTTGACGAAATTCGAATTTTTCAAAACCGAGCTCCATGGAGCTCGGCCTCCAAAGACAATATTCACATATATATGGAAAATGTATTATTACTATGCAAAACTGGGCATATTATAGTGAGATTTCTGCAAAAAAAGTGTTTTCTAAAAAGTAATGGATTAGTGACATCGGTATTACCCTTACAAAAGAAAAGAAATGGAAACTAAAACAAAATCAAAAAATGGAATGAAAACTAAAAAAATGAAGTTTTCTATGGAAGAATGAATTCGTGGCATTGGTATTACCCATGCAGAAACAACTAAAACAAAATCAAAATAAGGAAGTTTTCTAAGAAAGAATGAAACCCTTTAAGAAGAAAGAAAATGAAAAAGAAAAAACTTTGAAAACTTGCACACAATTTGCACTGAAATTGCACGTTTTGAAATATGCAAAGAATAAGCATATAATAGTGCATTTTTCGCATTCTACTATAATTTACACATAGTGTAACTATAATAATGTATTTCCTTTAAGAAGAAAGAAAATTAAAAAAACTTACGCACAACTTTGCACCGAAATTGCACTTTTATCGTAATATGCAAAAATAATCATATAATCATGACATTTTGGCACATATTATATAGTATTTGTTTGTACATAATTACACTCAGTAAAAACCCACAAAAAACAAAAAAACCAATAAAGGAAAAATAAAAATGCATAGAAACAGAAAATAAAAATAAATAAAATAAAGCAAAACTGAGCATATTATAGTGAGATTTCCGCAAAAAAAGAGTTTTCTAAAAAGTAATGGATTAGTGACATCGGTATCACCTTTACAGAAGAAAAGAAATGAAAACTAAAACAATATAAAAAATGAACTAACAACTAAAACAAAATTAAAAAAATAATGTTTTCTATGGAAGAATGAATTTGTGCATTTTTATTACCCTTTCAGAAAAAACAAAATCAAAATAATGAAGTTTTCTAAGAAAGAATGAAACCCTTTAAGAAGAAAGAAAATGAAAAAGAAAAAACTTTCCAAACTTTGCATACAATTTGCACTGAAAATGCACTTTTTTTAATATGCAAAGAATAAGCATATAATAGTGCATTTTTCACATTCTACTATAATTTACACATAGTGTAACTGCAATAATGTATTTCCTTTAAGAAGAAAGAAAATTACGAAAAAAAACTTGCGCGGAACTTTGCACCAAAATTGCACTCTATCGTAATATGCAAAACTAATCATATAATCATGAATTTTTGGCACATATTATATAGTATTTGTTTTGTATATAATTACACTCAGCCAAAAACCCACAATAAAATTAACCAATAAAAGGAAAGAAAAAAGGAAAAAGAAAAACACACAGAAACAGATAACAAAAATAAAGCAAAAATATCCACAAAAGAGAGAATAAATTAGTGGCATTGGTATTACCATTTAAGAACAAAGAAAATGGGAAAAAGAATCTAAAACAAACACTGACAAAATTTGCACGAAATATACATAAAAATTGTGCTTTTTAAAAATATGCAAGAATAAACATATAGAAGTGAAACTTCTGTAAAAAGACATAATCTAAGAACAAATGAATAGTGGCATTGGTATTAACCTTAAAGTAGAATGAAAATGAATTAAAGACTAAAACAATATCAAAATAATGATTTTTTCTGAAAAAGAATGAATTAGTGTTGTTGGTATTTCTTTTAAGAAGAGAGAATTTTTTTAAAAAACTTGCGCACAATTTTGCACCGAAACTGCACTTTATCATAATATGCAAAAATAATCATGAAATTTTGGCACATATTATATAATATTTGTATGTATATAATTACACTCAGCCAAAAACCCGCGAAAACAAAAAGTAACCAATAAAGGAAAGAAAAAAAGGAAAAAAAACGCAACACAGAAGAGCAAAAACGAGCCCAAGAAGCAATTCGACTGACCCAAAATAGGGGTCAATCGATTCCACACAACCCAACTCACCAGCAAAATGGCACAGAAAAAAGAAAACAGCACACATCTCAAAGCAGAATCGGATGGCCACAAAATCGACTGACCCAAAAAGAATTTTCAGCTGACTGACATATAGCTAAAGTGTAAGGGAATGGCTACTTGCAAGTCGACTGACTTTGTATTTTGGGTTAGTCACTTTTTTTCCGTTGGATTCATCAAGTAATCATAGGGAAACAAGGCCCAAGGCTATCCCTGTAGCAACCGCTATGCCTGGCTGGGTACATGCATGCATGCGTTGATTTAGTGAAACTTTGTAGGGAGTATGATTTACACACATATTGTATAGTATTTGCGTGTATACCTGCACACAGAAATAAAAAATGAAGTTATCTAAGAATGAATGAATTATTGGTGTTGGTATTACCTTTTAAGAAGAACATGATGAAAATAATAATTATAAAATGAAAAGAATTGCACACATTTTACACAGAAATTGCGCTTTTTATAATACAAAAGAATAACCATATAATAGTGGAATGATATCGGTATTACCGTTAAATAAAGAAAATGAAATAAAATTAAAATTAAAATGAAAAGAAAATAATGAATTTTCTAGGGAAGAATAAAACCCTTTAAGAAGAAAGAAAATAAAGATCAAAAACAAAATAATGAAATTTTCGCTGGAAGATTGAAACCCTTTAAGAAGAAAGAAAAAAAAAACAAAAAAAAAATGAAGTTTTCTAGGGAAGAATGAAACCCTTTAAGAAGAAGAAGAAAAAAAAACAAAATAATGAAGTTTTCTATGGAAGAATGAAACCCTTTAAGAAAAAAATACAAAAACTAAAACTAAAACAAAATAATGAAGTTTTCTATGTAAGAATGAAACCTTTTAAGAAGAAAGAAAATATGAAAACAAAAACAAAAACAAAACAATGAAGTTTTCTAGGGGAAAATGAAACACTTTAAGAAGAAAGAAAATATGGAAACTAAAACAAAAACAAAATAATGAAGTTTTCTAGGGGAAAATGAAACCCTTTAAGAAGAAAGAAAATAAAAAATAACTTGCGCACAAGTATGCCCTGAAATTGCACTTTTGTAATATGCAAAAAATAAGCATATACAATGCAATTTTTGCTCTCTACTATAATTTACACACATGGTGTATCATACTTGCATGTATACTTACTAACAAATACAAAAATAAAAATAAATTTTTCTAAGAAGAAATCAAGTAGAGTGGCATTGGTACCACCCTTTAAGAAGAAAGAAAGTAAAAATAATTATGATACAATTTGCACACAATTTTCAGATTTTTGAAATTGCACTTTTTTAGTTCTGTAAGAATAAACACATAATAGTGAATTTTACATAAAAACGAATTTTTAAACAAGGAACGAATTAGTGGCATTTGTATCGTCCTTAAAAACAGGAAATGAATTAAAAACTAAACATAATAAAACAAATAAAGTTTTCTAAGAGAGAATAAATTAGTGACATTGGTATTACTCTTAAGAAGAAAGAAAATAAAAAAAACTTGCACACAACTATGCAATGAAATTGCACTTTTTATAATATGCAGTGAATACACATATAATAATGCAACTTTAGCAGTCTAGTATAATTTACACACATATTGTATAGTACTTTCCTGCATACATACACATAATAATAGAAAAATGCATTTAATAAAAAAAATAGCACAAAACAATTAGCATTAGTATTACCCTTAAAGAATAAAGAAAATAAAAAAACAAAATTTTCAACCCAATTAGCACAAAAAAATCACTTTTTATAATATGTAGAATAAATATATAAGAGTGAAGTTTCCGTACTCTAATGTAATTTGTACATGTAGTACTTGCATGTATACATTTACACACACTCAACATCCGAAAATACACGTAAAGACAAAAAACAAAACTCAACTGAAAAAAAAGCATACACGTGCAGAAAACAAAAGCAAAAACATTGAAAAAAGCATGCACACATTAAAATCCAGCCCAAGAAGGAAATCGACTGAATCCAAACAGCCCAGTACACTAGCAAAACATGACAGAAAAAAGAAAAACTACACAAATCTTAAAGCACAATCCAAGGGCCAGAAAATCGACTGACCACAAAACTAAAATTCAGCTGACTGAAATCTAGCTAAAGTGGGAGATATTAGCGCAAAGCCGCTACCACGCCGCTGGCATGCTCCTTGCCGTGCACCCCGTGCCGCTGGCGATTAGCCGCCGAACAACCCGTCCGCTATTCTCCTAGAGTCCCGAAGCTGCAGCTTGACTGAACGCACTCGACCTCGGAGGTGTGCCACACCAAACGTGTCGGCGTTTGCACTGCCGCCTGGCGATGCACGCGTTGTTGTGCATTTAGACCATGAAGACCTGCGGAATCCAGGAACTGCGCGTTCAGCCACTCCAGCTCACCCCACCTCGGTCGAGGCTAGAGATGACAATCATGGCGGTTGACAAGGACGACCTGGGGAGCCTGTCTGATGCAAGAGGAGAGCACACCAACATCAGCATCCTCCCGTGGGTGTCGTCTGAGGCGTTTGTGTCACAATTGCAAGTGCGTCCAGAAGTTGCAGTTGACATGGCAACGCTGGCCTCGAGGAGGAATGTGCTGGACAGGGGTTGAGGGATGAGGGGAGACCGGGAAAGAGGGAGCCTGGTTGCTTGCCGTCGAGGAAGAGGAACGCGGGCCGGCCGTGGGCGTGGACGATGGCCTTGCCAACACCAAAATTGAGGCGGAGGAGGGGTTTCCTCGATTGCCCAACATCGGTCTCCAATCCACTATTGAGGTAATTGAAGACTTCTCGGTAGGGAAGCACGGGACTATCGTCGATGTCTGAGCCACACGACACGTGGGTGAAGAGTATACTTGCAGGCTCCGTGTCGATGGGGAGGAAGGTTGGCAAGTGGGGCCCTCGCAACTCTGTGAGATGCTGTCAATTGGTACCGAGGCCATCTTCGTGGGTTTTCCCGTTGCAGCGCGTGGGCCCTTTTACAGACGAAACTAGCTTATATTCATATAGCGTGACACATATCCCGAGCTAACTGGTCGATGAGATTCAAGGAACACACGCCGCCGAGATCCTTCGGGCAAACCCAGTCGGTAAGCGTGGTACAGTAGTCCCAGATCGGATCGTTTTCCTCTCGTCCCTGGCGACTGGAACCCTAGCCGCCGTCGGAGAGGCCAATCTCCCAGCGCCGTCCTCCGGCGGCTCCCCTCCGCTGGCGCCCTCGGTTGTCGGTGGTGAGGGGGTCGCCGGATCCACGCGTGTGGATCGTTTTTACTCACTCGTAGTCTAGGTTTTTAGGTTGTTCATCGTTTTGGCTTCGGCGATGATGATGACGGCGCTGAATAAAGATTCTTCGGATCCTTCCCTGACGAGGCCATCGGTCCTATGGTTGGGGATGGATTTGGAAACCAGTCTGTTCAAGCAAGGATGGCATGGCGGCGGCGGCATCCTCGTGGTGGACCCGTGTCCTCGGGCTCCGCCGTTGCGACGACGTTTGCTCCAGTGTCGGCGCGGAGCTTGGGAGGTAGTCCAGGAGCGGATGCAGATTGTGGTCTGCATCGACGACATCTGGAAGACGGAACGTGTGCTGGGTTCGTGGTTCATGGACGGCAGGTATGGTTTCCTCCTTCGGCGTCTTAGTCGTGGTGGGACGCCAGATCTGGAGTTCGATGGCGTGTCCGGGGTGTTGCCCCGGTCTGATTCGTTCAACGGCAAGGGTTTCACTTTTGGTGAGCCACCTTGGAGGTCCGCAAAGCTGCATATCAGCGATGGAGCCGCGTCGAGCTCGGGTCAGGAGGTGATCCGTGATTCTTTTCTTCGGTGGCTGCTGTGGTGGTGCCGGAGGCAGATGACGGGCGTTGGTGTCAAACTCAGAGATGTTCTGCTGTCTTTTCAGTTTTGTCATGTTGGTCCTTACGTGGATTGTACTTTGATCTTTATGATATGAATGAGACACGTATTACCATGCAAAAAAAAAAAAAAACATTGCACGCCATGCACTTGCAGCTCCCGCCAACACAATTGGCCTTCCAAGAGCACCGTGGACCGCAGATGGGCCTGCGCTTTTGGTCGCAATCGTTCTCGCAAGTACTGTTCAAACACCCACCGGGCCGTTTGATAATTGCGGTCGTACAATCAAAGTGTTCTGCTTCCACATCTATAATATATCACCACAAAAAAGAGACACACATCATGTGCATATATAATTTATTGGTCATGTTGATGAAGCAACTTTGTGCATGTATGAACAAACTAAATGGTACCTGATGCTAATAGAAGGACGGCAAGGGTAAGGAGCGTCACTAGAGCAATCCTCATGTTAGCTCAAATGTGGTGTTAACAAGAAGAGTGTCTGATGGTCGGTTGTTGGACTTCTCAGTTGTGAGGAAGAACATGAAAGGGCAGGCTACTTTATAGTGGATGGGATATTAATGCTCATTACTACGATCCAAAAAAGCACAAGAGGAGAAGAATGGATAAGTTGCGCTAATTTAGTAGTAATTAAGTGCATTAATTTGTGGATAAGTACTACTCCACAAATTAACGACGGCCAATGACATTCTAGGACAAACGTCTCACGTGAACATTAAAAACTGAAGAGCAGATAAAATAAGCAGACCATCGGTCACTCCATTGGGCGAAATTAAGGCTAAGTAGTACTCTTATCTTCCCACCGCTTGAGAGTCTCCATGGGCCTCTCGGCCCGATCCCATGCCTTACCCGACGGCGCAGCCGACCGGCGATGGCTAGGGAGAGGTGCCTGCGATCTAGATGTACATAGTAGTAGCTGTAGTACTACTTTCCATGATGGAGTGTGGTGTTATGCCGTATGTTTAGAGTTCTTCGCCAGAGGTGGGCCGCTCCGGTGGTCGGAGGAGAAGGTGTAGAGGAGCTTCTTCAGCAGCCAATCCATGAATCAGGCCTTGGGTTCCCCAGATCTGAGATGGGGTTCTTTCTCTTCAGCGTTGTTCTTGCCGCCATGGTGGAGGCAGATGGGTTGCGGAGGAAGGCCAATCCACCTCCAGCCAAGCTGCAAATGCAGTCGTCTTCCTCGTGCTTATCAGCAGGTGTGGTCCTAGTGGAGCAACGGCGCACCTCGATTGATCGCCGGCCTCTGCCTCTGCCCTGCTTCTTCTGGTCGAATGGCGACCCGTTGGATCCGTGTTAGCTCTGTTCATTCCTCCCGACGAGTCGTCGTCAGATGGGAGGCAGCCAAGTGCAAGCCAAGCTCCTGCTGCCGTTTCCTCCGGTGTGGTGGAGAAGGCGCAGCGGAGCCACCACCCCAAGTGGTTCTTCCCTAGTGATGGTGGTTACGGTCTTCGGCTTGCTCTGATTTGGAGGACTTGATAGTGTTTTTGCTTTATGTTCTGAGTCCTCTTTGTAAGATGCAAGGACTGGTCTGTAATTTACTTTTCCTTAGGGGTCCTTGTGTAAGGTGTGCTTGTAGTGTTTGTAGATCTATACCACCTACTAATAAAGGATGGGTTCTGCCCGTCCGTAGTGTTGTTTTACAGAAAACCCCTTGTCTTTTCTAAAAATTAACCCGTAGTCCACACTTATTTTACAGAAAATGAATCATGTTATTTTATAGAAACCCCCTGTCATTTCAGGTAATTAACCCGCAGTCCACCCTTAATTAGCAGAAAATGAATCGTTTTTGCAACTTTACAGAAAACCCCATGTTATTTCAGGTAATTAACCCACAACCCACCCTTAAGTAGCAAATGCTTTTCAAAAATATCCATATCTTTTAAACCCTAACTCCAATTTTAACATGTTATATACGTAATTTGATTAGAAAAATGTGTAGAATCTAAATGTGATGTTGTTTTACCTATTAACCATTTTTAAAATGTAATTTAGGGTGCAACCTTAATGAATATCGCATGATCCATCTTTCTTTCGGACCGGCGTAGATCCAGATTGCAAATGAACATCTCAGCAAACTAGATTGGAGAAGAAAGAAACCATCGATAACCACACATGCACACCTCGACAAATCATCACAGGGGGAAAAAGAACTATTAAAACACTCCATATTTGTCCTTCGGTGGACATTTCTCGCTCTTAAGTTGGGTACTTCGCCCGTCGGTGATGGTCGTTCTTCACCCTCTCCTCCTGCTTTACCAAGGTCTCGGAGGAGGAAGAGGGAGAAGAATGACCCCCTACGACAATAGTCGGTTCATCTCGCAAGTGGTTGTATATATGGTGTACACTCACTCACTCACTGTAATTTTGACTGTCGGTAATGTTCGTTCTTCCCCCTCTCCTCCTGCTTTCCCAAGGTCTTAGAGAAAGAAGAAGGAGAGGAACAACCGCCTACATCAACAGTCGGTTCATCTCTCAAGTGGTTGTATATATGTTGTACACTCACTCACTCACTGTATTTTCGACTGTCGGTGATGGCTGTCCTTCATCTTCTCCTCATGCTTTACCAAAGTCTAAGAGGAAGAGAAGAAGAAGGACGACCCCCTACGACAATAGTCGGTGTCCTCCTCTCAGAACAACTCTCGGTTTGTGGATTAAGAGTGAGTATTGTCCACCCGAAGAAAAATATAATTAAGTAGCTCATCCATAAAAAGTTATAAATTTACGGAAAAATCGGCATGAACTTTGCTAGAAATCGAACATATTGAGTGCCAGAAATTAAGTGAAACGGAACTTAATCCACGTTTCGCGAAAACATTGGCACCCATTATGAATACCTGCATCATGAACAAAATATGGTACTATATGTTGACCCATATGCAGTACATAGTCCTCTAGCACAAGCAATCAAATTTAAAACGTCTAATTACAAAGATTCAATGGTACATCATATAACAAGAGACAACTACAGTACATCCTATAACAAATTTGAACTACACTAACAAAATGTGGCTAATGTACAAGTACAATAAATTAGAACAACTAAAATCTCCATTAACAGAGAGAGGGGAGGTGTGCTTACCGGGGCCGACGGAGACGGCGGGCAGGACGAGGATGATGGCGGAGGCGGACGGTGAGTTTGACGGGGACGCCGACGACGTTGGAGGCGAAGAAAGGCGCGGGCGACGGTCACTGGGAAGTAGTTGGAGGTGGCGTTGGACGGCGAGGCCGATGAACTTCGAGGCGGCGACGGACGGCGCGGGTGAAGGGGAAGATCGGGTCCGCGACACCGTTCGAGGCGGCGGACCACAACCTCGCCGGTGGCGGCGGCAGACGACGCTGGCGAGGGCGGCGAAGTGAGAGAGAGACAGAGGAAGAAAGCGTTGTGTCTGGATGGATAAGATTTGACTGGCTGCGGGTGGGGGTGGGGTGGATATGGTCATGCATAATAGTGACGGGCAGCCTATAGTACCCGCCACAGCTATATTTGAGTGGTAGGTGGTAGGGTGACCAAATATAGCCGTGGCGGGCGCTATGTAGGACCCACCACTGCAAACTATTACAAAATTTGAAACCGATGGGCGGGGTCAACCAAATATAGCTGTGGTGGTCAATATAAAATGCCCGCCACTGATTAGCGAGGCACCAGTGGCGGGCTTTTGTAAGCGCCCGCCACTGCTTCCTTTCGCCCATGAAGAAATTAGCAAGACTGTACCAGTGGCGGGTCCTTACTTGCGCCCGCCACTGTTATGTTCATAGCAGTGGCGAGCAATTTTTAGCACCCGCCATTGCAATTTTTCCAAAGTAGTTGTGGCGGGTGCTTGGCCGCGCCCGCCACTTTTTAGGGGGTGTCTATAAGCCTTTTCCCAGTAGTGCTCCCTGCAAGAGCTCTCTTGACATACCTTCACTAGTAGAAAACAGGGCATTAGTCCCGATTTCTAAGGGCCTTTAGTCCCGGTTCTGCAACAGGGACTAAGAAATCGGGACTAAAGGCCCCCACTTTTAGTCCCGGTTGTGTTACGAACCGGGACTAAAGGAGCTCCACGTGGCTGCTGTGGGGCGCCCAGGCAGGAGGACCTTTAGTCCCGGTTGGTAACACTGACCGGGACTAAAAGGCAGCCACGCGTCAGCACCTGCCAAGCGCTGGGTTTTTTTTTTTAAATGAGGGGTTTAGGGTTTTGGAGGGTTTAGGGGTTTCATATTGTGTTTCCCCCTTTTCTTTTTGTGTTTACCATTCAATTCTTTTACATTTAGGGTTTTCGTTTTTATTTTACGTTTTCCATTCAACTCGACGCTAGTTACTACATATAGCAATGAAGGAACCATTACACAAATCGTCATGAATATAGAGAGAAGTGACCTCTCTTTCTCCGTGCTTGGTCGAACAACAAGTTTTCGTATATCTATTCGACGCTACTACGTATAGTACACGTTCATGCATATATATAATGTAACATCTCTTACGATCCCTAATATCTAATTACCAACATTCACTTCCAATTCTCGATGGTATTGTCCGGTTTTAGCTATGATCTCTTGAAGGAAGAATCCCGCTAATTCCTCTTGAATTGCTCGTATGCGAGCCTTTGGTAGGAGTTCGTCCCGCTTCCGTTCGATCTAATTTAAAGAAGGGGGTCAATATATATATATATATGAATGAAACTCAACACAATTGATGGTAATAAAAATAAATTTATGAATATTGTTTACGTACTTCAAGTTTTTCCAAAAATCTGCCCGTCTCAGAGGTCGTCTGGCGAATGAACTCGCAAACGTAGTATCCACATAAGTTATTCCCGGATCCCTGCCTCAAGCACTTTACGAGAATAGAGTTCAATCAAAATAATAATCAAGCATGATAGTGGTATTGAAACTAGAATCAAAGAGATGCGCGGACCTAGCTAGTACTACTTACACTGAGTTGTTCAAATCGCAACTCCTCTCTCCATTCACCCCTAACCTGCTTGGTGAACTCTTTCCAAACCCTGCCCGGCAAAGAAAATGAATAAAGGAGTTATTAATTACTTGATATCAGGAAATGAACGATAGTTGCCGATATAGTGCGATAATGATTGAAATTACCTCTGGAGAATTTTTTTCAGGTCCGCCCACATCTCAGGGTCTTTACGTAATGAGTCCATGACAAGTACTTTTCCTGCATCAAACTGAATGACTAGCAGAATATAGTGGAACCTGCGCACGCATAGCTCATCAATTACACTTAACATCGAGTAAGCGAAACAGAATGATGTGTACAAGACAGTATAACACTCACTGGAAGTTGTAAAGAAATAGTATTTCCCTTTTGGCTTGTTGTTTAATTAACGCCCTTAGCAAGATCTTCTCTGTATCCTTGGCGTTCCATTTTACCGTAGCTTCATGAATAGTATTTGGGTTAATGAACCCCATGTCATAGATTTGTCCTCTTTTGCATTCGAGGATCTTCTTTCTGCATAATATATATAGTGAGGATAATTATACATGCAATGAACGAGCTGAGCTAGAGATTTAATTACAGAAATGATACTTACAAACAATAGCAACTGACGATAGATTTGTCGATGGCGTCTTGATTGTATAACTGAAATAATTCTTTAAATTCAATGAAAATCTCCTCGTCTCCATTGAAGTAATGCTGATCTTTAATTTCCACAATGATATAGTTGCTCCCTTGCTTTGAGGCTACCAAGTACCAGTCATGCAATCTTCGTATCATCATTGGTAGATGCGGGAGCTCCTCAGGTCTGACGAGAGGCTTCCCGTGCTCGAATTTAAAGGCTAACTCAGCCATTTCGAACTGTACCTCATCGCCCAAGTAATCACCAAGAGTGAAACCAGGATCAGCGGCCGCTACCCCCGGATCATTAGCGATATCAGTAAACACCTTGAGCGGGGGGCACGATTGGTTTTTCTGTTCGCCGGGCTGGGGAATTGTTTTCCCCCTTGCACTACTGCTACTTCCCGACCGCTGTTGTGGATCTCTATATGACTTTACAATAGAGCGGTCATAGTTTGATAGCAGCGAAGGCGGCGGTGGTTTTGTAAGGTTTTCCAGCAAGCGCCTCGCTTTTACCGGATCTATTTTCTCCGTTGGATCTGGACGGGTCGGTGCAAGCTAGCGTTTCACGTCGGCAGCCACGATCTCCTTGGTTTCCTCCTCAGTCATGTCGTATGGTAACTTGGCAGGAGCCTTCTTGACGCTACCTGCTCTGGATTTCTTTGTTGTTGTACTACTAGCCGCCGGAGCGGCGGCAGATCTCTTCCGCCGGTGCTGAGGCGGCGGAGTCAGCTGACGCGGCGGATTCTGTTGAGGGGCCTCCTCCGGCGGAGTCCGCTGACGCGGCGGAGACAGCTGATGCGACGGAGTGTGCTGACGCGGCGGAGATGGCTGAGGCATCGGAGATAGAGCTGGACTGTGAGGAGTCTGCTGAGGGGCCTCCTCCGGCTGAGTCTGCTGACGCGGCGTCCAGTATGGAAGCACGATGTGTTCCTTTCTCCATAGAATGGTAGTCCTTATGGCATCTCCCAGATGAGTCTCCCCTTCACCTGTAGGGTACTCAAGCTCCAGCTGCTCAAATCCGTTGGTAACTTCATCCACCCCGACAACAGCATAGCCATCTGGAATCGAAGAGCAATGGTAAGTTCCATCTGGTACACGAGGTAAGGCATAGCCGACCGCCACCTTCAAGGTTATGTTCATGCATTTCACATGTAGATCACAATGTTCCCTCTCCGTGATATCATCCACGGGGTAGCGATCAGGAGCCGTGATATCATCTATGGGCGGCCGAACGAGCAAAGAGGAAGCCACGCTGCTTTTCCACTGAGATGGTGGGGTAGCTCCGTGGGAAGTATCGAATGAAGGATCTTCGTGCCGCTGAGATGATGGGCCGGTAGCTCGCTGGCTGTTAAGTGCCTCTATTTGCTTCTCCTGCAACGCTAATATTTCTTCTACCTTCTGCAGCCGGTCTGCATCCTCTTTCTTCTTTCTCCCTCGGCTTCTGTAAGTGTCACTGCTGTCGGGAAACCCAACCTTCCACGGAACGGAGCCTGATGTGCCTCGTGTTCGTCCTGGGTGTTCAGGATTCCCGAGGGCGCGTGACAGCTCGTCCTTCTCTCTGTCGGGATGGAACTTCCCTTCCTGCACGGCCTGGATTGCATCCTGAATGTTTTTGACGGGTGTTGCAAGTTGAGATTTCGTATAAACACACTTCCCTGTTTCTGGGTGCAAAGTTCCCCCATGCCCGAAGAACCAAGTCCTTGCCCGTTCGGGCCAGTTCAATGTCTCTGGATGGATCCCTTTATCAAGCAGGTCGTTCTCAACTTTGTCCCACGTAGGCCGGGCAACCTTGTAGCCACCTGACCCCGTAACTGTTGGGGAACGTTGCATGGGAAACAAAAAATTTCCTACGCACACACAAGATCTATCCATGGTGATGAGCATCTACGAGAGGGAGAGTGAATCTACATACCCTTGTAGATCGCTAAGCGGAAGCGTTAAGAAACGCGGTTGATGTAGTCGAACGTCTCCGCGATCCAAATCGCAAGTCGTCCCTCGAACCGATCACGAACTAGTGCCGAACGGACGGCACCTCCGCGTTCAACACACGTACGGCTTGATGACGCCTTCACCTCCTCGATCCAGCGAGCGATGGTGAAGTAGTAGATGAGTTCCGGCAGCACGACGGCGTGGTGATGGTGGTGAGGAACAATCTCTGCAGGGCTTCGCCAAGCGCTACGGAGATTATGACGTAGGAACTAGAGGGTTAGGGTTGCCGCACACGGCTTGGGGAAATCTTGATGTATCCCGGGTGCTAGCCCTGCCCCTCTATTTATATGTTGAGCCCTGGGGTCGAAACTTGGAGAAAGAGCCTCCTCAAAGTCGGTTTGGCCCGCAAGGCAAGAGTCCTACTCGGACTCCAGGACCAGACGCCAGGGTCCTCGGCGTCTGGCCCCAGACGCCAGGGTCCCTGGCGTCTGGCCCCTGGCCTCCGCAAAACTTCCTTTTGCACCTTCCTAAAGCCTCGTGGGCTTTACCCCTTGGCCCAAATAAAGTGTTCTCGTACCCGAACATTTCGGGAAACATCCGGAACCCCTTCCGGTGAATTCCGGAACCCTTCCGGAGACCAAACACTATTATCCCATATATCAATCTTTACTTCCGTACTATTCCAGAGCTCCTCGTCATGTCCAGGATCTCATCCGGGACTCCGAACAACTTTCGGTCACCAACATAACAACTCAACTATACTTATATCGTCACCAAACGTTAAGTGTGTAGACCCTGCGGGTTCGAGAACTATGTAGACATGACCGAGACACCTCTACGGTCAATAACCAATAGCGGGACCTGGATGCCCATATTGGCTCCTACATATTCTACGAAGATCTTTATCGGTCGAACCTCTATGTCAAGGATTCAGTTAATCCCGTATGCTGTTCCCTTTGTTCTTCGGTATGTTACTTGCTCGAGATTCGATCGTCGGTATCTCTATACCTAGTTCAATCTCGTTACTGGCAAGTCTCTTTAGTCGTTTCGTAATACAAGATCTCGTGGCTAACACTTTAGTCACATTGCTTGCAAGGCTCATTGTGATGTTGTATTACCGAGTGGGCCCTGAGATACCTCTCCGTCACACGGAGTAACAAATCCCAGTCTTGATCCATGCCAACCCAACAGACATCCTCGGAGATACCTGTAGAGCACCTTTATAGTCACCCAGTTACGTTGCGACGTTTGATACACACAAGGTACTCCTCCGATGTCAGGGAGTTGCATGATCTCATGGTCATAGGAACAGATACTTGACATGCAGAAAACAATAGCAATAAACTGACACGATCATATGCTACGTTTACAGTTTGGGTCTTGTCCATCACATCATTCTCCTAATGATGTGATCCCGTTATCAAATGACATCTCATGTCCATGGCTAGGAAACCTTCACCATCTTTTGATCAACGAGCTAGTTAACTAGAGGCATACTAGGGACACAGTGTTGTCTATGTACCCACACATGTACTTGAGTTTCCAATCAATACAATTATAGCATGGATAATAAACGATTATCACGAACAAGGAAATATGATAAGAACTAAATTATTATTGCCTCTAGGGCATATTTCCAACAGTCTCCCACTTGCACTAGAGTCAATAATCTAGTTCACATCACCATGTGATTTACATTGTTCTAACACCCAATGAGTTCTGGGGTTCGATCATGCTTTACATGTGAGAGAGGTCTTTAGTCAACGGGTCTGCGACATTCAGATCCATGTGTACTTTGCAAATCTCTATGTCATACTGTAGACACTTCTACCACACTCCACTGGGAGCTATTCCAAATGGCTGCTCCACTATATGTATCCTGACTGCTACTCAGAGTCGTCCGGATAGGTGTCAAAGCTTGCATCGACGTAACCCTTTACGACGAACTCTTCATCACCTCCATAATTGAGAAATATTTCCTTAGTCCTCTAGTTACTAAGGATAATCTTGACCGCTGTCCAGTGATCCACTCCTGGATCACTCTTGTACCCCTTGACAGAATCATGGCAAGGCACACATCAGGTGCGGTACACAGCATGGCATACTATACAGAGCCTATGGATAAGGCATAGGGGATGACCTTCGTCCTTTCTCTTTCTTCTGCCGTGGTCGAGCTTTGAGTCTCACTCAACTCCACACCTTACAAATCAGGCAAGAACTCTTTCTTTGACTGATCCATTTTGAACTCTTTCAAAATATTGTCAAGGTATGTACTCATTGAAAGTCTTATCAGACGTCTTGATCTATCTCTATAGATCTTGATGCCCAATATTTAAGTAGCTTCATTCCAGGTCTTCCTTTAAAAAACTCCTTTCAAACGACCCTTTATGCTTTCCAGAAATTCTACATTATTTCCGATCAACAATATGTCAACCACATATAATTATCAGAAATTCTATAGTGCTCCCACTCACTCTATTGTAAATACAAGTTTCTCATAAACTTTGTATACACATAAAAAACTTTGATCACCTCATCAAAGTGTATATTCCAACTCCGAGATGCTTGCTCCAGTCCATAGAAGGATCGCTGGAGTTTGCATACATTTTAGCATCCTTAGGACTGACAAAACCTTCCGGTTGTATCACATACAACCTTTCCTTACGGATACCGTTAAGGAAACGATGTTTTGACATCCATCTGCTAGATTTCATAATTGAAAAATGCAGCAACTGCTAACATGATTCCAACAGACTTTAGCATCGCTACGGGTGAGAAAGTCTCATCGTAGTCAACTCCTTGAACTTGTGAAAAACCCTTTGCCACAAGTCGAGCTTTATAGACGGTGACATTACCGTCCACGTCCGTCTTCCTCTTAAAAAATCCATTTGTTCTGAATGGCCTTACGCCCTTCAGGTAATACTTCCAAAGCCCATACTTTGTTTTCTTACATGGATCCCATCTCGGATTTCATGGCCTCTAACCATTTCTCGGAATCCGGGCCCATCATCGCTTCTCCATAGCTCGTAGGTTCATCGTTGTTCAACAACATGACCTCTAAGACAGGGTTGCCGTACCACTCAGGAGCAGTACGCGTCCTTGTCGACCCACGAGGTTTGATAGTAACTTGATCTGAAGTTTCATGATCATCATCATTAACTTCCTCTTCAACTAACGTAGGCTCCACAGAAACAACTTTCTGCGCTGCGCTACTCTTTGGTTGAAACAAAGGTTCAACAACCTCATCAAGTTCTATCTTCCTCCCACTCAATCTTTCGAAAGAAACTTTTTCTCGAGAAAGGACCCGTTTTAGCAACAAACACTTTGTGCTTGGATCTGAGATAGAAGGTTCACCCAACTGTTACGTTAGGGTATTCTATGAAGATGCATTTGTCCGCTTTGGGTTCGAGGTCATTAGGTGAAAACCCTTTTTCACATAAGCGTCGCAGCCCCAAACATTAAAAAATGACAGCTTAGGTTTCCGCCAAACCAAAATTCATACGGTGTCATCTCAACGGACTTATGGTGCCCCTTTTAAAGTGAATGTGGTTGTCTCTAATGCATAACCCTAAAACGATAGTGGTAAATCGATAAGAGACATCATAGTTCACACCATATCTAATAGAGCACAACTACGACGTTCGGACACACCATCACACTATGGTGTTCCAGGTGGCGTGAGTTGTGAAACAACTTCCACATTGTCTTAGGTTATATACCAAACTCGTAACTCAGATATTTACCTCCACGATCATATCGTAGACATTTTATCTTCTTGTCACGATGATCTCAAACTTCACTCTGAACTTTTCAAACGATTCAGACTTGTGTTTCATTAAGTAAATATACACTATATCTACTCAAATCATCAGTGAAGGTAAGAAAATAACGATATCCACCGCCCACTACAAAACTCACTGGACTGCATACATCAACATGTATAATTTCCAATAAGTCAATTGCCCGCTCCATCATACGGGAAAACGGGGTTTTAGTCATCTTGCCCATGAGGCATGGTCCGCATGTCTCAACCGATTCGAAATCGAATGAGTCCAAAGATCCATCAGCATGGAGTTTCTCCATGCGTTTTACACCAATATGACATTTAGCGGCAGTGCCACAAGTATGTGGTACTATCATTATTAACTTTGTATCTTTTGGCATCAATATTATGAACATGTGTATCACTACGATCAAGATTCAATAAACCACTCTTATTGGGTGCATGACCATTGAAGGTATTATTCATGTAAATAGAATAACCATTATTCTCTAACTGCAATGAATAACCGTATTGCAATAAACTTGATCTAATCACGTTCATGCTTAACGCAAACACCAAATAACATTTATTTAGGTTCATCACTAATCCCAAAGGTAGAGAGAGCGCGCGATGGTGATCACATCAACCTTGGAAACACTTCCAACACTCATCGTCACCTCACCCTTAGCCTCCGTTTATTCCGTAGCTTTTATTTCGAGTTACCAACACTTAGCAACCGAACCGGTATCTAATACCCAGGTGCTACTAGGAGTACTAGTAAGGTACACATCAATAACATGTATATCAAATATACTTCTGTCGACGTTGCCAACCTTCTTATCTACCAAGCATCTAGGGTTGTTCCACTTCAGCAACCGTTCTCCTCATAATAGAAGCACTCAGTCTCGGGTTTGGGTTCAACCTTGGGTTTCTTTACTGGAGCAGCAACTGGCTTGCCATCCATGAAGTATCCCTCCTTGCCCTTGCCCTTCTTGAAACTAGTGGTTTTACTAACCATCAACACTTGATGCTCCTTCTTGATTTCTACCTTCGCGGGGTCAAACATTGCGAATAGCTCAGAGATCATTATTTCCATCTCTGGCCTTTTATAGTTCATCACGAAGCTCTAGTAGCTTAGTGACAGTGACTTGGAGAACTATACCAATCACTATCTTATCTGGAAGATCAACTTCCACTCGATTCAAGCAATTGTAGTACCCAGACAATCTGAGCACATGCTCAACGATTGAGCTATTCTCCATCATCTTGCAGGCAAAGAATCTTGTTGGAGGTCTCATACCTCTCAACACGGGCACGAGCCTGAGATCCCAATTTCAGCTCTTAGAACATCTCATATGTTCCGTGACGTTCAAAACGTTTTGGAGCCTCAATTCTAAGCCGTAATGCATGACGCACTGAACTATCAAGTAGTTATCAGAACGTGCCTGTCAGATGTTCACAACATCTACAGACGACGCTTGAGGGGGTGGCGCACCGAGCGGTGCATTAAGGACATAAGCCTTCTGTGCAGCATTGAGGACAATCCTCAGATCACGGACCCAGTCCGCATTATTGCTACCATCATCTTTCAAATCTATTTCTCTAGGAACATATAAAAATTCAAGGGAGCTACAGCGCGAGCTAGTAATCTACAACATAATTTGCAAAGACATTTTGACTATGTTCATGATAATGAGTTTAGTTAATCATATTACTTAAAAACTCCCACTCAAATTGACATCCCTCCGGTCATTCGAGTGTCACATGATCCAAATCCACCAACTCAAGTCCGATCATCACGTGAGTTGAGGTGGTTTCAATGGTGAACATCTTCATGTTGATCATATCTACTATATGACTCATGTTCGACCTTTCGGTCTCTTGTGTTCCGAGGCCATGTCTGTACATGCTAGGCTCGTCAAGTTAAACCGAGTGTTCCGCACGTGCAACATGGCTTACACCCGTTGTATGTGAACGTAGAGTCTATGACACCCGATCATCACGGCGTGTCTCGAAACGACGAACTTTCGCAACGGTGCACACTCGGGGAGAACACAATTTATCTTGAAATTTAAGTGAGGGATCACCTTATAATGCTACCGTCGTCCTAAGCAAAATAAGATGCATAAAAGGATTAACATCACATGCAAATCATAAGTGACATGATATGGCCATGAACTCGTGCTTTTGATCTCCATCTCCAAAGCACCGGCATGATCTCCATCGTCACCGGCATGACACCATGATCTCCATCATCTTGATCTCCATCAACGTGTCGCCATGAGGTTGTCGCGCCGACTGTTGCTTCCACGACTATTGCTAACGTTTAGCGATAAAGTAAAGCATTACATAGCGCTTAATGATTGACACGCAGGTCATACAATAATTAAAGACAACTCTATGGCTCCTGCCAGTTGCCGTACTCATCGACATGCAAGTCGTGATATTCTATACAACACATGATCATCTCATACATCACATATATCTCATCATGTAATTGGCCATATCACATCACAACATACCCTGTAAAAACAAGTTAGACGTCCTCTAATTGTTGTTGCAAATTTTATGTGACTGCTACGGGTTTCCAAGAACCGTTCTTACCTACGCAAAACCACAACGTGGTGTAGTGATTGCTTTTTGATCTTCTAAAAGAACCCTCTTCATTGAAATTGATTCAACTAAAGTGAGAGAGACAGACACCCGCTAGCCATCTTTATGCAACGAAGTTACATGTCAGTTGAAGGAACCTGTCTCGCGTAAGCGTACGCGTAATGTCGGTCCGGGCCGCTTCATCTCACAATACCGCCGAATCAAGTATCAACTAGTAACGGCAAGCAATATGTATACACCCACGCCCACAACTCGTTTGTGTTCTACTCGAGATCTCATCTACGCATAGACCTAGCTCTGATACCACTGTTGGGGAACGTTGCATGGGAAACAAAAATTTTCCTACGCACACACAAGATCTATCCATGGTGATGAGCATCTACGAGAGGGAGAGTGAATCTACATACCCTTGTAGATCGCTAAGCGGAAGCGTTAAGAAACGCGGTTGATGTAGTCGAACGTCTCCGCGATCCAAATCGCAAGTCGTCCCTCGAACCGATCACGAACTAGTGCCGAACGGACGGCACCTCCGCGCTCAACACACGTACGGCTTGATGACGCCTTCACCTCCTCGATCCAGCGAGCGATGGTGAAGTAGTAGATGAGTTCCGGCAGCACGACGGCGTGGTGATGGTGGTGAGGAACAATCTCTGCAGGGCTTCGCCAAGCGCTACTGAGATTATGACGTAGGAACTAGAGGGTTAGGGTTGCCGCACACGGCTTGGGGAAATCTTGATGTATCCCGGGTGCTAGCCCTGCCCCTCTATTTATATGTTGAGCCCTGGGGTCGAAACTTGGAGAAAGAGCCTCCTCAAAGTCGGTTTGGCCCGCAAGGCAAGAGTCCTGCTCGGACTCCAGGACCAGACGCCAGGGTCCTCGGCGTCTGGCCCCAGACGCCAGGGTCCCTGGCGTCTGGCCCCTGGCCTCCGCAAAACTTCCTTTTGCACCTTCCTAAAGCCTCGTGGGCTTTACCCCTTGGCCCAAATAAAGTGTTCTCGTACCCGAACATTTCGGGAAACATCCGGAACCCCTTCCGGTGAATTCCGGAACCCTTCCGGAGACCAAACACTATTATCCCATATATCAATCTTTACCTCCGGACTATTCCAGAGCTCCTCGTCATGTCCGGGATCTCATCCGGGACTCCGAACAACTTTCGGTCACCAACATAACAACTCAACTATACTTATATCGTCACCAAACGTTAAGTGTGTAGACCCTGCGGGTTCGAGAACTATGTAGACATGACCGAGACACCTCTACGGTCAATAACCAATAGCGGGACCTGGATGCCCATATTGGCTCCTACATATTCTACGAAGATCTTTATCGGTCGAACCTCTATGTCAAGGATTCAGTTAATCCCGTAT
Source organism: Elymus sibiricus (assembly GCA_039707655.1). Lineage (NCBI taxonomy): Eukaryota > Viridiplantae > Streptophyta > Magnoliopsida > Poales > Poaceae > Elymus > Elymus sibiricus. Next base: position 348,066,396 of record CM077664.1, read on the forward strand.
GTTGTTCCCTTTGTTCTTCGGTATGTTACTTGCCCGAGATTCGATCGTCGGTATCTCTATACCTAGTTCAATCTCGTTACCGGCAAGTCTCTTTACTCGTTCCGTAATACAAGATCTCGTGGCTAACACTTTAGTCACATTGCTTGCAAGGCTCATTGTGATGTTGTATTACCGAGTGGGCCCTAAGATACCTCTCCGTCACACGGAGTAACAAATCCCAGTCTTGATCCATGCCAACCCAACAGACATCCTCGGAGATACCTGTAGAGCACCTTTATAGTCACCCAATTACGTTGCGACGTTTGATACACACAAGGTACTCCTCCGATGTCAGGGAGTTGCATGATCTCATGGTCATAGGAACAAATACTTGACATGCAGAAAACAATAGCAATAAACTGACACGATCATATGCTACGTTTACAGTTTGGGTCTTGTCCATCACATCATTCTCCTAATGATGTGATCCCGTTATCAAATGACATCTCATGTCCATGGCTAGGAAACCTTCACCATCTTTTGATCAACGAGCTAGTTAACTAGAGGCATACTAGGGACACAGTGTTGTCTATGTACCACACACATGTATTTGAGTTTCCAATCAATACAATTATAGCATGGATAATAAACGATTTTCACGAACAAGGAAATATGATAATAACTAAATTATTATTGCCTCTAGGGCATATTTCCAACAGTAACATGGTGATATTCCTTCTTTGCAGCATTTTGCTTATTTATCGGTTACCTTTTCTTACCTTTCTCCAATGTCTTGTACGCCACAAATGCGGGCCAGTGATCTTTCATCTTCTCATATTGACCGGTGAATGTTGGAGTCTTCTCTTTCAGGACAAACTTTTCGTGCAATCTTTTCTTCCAGTTCTTGAATTGTTCGGCCAGCTTCTTAAGAGCCCACGCCTTGACTTTTCGCTCTACAACATTGCTATTTGGATCCACCTCTAGCGGTAGGCTGAAATTTGTCATGAGCGTATTCCAAAGCTCATCTTTGGATCTATCGTCGACATAAGAAACTCCATCGTCCGCCTTTGGCTTATTCCATTCTTGAATGCTGATCGGGATGCTGTCCCTAACAACAACTCCGCACTGACTTATAAATTGGTCCGCGGTCCGCTTGGGAGTAGTCAGTTTGCCATCTGCAGCGATTTCTTCGATCGTGAACCTTTCATTCTCGCCCAACCTTTTCTTCGGGCCTCGTCTCTTTACAGAAGGCTGGCTCGATCCGGAGGGCTAAAAGAAGAAAGAAGCGTTAATATATGTACATACAAATCAATTAATGCATCTAGTCAGCAGGCTTAATTAATATACCTCGCCGGACTTTGCCACAGTTAAGGCTCCAACACCGCCGGAGCCGTCATCTTCTCCCTCCATTCGATCACTGGAGCCGTCAGCCTCTCTTCCCTCACCATCGGAGTCATTGAGAAACTGTGAGGTGATATCATCACCTCCGTCGTGGATTATATCCCCCAACATCTCTTCTTGTTCTAAGTCTCTGTCGTGTTCCATAGTTTCTGCAAATATTACAACATGGCAATATACAACCATGAGAGATAAGCTGTTTTTCAGACTTAATGAAATCTGGGAATGCAAAACAGTAACATTATGATGACAACTTGAGAGCAAGATTGAGTCATGCTATAGCAACTTTACATGGCAACCAAGGGCATGGCATCAAAGTACACATTACATAGACCAAATCACAAGAAGGAATCATATGCATATGAGCAATGGATTAGTGGCAAACATCATGCAAAGTTGACAAGTTTTATAACAGTCAGTTTTAGACTTAGCAGTTTTTCAGCAAATGTAAAACAAAGTTTATTCATTAAATACCAGCAGCAAATAGACATTAAAATGCACCAAACACATGTACATAGTTTATTCATGTCGATCGTCGGGGACGACTCCTCCGGCGATCGTCGGGGACGACTCCTCCGGCGATCGTCGGGGCCTCCTCCGGCGATCGTCGAGGACTCCTCCCCCCTCATGTCGAAGTTATACCGAAGTTATCGGGGTTATGTTTTAACGACCCCCCCCCTCATGTCGAAGTTATACCGAAGTTATCGGGGTTATGTTTTAACGACCCCCCCCCCCCCTCATGTCTAAGTCAATGAACAACATGAAAATTTCTAAGTCAATGAACAACTCTGAAAATTTTTACATGTACTCCTACAACATGATAATATCTAAGTGATTGCTAAACTGTTTGCTAAACTTTTATGCTTCATTTATATGAAGATCAATTATCGAATATAACTATGTTCGCAATATGAGGCATTGGACATCTATCTATCACATTGAGTATATGTATCTAAAAACCTAGTAAAACTACACAAAACAAACAAAAAAATTCAGCCATCTCCATCTCATCTCATCCATCTCCATCTCATCTCATCTCAATGAACAAAAATATCTCTAATTAAAAAAAAACTCCAGCGTCGGCCAGCAGAGCGGCGCAGGCGGCGTCGGGGTCGGCGTCGGGGTCGGCGCCCAGCAGGGGGGGAATAGGAGGAGGAGGAGGGGATCGGGGTGGCGCTCACAGCGAGGAGGCGTCGGCGCAGGGCTTCGGCGACGGCGTCGGGGCAGCGCGTCGAGGATAGGAGAGGCGATGGAGAAGTTTGGGGGACGAAAAATTTCGCTGCGGTTTATATAGCCCGAGATTTAGTCCCGGTTGGTGGCACCAACCGGGACTAAAGGCCTACATTTAGTCCCGGTTGGAGGCACCAACCGGGACTAAAGCTAAATTTCAGCAGCCCAACGGGTGCGAAACCCAGGCCTTTAGTCCCGGTTGGTGGCACGGACCGGGACTAAAGGGAGGCCTTTAGTCCCGGTTGGTGGCACCAACCGGGACTAATTCTCGTTCGGCACCGCCCCCCGCCAGCGCGTCGCAAGTTTAGTCCCACCTCGCCGAGCGACGGGCGCCCACCGGCTTAAATAGTTGCGTCATGCAGCCGTTCCGAACTCCTCGAAACACAATGCCGCCGCTTAACCTGTGGTTGACCCAGCCGTTGGGCCGTTCGTGTGCCCGATTCACCGCCCGAGTCGCCTGCGGGCTTGATTTGGACGGTTTATTCGCTGGTTGAACGGCGGTCTAGCAGCTGCGGTCGGGCTTCTTTTTTTAATTTTTTTTTACTTTTTTTAGTACTTAATGAAAACTCGTTCAAACAATCAGTATTAAAAATCAGTGAAGTAAAATAAACAGTATAGAATATCTGTGAACTAAAATAACCTCATTCAGAAAACAGCCTCATTCACATAACATCATAAAAATATGCCATAAGAATATAAATAATAATTCCGAAAGAGTGCCATTACAAAATCAAAATTGTACGAAGAACCGAGCACAACACTTTTATTTAGTTGCCAATAATGAAAAATCATTTGCCATTACAATATCAAAATGGTACAAAGTACCGACCACGACACTTTTATTTAGTTGCCAAAAATGAAAAATCATGTGACATTACAATAAAGAAAGAACGTAATATCCAACACCACATCCTCCCATTCATTCCTTCGGCATGATTTTAAGAATCTTTTCCTTCACCGTTTCCATCGTGTTGCACTCTGAAAATAGTATTTCAGCGAGAATGCGTCCCCTTAAATAATTAATCTCGTTCTGGTCAAAGTCATATGTCCACTCATCTCCGTCCCAGTGTTCAACGCATTTGATCGTGAATAGACCACAAGAGACTCTGAAAAAATAACGCAAGTCAAGTAATGATGGAGCACACAATTACATATGCATCTGAAACTGTATTTGCATTCTGTTTTTGGTTTTAGACCTTTTTAGGATATTTTAGTTTTAGTTTTCTTTTAAACAGATTCAAAAACAGTAGCATACATGCCTAGTTTTCATTTAGTTCTTTTTGCTATTAAAGTTTTTAACAAAAAATACTTTATGAAAATTTTAGTTGCATAAATTTTATATAGTTTTAAATTAATATTATTTTGATCATAACTGGAGTTTTATAAAAGCTTTTTAGTTGATTCTTTTTGCTATTGAGCTCAAACTTGGTACACCTGCTAAAATGGTCTAAATATTTGCATTGATTAACTCCTCTGTATAATTAAAATACTAAAAGGATATGAATAATTGAAATTTCATAACTTAATAAATAATTATTCTAAAATCATGTTTCAAATGCCAAAATGCCCTAGCTAGCTCTTACAAAGATTCCCTCCGGTTTGTCCGAAGTGGCACTTTCCAGCTATAAGTCCGGAAACTCACAGTAGAGAGAAAGTGATGGCGGTGAAGCCGGTCACATCCCAGAGTGGGATCTTTTGGGGTATAAAACTATTTCTTCGCGTGTGTCCCTTGCTTATTGCGCCGTAACCATGGATAATCTTCATCATTTAACAGGATGCTTGGGTCAGTCTTCATTGTGAAGGGAGGAATTTCATGAAACTTTTCATAATCTTCTGACATGTCTATCTTGTCCTCCACTCCCACAATGTTTCTTTTCCCTGAAAGAACTATGTGGCGCTTTGGCTCATCGTATGATGTATTCGCTTCCTTATCTTTTCTTTTTCTCGGTTTGGTAGACATGTCCTTCACATAGAAAACCTGCGCCACATCATTGGCTAGGACGAATGGTTCGTCTGTGTACCCAAGATTGTTGAGATCCACTGTTGTCATTCCGTACTGCGGGTCTACCTGTACCCCGCCTCCTGTCAGATTGACCCATTTGCACCGAAACAAAGGGACCTTAAAATCACGTCCATAGTCAAGTTCCCATATCTTCTCTATGTAACCATAATATGTGTCCTTTGCCCTATTGGTGTTTGCTGCATCAAAGCGGACACCACTGTTCTGGTTGGTGCTCTTTTTATCTTGGGCGATCATGTAAAATGTATTCCCATTTATCTCGTACCCTTGAAAAGTCAATATAGTCAAAGATGGTGGCCTGGCCAACAAGTACAGCTCATCTCCAACAGTGTTTGCAACCAACCGCCGAAAGTCTCCATGTGTTCATGTGTAATCCAGTCGCCAGACTGCTCCGGGTGTTTGGAGTGTAAAATATTCTTGTGTTCATTGATATACGGGGCCACCAAGGTAGAATTTTGTAGAACTATGTAGTGTGCTTGCGCCCAAGAATGCCCGTCCCTACATATTATTGCTTTCGGTCCTAGCGTGCCTTTTCCACCCAGTCTCCCCTCATGCCGCGTTTCAGGAACACCAATCGGCTTAAGGTCAGGAATAAAGTCAACACAAAACTCAATGACCTCCTCTGTTTCGTGGCCCTTGGAGATGCTTCCTTCTGGCCTAGCACGGTTATGAACATATTTCTTTAAGACTCCCATGAACCTCTCCAAGGGGAACATATTGTGTAGAAATACAGGACCCAGAATTGCAATCTCGTCGACTAGGTGAACTAGGACATGCGTCATAATATTGAAGAAGGATGGTGGGAACACCAACTCGAAACTGACAAGGCATTGGACCAAATCATTCTGTAACCTTGGTAGGATTTCTGGATCGATTACCTTCTGAGAAATTGCATTGAGGAATGCACATAGCTTCACAATGGCTAATCGAACATTTTCTGGTAGAAGCCCCCTCAATGCAACAGGAAGCAATTGCGTCGTAATCACGTGGCAGTCATGAGACTTTAGGTTCTGGAATTATTTTCTCTGCCATATTTATTATCCCCTTTATATTTGACGAGAAGCCAGACGGGACCTTGATACTGAGCAGGTATTCAAAAAAGATTTCCTTCTCTACTTTGGTAAGAGCGTAGCTGGCAGGACCTTGATACTGCTTTGGATGCATGCCGTCTTTTTCGTTCATACGTTGCTGGTCCTCCCGTGCCTCCGGTGTATCTTTTGTCTTCCCATACACGCCCAAGAAGCCTAGCAGGTTCACGCAAAGATTCTTTGTCACGTGCATCATGTCGATTGCAGAGCGGACCTCTAGGACTTTCCAATAGGGTAGGTCCCAAAATATAGATTTCTTCTTCCACATGGGTGCGTGTCCGTCAGCGTCATTTGGAACAGATTGTCCGCCAGGACCCTTTCCAAAGATTGCTTTTAAATCCTTGACCATATCAAATATATCATCACCAGTACAGGGGACAGGCTTCTTCCGGTGATCTGCCTCACCTTTGAAATGCTTGCCTTTCTTTCTTAAGGCATGCTTGGTCGGAAGAAATCGACGATGTCCCAGGTACACATTCTTCTTACATTTGTCCAAATATATACTTTCAGTTTCATCTAAACAGTGCGTGCATGCGTTGTATCCCTTGTTTGATTATCCTGAAAGGTTACTAAGAGCAGGCCAATCATTGATGGTTACAAACAGCAACGCTCGTAGGTCGAATTCCTCCTGTTTGTGCTCATCCCACACACGTACACCTTTTATATTCCACAACTGTAAAAGTTCTTCAACTAATGGCCTTAGGTACACATCAATGTCGTTGCCGGGTTGCTAGGGCCTTGGATGAGCACTGTCATCATAATGAACTTCCGCTTCATGCACAACCAAGGAGGAAGGTTATAGATACATAGAGTCACAGGCCAGGTGCTATGATTGCTGCTCTGCTCCCCAAAAGGATTAATGCCATCTGCACTTATACCAAACCATAAGTTCCTTGCGTCACCTGCAAACTCCGGCCACTTTCTCTCGGTTTTTCTCCACTGTGACCCATCAGCGGGTACTCTCAACATCCCGTCTTTCTTACGGTCTTCTTTGTGCCATCGCAACAACTTGGCATGCTCTTTGTTTCTGAACAGACGTTTCAACCGTGGTATTATAGGAGCATACCACATCACCTTGGCAGGAACCCTCTTCCTGGGGCGCACGCCCTCAACATCACCAGGGTCATCTCGTCTGATCTTATACCGCAATGCACCGCATACCGGGCATGCCTTCAAATTCTCGTACTCCTCACCGCGGTAGAGGATGCAGTCATTAGGGCATGCATGTATCTTCTGCACCTCTAATCCTAGAGGGCAGAGAACCTTCTTTGCTTCGTACGTACTGGCAGGCAATTCGTTATCCTTTGGAAGCTTCTTCTTCATTATTTTCAGTAGCTTCCCAAATCCCTTGTCGGATAAACCATTCTCTGCCTTCCATTGCAGCAATTCCAGTGTGGTACCGAGCTTTGTGTTGCCATCTTCGCAATTTGGGTACAACCGTTTTTTGTGATCCTCTAACATGCGATCGAACTTCAACTTCTCCCTTTCACTTTCGCATTCTCTCTGTGCATCAACAATGACCCGGCGAAGATCATCAGTGGGCACATCTGGTGCCTCTTGATCTTCAGCTTCCCCCGTTGCAGTATCACCGTATTCAGGGAACATAGGATAGTTGTCATCATCCTCTTCTTCTTCATTGTCTTCCATCATAACCCCTCTTTCTCCGTGCTTGGTCCAACAATTATAGTGGGGCATGAAACCCTTCTCAAGCAGGTGGAAGTGAAGGGTTTTCGAGGAAGTGTAATCCTTCGTATTCTCACAGACAACACATGGACAGTACATAAAACCATTCTGCTTGTTTGCATCAGCCACATCGATAAAATTATGCAGGCCCGTAATGTACTCGGAAGTGCATCGGTCACCGTACATTCATTGCCGGTTCATCTGCATTATGTAATTAAGTACATAAAAAACCATTACAGAACATCATGAATAGAGAAATGACCAAATTAATACAAGTTCATCATCACATTAAAACCAAAGTACAGTAGTGATCAAATGTTATTACTGCAAAAATAAATACATAAAGTTCGTACATAGTTCTCATAAAACAACATACAACTATGTAAAACATTTAAATGCAACAACAAATGCGATCAAAATCGCAACTAAGGTAACAATTGATCCAACATCATAATGATACCAAGCCTCTTTATCAATGGCATATTTTCTAATCTTTCTAATCTTCAAGCGCATTGCATCCATCTGGATCTTGTGTAGATCGACGACATCGGCAACATGCAACTCCAATTCATCTTCTCTTCTTCAATTCTTTTCAATTTTTCTTTCAAATAATTGTTTTCTTTTTCAACTAAATTTAACCTCTCGACAAGAGGGACGGTTGGAATTTCCGGTTCACATACCTCCTAGATAAAAACATTTATGTCAAGTTGGTCGGCATAATTGTCATAAACACTAAATGAAACAAATAGTTATAAAAGATAATATACCACATCCGAATCATAGACTGGACGAGAGCCGATGGGGGCGGATACCAAAACCATGGCACTATATAATAACAAACAATAATACAAGTAAGAAAATTATACAAGTAGATATCTAAATCATACAAGTAAGAATTTGTCCTTTAAAAAAAGATAAGAACAAGAGGCTCACCACGGTGGTGCTGGCGACGAGATCGGCACGGGCGATCGACGGCGTTGAGGACGGGGACGGGGACGGGACGGCACCCTACACATGTGCAAACTAAGAAGTTAATTTGAGCTCAAATTGTGCATCTAAATCAAATAAACTCCCACATACACTCCTCCACTAAAACCCACAAACCACTCTACTTCTAGAGCATATGAAATGAGCTAAACTAGCAGTGAGAGATGAAAGGATGAAGTTGCTAACCTTTTAGAACACTTGGATAGTTGGTGCACCGCCAAATCTAGACAAATCTTGGGGAAAATGGAGCTTGGAGGTCGAGCTTGGAGGAAGAACAGAGGAGAAAGCTTAAGTGTGGCTCGGGCATTTCATCGAACACCTCATGTGCATAAGAAGTGAGAACAGAGTAGCACACACACCTCCCACCTTCTACGGCCAAAAAACAGAGGAGAGGGCGGGCAGGGGCGAGGATATATATAGGCATCTTTTTAGCCCCGGTTGGTGTCTAGAACCGGGACTGAAGACTAGTCCCGGTTCTAGACACCAACCGGGACTAAAGGGAGCGAGGCCCTTTAGTCCCGGTTGGTGTCTGGAACCGGGACTAAAGGTCCCAGTCGAACCGGGACTGATGCCTGCCGAGGCCCGGCCGGCGTCCTAGCCGCTCGAACCGGGACTGATGCTCACATTAGTCCCGGTTCGTAACATGACCGGGACTATTGCTCTGATCTGGCCAGAACCAAAGCCATGTTTTCTACTAGTGCTTGTAGCTTGTGGCTTTTTTTTGCGAAATTTGTAGCTTGTTGCTGCGCTAATGAAAATGCATGAAAACCACATTTGAAGGTTTTTCAAAATTCTAACAAAAATATGTTATGTTAGAAACGTGAGGCTATTATTTGCATTTTTATGCCTCCCAATGAATTTGATTTTGAACATGAAATTTTACAAGTTTGTAAACACCACCTCTTCAACATACCGTATTTTTTTCCAAAATTTAAAAATTCTTGGTAACATACTTTTCACTTGATTTTAATCTGTCTCCATCATAATTTGGATTTCACCAGATTTTATTTCTCGTTTTTTTTAAAGATCCAGCTTTTGCCGGTTTCATTGATTTAGCAGAAAGCATACGGAAAACAAGTGATCATGGATGGTACATGGACCGGGGCAAAAATGAAAGAGGAAAAGAAAAAAGCAACTACTAAGGGCATTTCTAACCGATCGCCTAAAACTTAGTGGAGTATCCGGCCGAGTAAAGTTAGTGGAGTAAATTTTTACTCCACTAACGGTGGCCGCACCTAGCCGATCCCCGATAGTTAGTGGAGTAAAAGTAAAATTTTGTAGATTTTGTGTCCTAACCGCATAAACTTCAAACACTACACAATACATATCTTAAAAACATTCTAATTAAAACATGCATAGCATAAGCGTCATAACATAAAGTTTCATCATCGCGTTTTTCAAATTAATACATGCTAAGTTCACCCAAAAGACATCACTTCAAACACAATGTTTGATCCAAAATCACCACAATCATAGCATGTATATGTTGTGGATTGAGCCAACCTTTGGCATGCACCATCACCCCCTCGGCCACCACCTCTCAAACGATGTCGTCGGCGAAGAAATCAACCCCACCATCCTCTCGGCCACCATCACCACCGCCATCCTCTCGGCCACCACCATCACCACCATCACCGGCATCACCCCCTCGGCCACCACCATCAACACCACCATCATCGCCGCCACCACCCCCTCGGCCACCACCATCACCACCATGAACACCACCACCCCCTCAGCCACCACCAACATTCCGAAGAGAGGCTTCCAAGATCTCTCCACGAGTGAGCTCCCAATACTTTCTTGCGGTTTCATCCATTGTGTTTGGATTCATGAACATGATAGCACGTTCTTCGGCCTTCTTTGCATCACGAATCCTCTCCTCCTCAAGTGCAAGCCTACGCTCCCCGGCCTTCAATTTTCTCTCTTCGGCCGCCAACTTGGTCTTCCACTTCTCATCCTCGAAGGCCTTGAGCTCATTCCACCTCGCCATCTTGTCTTCTTTGCGTTCGGCCGCCAACACCTTCTTGGTCTCAATCATTGCCATGATGCAAAGTGAAGGGCTTGTGGCCGAACTTGGTGTTCCGATGCTTGAATAGCTCTTGGATGTCGGGGCCATACTCCGCCACTTGCACACCACTCGGTGGAGCATGATTCACTTGGTCGATGCAACCGGACCATCGGTTGCATTGGTCATGAATGGTGCTCCAACGATGCCCAAGAGAACCTTGGGTACGGCTTGATCGCACGTCCACGGAATTGTTGTAGTGGTCGGTAATCCTCTCCCAAAACATGGTCTTGGTTTGATCCGTTCCGATCGTTGCATCCATGGAGATGGCACACCAAGCGTCGCAAAGCGCAAGGTCCTCCTTTTGGTTGTAGTTTTGGGTGCGGCTCCTTGAGGCCTTGGTGCTTGCTTCGGTCACCTCCACCACCTCCTCCTCGGCCTCCTCCTCATCCTCGGCCACCACCTCTTGGACCTCCTCCTCGGCCTCCTCCGTGTCTTGGGTGGCCGAATGATCCCAATACGTGTCATAGTCGAGATCATCAAGGCCAATGGTGGCCGAGGACTCCAACGATGCGAGGAATTCGGCCGTGTTCATCTCCACTCGACAATGTCAAAGCAAGCACTATAAACTACCGATCATGAACAATCACTATCGAATACCAACGGGACGCGAGGTTTTATTTTTACCTTGTTGGCATTTCATCGAGCACTTGGCGGCCGCGTTTTTTGTTGCCGGCTGCGGCCGCCGCTCGCGCTGGAGCAGTCGCCGTAGGGGCAGTCGGAGTTGCCGCACGCGGCGTAGGCTTTGGACGAGGCGCCGCCGCGGTCTTCTTCATCTTCTTCTTGGCGGCCGCCTCGGCGAGCGCCGCCGCCGCCGCCATCGGCTTTCGAGCCCGTTTACCTTCGGTAGGTGCGGCAGGAGGGCGGCGTGTCGTTGTCGGAGACGCAGTGGCCACCCCGGACACCATTGGCGCGGTTGGAGGCGGAGCTTGGACCCGGTGGTTCTTTGTCATCCCCAAGCTTTTTTTCGGCACCGGCGGCGGCGCGTGGGTGGTTTCCGGCGGCGAAAAGCCGGCGGCGGTGGCTGGCGAGGTGAGCGGGGGGGGGGGGGGATTGGCTATCCATTCCGGTCGGCTCGGAGGTCATCGGTGGCGACAGCGGGGGGTGGCGGCGGCGGGGGCGGGAGGCAGTGCGGCGCGGGAGGGAGAGAGTGAGTTTTACTCGGCCACCGCTCGGTGGAGTATATTTAGGGAAAAGTTGGGGTGGATAGGGAGTTGGAGTAAAAATTATACTCCACTAACTTTTTTAGAGGATCGGCTAGGTCCGCCGTAAGGGAGTAAACCGAAAATTTTACTCCCTTATGGCCGTATCGGGGATCGGTTAGAAATGCCCTAAGCCTCTATCTCGCAGGCAGATCCCCAAAAGGGGGCTCTAAGTTCTTTGCACCCACGAGCCTCCAGCCCTCCACTGCTCAATGTTTCTTCTAATTGCTGAAATGACATCCAACACGTTTGATATCTTTGCCCTCAAAACGCACTCATTTCTTTCCTTGCATATTTCCCAGGCGATCATCAGGATCATGGTCCTAATGCCCTTCTTGTCCGAGAGAGAGGCCCTTCTGACGATGGATATCGAAGCTTTTGTGGAGCTAGAGTGATGCCTTCCAATTGGGAGCAGAGAGGAGCAGCCAATCCAGGTCGCAGCCTCCTGCCAAATCCGCATGGAGAAGGGACAGCTCCATAGTAGGTGCATCGAGCACTAGAGGTTTCGAAGGCATAGTGAGCAGAAATAACCATTGGGCCAACCTCTCCTCTGCAGCCGGTCATTGCACCATAGCGGATCATGGCGCAAAAGCCAGGCGAAAATTTTGATTTTACCTGACGCCCAAGCCTTCCAGATCAACGATTTCAGACCAGTTGGCACGGCCGCTTCGAATTGCATTTTGTAAGCTGAGCTCGCTGAGTATGAGCCATTGTTGCCCACAGTCCATGTGATCGAGTCTCTTGCCTGCTCATTGATCCTGATCCCTGAGTTGTGCAGCAGCCGCCAGTGCCTGAGCAAGTCATTTGCAATGGTGGAGGTGTTGCCGGGGCGCAGGCCGATCACCCACTGATCGTTATAGAGTGCAGCGGCGACCGTTCTGTTCTTCCTCTGTGCATGTGAAGTCACAAGACTCGCGTCATGGATCGGCTGGCCATTTCTCAATCCCGTGTTGATCAAAGTTGAAGTCGGCCTACAAGGCTACAAATTTTGAGAAATATAGATGAACCATGCAGGTTATTTCCTGCTCCTACTTTGTTGAACTTCAGTTTTGGCGCTTCTCCAAGACTTGGACTCTCGGACTTGACACGACGAAACTCGCGAACCTACGGTGTTTCCTTAGCTAGGAGCACAACCTGAAACACTAGAATAATGGTCCACCCTGGACTCATGAATTTAATTACTCAAGGTTCACTGACGTATATCCGCGGGCGTAGCTAGTCGATAGGTGGTAAGTCTGGTGATCCACATGCATCATCTGCACATAGGATCCGGGGATCTGAAGGACATGCTCCACTTGGCAAAGAAAAGAATCATCTTCCCTTCTTAGATTAGACGAGGAAACGTGCTTATGGTTTCCATGAAAATGAAAAGTGTTCGACGATGTTCAGAAAAATGACAACAACTGTCGAAAGGGAAATGGACATGCAGCCGTTGAGAGGGGATCCCCACCGGACACAGGCGTAGATGAGGTCGCCGGCCCGTGGCTTTGCGACCAGCAACCGGAGACCCGCCTGCCCTGTAGAGCCAATCAAGCCTCGCCACGTACGCACCCGCCCAGCATTTCCCAGCCTCCACCAACCTTCCCCGAAGCCCCACATCCCCGCAGGTCAAAGTCTCGCGCGCGCGCGCGCGCGAGCTGCCGCCACCAATCCAAACGACAGAGCAGAGCAAATGCATCGAACCGATCTAGCATAAGCAGCTGCTACCTACCCGCCTGCCGTGCCAGCGTGCCGCTAGGCTAGCTTCCTCCATCAATCGCCATGCCGCCGCTGCTCATCCTCGGCGTCGTCCTGGTGGCCGCCGGGCTCGCGATCTCCCACGGCTACCCGACGCCCGCGCGTACAACTCGAGCATGTGCCAGAGGTCCTTCGCGTGCGGGGGGCTCAACATCCACTCAGGGCCGTATCTGAGAATTTGGGGGCCCAGTGCAAAATCAAAGTTCAGGCCCTGGTCATTAAGACAAAATCGTTAGGGAAAGAAGTTTTCAAAATTTATCATATGCGCAACACACTTTTTCCAAGAGCTATGCGGTGCAAAAAAAAGTGCAAAATTATGAATTACTCCTCCGTCCCAAAATAAGTGACTCAAGTTTATACTAACTAAATAGTTAGTATAAACTTGAGTCACTTATTTTGGGACGGAGGGAGTAATATCTACCAATTTGTATTTTAGTTGGAACGACCAATCTTTCTGGAACTTTTTTCCACAAAATCTTCAAGTTCATCTCCATTAAAGAATTTCAAGCACAATTCTGAAGTGCCACCTTTATAAAAATAATTCCCCTCCTTTTCATTTTCATTAAAATGAAACCACCAAAAATGACCATGGTCCTTTGGTAGTTGAAGTGATATTGTAACAATTTAGAAGGAAAAAAAATCCACATCAACAAGTAGTCCCATCAATGCTGCCATTGGGAAGACCAAAGGCAAAGAGTGAAAAAGGCATGCGTCCCCCAGGAAGTAATGAATGGAGAGAAGACCAAAAGACCTGGCCAGATTATCAAGGAGTAAATACTCTCCGTAGCTAGTGCTTTGCGTTCCCGAGTGAATTGGCTAATTTCTTCATTTACAGATGGCTGTAGTAAAAACTAATTTGGGGCCCCATTTTCTTGGGGGCCTTGTGCAGTTGCACATCCTGCACATGTGCCCCGTACGGGCCTGCATCCACTACCCGTTCTACCTCTCCAACGAGTCCGGCGTCATGGACGGGGTGTCCCACACTCCTACTGCGGCTACCCCGGCATGGCCGTGCTCTGCGACGACAGCCGCGCCATCGCCACAGCCACGCTTCAGCTCGCTGGGGACACCAACTAGACCGTACTGGGCATCGACTACGACAACCACACCATCAGCCTCGCCGACGCCGACGCGCTCAAGGAATGACAACTGCAATTAGTGTGTAGTGGATCTGATGAGGCCATATCCTTCCATCAGAGCATCGCACAGGAATCGGACTAAGAAGATTGTACGTGAAACAATTCCGCTGATGAGTAACGCTCGTTTTAACTATCTGCCCGTTGACCTGCCGTTGGGTTTGATTGATGAACTTGCGGCCGACTGAAAGATCCCGATCGACCGATAGCCCTGCTCTGATTGGACCACGATCTTCTGATGCCACTCTTATCTAGACTGTGGCGTCTCTAGACATGGGCCTACCTGGTGGGGTTTTCTTTGTTAGTGGTGCGCCGTTAGTAAAGCCCGTTGCCGTCTTTGGGCTTCCGTCTCAGTGGAGCAATCTTGTTGGAACCTAACAACCTGAAAAAACAGTGGCTGAAAAGTTGTTGATGTAGACTAGAAGATGTCGGCAGTCACAACCAGAAAAGATCGTCATCTTAAAGAAGCCGGTACTGAGGATGGCCCGAAGATAACCCTAACTACGGCCAAACAGAGGAGTGTCACAAACCTCGCAAATTCCCTGATGGAGCCCAATATAGCCGAGCTTCATCGGATGAAGAAGGAATCAGAGAACAAAAACACGCCGCGACATCATTCCCTGCATCGGGCGCCAACAATCACCTAGGCAAAAATGAGGCCCAAGATTTGACCCTGATTGAAGCTCCACACACACCATGTGCCAATGCCAAATAGTGTCCTGGAACAAGGACATGCCGGGAAGGACTTATTCTTTTTTTTTGAGAGAAAACTTTTGATCTATTCATCTTCAATCATGACAGTACAACGAACACCAGAAATAATAAAAATTACATCCAGATCCGTAGACCACCTAGCGACGACTACAAGCACTGAAGCGAGCCGAAAGCGCGCCGCCGTCATCGCCCCTCCCTCGCCGGAGCCGGGCAAAACTTGTTGTAGTAGACAGTCGGGAAGTCGTCGTGCTAAGGCCCCATAGGACCAGCACAGCAGAACAGCAACCGCCGCCGATGAAGAGTAGTAGATCGGAAGGATCCAATCTGAAGAAACACAAAAGTAAACGAATAACGACCAGATCCGGGCAAATCCACCAAGGATAGATCCACCGGAGACACACCTCCACATGCCCACCGATCATGCTAGACACACCACCGGGACGAGGGCTAGGCAGGGAGAACCTTATTCCATCTTCAGGGAGTCGCCGTCGTCTCGTCTTCCTGAGCAGGACACAAACCTTAACAAGACTCGAAGGAACATCTAAAAACAGAGCCCTCCCACTGGCAAGGGCCGGGATCCACCGCGCCGCCATGGCCCTAAAGCCACCAGAGACAAGGTGGATCGGTGGCGGCGCCGGCGGGAGACAGAGGAACCCTCCGGGAAGGATTTATTCCTCGCCATTGATGGCGCCATCGTCTCACCACCGTTAGCTAGACACTTAGAGTCAACCCTACTTTAAAGTTAGGCTGAAAAGAGACTACAGAGACAACTTAGACGGGGTTCCCACACGCCGCTGGCCTCAGAAACGTTTAAAAGTTACAGTGAAAAGTTCATGGAAAACACGTTTAAAAGTTTTCAAAAATTCTCACAAAAATATGTTATTTTAGAAACGTGATTTTATATAAGCAAGGGAAATTTGATATCGAGCCCACATCTATTTTTGAAGTGAGAAAATATACAAATGACGCACGAATAGTGATGTTGTATTTCGCAAAAAAAAAATTAGTGATCCTGTATTTTTTTTTGTCGGTATACATTGCAAAATTCGTTTGTAATACCCCCAATGAATTTGATTTTGAACATGAAGTTTTACAAGTTTGTAAAACATCACCTCTTCAGCATACTTTGTTCTTTTAGAATTTTCAAAATCATTGTAACATAATTTTCACCGTGTATTTTCTCCGTTTTTTTCACTTGATAGTTTTTCTCAACAAAAAAACTCCAAAGCGTCGATGTGAAGTCACAAGACTCACTTAGGGCCAGTTCTTTTGGCCGATTCTCCTAGAATCGTCCCCCTCCCCAGCTTCTCCCAGAATCGCCGCTCAATATTTTTTTTTACAATTCTATCTAGTTAAGGTCTAATTAGTTACGATGGTAAAAAAAATATGGAGTGACGATTCTGTGAGAAGCTGGGAAGGATGACGATTCTGGGAGAATCGACCAAAAGAACTGGCCCTTAATGGGTCGGTTGATCGTTTCTTCCACTCCGTGTTGATCAGAGGTGAACTCGACATGCAAGTTTTCAGGAAATATAGGTGAACTATGCAGGTTATTTCCTACTTTGTTGATCTTTCATTTGGCGCTTCTCCAAGACCTGGACTCTTGGATTTGACCGGCCGAAACTCGCGAACCCGCTGTGTTTTCCTTAGCTTTTTTTTTTTTTTGAGACCGCAGCGTTTTCCTTTTTTTTTTTTTTTTTTTTTTTTTTTTGAGATGGAACACTGGGATTCCATAAATCACACGGGCTCAGCAGAAATGCTGGCTACCCAAACGTTTACATCAACAGGGAGAGAGTCCGTCCAGATCTGCCTAGCAGATTGGCCATTGGTCCCCATCGCTGCCATAGCATGGGCCAGCTTATTACAACCCCTGGGGGCAAACGTAAACTTAACAGAATTAAAGTTTAAGCTAGCAAAAGAAGGGATCTCCTTGAACAGAACACCCTCTGGCGCCAAATCATAGTCTGTGGATTCCGAAGCTCTCGCCAATGATTGACAATCGGTTTCGACCTGAATATTCATCATCCCCCATTCAGATGCTGTCTGAAGTGCTTCAAGGCATGCTGTAGCCTCTGCTTGCATGGCAGTAGCCACATGGTCAATCCGTCCAGCTCCAGCTCCCATCACATCGCCCTGGTTGTCTCTCACGACAAATCCCCAGCCGCCTCTCCTGTCTGTTGCATGGAAGGCCCCATCTATATTTATCTTGAGAACATCACCGACTGGTTTCTGCCACAAGAATTGTTCATTCGCCTTCTGGTTCTTCTGCTTCAGGCAAAACATCAGGGATTCTGAAGCCCAGTACCTGGCATTTGCTGCTGTCTCCTCAATCTGTTCAGCTTTTTCCTTCGCATTAATTTTGTTTCGGCGGCTCCACCACCTCCACAGCATCAGCATGCATGTAACTAGCACTCCTTTGTCTATCGGTAATTCCAGAATTTTTTGCACTACTTCCTTGGCATCCACACAATTACACATACCTTGTCGCAGCCATTCTAGCTCTAAATTTCTCCATAGCTTTTTAACTTCCTTGCAGCGTAGGAATACATGCCCGCCATCCTCGTCCAGTCTTCTACAGCACACACAGAGAGATCCCTCTCCGCTTTAGTGAAAGCTTCAGGGGTAAGCTGTTGTGCGCGACCCTCCAAAGAAACTACTGGACCTTTGGTTGGCAGGGAAGTGCCCATATTTTCTTCCACTCCAGAACCTCTTGCTCATGGCTGGACGTTGTTGCAACGTTACTGTCTCGGTCCTTAACAAACAATTTATAGGCAGATTTCACTGAGAACTGGCCTTTAGCATCATAGTACCACGCATGGAAATCTCCAAATTGTTCCCTGATTGGTGTGGACAAAATCACCTTTGCATCCTCCCGCGTGAAGATGGACTGCACTAGTTCAGCGTCCCATGTTGCTGTATCCGGGTCGATCAGTTCACACACTCGAGTCAGTAGGCATCTTCCTCGTTGCGTTAGAGGTTTTCTCGACCCTCCCCGATTCAGCCATGGGTCCTCCCATATGCGCACATCAGTCCCATCTCCAATCCTGCAGATTAATCCCTCCTTCAGCAGCTGCACACCTTTCAGAATACTTCTCCACGTGTAGGAGATTCCCGGAGCTGCTGTAGCTTCTAGGATCGATGTAGACCGGAAGTACTTTGCTTTCAGGACACACGCACACAGGGAGGATGGATTTGTTACTAGTCTCCATGCCTGCCGTGCTAGCATCGCTATGTTAAACCCGTATAGGTCTCTGAATCCTAGTCCCCCATCCTTTTTTGGTTTGGTCAGTGTCTCCCAGCTTAGCCAATGCATAGTGTTCTGCTTTTCTTGCTTCGCCCACCAAAAACGACATATCATAGTACCCATCTGCTCACACAAGGACTTGGTGAGATCAAAACATGACATGGCAAACGTTGGGATGGCTTGAGCACATGCTTTGATAAGGACATCCTTCCCCATTTTTGATAGCAGTCTCTCAATCCACCCTTGTATTCGCTGCCATATCCGGCCCTTTAAGTACTCAAAAGTTTTTGCTCTTGCTTGCCCCCACATACACAGGGAGTCCAAGGTACCTTTCTGATCTTGCTTCACTCCTAATATGCACTTCTGCCAAGACTTGTTGTTTCTCCCGCTGCGTTTTCCTTAGCTAGGAGCACAACCTGAAACGCTAAAATAATGGACTCTCGTGGTCGTGGAGTCGTCAGCTAGCTTCATTAACTACTCCAAATTAAGTTCACTGTCGTCTATCCGTGGGCGTTGCTAGTCGCCGGGCGATGGCGTATGCCGAATGTAGACGTGTGCAAAGGAAATGGCGTTAATTGTTGTTTCACTGACGATCCAACGTGTTAATTTTTGTTTCTCTCCCCTTGCGCAAAGAAAGATTCTTCTGTTCTTTGATTATTAGACGAGGAAGCGTGTTTATTAAAGGTGCTCGACAATGTTAAAAATGTGATAACAACTGCAGACAAGAAAAGGAAATGTGCATGCAGCCATCGACAGGGACTTCCCATCGGACAAGCGGACAAACGCTGCTGCAGGGAAACACAGATGATATTAGAGATATAGCTTGTAGTTCTAGTTTAGGTGCATGGTCCGGTGGTGTGTGTGACTGTACATCCGAACAGATGCCAAAGAGAGAGGCTAAAAAAAAAAGGAAACGCAGATGAGGTCGTCGGCCGGTGGCTTTGCGACCAGCAACCGGAGACCCACCTGCCCAGTATAGCCAATCAAGCCTCGCCACGTGCGCACCCGCCCACCATTTCCCGGCCTCCACCAACCTTCCCCAAAGCCCCATCCCCGCAGGTCAAAGTCTCGCGCGCGCGCGCGAGCGCGGCCGCTATCAATCCAAACGACAGAGCAGAGCAAATGTATCGAGCCGATTGAGCGGCTACCTACCGCTACCTGCGTGCCGTGCCAGCGTGCTGCTAGGCTAGTAGCTTCCTCGACCAATCGCCATGCCGCTGCTCCTCCTGCTCCGTGTCCTGCTCCTGGCCGCCGGGCTCGCGCTCACCCGCGGCTACCCCACGGCCGGCGCCGGCGAAGGCAGCTTGTACAACTCGAGGATGTGCCAGAGGTCCTTCGCGTGCGGGGGGCACGACGTCCACTACCCCTTCTACCTCTCCAACGAGTCCAAGGTCGTCGACGGGGTGTCCCACTCCTACTGCGGCTACCCCGGCATGGCCGTCCGCTGCGGCGACGACGGGGCCACCGCCACGCTACAGCTCACCGGGGGAACCAACTACACCGTCCGCGGCATCGACTACGACAACCACACCATCACGCTCGCCGACGCCGACGCGCTCAAGGGCGGGGATGGCGGCTGTCCGAGGCCCCGGCACAACGTCACCATCCCGCGCGAGGCGTGGCTCAACTTCACGCCCACCGGCAACAGCACCATCTCCTTCTTCCTCAACTGCAGCTTCACCGCTCCTCTAGTGCCGCCGGAGCTCGTCCCGATCAACTGCACCGGCTTCGAGCGAGGGCGCGGGTCGTTCCTCGCCCCGCAGCTGGGCGTGCCGTATGGGGACTGGGGCCGGGAGTGCCAGGAGGTGTACGTGGCGCCCGTGCTGACCGGCGAGTGGCTGACGACGACCCCGGAGTACCGCCACCGGCTCGGGGACGGCGGGTACGGCGACGTGCTGCGGCGCGGGTTCCGGCTCAGCTGGGACCCGAGCGCCGGGCCGTGCTTCAAGTGCGAGCTGTCCGATGGGCGGTGCAGCTACGATCAGCCCGGCGGGTTCCTCGGCTGCCTCTGCTCCGACGGCCGCGTGCGCAACCCGGATTGCGGTAAGAATTCTCTCTTGTTTCCTCTTGCACGAAACGAATTGTGATTACTTTCGGCAGAGCAATTTACATTTCGCTAGTGGAGCACAACCCCTGCGGCGGCGGAGCTGACCGCCGGTCATTGTTGGTGGGCGGTGTACGTGTGTACGTGAACGGCGGCCGTCATCAGTTTCTTTCCCTTCTAGATCCAGTCTTGTCGCGTGCCACGGGACCAAATCTCGATTCCGACGGGTGACGCCGAGCGAACCAGTCCGTGGCCTCCACGAGATGCGCCCGAAACGTTTGACTTCGACCTCGGCTCCACCATGAATTTCCTCTGGTCGAGCCGTCAAGGCGGGATGAAGACGAACCGGCCCGTAAAATAGCCCGTAGGCCTGACCCCGACACCACCACGTCCATGTTTCCAGAACACTTGGCCATCCTCCCTTGACCTGTCACGATGGACCATGACCGTTGCAGAGGAATGCATGCCCATCTTAAGCACCAGAACACTACAAACTCTGCTGGCACATACATTCCGTTTGTGCACACGCATTGCTCGTCTTCTCCCCGTTGCGATGTTGCGTCTAGCGCGGGAAACACTCGACCAAATGCGTTCCGTGCCGATCCTCGTCACCATGCTGGTCCTCTCGTCGGCGCCGCGAGCTGTGCCGCAGCCACCGCCCGACCCCGGTGCCTACTTCCGGTACACCAACTGCACCCCGACGCCATACAAGTGCGGGCAAGTCGAGTTCAATGTGGACTACCCGTTCGCCGTCGACGGCGTGGCCCGGCCTGACTACTGCTCCTCCCCGGGTCACCGCCTCTTCTGCGTGAACAGCACGCTGACGATCTACCTGAGCAACGGCGGGTCCTTCCAGGTCACGGGCGTCGACTACGGCAACCAGGTGCTCACCGTGATCGACCAGAGCCTGGCCCACGAGTCGGCGTGCCCGCACGCCTATCGCAACACGACCATCGACACCGCCGCGTTCGCGTACACGGACCGGGACCGGTTCCTGACCGCGTACGTCAACTGCACCAGCGACAGATCGTCGTTGCCGCTGGTTTACGACGCCTTCGCCTGTGTCGCCGGGGGGCGGTCGTACTACAGGCTGGATAACAGCACATTGGCGCCGGAGGACGTGCTGGGCTTGGGGGTGGTGTGCAGCTCGACACTGGTGGTCCCGTACGACTCGGCGATGGCGGAGTCGCTGGCTGCCGGGAACGCCACAATGGGTGACGCCGTCAGGACGGGGTTCTCAGTGCGGTGGAAGACCGGCGCCGGGTGGTGCGGCGAGTGCCAGGCCTCCGGTGGGCGCTGCGGGCATGATAGCAGAGCGCCGGACGATCACACGTGCTTCTGCCCCGGCGGCCAGGCTATCGGGTCGTGTCCTTCAGGTTCAGGTATCCACTATTTGATCCGAGGAGTAACTAGTTGGTCAACGACGCTTGACTCATCCAAAAATTTCTGGTCATCCAAAATAAATGGACAATGGTTTTAGATGACATCGAGAATTGGGTTACGATTACTTGCGCAACTCTAAGCAACCTTGAGATCTCCTAATTCCTGACTAGTATATTTACTGGTCACGGAAGACTTCTCTTCTTAGACGTTGACAGTTTGACACTTCATCTACAAGTACTATGTATGACTCTTTGACCATAGGAGATCAGGACGAATTAGGTAGGATGCTGACATGGGCACAAACCAGGCAGTACTATGAACTAGACCATTTCCTGAAATGCTCCACATCTCTAGCATGTTCTCTACTCCATATGTTTTGGTCAAAAATTAGTTTCACAGTATCCACACGTTGATTAAATCTAAGCCGTGTCTCACTAGAGTTAGAACTTAGACCTTGTGTGTTCCTTCTTCCTTGCTTTCCTTTTGTTATAGAATGAATTTTGACATTGATTCTTCTTGATCTTGCAGGACCAAAAAAAGTGAGCAAAAAAGCAATAATAGCAATAGGTAAGTACCGAAATCCATCATCCACACGGACCAATCCAAGCATTTTCCGCCCCTTCTAAGCATCAATCTGCATGTTCTTTCCTCACCAATTTAATCGCCATTTGCAACTGCAACTCCAGGATCCTCCGCAGCAGCTCTGGTTCTGTTCGTGCTTCTCGTCGTCGTGTCGTTCCTCTACATCCGCAAGAGGAGGCAGTCCAAGATGACCTCGTCGTCCAGGCTCCTCAAGTACAGCAACTCCGGCGGGACGCCCCGCTCCAGAGGCGGCAGCGACCTGGGGTCCGGCTGCGTCCACAACCTGCAGACGCACCACTTCGCCTACGAGGAGCTGGAGGAGGCCACCGGAGGCTTCAGCGACACCCGCGAGCTCGGCGACGGCGGCTTCGGCACCGTGTACAAAGGTCAACTCAGGGACGGGCGCGTCGTGGCGGTGAAGCGGCTGTACAACAACAGCTGCCGGCACGTGGAGCAGTTCCTGAACGAGGCGGCGATCCTGTCGCGGCTGCGCCACCCGAACCTCGTCACCTTCTACGGCTGCACGTCCAGCCGCAGCCGGGAGCTGCTGCTGGTGTACGAGTACGTGCCCAACGGCACCGTGGCCGACCACCTGCAAGGCCACCGCGCGGCGGAGCGGGCGCTGCCGTGGCCGCTCCGCCTCAACGTCGCCGTCGAGGCCGCCGCGGCGCTGGCCTACCTCCACGCTATCGAGCCGCCCGTGGTGCACCGGGACGTCAAGACCACCAACATTCTCCTCGACGCCGACTTCCACGTCAAGGTTGCCGACTTCGGGCTCTCCCGGCTCTTCCCGCTCGACGGCGCCACGCACGTGTCCACGGCGCCGCAGGGCACCCCGGGGTACGTGGACCCGGAGTACCACCAGTGCTACCAGCTCACCGACCGGAGCGACGTGTACAGCTTCGGCGTGGTGCTCGCGGAGCTCATCTCGTCCAAGCCCGCCGTCGACGTCACTCGGGACCGCGACGAGATCAACCTGGCCTCCATGGCTGTGGGCAGGATCCAGCGGTCGGAGTTGGACCAGCTGGTGGACACCGAGCTTGGATATGGCTCCGACGAGGCCACGACGAGGGCGATGACGATGGTGGCGGAGCTGGCGTTCCGGTGCCTGCAGCAGAACAGCGAGATGCGGCCGCCGATCAGGGAGGTGCTCGACGGTCTCAGGGGCATACAGGAGGGCGGCGCGAAGGAGAAGAAATACGACGTTGTCGTCGTGCCCCGCTCCCCGAACACCGTGCACGCTCCCTGGGACAGCATGAGCACGACCACGACCACGAGCATTAGCCAATAGCGTATGTAGGGATCGATGGTCGGAGTTTCGATCTTTTGTTGTATAAAAGGGCATCTCCAAAGCTGACCCACAAATTTTGTCTGGCATCTCCGCGGACGGAGGATCAGTTCGCGGACACGGATGCGGGATGTGGCCATTCAATGCTATCCGCATACATTTCAAGACGGGTTTAAACAAACCGAACGAATTGGATAGAAAATACACAAATCATTCATACGTAGCATACAAATAAGTCTAGTACAACAATAGTTTAAATTTAACGAGATGTTTAACAAGTTTTTCATGAACGGATCATGTCATCCCACACATACTGCCCCTTGAGCTTCATCCAACATTGTATGTGCGTAAATGATCCGCCCTCTAGTCTGGTACATCACGGCTGCACGACAGGTACACAATGTATAGATCAACATTGAGTGAGTGAATGAATCAATAAACAAGTTCATCAAGAAGAAGCAAAACTTACGATCTCATATGCTGTCGCGCGCAATGGTCACCTTGCCTACAACATATCAACCGCACCACAAAGCTTGGTGACATTGGTCTGGATGGCGTATTATCGATACGATAACGACTTCACATTACGATCATGGATGATGTGCATGTCGTAGGGTGCAATGTGCTTTCGCGCGTGAAACGAACCATGCACGCGCTGCCAGAAGATCCCCCTTCTGCCCCTGTCTACAAAATCCGTGGATATGGCCAACCACGCATCGCACGCACAACAACTCATCCTCCATGGTCGAGTACTCTGTCATCCTTCGTACTCTAGAAAAACAACATGACGTTCGAAAATAAGCTCAATGGCATTTGACTGAATACCTGTCGGGCGTGGTATCCGCCATGGATGTCGTCGACAGGGGGGGCGGAGTGTACCTGGCTGCGAACGGGTCCTGGGTGGAAGACGCCATCGTAAAAGGCGAGCGGGCGTGTCACTGCTGGTTGCGGACATCCTGCAATGCTTGTGCAGCGGCCGGAGTGGTACAGCGGCGACGGCGGAGGAGAAGGGTGCGGATGAAAAACAAGGGGAGAAGGGGCGGATTGGAAGAGAATGGGGCCGGGAGGGGGGATTTTTGTGGGCCGGGGGTGTCGAGGTCCTGCATGGCTGCTGTTCGGACTCCCGCAAAGTCTCCCAAGTTTGCTAGCATTTTACGGGAAAAAGTGCGTCCCGACCGGTCGGCGGACCGGTATAGGCCCGTGTTGAATGAAAAAACACGTTCGGACCGCACGATCCGAATGTATGTGGACGGTTTAAAAGTCCGCTTTGAAGATGCCCGTGAGTTTCCCTTCCCGTTGTTGCAAGTCAGGGAAGATGAATGTACATAGAAATGGCGATTGTGCGGCATAGCTGCGACGAGTTGTAACATGTCCTCGTGTGCTTTCAATTTGATTCACTACTACAATCTGCGAAGAGCCCTCGATCGGGCTGATAAAGTGGTTCTCTAGAGCTGAAAATGAACAAGGTTGTTTATTTTCCGACTCAAAAGGAGTTTTATTCCAAAATGATAGAGCTGCAATACGTGGCAAGAGATCCTCAATATAGAGGGGCTCTTCATGTAGGCAAACAGAAGTGCTACATTTAGTACGGCTATATCTCGCGGATGAGGCGATTCGATGCCCACGCTCAGCTGCACCCACGATGAACAGAAAATTCAAAAAAAAAATCAAAAAATCCCGATTTTTGTTTGCATGGAAGATAATTTGGTGCGTGAGGTGCGCTCCAAATTTCAGATCATTTGGACATCTGAGTAGCTCTCGGCAAAAAAGACAAATTTGGAGTCTATGAAAAAGTTTACTGTTTATGTATTGTTCTGACACAATTTGTCTTTTTTGCCCAGAGTTACTCATATATCCAAATGATCTGAAATTTGGAGCGCATCTCACGCGCCAAATTATCTCCCATGCAAAAAAAAAAAAAATCGGAATTTTTTGAATTTTTTTAGTATTTTTATACACGGGAGTACAGCAGTCGAGCCCTTTATATAACAGGAGTACATCAGTGGTTACAACAGAAAGGAACTAGTCTCCATGGTGATCGTGAGCAAGCCTACGTGCCGCCAGGGGCAGGAGTGGCCATGATCACCGCGTGGGACGCGGGCGAGCGTGCGTGGCCTGAGTCAGCGCGAGTAGCAGTGGCCGTTTTCCAACAGCCCCCCGCAGCCACAGCAGGGTCCTCGACAATGTTGAGGCTGGATCGGAACTCGGTGAAAATGGCCGTCGGGAGCCCCTTGGTGAAGATGTCGGCAAACTGGGATGTCGAGGGCACATAGAGCACGCACACGTCGCCGAAGGAGACACGCTCGCGGACGAAGTGGAGGTCGATCTCCACGTGCTTGGTACGCTGGTGCTGCACCGGGTTGGAGGAGAGGTACATGGCGGCGATGGCGCTGCCATTGTCGCAGTAGACGATCGTCGTGCTCGCTGGCGGCCGGTGCAGTTCATGAAGGAGTAGACAGAGCCAGCAAGTGTCCGCGATGGCATGCACCACCGCGCGGTACTCCGCTTCCGCGCTAGAGCGCGACACCGTGTGCTGCCTCTTGGATGACCAAGAGACGAGGTTGTCGCTGAGGAAGACGCAAAAGCCAGACGTGGAGTGGCGCGTATCCGGGCATCCCGCACAGTCAGCGTCGGAGTAGGCGACGAGATTGGTGCCGCTGGAGCGCCGGAGATGGAGACCGAGGTGAGCAGTGCCGCGCACGTACCTCAGGATGCGTTTGAGGAGGGTGAGATGTGCCTCACGGGGATCGTGCATGAACAGACATATCTGTTGAACAGCGTAAGCAAGATCCGGGCGCGTCAGCGTTAAGTACTGTAGGGCGCCAGCCAAGCTACGGTACAACGTCGGATCGGAGACGGGAGCCCCATCGAGCGACGAGAGCTTGCACTTGGTGTCGGCTGGCGTGGCTACTGGTTTGCAGTTGAGCATGGCGGCGCGGTCGAGGATCTCGAGCGCATACTGCTGCTGCGAGAGGAAGAGGCCGGTGGCGGTGCGATGCACGGTGATGCCGAGGAAGTGGTGCAGTTCGCCAAGGTCAGACATGGTGAACTCGGCGTGCAGTGCGGCGATGATGGAGCGCAGCAGGTGGACGGAGTTGGCGGTGAGTAGAATGTCATCGACGTACATCAGCAAGTACGCGGTGCCGGCGGCGCGCTGGAGTATGAAGAGCGAGGAGTCGCACTTGGACTCACGAAAGCCGAGCGAGAGGATGAAGGAATGGAAGTGCTAAAACCATGCTCGCGGTGCTTGTCAGAGCCCGTAGAGGGACTTGCGGAGCTGACAGACATGTGTGGGCTGAGCTGCGTCGACGAAACCTAAAGGTTGCTGACTGTAGACGGTGGTGCCGAGCTCGCCGTGCAAGAAGGCTTTCTTCACGTCTAGTTGATGGATCGGCCAGCCCGACGACACGACAAGGCTGAGGACGACTCGGATCATCGCTGGCTTCACCACCTAGCTGAAGGTCTTGCCAAAATCGATGCCAGGACGTTGAGTGAAGCCTCGAAGCACCCATCTCACCTTGTACCGGGCGAGGCTGACGTCGGGATGCAGCTTGTGGCGGAAGTCCCACTTTCCGGTCACCGTATGAACACCTACAGGGCGAGCAACAAGAGACCACGCATTGTTTTGCAACAAAGCACGATACTCATCACACATGGCGGCGTACCAGTTCGGATCTTTGAGAGCCTGCTTGTTGTTGGAAGGTATGGGCGATATGGAAGTGTTGGTGGCCACGATAGCGAGAGATTGGGGGGAGAAAAGATTTTTTGGTTGCAAAAATCCAGACTTCCCGCGGGTCTGCATGGTGTGAGCATTACGTTGGGGCGTAACAAGGACGGCGCGTGGTGGGAGGGGGCGGCCAAGTGGAGAGCATGGTTTGGCTGGGCTGGCGTCATCACGGGATGCGGCCGACAGCGGGTCTGGTGGCGTTGCGGGATTGTTGGTAGGTGGAGTGCAGATTTGGTGGGCTGGGGAGGACGCGAAATCCGCGGCGGATTCGCGCGTAGAGCTGGCAGGCGGCGATCCCGGGATGGATAAGGGGGCGGAGCGATTGGGTGGCGAAAACGAGGTAGGTGCGCCGGCAGTTTGATACGTCTCCAACGTATCTATAATTTATGAAGTATTCATACCATGTTTACAACAATTTTATATGGTTTTGGTGCACTTTTATATGATTTGAATGAAACTAACCCGGACTGACGCTGTTTTCAGCAGAACTACCATGGTGTTATTTTTGTGCAGAAATAAAAGTTCTCGGATTGGGCTGAAAATTTACGATGATTTTTTATGGACAAGAAGAGACCCCCGAAGCCTGGGAGGTGGACCAGACGAAGTCCAGGGGAGCCACGAGCTCAGGGGGCGCCCCCCCTAGGGCGTGTGGGCTGAGCTCGTAGGTCCCTCGGGACACCCCCTGACGTGAAACCAACACCAAAAATTCTTATAAATAGGGAAACCCCCAGAAAGAAACCTAGAAATCACATGCCGCCGCCGCAAGCCCCTGTTCCAAAGCGATCTCATCTGGAGGCCTTTTCCGGCACCCTGCCGGAGGGGGAAATCATCACCGGAGGCCATCTTCATCATCCCGGCGGCCACCATGACGAGGAGGGAGTAGTTCACCCTCGGGGCTAAGGGTATGTACCAGTAGCTATGTGTTTGATCTCTCTCTCTCTCTCTCTCTCGTGTTCTTGATTTGACACGATCTTGATGTACCATGAGCTTTGTTAATATAGTTGGATCATATGGTGTTCTACCCTCTCTATCTTGTTGTGATGAATTGAGTCTTTCCCTTTGAGGTTTCATTATTATCGGATTGAATATTTTGGAATTGAGAACACTTGATGTATGTCTTTCATGTGGATACCCGTGGTGACAATGGGGTATTCTATTGAGTCACTTGATGTATGTTTTGGTAATCAACTTGCGGATTCCTGTGGTGACATTGGGGTAATCTAGGCACATAGGTTGATACACGTTTTCGTCCTACTTTCTCCAATTGAAACGTTGGGGTACTCTTTGAAGTTCTTTGTGTTGGATTGAATATTATGAATCTGAAATTGTTTGATGCATATCGAATAATTAACTCACGGATACTTGTGGTGACATTGGAGTATCTAGGTGACATTAGAGTTGATTGATGCGTATCATATGGTGTTATTCTAGTACGAACTATAGGGCTGTTTGTGACACGTATAGGGATGGCTCAATAGATTGATCGGAAAGATAACTTTGAGGTGGTTCACTACCTACAACAATTTCATCTTATTTTCTCCGTTATTGATTAGAACTTTGGAGTGATTTTTTGTCGCACGTTGAGGAATTGTTATATGATTCAATTATGTTAGCACTGTTGAGAGATTGCACTAGTGTAAGTATGAACCCTATGCCTTGTTTGTAAGCATTGCAATACCGTTTGTGCTCACTTTTGTCACTTGTTACCTTGCTGTTTTTATTATTTCAGATTACAAAAACCTATATCTACTATCCATACTACACTTGTATCACCATCTATTCGCCGAACTAGCGCACCTATACAATTTACCATTGTATTGGGTGTGTTGGGGACACAAGAGATTGCTTGTATTTGTTGGAAATATGCCCTAGAGGCAATACTAAATTGGTTATTATCATATTTCCTTGTTCATGACAAATGTTTATTATTCATGCTAGAATTGTATTGACCGGAAACTTAAATACATGTGTGAATATATAAACAACACCATGTCCCTAGTGAGCCTCTACTAGACTAGCTCGTTGATCAAAGATGGTTAAGGTTTCCTAACCATAGACATGAGTTGTCATTTGATAACGGGATCACATCATTAGGAGAATGATGTGATGGACAAGACCCAACCGTAAGCTTAGCATCAGATGGTTTAGTTTATTTGCTATAGCTTCCTCATGTCAAGTATCTGTTCCTTCGACCATGAGATCATGTCACTCCCGGATACCGGAGGAATACCTTGTGTGCTATCAAATGTCACTTCGTAACTGGGTGATCATAAAGGTGCTCTACAGGTATCTCCGAAGGTGTCTGTTGAGTTGCATGGATCAAGAATGGAATTTGTCGCTCCGTGTGATGGAGAGATATCTCTGGGCCCTCTCGGTAATACAATATCACAAGAAGCTTGCAAGCATATGACTAAGGAGTTTAGTAATGGGATCTTGTATTATGGAACGAGTAAAGAGACTTGCCGGTAACGAGATTGAACTAGGTATGGAGATACCGACGATCGAATCTCGGGCAAGTAACATATCGCCGGACAAAGGGAATTGTATATGGGATTAACTGAATCCTCGACATCATGGTTCAACCGATAAAGATCTTCGTTGAATATGTGGGAATCAATATGGGAATCCAGGTTCCACTATTGGTTATTGATCGGAGAAGAGTCTCGGTCATGTCTGCATATTCCCGAACCCGTAGGGTTGCACGCTTAACGTTCAGTAACGCTAGGGTAGTATTGAGATATTCATATGGCAAAGTTTGAAGGTTGTTCGGAGTCCTGGATGGGATCTGGGACATCACGAGGAGCTCCAGAATGGTCCGGAGGTAAAGATTTATATATGGAAAGTTGTTGTCGGAGTTCTGGAAAAATCTGTTTTTTTGGTATTGTATCGAGAAGCTTCCGGAAGGTTCCGGAGGGGTCCATAAGTCCACAAGTGGATTCCACCAGCCCCTAGGGCGTGAATGGGCTATAGGGGGCGTCTTGGCTTTATTGGACTAGGCGCACCAGCCCCCACAAGACCCATGCGCCTTGGAAGGAGAAACCCTAAGTGAAAGGGAGTCCACTTGCCTTGGGAGGCATGTTTCCTCCCTTGACCGCCTCCCCTCCTTGGAGGAGGCGCTAGGGCTGCGCCCCCAGCCCTCCCACACCCCTATATATAGTGGGGAGGGGGCGCAAGGGCTGGACACACCAAACCCAAGCCTCCTCTCTCTCCCGATAAGCCTCCACCTCGATCCGTCAGCGCTTGGCGAAGCCCTGTCGGTGTTCCGCTGCCATTACGACCACCACGCCGTCGTGTTGGTTCAAATCTCATCTACCTATTCTCCCTCTTTTGCTGGATCAAGAAGGAGGATACGTCACTGAGCCGGGTGTGTGCTAAACTCGGAGGTGTCGCACGTGCGGTGCTTGGATCGGATTGGATCGCGATGCGAGTACGACTACGCCAACCACGATCTCTAGATCGTTAACACTTTCGGTCTACAAGGGTATGTAGACACACTCTCCCCTCTCGTTGCTATGCTTCTCATAGATAGATCTTGGGTGATTCGCAGGAATTTTTTTGATTTTCATGCAACATTCCCCATCAGTGGCATCATGAGCTAGGTCTATGCGTAGATGTATATGCACGAGTAGAACACAAAGAAGTTGTGGGTGTTGATGTTCAGATTGCTTGCCTCTATTTGTCTTATTTGGATTCGTCGGTATTATGGGATGAAGCGGCTCGGACCAACCTTACTTGTCCTCGCACAAGAGACCGGTTCCACCGACTGACATGCTGTGACACCCCGATTTTGGCCCTTTCTTCAAATTTTTATTTTGAGTTCTTTTTCCGTGGCTATGTGGTCTTAAAACCTGGGGAGACCATCTCTTGTTCCTCTCCCAAGTGACTTGTCACTCTCAAATATTTCTCAAGGCCATGTCATTTTCATCTTAGCCCAACTCCAAATTCTTTTTCTGGGGAATATTCCTTTTTCTATTAAAGGAATAACCCTGTTAACTCTAGGTTGTGAAGCAACCTATATTTCTGTCATTCCAAAAAATTCCCACAAAATTCTCATAAATTCTTTGGATCATATCTTCCACAAATATGTCAAAATCTATCCTTGTCTAGTTCAAAAATAATTCAGGAATATTCATTTTCCGTTCTGTCCAGAATGGCACTTTGTGAAGGAAGTGCTATTTATCTTTTCTTGATTTCCTTCAAAAAATTTGTGCACTCTCTCATATCCAAATAATTGCCACATGCCAAAATTCAACTCCATTTTCCTAGTAAATCTTCCTCAGCAAATTTCCAAAGTTTCTGTCCAGGGAGAAGCTTTGTGAAGGAAGTACTAGCTAGGTTTATCCAAATGAGTTGAAATTTTGGTAGATCATCCATATGATCAAATCATGACTCTCCACAAAATTTCATCTCCATACAATAATCTATGTGAGCACACCTTCAAATTCTTGCTTCTGGTCACAATTTCAGTTTGTGAAGCAACTATATTTTATATTGCTTCATAAAATCTGAAATTAATCCAGGCCCTAAATATACCTATATCCTTTGAGAATGCCAAAATTCACATCATTTTGCCAAGCCATTTGCTCCACAAAATTCCCCCAAGTTTCTGTCCAATAGAAAGCATTGTGAAGGAAGTACAATTTTGGTGTATCCAAATGGTATGAAATTTTTGCAGTTGTAAAGCAACTATGATAAATCCTGGCCCAAATCTTTTCAAAATCCACAGGATCATAGTCCTTCCTACCCTAAACCTCTGTGACATCCTGGTTATCTCTTATCCCATTCATTTTGACCACAACTTCATGATCAAGTTTGCTACAGCAAACTTCAGTCGATCACTCCCATCAGCACACAGTCGATTTCTTCGAGCTATCACCTCAGGGAGGTCCCACTTAGGAAGGACTACGCGGTTGACACCTTTTGCCAGGAATACGTGCCCTCCCCTCGCCAACGCACGCGGCGACCACACGGGCTGGCATGCGTTTGGCGTGCTCTGAGCGTCGGCTAGCTTCGGGCACTGCCCTCCCGGCCGCTCTCGCGCGTCCCACCTTGTCCACCACGTCGCCCACAGTCCCCCGCGTCCACGCGTGCCCTGGCCCCCTCTCCTTCGCCCTCCTCGCGCCATGATAGCCACGGCCGCATGCGCACAGTGGCCGAGTGGCTGACCGGACTTCGCCCCGCCTGCGTCTACCCTCCTCTGGCGCTCCACTACCTCTCTCTCGTCGCCATCAGCCTCTCCGCGCGTGCGCACGCGTACGCAGTCGCGTCAGAGCGGCGCACACCCGTCCGCGGTGGCATCCGGGCATGGCATCTTCACCGCGGCTATATAAGCCCTCCCCGGTGCTGCCTCTCCTCACTTTCCTCCTCTCCTCCCTCCTAGAAACACCCCTGCCTACTCCATTTGGCTCGAGGAGCCCTCCTTGCTCGCCACGGCCGCCACGGTCATCGCCGGTGTCTGCTCAAATTCGGGCAATGCCAAGCTCCTCCCCTTCTCCTTTCTTCACCACTGGATTCCCTCAACCTTGGAGAATCCCTCCTGAACCTTATCTCTCCCTTTCCTCCACCGTAGCCGCGAGGCCGTCTTCACCGTAGCCACCGTCGGCCGCGTGCAAGGCCGCCACTGTTCCATAGCTTCCCGGCGACCGCGGGGTGCCTGGACGGATGCGGCACGATGCCCTGAGCTCGCCCATGTGCTGGGTGCCGCCGGAGGTGGCCGGAGCCAGCCGGGTGCGCGCTGGCGCCGGCGGCCTCCCCCTGTTCTGCGAGCAGGCGTCGGGGGAAGAAGGAGGAGGCGGGAGGAGAGAGAGGGATCCGGTGGGCCCCGCGCGTCATAGACTCAGCCGGCCGGGCCCACCACTTAAGTAGAGACGTAATCTGTAGAATACGTTTTCGTCTTCGAAAAGCGTACTTCGGCGCTGCTTTGGGCCAGAATACGTTTTCCAGAAGTGAAAGCGTATTTTCAGAAATATGCCTTCAGCTTTTCAGCCCAGCCACCGAAACACTTATATTATGGACGTTCACCTGTTAGCAGCAGAAATGGACAGATTCTATTTGTTTTCTGCCTAACGAACGAACGGCCACAACTTTTTAACCGTGACTCCGATTCAGGTGATTCCAAAGCCCATGTTCTCTATTCATCGAGCCCGTTCTGTTGGTATCATTTTCACCAGGGTGTAACATTCTTAAAATGACCATTTTGCCCCTGCCCTTATTCAGCCCCCTCCAAGAGAGAACCGTTTCCAGCAAAATTTTCCGCGAGTGCCTCGCACTTCTCCCCGGTGAATCCTTCATCCCCAAGCAAGCCACGACAGCCACTTGCATGATGGCATTGCAATAGCCATGGTTTTCACTTAAATGTTCGAATAATTATTTATCCATATAATTATTTTGAATGTTACTGATATGCTTGTGAGTCCATGCTCATTGCTTATGCCATGTTCATTTTCATCTAGTAAGTGATATGATTAATTGCTAAGGGTATTCATATCATGTTTTATTCTTGTAATCATTTCAGATGCTAGTGATAATGATATGCTCATATGGATCATTATGGTTTGATATGAAAATACTTGTGGTATTCGTGATCATCGTTATGCTATGCTCATTTGCATCCCGTAGACTAAATGATGTATCATTGTTGATGTTACAATGTTAAATGGTTGTGTTGCCCATCCATGGTTACACTGTTATCATGCTCATATGCATTGTTATTATGACTCAGCTCATCACCATTCAAGTTAAACCTGACAATAATCGAACTTGAACAAATCTGTTGGCTGAGTCATGGTGCCACCGAATCGAGCTCACCAGTGCAACCACACTTGCCTGGATGGGGAGGCCCTAATGCGGTCTATTGTCATGCCTCTCGCCGGAACCTCCAACTTGGGAAGGTTATGTGCGTGCGCTACCCTGATCAGGTAGGCGGCTATAATCTTGTGTGCCCGAGTTGTATGGATCCAGAGTCCCCGTTTGGGACAGTTTTGTTATTGTGGCCACGACGGTGGCAGCCACAGAGGTGGCGGATGTCACGAGTTGACATCGGGGCCACCCAGGACATAGCCCAAAGGGGAGTTTGTCGGAGTGGCCGGGAGAGTGTCATGCAATAGATTGGTTTTGTCGGAATATCGTTGGTCCACCCGAATGGGAGCATGAGGCCATGAGTTCCGTGGTGTGGGTACAGTGTACTAACCTCTGCAGAGTGTATAATCTATCGATAGCCGCGTCCTCGGTCATGGACACAGTTCATAGTAGGTCACACTATGGGTCAACAGAAATAATAACCTAAATAATAAACAACCCCGGTTTCATGAGGAAAGAAGTTGGTTGATCTTTATGTGGTCATGCGAGGATCACAGGTAGAGATCAAGCTTCGTGTGGTCATGTGATGATCACGATGTTATAGTTGATACCGAGCTTGGTCGATCCTGAGGTGATCGTGTGATGTTCACGACGGTAAGCTTGATGCATATGGTGGTTATGAGATGACCTCCGAGAAGAGTAAGTTGGTCCAAGGGACCTTAAACATCGACCCCCTTCTCAGGCTAGTGCTAGTAGCATCCTGTTCATGCTCATATCATGAATTATGTACATGCCATGCTCATGTTGTTCCAGCAGTATCATGTTCATCATTGATAATCAACCTGTAATTGCCATGCTGTTGTTTGTCTTGATTGCTTTGGTTGCTGTGAGCTTGCGAGTACATTCAAAGTACTCACCTGGCGTGTCATGCCAGATTGCAGGTGGTGCCATGATTGATTGTTTGTCGTGGATCCCGAGGTTGCGCTCTAGGATGCGTCCCAGCCAGAGTCCCTGCGGAGTGGAGTTCATCACCGTCGCCGTTGTTCCGCTGCTAGAATTTATTCCACTTCGAGATGTTCCGCTGCTAGCATAGAACTACCTTAGCAGGCGAAGTGTCGCCGTGCCCATGTAACCTTTGTAATATCGGACCCTTGTACCCATGTTATTTGTAATAAAGAGCTAATTTGTTCTATGCCAAGCAGTGCTGTATTCCAGAAGACTTGATCTCTGGGCTGGAATACGGGGTGTTCCGGTTCCTCTGAGCCGGGGTGCCACACATGCAACTTGTATTGCATAAGGTGGTTGGAGGGTGTCTGTCTCTCCTACTTTAGTTAGATTCAATTTGACATTAGCAGTCCTTGTAGAAGGTTAAAAGGCAACTTGACTATCACCTTTGTGGCTTTGCATAAGTAAGAACGGTTCTTGCTAGTTGCCCATAGCAGCCACGTAAAATTTGCAACAACAAAGTAGAGGACGTCTAACTTGTTTTTGCAGGGCATGTTGTGATGTGGTATCACTAGTACAAAACAGGGCATCGGTCCACCCCTGAGAAGCCCATTAGTCCCGGTTCACTCACGAACCGAGACCCATGGGGGCATCGGTCCCGGTTCGTGAGGCCAGGGCGCCGGCCGGGCCTCGTGGGGCATTGGTCCCGGTTCGTCTGACCCCTTCTGTCCCGGTTCTAGACACAAACCGGGACCAATGCGCCTCGCTCCTGGCCCACAACCATTGGTCCCGGTTTGTGGCTGGAACCGGGACTAAAGGTGACCCCTTTTGTCCCGGTTCCAGCCACGAACCGGGACCAATGCGCCTCGCTCCTGGCCCACAACCATTGGTCCCGGTTTGTGGCTGGAACCGAGACCAATGGTTGGCCTATATATAGCCCCCGCCCGCGAGCAGAGCAATGCATTGCTCTGTTTTTTTGCCCGGCCGTGGGAGAGCTTTTGTGGTGCTCTAGCTCACCTCCTATGCACATGAGGTGTTCGATGAAATGCCCGAGCCACACTTAAGCTTTCTCCTCTCGAAGCTCCTTGTCCAAGCTCCATTTTCCTCAAGATTTGTCTAGGTTTGGCGGTCCGTCCTGTCCCGTCCCCGTCCTCACCGCCGTCGATCGCCCGCGCCCATCTCGGCGCCGGCAACACCGTGGTTAGCCTCTTCTTCTTATCTTCTTTCTAAAAGAAAAAAGTTCTTACTTGTGTGTTTTAATTAGATGCTCTAGAGAGTTATATGTTGTTCAATAATAAGAACTATATAACGCACGCAGATGAACCGGCAATGGATGTACGGTGACCGACGCACCTCCGAGTATATTAAGGGCCTGCATAATTTTCTCGAAGCGGCTGAGGCAAACAAGCAGAATGGTTTTATGCATTGTCCATGTACTGTCTGTGAGAATACGAAGGCTTTCTCCAACTCTAAAACCCTTCACTTCCACCTGCTTGAGAAGGGTTTTATGCCACACTATAATGTTTGGACCAAGCACGGAGAAAGAGGGGTTATGATGGAAGACAACGAAGAAGAAGAGGATGATGACAACTACCCGGCCCCTGAATACGGTGATGCTGCAATGGGGGAAGCTGAAGATCAAGAGGAACCAGACGATGTGCCCGATGATGATCTTCGCCGGGTCATTGTTGATGCACAGAGAGAATGCGAAAGTGAAAGGGAGAAGTTGAAGTTCGATCGCATGTTAGAGGATCACAAAAAAGGGTTGTACCCAAATTGCGAAGATGACAACAGAAAGCTCGGTACCACACTGGAATTGCTGCAATGGAAGGCAGACAATGGTGTATCTGACAAGGGATTTAGTTCGCTGCTGAAAATAATGAAGAAGAAGCTTCCAAAGGATAACGAATTGCCCGGCAGTACGTACGAAGCAAAGAAGGTTCTATGCCCTCTAGGATTGGAGGTGCAGAAGATACATGCATGCCCTAATGACTGCATCCTCTACCGCGGTGAGTACGAGGATTTGAACGCATGCCCGGTATGCGGTGCATTGCGGTATAAGATCAGACGAGATGACCCTGGTGATGTTGAGGGCGAGCGCCCCAGGAAGAGGGTTCCTGCCAAGGTGATGTGGTATGCTCCTATAATACCACGGCTGAAACGTCTGTTCAGAAACAAAGAGCATGCCAAGTTGATGCGATGGCACAAAGAAGACCGTAAGAAAGACGGGAAGTTGAGAGCACCCGCTGACGGGTCGCAGTGGAGAAAAATCGAGAGAAGGTGGGGGGACTTTGCAGGTGACGCAAGGAACGTATGGTTTGGTTTAAGTGCAGATGGCATTAATCCTTTTGGGGAGCAGAGCAGCAATCATAGCACCTGGCCCGTGACTCTATGTATCTATAACCTTCCTCCTTGGTTGTGCATGAAGCGGAAGTTCATTATGATGCCAGTGCTCATCCAAGGCCCTAAGCAACCCGGCAATGACATTGATGTGTACCTAAGGCCATTAGTTGAAGAACTTTTACAGCTGTGGAATGGAGAAGGTGTACGTGTGTGGGATGAGCACAAACAGGAGGAATTTGACCTACATGCGTTGCTGTTTGTAACCATCAACGATTGGCCTGCTCTCAGTAACCTTTCAGGACAGACAAACAAGGGATACCACGCATGCACACACTGTTTAGATGACACCGACAGTATATATTTGGACAAATGCAGGAAGAATGTGTACCTGGGGCATCGTCGATTTCTTCCGACCAACCATCAATGTCGAAAGAAAGGAAAGCATTTCAAAGGTGAGGCAGATCACCGGAAGAAGCCCGCCCTCCGTACTGGTGATCACATACTTGATATGGTCAATAATTTACAAGTAATCTTTGGAAAGGGTCCTGGCGGACTATCTGTTCCGACTGACGATGCGGGACGCGCACCCATGTGGAAGAAGAAATCTATATTTTGGGACCTACCCTATTGGAAAGGCCTAGAGGTCCGCTCTGCAATCGACGTGATGCACGTGACGAAGAATCTTTGCGTGAACCTGCTAGGCTTCTTGGGAGTGTATGGGAAGACAAAAGATACACCGGAGGCACGGGAGGAACAGCAACGTGTGCATGAAAAAGACGGCATGCATCCAAAGCAGTATGAAGGTCCTGCCAGCTACGCTCTTACCAAAGAAGAGAAGGAAATCTTCTTTGAATGCCTGCTCAGTATGAAGGTCCCGTCTGGCTCTCGTCGAATATAAAGGGAATAATAAATATGGCAGAGAAAAAGTTCCAGAACCTAAAGTCTCATGACTGCCACGTGATTATGACGCAACTGCTTTCGGTTGCATTGAGGGGGCTTCTACCGGAAAACGTTCGATTAGCCATTGTGAAGCTATGTGCAATCCTCAATGCAATCTCTCAGAAGGTGATCGATCCAGAAATCCTGTCAAGGTTAAGGAGTGATTTGGTGCAATGTCTTGTTAGTTTCGAGCTGGTGTTCCCACCATCTTTCTTCAATATCATGACGCACGTCCTAGTTCATCTAGTCGACGAGATTGTCGTTCTGGGCCCTATATTTCTACACAATATGTTCCCCTTTGAGAGGTTCATGAGAGTCTTAAAGAAATATGTTCGTAACCGCGCTAGGCCAGAAGCAAGCATCTCCATGGGCCATCAAACAGAGGATGTCATTGGGTTTTGTGTTGACTTCATTCCTGACCTTAAGAAGATTGGTCTCCCTCAATCGCGGTATGAGGGGAGACTGACTGGAAAAGGCACGCTAGGAGCGGACTCAATAATATGTAGGGACGGGCATTCTTGGTCTCAAGCACACTACACAGTTCTACAGAATTCTACCTTGGTGACCCCTATGTCGATGAACACAAGAATATTCTGCGCTCCAAACACCCGGAGCAGTGTGACGACTGGATTACATATGAACACATCAGGACTTTCGGCAGTTGGTTGCAAACACGTCTCATGGGTGACAACACTGTTTCTGATGAGCTGTACTCGTTGGCCAGGGGACCATCTTCGACTGTATTGACTTACAAAGGGTACGAGATAAATGGGAATACATTTTACACGATCGCCCAAGATCAAAAGAGCACCAACCAAAACAGCGGTGTCCGCTTTGATGCAGCAACCAAGAGGGGAAAGGACACATATTATGGTTACATAGTGGACATATGGGAACTTGACTATGGACATGATTTCAAGGTCCCTTTGTTTCAGTGCAAATGGGTCAATCTGTCAGGAGGCGGGGTACAGGTAGACCCACAGTACGGAATGACAACAGTGGATCTCAACAATCTTGGGTACACAGACGAACCATTCGTCCTAGCCAATGATGTGGCGCAGGTTTTCTATGTGAAGGACATGTCTACCAAACCGAGAAAAAGAAAAGATAAGGAAGCGAATACATCATACGATGAGCCAAAGCGCCACATAGTTCTTTCAGGAAAAAGAGACATCGTGGGATTGGAGGGCAAGACAGACATGTCTGAAGATTATGAAAAGTTTCATGAAATTCCTCCCTTCAAAGTCAAGGCTGACCCAAGCACCCTGTTAAACGATGAAGATTATCCATGGTTACGGCGCAATAAGCAAAGGACACAAGCGAAGAAAAAGTGAAGACTTTCTCTCCACAACTATATCATTGCAGTTACATGTGAAGAAATTAAATGCCTTTTGTAACAGATGAGTTTTCGTCCGAAACCCTGATACTTCGAAAGAGATTGTCCGTTTTGTACACGAAGTGCATCCAGTTTTTGCCGTAACCCTCTCAACTTTTTAGCACATGCTATGTGGGTGAAATGATGATACCATGCCAACTTTCAACCTGTTCAGAGTTCATTTATAGTGCTTTTCAATTTCAGGGTCATTTAGCTTAAAAAAATCAGTAAATGCATGAAAAATAGGAAATGAAGTCAGAAAGGGTTGAAAATTGATGATGTGGCTTTGA
This sequence comes from Elymus sibiricus, assembly GCA_039707655.1. NCBI lineage: Eukaryota > Viridiplantae > Streptophyta > Magnoliopsida > Poales > Poaceae > Elymus > Elymus sibiricus. The sequence goes on from CM077664.1 coordinate 348,106,593, forward strand.
ATGGTGCATTTTGAACACACAAAAAGTCTGGAGTTCAAATAAATTCAAAAAAATGAAATCCCTTTGTAACAGATGAGTTTTCGTCCGAAACCCTGATACTTCGAAAGAGATTGTCCATTTTGTACATGAAGTGCATCCAGTTTTTGCCGTAACCCTCTCAACTTTTTAGAACATGCTATGTGGGTGTAATGATGATACCATGCCAACTTTCAACCTTTTCAGAGTTCATTTGAAGTGCTTTTCAATTTCAGGGTCATTTAGCTCAAAGAATGAACTAATAGCAAAAAGAATGAACTAGAAAACTTTTATGAAACTCTAATAGCAAAAATAATGAACTAAAAATAATTAATTAAAAAATTCTGTTATGATCAACTAAAATAAAACTATAATATTCTTCAATAGCAAAAAGAATCAACTAAAAAGCTTTTATAAAACTCTAATAGCAAAAGGAATCAACTAAAAATATTTTATAAACCTCTAGTATTTATGAAACTAAAATTATATAAAATTTATGCAACTAAAGTTATCAAAGTATTTTTTGTTCAAAACATTAATAGCAAAAAGAATTTTCACAAAGAATTTTTTTAGAAACTTTAATAGCAAACTAAAATAACAAAATCTGTTTTTGGTTAAAACAGACATTTAAAATTACCTAAAAATTACCAAATTGAATATAATGATAAAACACAGTAATATTAAATAGCAGGAAAAAGAATCACTCAAAAATCTATTTTTATAGTAAAGTTATTCACAAACTAGTGATTCACACCAATTTAAAAGAATTCAAATTTAAACTATTCAAATTTGGAAACTAATGGCACTAACAGAAAGTTTATAATTTTTGTGACCTAAAAGCAAAAAGAATCACTGAAAAACTGTAAGTAGAAACAAAAGAAAATAAATAAAGCAAAAAAGAAAACAAAAAAAGTAAAAAAAAATTAAAAAAATGCCGCCTAGTGGGCCACCACGGCCTGAATACGACTAGAAACCCAACCATCTAGTTGGGCCAGGATTCAGGCCCGCAGAAGGCCCACAAGGTCCACAGGCAGAGGTGTGTGCGATTAGGCCCGTAAGCCTGCTGTTGAGAGGAGCTCGAGAGGGCTGGCGCAGCAGCGCTTATAAACCACTCTCGAGCCTTCTCAGCTAGCGAGGTGGGACTAAACTTTTGGCCCCGGGCAGCACCACCCTTTAGTCCCGGTTGGTGGCACCAACCGGGACCAATGCCCACCTTTGGTCCCGGTTGGTGGCACCAACCGGGACCAATGCCACCCTTTAGTCACCAACCGGGACCAAAGGTGGGCATTGGTCCCGGTTGGTGCCACCAACCGGGACCAAAGGTCTCTGCTTCCCGCCCTTTGGGCTGACGAAAAGAGACCTTTGGTCCCGGTTGGTGGCACCAACCGGGACTAAAGGGTGGCATTGGTCCCGGTTGGTGCCACCAACCGGGACCAATGCTGAGTGTATATAACCAGCACTTGTGAAATTTCACAGTTTTCATCGCCACTTCGCCCGACGACGCCGACCTCCTCGACGCCGCCAGGCTGCCCCGACGCCGTCCACCGCCCACGCCGTCGCCATCGCCAGGCCCCTGCCCCGTCGTCGCCGTCGCCGTCGCCGTCGTCGTCCCCAAGCCCGTGGCCCTGCCCTGCCCCGGAGCCCACGCCCCTGCCCCGTCGTCGCCGTCGCCGTCGTCGTCCCCGAGCCCGTGGCCCTGCCACGCCCCCGAGCCCACGCCCCTGCCCCGTCGTCGCCGTCGCCGTCGCCGTCGTCGTCCCCGAGCCCGCGGCCCTGCCCCGCCCCCGAGCCCACGCCCCTGCCCCGCCCACGAGCGCGCCCGGCCGCGCCCCTGCCCCGGCCCGCCCCCGCCGTCGCCGTCGCCGGCGCCCTCGCCGCCCCCGCCGTCGCCGTCACCATCGCCGTCCGCCCCCGCTGTGAGCCGCCGCCGCCCCCGCTGTGAGCCGCCGCCGCCCGTGCAATTTTTTTTATATATATATGTTGATTTTTTTTATATGATGAATGTTTTTGTTCATATATAATGTATATATGTATGTGGCTATATGTATGTATGGATGGATGTATATATGATGTTTTTTTGTTCATAGCATTTTTTTGTTCATATATGTATTTTTTTCATATATGTGGCTATATGTATTTTTTTTGTTCATAGCATTTTTTTGTTCATAGCATTTTTTCCCATGTATGTATGTGGCTATATGTATGTATGTCGCCGTCGCCCTCGATCTCCTACCCCCTCCCGCCCCTACCCGACAAACTCTCGAGAGGAGATCGACATGAGGGGGGACGTCGGACATATCGGGCGACCAACTCTCAAGGCCACGCAAACCCTAGAAAAAAAGCGTTGTCGATCTCCTACCCCCCCTCCCCTACCTGACAAACTCTCGAGGTCAGCCAAACCCCTAGAAGAAAACTCCGGTAACTTCGACATGAGGGGGGACGTCGATCAACCCCCTCTCGCCCGACCAAACACTCCAGTCCACCCAAACCGGGACTGAGATGTGATACGTAGTATTTTTTTTGTTCATAGAAAACTCCGGTAACTCTCCAACATGAGGGGGGACGTCGATCGATCAACCCCCTCTCGCCAAACCGGGACTGAAAAAGCGTTGTCGAGGCACCCCAAACCCTAGAAGTGTTGTCGAGGCCACCCCAAACCCTAGAAGCGTTGTCGAGGCCACCCCAAACCCTAGAAGAGTTGTCGAGGCCACCCAAATTTACCAAGTTAAAAGAGCGTTGTCGAGGCCACCTCCCCGATAACTTCGACATGAGGGGGACGCCCGACATGACATGAGGGGGGACGTCGGACATCGGACATGAGGGGTGAGCGTCGTTGTCGTCTACCCCCTCCCCGATAACTTCGACATGAGGGGGGACGTCGGACATGACATGAGGGGTGAGCGTCGTTGTCGTCTACCCCCTCCGGTAACATAGATAACTCCGGTAACATAGATTTATCAAGAATGCCCCCATTATGGATGTGCACAAGTTGATCCAATTTTTTTTTGATCTCATCTATATATATTCTTTTATATGTCACGTTGTCTGTCAAAGTATTGAAGAAATCCATGGCTTCATCATTAGCCGGAAGTAACATGCGTATGATGCTATGAAGCTCTTCAAAGTTGTTTTGGAACGGAGTTCCGGATAGAATAATTTGCTTTTTGGTACGAATTTCAGCAAAGGCCTTCCAAATAGCGATATTCGGAAGGCTCTTGCTGAACTTCGTACCAAAAAGCTAATTAATTATCCTATCCGGGACTCCGTTCCAAAACAATTTTGGAGAGCTACGTACCATTATGCGCCTATTACTTCCGGCTAATGATGAAGCCTTGGTTTTCTTGAATCCTTTGACACTAGACAACGTGACATATAGAAGGGTAGATGAGATCAGGAAAAATATGGACCATTTTCTGCACATTCAGAATGGCGCCATTTTGTTAAATCCCTTAAAGGTTAAGAGAATCCCTTGTTTGACATTCATGAGAGAGGCGGTCCGGACGTCGGACATTCATGAGAGAGGCAGTCCGGACGTCGGACATTCATGTTTGTATATTAATTGCCATGTTGTAATATTTGCAGAAACTATGGATCAAAGAGACTTGGAACAAGAACAGTTGTTGGGGGAGATAATCCTCGCCGGAGGTGATGCTGTCTTGTCGTTTCTCAACGACACCGATGGAACAATGGAGGAGGAAGGACATGATCATGATGGCTCCGGTGACATGATCATGATGGCTCCGGAGGTGCTGACTAGCTAATTGATGCATTAATTGTTTTGGTATGTACATATATATATTAACTCTTCTTTCTTCTTTTATAGCCCTCCGGATCGAGCCAAACTTCGGTAACAAGACGAGGCCCGAAGAAGAGGTTGCGCAAGGATGAAAGGTTCACGATCACAGCACTCGCGGACGATGGCCTACCGATTGAACCCAAGCGGACCAAGGACGCATTTTCTGCTCAGTGCGGAGCTATTGTTAGGGACAACATCCCGATCAGCATCAAGCAATGGAATAAGCCTAAGGACGACGCCCCTGAAGGTGATTATGTCACCGATAGACAGAAAGATGATCTTTGGACCTTGCTGAAGGCAAATTTCACCCTACCGCCAGAGGAGGATCTGAATAAGCCCATTATAGAGCCACTGGTCAAGGCGTGTGCTCTTAAGAAGATGGCAGATCTATTCAGGAGGTGGAAGAAGGAGTTGAAATCAAAGTTTGTCGACAAAGGTGAGACTCCAGAATTCATCGGCCGATTTGAGAAGATAAGAGATCACTGGCCCGCATTTGTGGCCTACAAGACATCAGACAAGAGTAAGAAAATGTCAGAGACAAACAAGAACAACGCTGCAAAGAAGCAGTATCACCATCACACGGGGTCAGGTGGCTACCTCAAAGCCCGGCCGTTGTGGGACAAAGCTGAGAATGACCTGATTGCTAAAGGGGTCGAACCAGAGACATTGAACTGGCCAGACCGTTCAAGGACTTGGTTCTTCGGGGTTGGGGGAACTTTGGACCCTGAAACAGGGAAGTGCCATTGGACAGACGAGCAACTTGCAATACCCGTCACGAAGCTTCAGAAGTATATCACCGCAGCGCAGGAAGGGACGTTCATTCCCGACAGAGAGAAGGACGAGCTGACTGAGGCCCTAGGGAATGCTGAGCACCCTGGACGAACACGAGGCACACCAGGCTCCGTTCCGTGGAAGTTTGTTTTTCCCGACGCAGGCGGTTACAGAAGCCGGGAGAGAAAGAGGAAAGCGGAGCTGAGCGACATGCAGAAGATGAGTGCAAGACTACAAAAGCTAGATGAAGCTGAGAGCCAGCGAGCTGCCGGCCAACTATCTCAGCGGCACGAAGCTACCCCAGAAGCTACCCCGCCATCTCAGCGGAGAAGCAGCGTGGCTTCCACGGAGCCCGTTCAGACTGACTTCACGGAGCCTATCTACCCCGTGGATACTATCACGGAGGCTCAAAATTGCGAGCTTATGACGAAATGCCATAACCTCACTTTCAAGGCGGCTCTCGGCTCTGTTGCACCTCCTCAACCCAACGGAACTTTTCACTGCCTTACGATTCCACATGGCTATGCTGTTGTGATGGTGGATGAAGTAATGGAGGGATTTGAGGAGCTCGAGCTTTACCACTCTACAGGTGAAGGGGAGAATCAGCTGGTTCGTGCTCTGAGGAGTACATGTCTATGGCAGAAGGAGTACATCAAGCTTCCAAACTGGACGCCTCCGCCTCCTCCTCCTCCTCCGGCGAGTCAGGGCACTCCGCCTCCTCCTCCTCCTCCTCCTCCGGCGAGTGATCAGGGCACTCCGCCTCCTTCTCCGGCTCCTCCGACGCGTGAGGGCACTCCGCCTCCTCCTTCGCCTACTCCGGCGCGTCGGAGCACTCCGCCTCCTCAGCAACGACGGAAGAGAGACGCCGCCGCTCCGGCGGCTAGCAGTACAAGCAGAGGCGGGAGGCAATTCAGATACGGTCCATGTCTCAAGCCTGTGGAAAAGTTACCATATGAGAGGACCGAGCAGGAAAACGAGGACATATGTCGTGCCGAAGTGAGGGACCATTTTGCAAAGAAAACTCCACCTCCGAAGGAGAAGCTAGATCCGGTGAAAGTGAAGCGCACTATCGATGCCCTGAAGCGACCACCACCGCCTCCGCCGGATTCCAACTATGACCGCATAATTACTAAGACACATGCTAAAGCGCAGCAGTCGGGAAGTACTTCCAGTGCTGCAAGAGCGAAAAAACGAAGAAGTGGGAAAACAATTCCCCAGCTCGGCGAACAGGAGAAGCAATCGTGCCCCCCGCTCAAGGTGTCTAGCGATATCGCTAATCATCCGGTGCTACTGCCCGGTACCACTCTTGATGATTACCTGCCCGATGATGTACAGTTTGAAACGGCTGAGGTAGTAGACGTCTTTAGATACGAGCACGGGAAGCCTCTCGTCAAACCTGATCATCCTCATCTAACAACGATGATGCAAAAATTGCATGACTGGTACATGGAAACCTGCAGGAAGTCTGGGAAAGACAGTTTGTTAGTCGGAATTAAAAAAGAGCATGACTTCCCTGGAGTCGACCTGCTGCCTGTTGAATTTGTGGAGTTATTTCAATTATACAATCAAAAGGCCCTCGACAAACAACTCATGACTTGCTACTGTCTGTAAGTATTACTTCTATAATTAAGTCTCTAGCTCAGCTCGTTCATTGCATGTATATATAATTATCCTCACTATATTATGCAGATTGAAGATGGTCGAATGCCAAAAAATAGGAATCTTCGACGTTGGGTTCATTAGCCCAAATACCGTAAATGAATGGTCGGTACGAAAGGCGGCTGAAGATACCGAGAACAACTTACTACAAACGTTCCTTAAACATCAAAACAAAAGGGAAATACTCTTTCCTTACAACTTCAAGTGAGTGTTACTGTCTTCTGCATATTCGGTTCCGCTTACTCGTGGTTAAGTAATGTAATTGATGAGTTATGCGTGCGCAGCTTCCACTATATTCTGCTATCCATTAACCTTGACGGGGCATTAGTAACTGTCTTAGACTCGCTCCGTAAAGATCCCAAGTATTATGCGGACATGACTGCAATGCTCCAGAAGTAAGTTCAATCAATACCGGGACCATATCGGCAACTTTCGTTCATTTCCTGATATCAAGTAATCATTTTCTTTGCCTGCCAGGGTTTGGAAAACGTTCACCGCTAAGGTTCCGGGTCTGAAGAAGGAGCTGTGATTTACACACCCCAAAGTAAGTAGTACTAGCTAGTTCCGCGCATCTCTCATTGATTCTAGTTTCATCAATACCATTATCATGCTTGCTTATCAGTTTGATTGAACTCTATTCTCGTAAAGTGCTTGTTGCAGGCACCCAACACTCATTTATGTGGATACTACGTATGCGAGTTCATTCGCTACTATACCTCTGAACGGGCCTCCTCTGAGAAACAATTTGAAGTACGTAAACAATATTCACAATTTTATTTTATATATTACCATCAATTGTGTTGAATTTCATTCATATATATGTATTGACCCCTTCTTTAAATTAGATCTGGCAGATGCGGGATGAACTCCTACCACATGATCGCATACGAGCAATTCAAGAGGAATTGGCGGGATTCTTTCTTGACCACGTCATACCTGAAAAATGAGAATACCATGTGAAATTGAAATTGTGGTAAGGGATGTTATATATTGTACATATGTAGCAGCGTCGGATAGATATACGAAAACTTGTTGTTCGACCAAGCACGAAGAAAGAGATGTCACTTCTCTATATATATGTTCATGACGATCTTGTGTAATTAATGGTTTCCTTTATTTGCTTACTAGCTAGCGTCGAGTTCTCTCTATATGTGTAGTAGCTAGCATCGACCAAGCACGGAAAAAGAGAGGTCACTTCTCTCTATTAGCTCGCTAACACAATATGAAACCCCTAAATTAACCCTCCAAAACCCCAAAACCCCCCTTCCAAAAAAAAAACCCAGCGACTGCGAGCTGCTGACGCGTGGCCGCCTTTTAGTCCCGGTTGGTGTTACCAACCAGGACCAAAGGTGGAGCCTTTAGTCCCGGTTGGTAACACCAACCGGGACTAAAGGTCCTCCCTCCCCCGCCCCAGGCAGCGCCACGTGGATGCCTTTTGGTCCCGGTTGGTGTTAACAACCGGGACTAAAGGTCCTCCTGCCTGGGCTTCCCGCAGCGGCCACGTGGAGCCCCTTTGGTCCCGGTTCGTAAGCGAACCGGGACTAAAGGTTTTGGGCTTTAGTCCCGACCCTTTAGTCCCGGTTCCAGAACCGGGACTAAAGGCCCTTACGAACCGGGACAAATGGCCCTTTTTCTACTAGTGTATGGCCAAAATGTGATGTGATATATGTTGATGTATGAGATGATCATGTTTTGTAATAGGTTCACGACTTGCATGTCGATGAGTACGGCAACCGGCAGGAGCCATAGGGTTGTCTTTAATTTATTGTATGACCTGCGTGTCAACTATTAACCACCGTGTAATTGCTTTACTTTATCGCTATGCGTTAGCAATAGTCGTAGAAGCAATAGTTGGCGGAGACAACCACATGACGGCATGATGATGGAGATCATGGTGTCATGCCGGTGATGATGGAGATCATGCCGGTGCTTTGGAGATGGAGATCAAAAGCACGAGATGATAATGGCCATATCATGTCACATATTGATTGCATGTGATATTTATCTTTTTTATGCATCTTATTTTGCTTAGGACGACGGTAGCATTATAAGATGATCCCTTCACATAATTTTAAGATAAAATGTGTTCTCCCTAAGTATGCACCGTTGCGAAAGTTCGTCATTTCGAAGCACCTCGTGATGATCGGGTGTGATAGACTCTACGTTCGCATACAACGGGTGTAAGCCAGTTTTACACATGCGGAATACTTGGGTTAAACTTGATGAGCCTAGCATGTACAGACATGGCCTCGGAACACGGAGGACCGAAAGGTCGAACCTGAGTCATATAGTAGATATGATCAACATGGAGATGTTCACCATTGATGACTGCCCCATCTCACATGATGATCAGACATGGTTGAGTTGATTTGGATCATGTAACACTTAGACGACGGTAGCATTATAAGATGATCCCTTATAATGTGTGATGTTTATCTTTTTTATGCATGTAGACGACGGTAGCATTATAAGACGACGGTAGCATTATAAGATTTGGATCACTATAATATGCATGTGATGTTTATCTTTTTTATGCATCTTATTTTGCTTAGGATGACGGTAGCATTATAAGATGACCCCTTCACATAATTTCAAGATAAAATGTGTTCTCCCTAAGTATGCACCGTTGTGAAAGTTCGTCGTTTCAAAGCACCTCGTGATGATCGGGTGTGATAGACTCTACGTTCGCATACAACGGGTGTAAGCCAATTTTACACATGAGGAATACTTGGGTTAAACTTGACGAGCCTAGCATGTACAGACATGGCCTCGGAACACGGAGGACCGAAAGGTCGAACATGAGTCATATAGTAGATATGATCAACATGGAGATGTTCACCATTGATGACTGCCCCATCTCACGTGATGATCGGACATGGTTGAGTTGATTTGGATCATGTAACACTTAGACAACTTGAGGGATGTTGATTTAAGTGGGAGTTCTTTAGTAATTTAATTAACAGAACCAATTATCATGAACTTAGTCTAATTGTCTTTGAAAATTAATGTTGTAGATCAATGGCTCGCGCTGTAGCTCCCCTAAATTTTAATGCGTTCCTAGAGAAAGAAAAGTTGAAAGATGATGGAAGCAACTATGCGGACTGGGTCCGTAATCTGAGGATTATCCTCACTGCTGCACAGAAAGTATATGTCCTTGATGCACCACTAGGTGATCCAACCGCTCCCACAAATCTAGACGCTATGAACATCTAGCAGACAAGGAATGATGACTACACGATAGTTCAGTGCGCCATGCTTTACGGCTTAGAACTGGGGCTCTAAAGACGTTTTGGGCACCATAGAGCACATGAGATGTTTCAAGAGCTGAAATTGGTATTTCAGGCTCATGCCTGGGTTGAGAGGTATGGCACCTCCGACAAGTTCTTTAGCTGTAAGATGGAGGAGAACAGCTCCGTTAGTGAGCACGTACTCAAAATGTCTGGGTACTACAACCGCTTGAATCAGTTGGGAGTTAATCTTCCTGATGAAGTAGCGATTGACAGAGTTGTCCAGTCACTGCCACCGAGCTACAAAGGCTTCGTGATGAACTATAATATGCAAGGGATGGAAAAGACGATCCCTGAGCTCTTCGCAATGCTTAAGGCCACGGAGGTAGAAATCAAGAAAGAACATCAAGTGTTGATGGTCAACAAGACCACCAGTTTCAAGAAGAAAGGCAAGGGAACTTCAAAAAAAATGGCAAGCCAGTTGCCGCTCCTGTGAAGAAACCCAAGGCTGGACCCAAACCTGAGACTGAGTGCTTCTATTGTAAGGGGAATGGTCACTGGAAGCGGAACTGCCCCAAGTACTTGGCAGATCAGAAGGCTGGCAACGTCAACAAAGGTATATTTGATATACATGTTATTGATGTGTACCTTACTAGTGCTTGTAGTAGCGCCTGGGTATTTGATACTGGTTCGGTTGCTAATATTTGTAACTCGAACAGGAGCTGCGGATTAAATGGGAACTAGTTAAGGACGAGGTGACGATGCACGTCGAAAATGGTTCCAAGGTTGATGTGATCGCCGTCGGCACGCTCCCTCTACGTTTACCTTCAGGATTAGTTTTGAACCTGAATAATTGTTATTTGGTGCCTGCGTTGAGCATGAACATTATATCTAGATCTTGTTTATTGCGAGACGGTTATTCATTTAAGTCAGAGAATAATGGTTGTTCTATTTATATGAATAATATCTTTTATGGTCATGCACCCTTGTTGAATGGTTTATTCGTGTTGAATCTCGATTGTAGTAATACACATGTTCATAATATTGATGCCAAAAGATGCAAAGTTAATGATGATAGTACCACATACTTGTGGCACTGTCGCTTAGGTCATATTGGTGTAAAGTGCATGAAGAAACTCCATACTGATGGACTTTTGGAATCTTTTGATTATGAATCATTTGAGACATGTGAACCATGCCTCATGGGCAAGATGACTAAAACCCCATTTTCCGAAACAATGGAGCAGGCAAGTGACTTGTTGGAAATAATACATAACGATGTATGCGGTCCGATGAGTGTTGAAGCACGCAGTGGATATCGTTATTTTCTTACCTTCACAGATGATTTGAGTAGATATGGGTATATTTACTTAATGAAACACAAGTCTGAAACATTTGAAAAGTTCAAGGAGTTTCAGAGTGAAGTAGAGAATCATCGTAATAAGAAAATCAAATTTCTATGATCTGATCGTGGAGGTGAATATTTGAGTTACGAGTTTGGTATGCATTTAAGACAATGTGGAATTGTTTCATAGCTCACGCCACCTGGAACACCACAGCGTAATGGTGTGTCCGAACGTCGTAATTGTACTCTATTGGATATGGTGCGTTCTATGATGTCTCTTACCGATTTGCCACTATCATTTTGGGGTTATGCATTAGAGACAACCGCATTCACTTTAAACAGGGCACCGTCTAAATCCGTTGAGACGACACCGTATGAGTTATGGTTTGGCAAGAAACCTAAGCTGTCGTTTCTTAAAGTTTGGGGATGCGACGCTTATGTCAAGAGGCTTCAGCCTGATAAGCTCGAACCCAAAGCGGAGAAGTGCGTCTTCATAGGATACCCTAAAGAGACCATTGGGTATACCTTCTATCACAGATCCGAAGGCAAGATCTTTGTTGCCAAGAATGGGTCTTTTCTAGAGAAGGAGTTTCTCTCGAAAGAAGTGAGTGGGAGGAAAGTAGAACTTGATGAGGTAATTGTACCTTCTCTCGAATTGGAAAGTAGCACATCACAGAAAGAAGTTCCCGTGATGTCTACACTAGCCGAAGAGGAAGCTAATGATGATGATTATGAAACTTCGGATCAAGTTACTACTGAACTTCGTAGGTCGACCAGGGTACGTTTCGCACCAGAGTGGTACGGTAATCCCATCCTAGAAGTCATGTTGTTAGACAACGGCGAACCTACGAACTATGAAGAAGCAATGATGAGCCCGGATTCCAACAAATGGCTTGAGGCCATGAAATCCGATATAGGATCCATGTATGAGAACAAAGTATGTACTTTGGTGGACTTGCCCGATGATCGGCAGACCATTGAGAATAAATGGATCTTTAAGAAGAAGACAAATGCTGATGGTAATGTCACCGTCTATAAAGCTCGACTTGTCGCAAAGGGTTTCCGACAAGTTCAAGGGGTTGACTACGATGAGACTTTCTCACTCGTAGCGATGCTTAAGTCTGTTAGAATTATGTTAGCAATTGCCACATTTTATGATTATGAAATCTGGCAGATGGACGTCAAAACATCGTTCCTTAACGGGTTTCTTAAGGAAGAGTTGTATATGATGCAACCGGAAGGTTTTGTCGATCCTAAGGATGCTAACAAGGTATGCAAGCTCCAGCGATCCATCTATGGACTGGTGCAAGCATCTCGGAGTTGGAATATACGCTTTGATGAGGTGATCGAAGCTTTTGGTTTTATACAAACTTACGGAGAAGCTTGTATTTACAAGAAAGTAAGTGGGAGCTCTGTAGCATTTCTGATATTATATGTGGATGACATATTGTTGATTGGAAATGATATAGAATTTCTGGAAAGCATAAAAGGTTATTTGAACAAGAGTTTTTCAATGAAAGACCTGGATGAAGCTGCTTACATATTGGGCATTAAAAATCTATAGAGATAGATCAAGACGCCTAATAGGACTTTCACAAAGCACATACCTTGACAAGATTTTGAAGAAGTTCAAAATGGACCAGTCAAAGAAGGGGTTCTTGCCTGTCTTGCAAGGTGTGAAGTTGAGTAAGACTCAAAACCCGACCACGGTAGAAGAAAGAGAAAGGATGAAAGTCATCCCCTATGCCTCAGCCATAGGCTCTATAATGTATGCCATGCTGTGTACCAGACCTGATGTGTGCCTTGCCATAAGTCTGGCAGGGAGGTACCAAAGTGATCCAGGAGTAGATCACTAGACAGCGGTCAAGAATATCCTTAAGTACCTGAAGAGGACTAAGGACATGTTTCTCGTTTATGGAGGTGACGAAGAGCTCGTCGTAAAGGGTTACGTCGATGCTAGCTTCGACACATATCCGGATGACTCTAAATCTCAAACCGGATACGTATTTATATTGAATGGTGGAGCAGTCAGTTGGTGCAGTTCCAAGCAAAGCGTCGTAGCTGGATCTACATGTGAAGCGGAATATATAGCTGCTTCCGAAGCAGCGCATGAAGGAGTCTGGATGAAGGAGTTCATATCCGATCTAGGAGTAACTGATATGTCCATTTTGCATCATGTTTTGCTACTATTATTTATAGTGTTTTTAATCAATATAACACTTTGTGGAGCAATTCTAATGCCTTTTCTCTCTTAATATGCAAGATTTACACAAGGAGGGAGATTGCCGGCAGCTGGAATTCTGGACCTGAAAAAGCTATGTCAGAGATACCTATTCTGCACATCTCCAAATGAGCTAAAATTTTACGGGGATTTATTTTGAAATAAATAAAAAATACTGGAAGAAAGAAATACCAGAGGGGGCCACCCAGGAGCCCACGAGGCACCAGGGCGCGCCATCCCCCCCCAGGCGCACCCTTGTGGCTCGTGGGGCCCCTGGCCAGCCTCTGGCCCCCATTTTCTGGTATATAAGTCCATTTTCCCTAGAAAAAAGAGAGAGAAGACTTTTGGGATGGTGCGCCGCCGTCTCGAGGCGGAACTTGGGCAGGAGCACTTTTGCTCTCCGGTGGAGAGATTCTGCTGGGGATACTTCCCCCCGGGAGGGGGAAATCGTCGCCATCGACATCACCAACGATCCTCTCATCGTGGGAGGACCAATCTTCATCAACATCTTTAACAGCACCATTTCATCTCAAACCCTAGTTCATCTCTTGTATTCAATCTTTGTCTCAAAACCTCAGATTGGTACCTGTGGATTGCTAGTAGTGTTGATTACATCTTGTAGTTGATGCTAGTTGGTTTATTTGGTGGAAGATTATATGTTCAGATATAACATGCTATTCAATACCCCTCTGATCTTGAACATGAATATGGTTTGTGAGTAGTTACTTTTGTTCTTGAGGACATGGGAGAAGTCTTGTCATAAGTAATCATGTGAATTTGGTATTCGTTCGATAGTTTGATGATATGTATGTTGTTGATTCTCTTAGTGGTGTCATGTGAACGTCGACTACATGACACTTCACCATCTTTGGGCCTAAGGGAATGCATTGTGGAGTAGTAATTAGATGATGTGTTGCTAGGGTGACAGAAGCTTAAACCCTAGTTTATGCGCTATTCCGTAAGGGGCTGATTTGGATCCATATGTTTAATGCTATGGTTAGAGGCTTGTTCAAGTAAGAATAGCACCCAAGCACCGGTCCACCCACATATCAAATTATTAAAGTAGCGAACGCGAATCAAACCAACATGATGAAAGTGACTAGATGAAATTCCCATGTGTCCTTGATGTCTACTACACAACTTATTCTTGTAGACTCGTGTTAGGCCTCCAAGCGCAGAGTTTTGTAGGACAGTAGCAATTTTCCCTCAAGTAAATGACCTAAGGTTTATCAATCCGTGGGAGCGTAGGTTGAAGATGGTATCTCTCAAACAACCCTGTTCCAAAATAGTGGAATCATCACTAAATAAATTCATGGCATCTTCAAATCCACTTTTATCAATATCTTTATCTTTATCTTTACCTAATAATAATAATAATAATAATAATAATTAATAATAAAGCACATATTGCTGCTGCTCGCATACCCGTCGTGGCACTTTTGCAAAAAAGTCCTTCTATTTTCTGTTAATTAAACCCGCAGTCCTCCTAATATGTCAACCCGAACCGGTACGGGCGAGGGAAAAGAAAAAAAAATGCACGACAACCTTACCTCCCCCATCTCCACCTCCAGGCTCCAGCGCATCTCCACCTACAGCGCGCTGCCCCACGCCGCCGGCCCACTCCACGCGCCGCCGCAGCCGCCCCCCGCCCCTCCGCCGCGCGCCGCCACCGCCGGCCACCGCCCCTCAGCCATGCGCCGCCCCACCCCTGCGGCTTTCCACCACCGGCGACACTCGACGCCGGCGCCGCACCCTCCCCCAACTCCTCTCTCTCCTCCTCTTCTGCCGCCACCGCCCTTCATCAGCCGGCCAACTCCGTCGAAACGGGCAGGCGGCGCTGGAGTTCGCCGGAAAGGGCAGGCGACCGGCGGGCGGCGCGAGGAAGACTGGCGGATCCGAGCGCGACATCGAGGGATCTGGCGCCTGTTGCGACAGCTTGCTACGATGGCGGCGGCTGGTGCGGCACCTTGCTCCGTTGGCGGCAGCGTCCTGCTCATCCAGAGAAAGAGAGAGACAGGGCGTGAGGGAGAGAGGAAAGAGAGGAAGAAAGGAGAAGGAGAAGGGGCGCAGGGTGAGGGAGGTGGGCAGGGCGGCGTGCTCCTGTTGAGGCGGCGGGTCTCGGTGCGGGCTGGTTCCTCGGGATTGAGCCTTGGCTCTCTCGAGGCGTGCAGTTGCCAGCAAGAGCAGCACGTCTCGCTGGAGCACACGCTGTTCCTGGCCAGAGGCCTCGGATCAACCGGCTGGGCTCGGCGCTGCTGAGCAACAACGGCGGCGGGGGGTCAAGGGGATCGCTCCGGCATCGACATCCACTACAAGAAACTGATCGAGGACTCCAGCAACAGCCTCTCCAAACTACGCGTAATTCCTGTACCAATGGCTTTATTGGTTATTTGTATGAGATTCACCCTCTATTTGTCAAGGAAAGAGCCGGAAGGAGAGTACATGGAGGAAGAGGGGAAGAATGGCTAGGCAGATTGCCCGAATAAGGATCTACAAATTTGATATGGGGATCCTCAATTTCTGTTTTGCAGTAACTTGAAATTGTTTATCAAATACTTACTGGCTTCCAAGAAATTTCTTCTGATCAATAATCTACAATCAGAAAATAAAGTGTGTTATTCTTCTCACTTATACATGTCCTGTTATCCATGTAGCAGATCCTTCAATCTGGACTGCAGATAGGATTGGACTTTCAGTATACCGCATAAGTAGAGATGAGTCAGGCTATTCAATCATGTTTTGGAGAGGTCAAACTTCATAGCTAGATTTTTCTGTATGCTCAGAGATAATAAAACTTGATGAGGCCTCTTACAACGCACTGCTGATATGACAGTCCAAGGAAAAAAATTAAAGAAGATATTGCTAAAATGAAGACCATTGGAATTGTTATTTCCCTTTAATTACTAACTTTGCAGGATCATTCTGACTCGGCATCTGTCACACTCTAATAAGTGTTCATCTTTAATTTCCTACACTATAGTGTGCAACAAAATTTGCTCTGTGTGCATGAATACTAATAATTTTGGTTATTTCGTTCTGTTGAGATGATGATAAAATTTGTCTCCAGGTTCTTAAAACATGCACTCTTCTGTTATATTTCACAGTTTGGTCGACATGTATTGCATCTTCCACTGTAAATCATGGCTGCATTACAGTGCTTCCCATTAAACAAAGATTTATGTTGATCCAATGTAACTAAGTTCTGGTCTGATCATGCAATTGTCTTTTTTCTTTCTATTTTGTGCAGATTGATGGAAGAGCTTTGTATAGAACTGAAGATTCAGTAAGTTTCCCTAGGGAGGCAAAAATAGTTTCTTGGTTCATTTAGGAAATTAGCTGACCGCTGTAATATTCATGCGATATGTTTTACTAAGCATTTGTATTAAATGTTCTACTACACTTTTAGTCTGTCAGGAAGTATTGGCTCTTCCATCTTCAGTTTTTTTAGTGTGATCTATTTCTGTACTAATACCCATTTAACCTTTGGCTTGCTGGTGAAAACTGTGAGCATGAAGCTATTAGATCATTACTGGTACGTTACTTACATCTTTTGAAATGCTGCAGACCAGATATTCTTTTTGTCAGTTTATGCTCAACACTTTCTGTGAAGTACAAATGGTAAAGCGAAAGAAGAATGATGCAAGCTGAAGAAGAAAGTTGAGGCGGCGGTGGTGGTCACCGATGAGGAGGAAGAGCTGGGTTGAATGAGCATCGCAGATGTGCTGCTAAGCGAGTTGGAGCTACTGCACCCCTAGCTCGAGTGGAATGAGCTCATGGAGCGCCTCTAAGGGCCCTACAGCGGCAGCAGTAGGCGTTGCCATTACATCTGGAGGTAAAGGGAGGCGCCACGAGGAGCGGCAACTGAGGACGGGCAGCAGCGACTGTGACAAGCAAGCCGTAGCAGGCCTGCGCAACTCCTTGCTGATCACTTGACAGTCCAAACCTGCAATAGTGTCGATTCGGGTAGGTGCGTGGCATGGCCAAATCCTGCCCGATCAGGGCCAACCAATGGACATGTTGTATGCATTGATCTCCCAATCCAACAGGCAACACATGTCTGCAAATGGTCCTGAAAAAGGTCATTCGATAAGAAAAGTAAGTGCTTAGTTGTTCTCAATTTTCTCCTAAAAGAAACAGTTAACTTGTATAGCTTGCATCAATGGCTTCATAGTCCATACAATATTTTCTATGCTCATAACTAAGTTTTCTATGCTGCAGAAACTCAGGAAAATATGGTGGTTCTGCGTCACTAGGCAAATTAGAGGAGACTACCCAATCTGTAATGACAGGTGATGGTAGACACCTGGTATTTCTGCATTGATGAAATGACTTCTGTGGAATTAAAAAATGGAGAGAGAGTTCAGAAAAAATAAATGTGAATGGAGATTAACACCAGTTTCTGTTTTGCATAATAGTGATGCATTCTCTTCCGACATTCTCCAAATGATGGTTATTATGCAGGACTGGTAAGACAAACTTCTAGAGATTGGTTTCTCCTGCTTCCTGTAATAGTCGTATTCATAGTAGGTTGAGAATTCATTTATGGAATAGTCCACTCATGTTCCGTAATGAGCTTTTTGCTTATATTAAACTGATATACATTTGTTACAATGCAACAGGGAGATGGATGTAATGTCCTTGTCCATGTTGTTTGCTTTTGTGGGAAGAAAAAAAAATGTTGAGGTAAAGGGGGCTCATAGCTTGAAGGCGTTTGGTCCATTGATGTAGTAACTAACAACTTCATTCGGCTGCTAATTGCTTTGCCTGAAAGCGTCTTTCAAAATAATAATTTACTCTATCTGTCATAATTTACGTACAGTAGTTTCATGGTTCTCAGTGTGGTTTTCAATGGTGGATGTGACATCCGACAATTGCCGAGGAAGAAAGGTGCGGGGGAGAAAATCAATTTGTGGTTTATGAATGGAAACCTTGTGTCAACATGTTTGACACGTTTTGTTCATTACTCAATGGTATGATCACTGCGTTTTTATGTTATTTCGTGGCAACGACAATCAACTAGGGCTTAGTTTATTTTTGGTACTGGTTTATAGTTTGTCACTCTGAGCAAAGTTTTGAATTAGACGACTAATCGTGGATTAATCGTAGATTAATCGGCCGGTCGGAGCAGCAACCTCGACTTGGGCCAGCGGCTCGACCTGCGGGGCTGGTCGCGCGACTCAGCGGCTAATCAGGACTAATCGTGGCTAATCGAGGTTGGCTGGTCGCGCGACTTGACGAGGGCCACCCGTCCTGGGAGTATATAACCCAGCCCGTGACCCTTTCCTCCCCAATTTCACCACGCGCCGCCAGGGGAAAGAGAGCAGCGGGAAAAGGAGCGCGGGAAAGGGGAAGAGGCGGGCGGGAACCCAACGCCGCCGCCGCCGCCGCCGGTCGTCGCCTCAGCTCGCCGGCGCCCTCAGCCCACATCGGCCTCACAGGTGACTCTCTCTCTCCCGCCCTCTCCCTCTCTCTCTCTGCCATCTTCTTCTCTCATGCACTGCTCGATCTGGATGTAGGCGGGAACCCAGCGCCGCCGCTGCCGGTCGTCGCCTCAGCTTGCCGGCGCCCTCAGCCCACAGCCCCAGATCGACCTTCTCCACCTCGCAGGTGACTCCCTCTCTCTCTCTCTCTCTCTCTCTCTCTCTCTCTCTCTCTCTCTCTCTCTCTCTCTCTCTCTCTCTCTCTCTCATGTCCAGTACTGCTCGATCTGCTGTGATTTGTAGTGCTATTGCTCTGATTTCTTGGATTTCTTGTAAGTTGTAACCTGCTCTTATCCTTGTGCTATGCCTGTGTTGTACTTGTACGCCTTTACCATGGATGTGTGCTCTGTCTTCTCTGCTGTAGACATCCTCTTAGCTTCGATTTAGGGATTTCCTATGCTTTACTGCTTGCTGCTCGTGCTCAGCCTGCCATGGATGTATGCTTTACTGCTTGCTGTAGACAGTCACAGTCACACCACATCTCATGCTAGCTGCTGCTACTAATTTCTGCAGGCTTGCTGTAGACAGTCACACCATGGATGAAGCTGGTGAATTTCAATTGGATGATCAGCTGGATGTTTTTGATTAGGGCAGAAGGATGTGATGTGATGCAGGGATGAAGACATGAATGAAGTGGAGATACCTTTTCGATTGTGCTGCCTTTTGTCGTTGGGAACTTCTTTATTATGCTTATTGCACTTTGCCACTTAGGCTGAGGCCACTTAATTATTTGTTGTAATGTACTAATGTCATTGGGAACCTCGTTATTATGCATTATGCTTATGCACTTAGGCTCAGGCCACTTAATTATTTCTTGTAATGTTGACTACTGTGTGACATGTTTGTTCTGTATTCATTGAATTTCATTCATGACTGATGGGTGATGATATGCATGGCTGATGGTTAATATGTTGAAATTCCTTCGTTTCATTTGCCAACATCGCCTTACTTTCCCTGTTTGTCTTTCAGGCTGTTGGCGGCTTGGCGCCAATGCTGCGTGGGGAGGTGGAGGCCCAGGACACTTGCAGCAAGGGGGAAATGGACACCCGACACCTACCGCAGCAGGTTAGTTACTCTCTAGTCTCTACCTAGTCCTTTGATGCATTTTTGTGTGCTATATTAGTGTCTAGTATGGTAGTCAACGACTAGTAAACGATTAGTCACGACTAATCTTAGCTAGTCTCGACTAATCCACAAGTCGGTACCCCAACGACTCGGCTCGACTTTACGACTTGTAAACTTTGACTCTGAGAAATTGAGTGATAACTAATACTACTATGTTTATGATGCCAGGAAATGTTGCTATGTACACTATGTTTGTCTGGTTTGAACCAATGTTTTAGTACTGGTTCTTTGATTACATGGCACGGGAGGATCTTCATAATATGCGATAGATATGATTGGTGTTGCAGCACTAAAATATGTATGCCCCAAGAGTTCAAGAATAATCCACACTAGACATTCTTGATTCCTTATTATTTGCATTATTTTCAGATCAATTACCTTCTTGCATATTGTCATCTATGCAGCACATGCCAACAAGCTCTGTCGACGTGATGCGTATGTAGTAATCTAACAAGGCAGCACACATGTACGCAAGCAGGTATGCATCAATGGACATAGGCTCCCAATTATCTTCTCGCTCTGTACTACTTAGACCACACGCAAGCACCCATTATAAGTGATTTTCTATGCATCTTGATTTCATCTCATATCAAAGATTTTTTATCCCTATTTTCTTATGTATAGCACACATGCATCGTAGAAGTCACATCCGCTTAATTACCATGTATCACAAAGTTACGCAGTAGTAGAATAAGATCATACAGCTGCCTGTTATTTTAGATATTATCATGTATAGTAAGGTGCCGGTTTGCAGGAAATAAAGCACCATTGTGACACGAAAAGTTTGAACATAACCAACGCGGTTTTATCTTGCATTCATGAGACTCGCCTTTAAAATGTTATCTTTTCACACAGAGAGATGTACGAGGCCATGAGGGCATCCTGTACTCCTATAGACAAAAAGGACATTCGAGGAATTCAAAAATGGAATCGTCTTCGCAGAACAAACTGCAAGCTTTGAAATCATTGAAACGTTGGCAATTCCGTAATCTTTTAACACAGGCTGCCGCCATCATGCTTCTCAGGTAGGCTAATCCTTTTCTCCATCAAGCTGTTCACTACGTTCAGGACAGTGAGTGGCACAGAACCTAAACAAATGCATAATATTGTCTTTGTTGATGTCCCCACCACGAAGGCCTGGAGGCTCTGTTCATAATCACCTCTTGCCATAGCCGGGGAGGATTATGGTCTAGGCAGAGCGGCGCATGATGCTGTAGTGTGGTTGTTGTCAACGACACTGTCGTGATGTTGTCCACTTTGTCCCGGTGGTTCGAAAGTGATGCAATGACATCATGTTTCTTCTCCTCAGTGAGTTTATTATTTTTCATAGACCTCATGGTATAAATATAAGTTCTTGATTCTTCTTCCACTCGATCATATTCATCTGCATCTACTTGGTTGAAATATTTTTTTCCCCGAGTGAATACCTTGCTTCTGTACAACTGCTATGTAGGAGTAGAGTACTGAGGGCTGAGGAGACAAGTGCTGGAGAGGGTGGCATGCATCAGGATGAGAGGGAAGAAAGTGCTGGAGGATGTATACATTTGGAGGAACATGTATAGAGTGGTTCTTTGTCAAAAAAATTGTATAGAGTGGTTGGTGTATACGTCCTTTTTGTGATAATAATAAATCAAGTACATTCTGGTGTTATGGTTGTGACTGAAGATGTTAGCGGCAGAAGCAATCGCTAAGTAAGTGTGAATAGCCTGGTGTCACGTCTCTTTTGATCCTGCTTTGTTTATTTTGCAAATCATTAATATTTCCATCGCTTTTCTTCTTGCATGATTGCTATAATCTCCAGCAGTTTTGTGTTGTTGATAATTAGTAGTTTATGCAGTTGTGATCATGAAATTGTATTGAGCAGAATAGGAAAATGTTAGTATTTGATTAATGGAATAGATTATGCCTTAACTCTGTTCAAGATAGCTCTCAGCTGTGATGATGGAATTTTACTTAGAAAAATAGGAAAGAGGTTATTTGTTTAATGGAATATATTATGCCTTAACTCTGCTCGATTATGCCTTAACTCTGCTTGAGACAGGTCTCAACTCAAATATTTTGGAAAGAAAAATGAGTGCCACCTGAATTATAAGTTTATAACACAACGTGTCTCATCCGAAATTGCGCTTATAAGGTGTTTGATCTGAAAACTACGCTCACGTATACAATGTGGTATAAAACGTTGGTGAAATCATCATATGGAAATGCTTGAACGTTTCTAAATTACGTAGTACAGTATTATCACTTTATTTTCTGCATTATTTCCCAGTTCTCTTGGGGTACTATTCAGCAATCCCGCCTATCAGATAAATGAGGTGTTTTGTTTACTTAACGTGGTTGCCTGATTAACGAAGTCATGGTTTCTGTTAGCTATTTTTCTCCACTACCTAAACAACAACTTATCTTTCAACCTACAATATACGCTACTCCTCGATTGCCTAGCTCCCCGCTTAAGAAACCCCTCCGTTCTTCTATACGTTCCTCCAAAAAATTGGGGTTATAATTTGGTGGAAAAACACGCATGTTGTTGATGTTCTGAGGGCTAATGTTCATTTCTAGAGGAAAATAATCTCAGATTTCTAACTGAACTATAATCCCATCTAGGCATGGTTGTAGAACAAAGAACATATTACACATCGATGTAAACCCTCCTAGATTGATGTAGAACAACTAGAGTTTATGTCCCCGTTGCAACGCACGGGCAGTTTTACTAGTAATAATAATAATAATAATAATAATAATAATAATAATAATAATAAAGCACGCATCGCATCTGCCTGCTCACCCGTCGTGGCATTTTTGCAAAATAGTCCCTATGCTTTCTGATATTCAATCCGCAGTCCAAATCGAACCGGTACGAAGGGGAAAAAACGCAGGCACGCTCTGCCTCGCGGCGCCCCGCCCCACCCACCTCCTGCCACGCCCTGCGCGCCGCCGGCCGCCTCCTGCCTCCCACCACCTGCCCCGCCCCGCCCCGCACAGCCTCACCGCGCGCCGCCGTCCGCCTCCTGCCTCCCAATCCCATCTCCTCCTCACCCGCGACTTTTCTTCGCCGTTCACGGCTCCCCTCCACCTGCTGGTCGCGACCTCGCGGGAGGCAGAGGATGGGAGGGTGCGGCGCTGGCATCCGGCTCCCGGAGATCGAGCGGGCCGATCTGCGCCGCCAGGACACGCCCGACCCGCGGGACGCTCACTCCCCCAGCCGTCTCCTCCCCACTTGCCGCGGAGAAGCCACGGTGGTCGGGCAACAGAGGATCGCCGCCGGCTGGAGTCGCTTCTCTTCCCCACAACAAAGCACCGCCGGCTGGAGCCCCGTCTCTTCTCCTCTCCGGTCGCCGTGGAGGACCGCCGCGTCCAGCCTCCTTCCCTTCTCGACGGCGCCCGATACCCTAGCTGGCCCATCTCTTCCACCCATGGCCATGGCGAGTCCCGCAGGAGGCGGAGCAGGTCAGATCCCTCCCCCTTCTTTCTTCTTCTACCTCCTCCGGTTCTCTTCCTCTCCTCATCTGATGCGTGCTTGCGATGTGCAGGCAGCTTCTTCCCATCTCATCTCCTTGTGTGAAGGAAGGGGGCCGGGCCATGGAGAAGCTGCGGGTTCTTCTACCTCCCCTCCCCTCCCCTCCCTGCATAGGTGTAACCACCACTTGCTCTCCTCTACTCTGCTCTCTCTCTCTCTCCCTCTCCCTCTCCCTCTCTCCCTCTCTCTCTCTCTCTCTCTCTCTCTCTCTCACCTGTCTCTTCTCTGTAGGTACAGCGGCCAGAGGAGATGAGGTGGAGCAGCAGGCCAAGATCCATCTTCACCTCCCACCCAGCACCAACGTGGTGAGTGAGCTTCCCCTCTGCCCCATCTACCACCACATCTCAATACCACCTGCAGTGTGTACGTTTTGGTTCAGTTTTGGTCTATCTCGTTTGAAGAAATTAACATGTAGCAGCAAACTGTGTCAGTGTGTGTGCATCACGTTTTGGTTCAGTTTTGGATGACCGAAACTGGAGCAAATTGTGTGTGTACGTATCCATTGCATGTATGTACACATTTCATTTTTTCTAATTGGACAAGAGGGCTCCCTCTGCACTGGACTCTTCTACTGTCAGATAGAGTTTCCTGAAAATGCTGTGGCTGCTCCTAAACACAATGGTTTAATTTGTTTGCTGCTCAAGTGTTGTAACAACTGAGATGGGGTTGAATTGTTGGTTGCTGTTGTAGAATAGCAGGGTAGTATACAATCAGGATTAGCTGGCTGACACATATAAGTGGTTCTTTAGATTTATTCTGCTGCTATCCATCAGAAAACAAGTTCATGGTAGGGTTCCCATCCTGACAATTCATTTTGTGTCGCTCCAAACTGGAAATAAGAGGGGATATTGTTGTGCCTAGCGTGAAAGGCAGGCTGGGCATCAATCGCGCAGAGTTTGCTACAGTTTTTAGTGGCTGTTATATGTAAGTATTACAGTTTTGTCATTTCTATAAATAAAAAACTCTTTGTCAGATTAATTTTCCCATGATATTAACAATTTTTCTTTGAATGTTTAAGTGAACGTTCTCTAAAATTTCATTCTCAGTTAAGTCTGGTCTTTCTTTGGGTAATTTATATAGTAAGGTCTGCAAGAATTGGATGCAGATCCACTATTTCCCCCCTCTGTATTTACTGCAATGCATATTTACCTGGAGCTAGCATCACATACTGTATGTCAAGTGCCAAGTCAGTTTTCACTAAATACCGACGCTCGATCCGGTGACACGCCAGTTGCCGGTCGTCGGCCCCGCCGGCCGACGACGGAGATCGCAGCACCCTGCACCATCGTTTCGCCTCAGCTCATCCTCTCCTCCGCGCGCCCGAGCTCCTCGATGTGTGCCGCCTGGGAGGGCTCGCGCTCGCCGCTCGACCAGAGCCACACGGCCAGCCGGTCATCGTTGCACTCGCCGGCGACCTCGCCGTCCCCTCTGCACCGCCCTCCACCTCAACTTCGGCCGCACATGTATTTCCGTGCCCACCCCATGCTACCAGAGGAAACCGCAGGCCAGTCTCTCTGGATGACTTTTATTTTCTGCTGAGGATCACGAGTTTGCACAGTTTCGTGATGTGAAATTACTGCATATGTGGTGCTTCTTGTCAATAGGGATAGAATTAGCTGGTTATAGCTTGTGGATGTTCTCAATTATTTTTTGCACACAAGGTGTTTGTGTGTTTGTCCGAGCCAGTTTCAGTCACAGATCCTTGAGGTAAACTCCCATACGAATACATCATGAGACTAACTCTCCTTCCATATGATTCAAAAAATGGTATGATGGTGGGAGTCAATCGGGTTACTAGACTAATGTGGCGTGGGTGCGTGCATCTGGATGTGCGTCAGTGTTCACAGCCAGAGGAAGTGGGTTGTTGCAGGCAGAGGAGGATTAGGATGAGTATGTCACGATTAGGATAGTTCCCTTGATCTTTATCGGAAAAATTGGTAGTTTCCTTGATTTGTTTTGTTCTAGATTAGTAAAGCAGTGCACTGATATTTGTTTTGTGGTGCAGGAGCTTCAAGACAGCAGGGGCAGCAGGCTTCACTCAACATATTCATCTATGATTTTCTCCCCAATTTTGAAATTATTTGGCCCCTAAATTTTAGTCCCCTTGAGAAAATCAGAGTATTTATGGACTATGCTCTATGGGTTGACAAATTTGATTGCAGGGGCTAGCAAAGTAAGTGCAGTGTTCACCGTTGCACATATATTCAGGGCTACATCAAACTTCAGTCAGAAGAACATGACCAGGCAGGGTGCTTCATGCAGTATTGGAAGTGAGAAAGTTTGGTGTATAATCAGTGTCGCCTCCACTCTGCCCCGCCCCTCTGCATTTTCCTCGATGGCAATGCGGGCCACCACGCCGCTCACTTCACGTGCAACCACTTCATCTCCAACCTGTCGGAGGAGAGCATTGCAGACCGAGCGGACAAACGACGAGGTGTAGCAGCACAACCTTGCCTCTTCCCCTTACTCTCCTTCACAAGTGAGCCAAAGACACCCCAAGCTGTGGCACCCATCATGTATGAATGGGTTGCGAGACAAGCATGCGGTGGCTGAGGCCAGCCTTGCTTGGCATACATGGCTGCATACATGTGATGGGAAACAGGAAGGGAAGCTTGGACCTGGATATGCAATTATGCCTTCCTAAGTTTTACTGATGCAATATCTTTTTGAAAGATCCCTAAAGTCATTTACCCTTTTGCTCCTGAGAATTGTTTACTATTGTGAATTGTATCAATGATCGAAATGGTCAATTAATGACATAGATCGAGATACCATAAAACACCTTCAGTAGATTGACTGAAATATGAACATTCTTGGCCCAAAGTTACAGCATTGCACCAATTAATTGCTAACCTCTTGGTTTTAATGATAATTGTTCTACCATGTGTTTTTCTTCTACTAGCATCCCATCCACAATGTCAGTTGTAATTATATATATAACTTAGACATTTAGTGTGATATATTCTGCGAGATGTGTTCAAATCACTCTATTTTTCCATGATATTAACAATTTTTCTTTGAATGTTTAAGTGAACGTTCTCTAAAATTTCATTCTCAGTTAAGTCTGGTCTTTCTTTGGGTAATTTATATAGTAAGGTCTGCAAGAATTGGATGCAGATCCACTATTTCCCCCCTCTGTATTTACTGCAATGCATATATACCTGGAGCTAGCATCACATACTGTATGTCAAGTGCCAAGTCAGTTTTCACTAAATACAAATTAAAAAAATATATGAACCTTTTCATTACCTTTGGCTGCACGGTTCTGGATAATGTCAATATCAATATTTGCAAGTACTCTTATGAATTCATATGATGCATCTCCCACTTTTTTTATCTGCAAGGTACCTGACATAGTGTTTGGACAGACTTATTTCTGGTAGTAACTTCTCCATTGTGAAACTACTTTCGACTGCAGTAGCTCGAGGACAATGTGGGCTACTACAAGACCGAGACCTGCATTAAAAGATGATTACATTTAGGAGTGAATGGTAAAGAAGGTTCTGATTTTGTTCAAATTGCAGTGTATGTTTGAAAATTATTTATTCATGCTCAAAGCATGTCCTCTAGATGATTATGTGGAAAATAGTTCATCCTGCACAGTTTTCTCAACAAGCTGGAACTTCCAGTTATACTGGTTGTATATTTATGGGTTATAGACTTATAGTTGAAATTTTCAAATGATTAGATATTTTGTAGTTGTAGTTCGATATACAAGTGCCTAAAACTGAAGTCTGCACATCTTCACTAGAAGCTATGCTCACTAGCTTGATTTCTCCTATGAGATGTAGAATGTTTATTTCCGCAACGTTGTTGTAGTTTCCTTTTTTGCTATAGTTGCTTATCTATTAAATTTATTTACCAGAGTATCTATGCATGTGTGGGTTATGTTTCACTAACTGTCCTATAAATAATCTGAATTTCTTTCAATCGATTGATTGTTTTGTAATTTTCGACCCATGTCCCACGGCATAGTTCCTCGACACCGGGTCAATCCTGGTTTATGACAACATCGGGAGTCTAAACCATGCATTCTGAACCCGGTCAACCATGTTTCGCCCGTGGCGAGGGCGAACCATGGTCTGAACCATGCAGCCTGAACCCGATCAACCTTATTTCTCCGTAGGTCGTCAAAATATGAGTCGGACCATGTCTTAGGTTGTGGAAATGTGAGCCGAACTAGGAAGGGGTCTTGAGTTATTAAGGGTGTCTCTTTTTTTCCCGTTGCAACGCACGGGCATGTTTACTAGTAATCATCATAAATAGGAGGCATGCTATTATCATAATAAATTTGCTCATCAAAACATGGGGGACTAAAAATATCATCTTCATCAAACATAGCATCCCCAACCTTGTAGTTTTGCATATCATTAGCATCATGGGTATTCAAAGAATTCATACTAACAATATTGCAATCATGCTCATCATTCAAAGATTTTATGCCAAACATTCTATTAAATTCTTCTTCTATCAATTGAGCACAATTTTCCGCTCCATCATTTTCAAGAAAGACATTATAAAGATGAATAATATGAGGCAACCTCAATTCTATTTTTTTGTAGTTTTCTTTTATAAAACCAAACTAGTGATAAAACAGGAAACTAAAAGATTCGATTGCAAGATCTAAAGATATACCTTCAAGCATTCACCTCCTCGGCAACAGCGCCAGAAAAGAGCTTGATGTCTACTACACAACTTATTCTTGTAGACTCGTGTTGGGCCTCCAAGCGCAGAGTTTTGTAGGACAGTAGCAATTTTCCATTAAGTGGATGACCTAAGGTTTATCAATCCGTGGGAGGCGTAGGTTGAAGATGGTATCTCTCAAACAACCCTGCAACCAAATACAAGAAATCTCTTGTGTCTCCAACACACCCAATACAATGGTAAATTGTATAGGTGCACTAGTTCGGCGAAGAGATAGTGATAAAAGTGTAGTATGGATAGTAGATATAGGTTTTTGTAATCTGAAAATATAAAAATAGCAAGGTAGCAAGTTACAAAAGTGAGCACAAACGGTATTGCAATACTTAAAAACAAGGCCTAGGGTTCATACTTTCACTAGTGCAATCTCTCAACAATGCTAACATAATTGGATCATATAACCATCCCTCAACGTGCGATAAAGAATCACTCCCAAGTTCCTATTAGCGGAGAACATAAGATAGAAATTGTTTGTAGGGTACGAAACCACCTCAAAGTTATCCTTTCCGATCGATCTATTGAGCTATTCCTATAAGTGTCACAAACAGCCCTAGAGCTCATACTAAAATAACACCATATGATACACATCAACCAACTCTAATGTCACCTAGATACTCCAATGTCACCACAAGTATCCATGAGTTGATTATACGATATGCATCAAACAACTTCATAATCATAATATTCAATCCACACAAAGAACTCCAAGGAGCACCCCAAAGTTTCTATCGTAGAAAAGATAATGAAAACGTGCATCAACCCCTATGCATAGAGTACCCCAATGTCACCTTGGGAATCCGCGAGTTGAGTGCCAAAACATACATCAAGTGAATCAATATAATACCCCATTGTCACCACGGGTATTCATATGCAAGACATACATCAAGTGTTCTCACATCTGAATATTCAATCCAACAATAACGAAACCTCAAAGGGAAAAGATTCGATTCATCACAACATGGATAGAGAGGGAAGAAACACCATATGATCCAACTATATTAACAAAGCTCGCGATACATCAAGATCGTGCCAAATCAAGAACACGAGAGAGAGAGAGAGATCAAACACATAGCTACTGGTACAAACCCTCAACCCCGAGGGTGAACTACTCCCTCCTCGTCATGGAGACCGCCGGGATGATGAAGATGGCCTCCGGTGATGATTCCCCCCTCCGGCAGGGTGCCGGAAAAGGGCTGTAGATTAGATCATGGAGGTACAGAGGCTTGCGGCGGCGTAAAAACTCATCTAGGTTAACTTTCGGGGGTTTCTGAATATATATGATTTTTTGGCATTGGAATCACGCGAAGAGGGGCCACAGGGGGCCCACGAGGTACCAGGGCGCGCCTGGGGGGTGGCGTGCCTTGGTGGCTCGTGGGCCCCCTGTGGGTCTTCTGGCCTCCTCCCGAAGCTTCTAGTGTCTCTTATGTTCCAGAAAAAATCGTCAAAAAGTTTCGCTGCATTTGGACCTCATTTGATATAAATTTTCTGGAAAACCAAAAACAAGCAGAAAACATCAACTGGCACTGGGCACTAGGTCAATATGTTAGTCCATGAAAATCATATAAAAGCCATATAAAAGTGCACGAAAATCATACAAAACTATAATAAACATGGCATGAATACTTCATAAATTATAGATACGTTGGAGAGGTATCAATCCTCGAGAACGCTTTGCTTACTATAAGAGATCGTTCCGGCTTGTCCTTTGCTACAAAAAGGATTGGGCCACCTTGCTTCACTCTTTGTTACTATTGCTACTTGTCACTTGTTACAAATTATCTTGCTATCAAACTACTCGTTACCGATAATTTTAGTGCTTGCAGAAAATACCTTGCTGAAAACCGCTTGTCATTTCCTTCTGCTCCTCGTTGGGTTTGACACTCTTACTTATTGAAAGGACTACGATTGATCCCCTATACTTGTGGGTCATCAAGACTCTTTTCTGGCGCTGTTGCCGGGGAGTGAAGCGCCTTTGGTGAGTGGAATTTGGTAAGGAAACATTTATATTACGTGCTGAAATTTACTGTCACTTGTCACTATAGAAAGTAATCCTTTGAGGGGTTTGTTCAGGGTATCTTTACCTCGACCGGAAACATAAATAGTTGCTCCTTAACCTACTGCACCTACTGAAAATATTTATTATGAGATTCCTCCGGGTATGATAGACAAATTGCTAGCTAATCCTTATGCAGGAGATGGAACAGTACATCCTGATATGCACTTGATCTATGTGGATGAAATTTGTGGATTGTTTAAGCTTGCAGGTTTATCCGGAGATGGAGTTAAGAATAAAGTATTCCCTTTATCTTTGGAGGGAAAGGCATTGACATGGTATAGGCTATGTGATGATACTGATACATGGGACTGGAACCGATTGAAACTGGAATTCCATCAGAAATTTTATCCTATGCATTTGGTTCATCGTGATCGGAATTATATATATATAATTTTTGGCCTCGTGAAGAAGAAAGCATCACTCAAGCTTGGGGGAGGCTTAAGTACATGATGTACACATTCCCCAACCATGAGCTCTCAAGAGAAATTATCTTACAGAATTTTTATGCTTGGCTTTCTCATGATAATCAAACCATGCTCGATTCTTCTTCGACTGGCTCCTTTATGAAGAAAACTATTGAATTCAGATGGGATCTTCTGGAAAGAATTAAACACAACTCTGAAGATTGGGAACTCGACAAAGGTAATGAGTCAGGTATAATACTTGAGTTCGATTGTGTTAAAAAATTTATGGCTACCGATGCTTTTCATAAGTTTAGCACTAAATATGGACTTGACTCTGAGATAGTAGCTTCCTTTTGTGAATCATTTGCTACTCATGTTGACCTCCCTAAGAAGAAGTGGTTTAAATATCATCCCCCTGTTAAAGAAAAGATTGAGGAACCCGTTAGTGTTAAAGAAGAAACAATTGTTTACCATGCTGATCCAGTTGTGCCTACTGCTTATATTGAGAAACCACCTTTTCCTGTTAGGATTAAGGAACATGCTAAAGTTTCAACTGTGGTTAACAAAAGTAATATTAGAGCACCTAGACCCTCTGAACAAATTAAAGTTGAACCTAATGTTGCTATGGTTAAAGATCTCTTGGTCGATAATATAGATGGACATGTTATTTACTTCTGTGATGAAGCAGCTAGAATTGCTAAACCAGATCCTAAAGATAAAAATAGACCTGTAGTAGGCATGCCTGTTGTCTCTGTTAAAATAGGAGATCATTGTTATCATGGCTTATGTGATTTGGGTGCTAGTGTGAGTACTATTCCGTTTACCTTATATCAAGAAATTATGAATGATATTGCACCTGTTGAAATAGAGGACATTGATGTTACTATTAAGCTTGCAAATAGAGATACCATTACACCACTTGGGATCGTTAGAGATGTTGAAGTCTTGTGTGGAAAAATAAAATACCCTACTGATTTTCTAGTCCTCGGTTCTCCACAAGATGATTTTTGTCCCATTATATTTGGTAGACCTTTCTTGAACACTGTTAATGCCAAGATTGATTGCGCTAAAGAAACTGTTAGTGTTAATTTTGGTGGTATGTCTCATGAGTTTAATTTCTCCAAGTTTCGTAGACAACCTCATGATAAAGAATTGCCTAGTAAAGATGAAATTATTGGTCTTGCTTCTATTGCCATACCTCCTACTGATCTGTTAGAACAATATTTGCTAGACCATGAAAACGATATGCATATGAATGAAATAAATGAAATAGATAAGATGTTCGTTGATCAACCACCTATCCTTAAACACAATTTGCCTGTTGAAACTCTTGGAGGCCCTCCTCCACCTAAGGGTGATCCTGCATTTGAATTGAAGCAATTGCCTGATACATTGAAATATGCTTACCTTGGTGAAAAGAAGATATATCCTATTATTATTAGTGCTAACCTTTCAGAGCATGAAGAAAAGAGATTACTGAAGACTCTAAGGAAGCACCGAGCTGCTATTGGATATACTCTTGATGATCTTAAGGGCATTAGTCCCACTCTATGTCAGCACAAAATTAATATGGAGCCTGATGCTAAACTAGTTGTCGACCACCAATGACGATTAAATCCTAATATGAAAGAGGTGGTAAGAAATGAAATATTAAAGCTTCTGGAAGCAGGTATAATCTATCCCATAGCTGATAGTAGATGGGTAAGTCCCGTTCATTGTGTCCCTAAGAAAGGAGGTATCACCGTTGTTCCTAATGATAAAAATGAACTCATCCCACAAAGAATTGTAACTGGTTATAGGATGGTAATTGATTTTAGAAAATTAAACAAAGCTACTAGAAAAGATCATTACCCCTTACCTTTTATTTATCAAATGTTAGAAAGATTGTCTAAGCATACACACTTTTGTTTTCTTGATGGTTATTCTAGTTTTTCTCAAATACCCGTATCACAACCCGACCAAGAGAAAGCCACCTTTACTTGTCCTTTTGGAACTTATGCTTATAGACGTATGCCCTTTGGTTTATGCAATGCACCTGCTACCTTTCAAAGATGTATGACTGCTATATTCTCTGACTTTTGTGAAAAGATTGTTGAGGTATTCATGGATGATTTCTCCGTTTACGGAACTTCTTTTGATGATTGCTTAAGCAATCTTGATCGAGTTTTGTAGAGATGTGAATAAACTAATCTTGTCTTGAATTGGGAGAAGTGCCACTTTATGGTGAATGAAGGCATTGTCTTGGGCATAAAATTTCTGAAAGAGGTATTGAAGTTGACAAAGCTAAGGTTGATGCTATTGAGAAAATGCCATGTCCTAAAGATATTAAAGGTATAAGAAGTTTCCTTGGTCATGCTGGTTTCTATAGGAGATTTATTAACGACTTCTCTAAAATTTCTAGGCCTCTTACCAATCTTTTGCAAAAAGATGTTTCATTTGTTTTTGATGATGATTGTCTAGAAGCTTTTGAAACACTTAAGAAAACCTTAACCACTGCACCTATTGTTCAACCACCTGATTGGAACTTGCCTTTTGAAATTATGTGTGATGCTAGTGATTATGCTGTTGGTGCTATTCTAGGACAGAGAGTTGATAAGAAATTAAATGTTATCCATTATGCTAGTAAAACTCTAGACGGTGCCCAAAGAAATTATGCTACTACTGAGAAAGAATTTCTAGCAGTTGTGTTTGCATGTGATAAATTCAGATCTTACATAGTTGATTCTAAAGTAACTGTTCACACCGATCATGCTGCTATTAAATATCTTATGAAAAAGAAAGATGTTAAACCTAGACTCATTAGGTGGGTTTTATTGCTACAAGAATTTGACTTGCATATTATTGATAGAAAGGGAGCTGAGAATCCCGTAGCAGATAATTTGTCCAGAACGGAAAATGTTCTTGATGACCCACTACCTATTAATGATGATTTTCCTGATGAACAATTAGCTGTCATAAATGCTTCTCGTAATACTCCATGGTATGCGGACTACGCTAATTATATTATTGCTAAATTTATACCACCTAGTTTCACATACCAACAAAAGAAAAAGTTCTTCTTCGATTTAAGACATTACTTCTGGGATGACCCACATCTTTATAAAGAAGGAGTAGATGGTATTATTAGACGTTGTGTACCTGAGCATGAACAGGAACAAATCTTACGGAAGTGTCATTCTGAGGCTTACGGAGGACACAATGCGGGAGACAGAACTGCACACAAGGTATTACAATCTGGTTTTTATTGGCCTACTCTCTTCAAGGATGCTCGTAAGTTTGTCCTATCTTGTGATGATGTCAAAGAATTGGAAATGTTGGTAGACGTCAGGAAATGCCTATGAATTATTCACTTGCTATTGAACCATTTGATGTTTGGGTATTTGATTATATGGGACCTTTTCCTAAATCCAATGGGTATACACATATTTTAGTTGCTGTTGATTACGTTACTAAGTGGGTAGAAGCTATTCCAACTAGTAGTGCTGATCATAACACTTCTATTAAAATGCTTAAAGAAGTTATTTTCCCAAGGTTCGGAGTCCCTAGATATTTAATGACTGATGGTGATTCACATTTTATTCATGGTGCATTCCATAAATTGCTTGCTAAATATGATGTCAACCATAGAATTGCATCTCCCTATCACCCTCAAACTAGTGGTAAAGTTGAATTGAGCAATAGAGAAATAAAATTAATTTTGCAAAAAACCGTCAATAGATCTGCATATATGGGCTTACAGAACTGCATATAAAAATCCTATGGGTATGTCTCCTTATAAAATGGTTTATGGAAAAGCATGTCATTTACCTCTTGAGTTAGAACATAAAGCATATTGGGCAATTAAAGAACTCAATTATGATTTTAAAATTGCCGATGAAAAGAGGTTATTCGATATTAGCTCATTAGATGAATGGAGAACCCAAGCTTATGAAAATGCCAAATTGTTTCAAGAAAAATTTAAAAGATGGCATGATAGAAGAATACAAAAATGGGAATTTAAAGTGGGTGAGCAAGTTCTATTGTACAATTCTCGTTTGAGATTCTTTGCAGGAAAACTTCTCTCTAAATGGGAAGGACCGTATATCATCGAAGAAGTTTATCGCTCCGGAGCCATCAAAATAAACAACTCCGAAGGCACTAATCCGAGAGTGGTGAATGGGCAAAGAATTAAGCATTATATTTCAGGTACTCCCATTAATGTTGAAACTAATATTATTGAAATAATTACACCGGAGGAATACATAAGAGAGACCTTCCAGAACACTCCAGAACCCTGAAAAGGAAGAGGTACGTGATACGGTATGTAAACCGACTCCAAAAATTCCATAAAAATATTTTCTATCAGTTTTGGAATATTAGAAAAAATACAAAAATAAGAAACAGCCGAGGGGACCCACCTGGTGCCCACGAGGCACCAGGGCGCGCCACCCCCCAGGCGCGCCAGGTGGATCGTGGGCCCCTCGTGAGCCTTCCCGACTCCATTTTCTCCTAGATTACTTGTTTTGCAAGATAAAAAATCTTTATATATACTCCCGGACATTTTGACCACCGTATCCCAGAAATCTCCTCTGTTCTTGTTTCGTGCTATTTTTCTGACAGATCTAGATCGCTATGGCTCCACCAAGCTCTTCCAAGGACAAGTTCTACGAGAAGGTCATCAACCCCTACCTACCGGAGGTGATGAAACACCCTCAAGCCATTGAGATGCGTGAGGGGGTGCTTCACATCCGGGATGTTCAAGGACCCAAGAAGACCGGGAGCGTGGAGTCCAGGCTCGAAGCGGTTGAGCAGGAGATCTTCAAGTGCCAAGGGATGGTGGAACGTGGACTCAGCGCCAACCACTCCATGATCACGGAATTCACCCATAATCACAAGGTGGATGGCCAATCGATGGGAGACATCATCTTCAAGCTCAATGAACGAATCGATTATCTCCAAGGCCAAATTTATGATCTTCAAAACCAAAATTATGAGTATGAGGCAAGATTCAAAGGTCTGAGTTTAGCTGCAAGTTTCAGGACTCCGGAGACTCATTCATCTTTTTATGATGGGGAACCTATGCCATGGAAGCCGGAGGACAAGCTCGCCACTTCATCATCACCATCATCACCAAAGAAAGAAACTTGAGCACATGGGTATGGGCACTCCCCTTGGCTTGTGCCAAGCTTGGGGGAGGCGCCCCGGTATCGTATCACCACCACTTTTGCTATCTTTACCTATTTTTAGTTTGATCCTTAGTTATTTCGTGAGCTAGCTGAATAAAAGTTTAGTATGATCTATTTTCGAGTGCTAGTTTCGTGATCTATCTATCTATGTAATCAAGTTGAGAGTTATATAATAAAGAGTAGTTTGAGTTTTTGCTTCTTTACTTTCATGTTTCAATCCTAGCAATGAAAATAATAAAAATGATCATATGCTAATCTTATGGAAAGTAATGACATTACATAAAGAAAAGTATAAGTGGTAAAATTTATTGGAAGTTAACAAACATAGCATTAGTCAATGATGCAATTCATGAAAAAATTTAATAGGGAAGAGAAGATTCACATGCAAATATACTATCTTGGACATATTTTATGATTGTGGGCCCCCATTAGGTATTTTATGTCAAATTGTTGACGTTGGACAAGGAAGACAACGTAATGAATTATGTTTGCTTATATTCACATAGAAGTTATATTGTTATAGATCCTCCAACATGTGGTGCTTGCCCAATATCTTTGCTGGCCAAAAATCCGCACCAAGTAGAGATACTACTTGTGCATCCAAAACCCATAAACCCAATTTCATGTCACGAGAGTCCACTATATCTACCTATGGATTGAATAAGATCCTTCAAGTAAGTTGTCATCGATGCAAAAAGCAATAAAAATTGCCTCTAAATATGTCTGAACTTTTATTGTAAGGGAAAATAAGCTTTGTACGAACTTGTGATGGTAAAGAAATAAAAGTGACAGACTGCATAATAAAGGTTGCTATCACAAGGGGCAATATAAAGTGACGTTCCTTTGCATTAAGAGCTTGTGCATCCAACAACAAAAAGCGCATGACAACCTCTGCTTCCCTCTGCGAAGGGCCTATCCTTTACTTTGATGTATTTACTTTTTATGCAAGAATCAATAGTGTTCTCCTCTATTCCTTTTTATTTTTCTCTTTTGCAAGCATCATGTGGTGGGGAAAGATCTAGGCATATATATCCAGTTGGATATGAGTGATCATGAGTTATTATTGTTGACATCACCATTGAGGTGAATAAGTTGGGAAGCGAAATCATAAGCCCCTATCTTTCTATGTGTCTGGCTGAAACTTTTTGCTCCATATATATGTCGTGAGTGTTAGCAATCATAGAAGACTAAATGATGGTTGAGTATGTGGACTTACTAAAAAGCTCCTACATGAGACCCTTCCTGAAAATATGATGAATTGCAATTGCATTGTTGACCGAGAACATAGTTTGTTAGTTTTCAAGAAAGTTTATGCCTTATACTCCATTGTTGTGATGAATTGTTACTTGCTCATGAGAAGTTTTATGATAATAAATATTGCTGTTATAATAATGATCATGATGCTTCTATGTCCGTATTTTGTTTTTATCGACACCTCTCTCTCTAAACATGTGGACATGATTATCGATATCGGCTTTCGCTTGAGGACAAGCGAGGTCTAAGCTTGGGGGAGTTGATACGTCAATTTTGCATCATGTTTTGCTACTGTTATTTATAGTGTGTTTAATCAATATAACACTTTGTGGAGCAATTCTAATGGCTTTTCTCTCTTAATATGCAAGATTTACACAAGGAGGGAGATTGCTGGCAGCTGGAATTCTGGACCTGAAAAAGCTATGTCAGAGATACCTATTCTGCACATCTCCAAATGAGCTAAAATTTTACGGAGATTTATTTTGGAATAAATAAAAAATACTGGAAGAAAGAAATA
This sequence comes from Elymus sibiricus, assembly GCA_039707655.1. Classification (NCBI taxonomy): domain Eukaryota; kingdom Viridiplantae; phylum Streptophyta; class Magnoliopsida; order Poales; family Poaceae; genus Elymus; species Elymus sibiricus. The sequence goes on from CM077664.1 coordinate 348,143,846, forward strand.
CCAGAGGGGGCCACCCAGGAGCCCACGAGGCACCAGGGCGCGCCACCCCCCCAGGCGCGCCCTGGTGGCTCGTGGGGCCCCTGGCCCGCCTCTGGCCCCCATTTTCTGGTATATAAGTCCAGTTGCCCTAGAAAAAAGAGAGAGAAGACTTTTGGGATGGTGCGCCGCTGTCTCGAGGCAGAACTTGCGCAGGAGCACTTTTGCTCTCCGGCGGAGAGATTCTGCCGGGGATACTTCCTTCCGGAAGGGGGAAATCGTCGCCATCGACATCACCAACGATCCTCTCATCGTGGGAGGACCAATCTTCATCAACATATTCAACATCACCATCTCATCTCAAACCCTAGTTCATCTCTTGTATTCAATCTTTGTCTCAAAACCTCAGATTGGTACCTGTGGGTTGCTAGTAGTGTGGATTACAACTTGTAGTTGATGCTAGTTGGTTTATTTGGTGGAAGATTATATGTTCAGATCTAATATGCTATTCAATACCCCTCTGATCTTGAACATGAATATGGTTTGTGAGTAGTTACTTTTGTTCTTGAGGACATGGGAGAAGTCTTGTCATAAGTAATCATGTGAATTTGGTATTCGTTCGATATTTTGATGATATGTATGTTGTTGATTCCCTTAGTGGTGTCATGTGAACGTCGACTACATGACACTTCACCATCTTTGGGCCTAAGGGAATGCATTGTGGAGTAGTAATTAGATGATGGGTTGCTAGAGTGACAGAAGCTTAAACCCTAGTTTATGCGCTATTATGTAAGGGGCTGATTTGGATCCATATGTTTAATGCTATGGTTAGAGTTATCTTAATTCTTCTTTCGTAGTTGCGGATGCTTGCGAGAGGGGGTAATCATAAGTGGGAGGCTTGTTCAAGTAAGAACAACACACAAGCATCGGTCCACCCACATATCAAATTATCAAAGTAGCGAACGCGAATCAAACCAACATGATGAAAGTGACTAGATGAAATTCCCATGTGTCATCAAGAACGCTTTGCTTACTATAAGAGATCGTTCCGGCTTGTCCTTTGCTACAAAAAGGATTGGTCCACCTTGCTGCACTCTTTATTACTATTGCTACTTGTCACTTGTTACAAATTATCTTGCTATCAAACTACTCGTTACCGATAATTTCAGTGCTTGCAGAAAATACCTTGCTGAAAACCGCTTGTCATTTCCTCCTGCTCCTCGTTGGGTTCGACACTCTTACTTATTGAAAGGACTATGATTGATCCCCTATACTTGTGGGTCATCAGTAATACCTAGTGCATCGGATCCAATGACTATCTTTTGTGACAACACTGGAGCTATTGCCATTGCCAAGGAGCCCAGGTTTCACAAGAAGACCAAGCACATCAAACTCCGTTTCAACTCCATCCGTGATTACATCAAGGAGGGAGACATAGAACTTTGCAAAGTACATACGGATCTGAATGTGGCAGACCCATTCACTAAACCTCTTCCGCGAGCAAAACATGATCAACACCAGGACTCCATGGGTGTTAGATTCATTACAATGTAAACTGGCCTATTGACTCTTGTGCAAGTGGGAGACTGTTGGAAATATTCCCTAGAGGCAATAATAAATTGGTTATTATCATATTTCCTTGTTCATGAGAAATGTTTATTATTCATGCTAGAATTGTACTGACCGGAAACTTAAATACATGTGTGAATATATAAACAACACCATGTCCCTAGTGAGCCTCTACTAGACTAGCTCGTTGATCAAAGATGGTTAAGGTTTCCTAACCATAGACATGAGTTGTCATTTGATAACGGGATCACATCATTAGGAGAATGATGTGATGGACAAGACCCAACCATAAGCTTAGCATCAGATGGTTTAGTTTATTTGCTATAGCTTTCCTCATGTCAAGTATCTGTTCCTTTGACCATAAGATCATGTCACTCCCGGATAACGGAGGAATACCTTGTGTGCTATCAAACATCACTTTGTAACTGGGTGATCATAAAGGTGCTCTACAGGTATCTCGAAAGGTGTATGTTGAGTTGCTTGGATCAAGACTGGAATTTGTTGCTCCGTGTGACGGAGAGATATCTCTGGGCCCTCTCGGTAATACAACATCACAAAAAGCTTGCAAGCATATGACTAAGGAGTTTAGTCATGGGATCTTGTATTACGGAATGAGTAAAAAGACTTGCCAGTAACGAGATTGAACTAGGTACGGAGATACTGACGATCGAATCTCGGGCAAGTAACATATCGCCGGACAAAGGGAATTGTATAAGGGATTAACTGAATCCTCGACATCATGGTTCAACCGATAAAGATCTTTGTTGAATATGTGGGAATCAATATGGGCATCCAGGTTCCGCTATTGGTTGTTGATCGGAGAAGAGTCTCGGTCATGTCTGCATATTCCCGAACCCGTAGGGTCGCACGCTTAACGTTCGGTAACGCTAGGGTAGTATTGAGATATTCATATGGCAAAGTCCGAAGGTTGTTCGGAGTCCTGGATGGGATCCGGGACATCACGAGGAGCTCCGTAATGGTCCGGTGGTAAAGATTTATATATGGAAAGTTGTTGTCATAGTTCCGGAAAAATCTGTATTTTTTCAGTATTGTACAGGAAAGCTTCCAGAAGCTTCCGGAAGGTTTCGGAGGGGTACGGAAGTCCACAAGTGGATTCTACCAGCCCCTAGGGCGTGCATGGGCTGTAGGGGGTGCCCTGGCCTTATTGGGCCGGGCGCACCAGCCCCCACAAGGACCATGCGTCTGGGAAGGAGAAACCCTAAGTGGGAGGGAGTCCACTTGCCTTGGGAGGCAAGTTTCCTCCTTTGGAAGCATCCCCTCCTTGGAGGAGGGGCTAGGGTTGCGCCCCCAGCCCTCCCACACCCCTATATATAGTGGGGAGGGGGCGCAAGGGCTGGACACACCAAACCCAAGCCTCCTCTCTCTCCCGATAAGCCTCCACCTCGATCCGTCAGCGTTTGGTGAAGCCCTATCGGTGTTCTGCTGCCATTACCACCACCACGCCGTCGTGCGGTGCTTGAATCGGATTGGATCGTGACGCGAGTACGACTACGCCAACCACGATCTCTAGATCATTAACACTTTCGGTCTACAAGGGTATGTAGACACAGTCTCCCCTCTCGTTGCTATGCTTCTCATAGATAGATCTTAGGTGATTCGTAGGAATTTTTTTGATTTTCATCCAACGTTCCCCATCAGTATTTGATTGCAGGGTTGTTTGAGAGAGACCATCTTCATCCTACACCTCCCACGAATTGATAAACCTTAGGTCATCCACTTGAGGGAAATTTGCTGTTGTCCTACAAAACTCTGCGCTTGGAGGCCCAACAAAGTCTAGAAGAATAAAGTTGTGTAGTAGACATCAAGCTCTTTTCTGGCACCATTGACGGGGAGGTGAGTGCTTGAAGGTATATCTTTAGATCTTGCAATTGAATCTTTTAGTTTCTTGTTTATTCACTAGTTTGGTTTATAAATGAAAACTACCAAAAAAATGGAATTGAAGTTGCATCAAATGCTTTACCTTTATGATGTCTTTCTTGAAAATGATGGATCGGAAAATTGTGCCAAAGTGTTAGAAGAAGAATTCAATAAAATGTTCAATGTGAGTCCTTTGAATGATAAGCATGATTGCAGTGTTGTTAGTACTCTTGCTATGAATATCCATAATGCTAATGATGATTGCACTTGTCATAAAAGAAATGTTTATTATAAGCATGTCAATTTTTGTGGAGTGCATAGACTTTGTGAAGATATGCCAATTAGGGATGATAGATTTTGTAAGAGGCATAAACATGACAAAAAATGGTGGCTTAAAGTGATAGATGATTTTGCAAAAAGATTATGTTCTCTTTATCCCATTACTTGTGAACTTTGCAATAAAGTTGGTGATCAAATTTCCAATGCATGCTTTTTCATGATCGAATCAAGGCCAAATATTGTAATAACTTGATCACCCTTGAAATTTATAATGAACTTTGTCTATTTTTGGGGTGTGAAGAATTGTCACATAAAAATAGTTGGTTTGAAGCATTCATATCCACAGACCATACTGAATATAATTTAAGAGAAATCTATATGTTTTGGTGGTAAATTGCAATGAGAATGCTTATATAGCCAAATTTAGAAAGACGGGAAAACCAATAGAATATAAAAGGAATACTAATGTAAGGGTAAAGATCCCCCTTTCCCTCCTATTTTCTCTCGTGATGAAACAGGTGACGAGGAGGAGCTTCCTATCCTACCGATTTCTTCAATAAGAAGCTCAGAATAATTAATTGAACCCACACAAAATGTGGTGAAGAAGAAGAAGAAAAGAAGGAAAAGTAAAGGTAAAAAGGTATCTCTCCCAAATAGTGTTGCTCCTATTACTGTTGTACCTCATGAGAATGAATCAAAAATAATTGTGGAAGAAGATACACTTGATGATGATTTTGTTATGCCTATTACTTGTTATGATTATTATGATTGGGAAGATAATGACACTTCTTATAAACTTGAAAATCTTTTTGGCACCAAATGGGAAATTATGAAGATAATAATTGTTATACTATTGGTGTTATTCATACTATTGATGATAAGGGTGATTATGCTAATGATATGCAAACCCACAATCTTGGGGATGCTAGGTTTGATGAGAATGACATGTTTGAGAATTTATTTACTGCAAATAATGTTTATCCTAAGCTTGGGGATGCTATGCATAATGAGGATGATCTTTTTAGTCCTCCTACTTTCAATGATCAAAATTATTATGATGATAGCATGCCTCCTATTTATGATGATTGCAATAATTATGAAAGTGGGTTTGGAAGAGTGTCAACTTTAGGTAATGATTATCCCACCATTTTGGAGGGTGTTGAATCTTATTATAATGAAAAAAGTGAATTTGGAGAGGTCATGACTTTATTTAATGTTGAATCCACTACTTTGGAAGAGGTTTCAATTGATTATGATGAGAACAAAGTGGCTACTTATGATGATTATTGTGATGATACTTATGTTATAAAAAGTAGTGATAATTATTCTTATAAAACTTATAATAATTATGATCACCGTTTTTCTGGATATTACTCTTTTAATATGGAAACAATTTATAGTATTCGAGTTTCATATGATACTCCCACTATTATGAATAAGAATAAATTTACTTATGTGGAGAGTAACAAAAAATCTATGCTTGTGGGTCATGAAAAGAATGCTTTATGTGATAGTTATATAGTTGAATTAATTCATGATGCTACTGAAAATTATTATGAGAGGGGAACATATGCTTATAGATATCTCAATAATATCAAGTTTCCTTCCTATGTGTTGAAAGTTTTGAAGTTATACTTGTTTTGCCTTCCTATGCTAGTTGATTCTTGCTCCCATAAATTGTTTGCTCACAAAATCTCTATGCATAGGAAGTGGTTAGGCTTAAATGTGCTTTCCATATGCTTCAGGATGCTCCCATTATGTTTCAATTCTTTACTTTTATGTGAGCACCATTAGAATCATCATGCCTAGCTACAAAGGCATTAAAGAAAAGCACTTGTTGGGAGACAACCCAATATTTATACTTACTATTTTTGTGTGTTCACATGATTAATCTACTGTAGTAATCATGTTTTATATGTTTTCTTTCAATAATGTGCCAAGTAAAGCCTTTGGGATAGTGTGGATACTTGTTTATTTGGTTCTGTGTAAAAACAGAAAGTTTAGCGTCCAGTGCACGATTTTACATTCTGTACTAGAGTGTGAGAAAATTATGAAATTTTTACATAGTACTTTTATACAATTTTTTTTACGTTTTCCTAATGTTTCAAAATTGTTTGAGGTACAGAAGTATGTTTTTTAATTCGCTCACTACATGTTGTTCTGTTTTTGACAGATTATGTTTTTATTTCATAGTTTGCTTGTTTTTGTGTTTCCATAGCTTATATTGAGTAATATAAATTGTGGAAATGATAGAATACAGTAGGTATTATGTAAGAACAATTATGAATCTTGTCTTGACTGTACCTAAGTGGATGATTTATTTTTATCATACTAACCTATCTCACGAGTTCCGTTAAGTTTTGTGTGATTGAAGTTTTCAAGTTTTGGGTGGGATGACGATGGAAGAAGAATAAGGAGTGGCAAGACCCTAAGCTTGGGGATTCCCAAGGCACCCCAAGGTAATATTCAAGGAAGGCTCAAGTGTCTAAGCTTGGGGATGCCCCGGAAGGCATCCCCTCTTTCGTCTTCAATCTATCGGTATACCTCACTTGGAGCTATATTTTTATTCGTCAAATGATATGTGTTTTGCTTGGAGCATCTTTTTGTTTTGTTTGTTGTTTGAATAAAATGCTTGGATCTGAAATCTTTATTTGGAGAGAGTCTTCACATAGCTACTTAATTGTTTGACTACTCATTGATCTTCACATATATCTTTTGGAGTAGTTTGTAATTTACTCTCATGCTTCACTTATATCCTAAGAGTAAATGTTTGAATGAATTGAATATCATAAATCTGAAATTATATATGCTCCGTGTGCTTGCTAGTGGTTTCACATTGGGTTTAGAAAGTAAATCTATTGAAATTTGACAATCATAACATTGGTCATACAAGCAATTCATGAACGATTAGTATAAGGAAGAGATTTTTCACATACAAATATATTATCTTGGACATCTTTTATGATTGCGAATACCCATTAATTATTTTCAAACTTGATCAAATTAGTTGAAGTTGGACAAGGAAGACAACGTAATGAGTTATGTTTGGATATATTTGCATAGAAGTTATATTGTTATGGATCCTCCAACATGTGGTGCTTGTTTATAATCTTTGCTAGCCAAAATTTCTGTACTAAGCGGGAATACAGCTTGTGCATCCAAAATCCTTGAGCTAAGTTTCTTCCATGAGTGTCCACCATATCTACCTATATACGGTATTACCTTGCCATTCCAAGTAAATTTGCATGTGCCATCTCTAAAATCTTCAAATAAACATCTGTTTTGTGTGCCCGTACCGCTCATGCAGCGATGGGGCGGTCATTATCCTCCATGCTAAGCGGGTTATTCTCATGATGGGTGTTTATTCACTTGTCATTGCACGGGAGAGGCTGGTAATTGGGATGCCCAATCCTGCTAAACAAAAATAAAGAAAAATATAATAAAAGGAACTCCCCCTGGAAAGTTGATTGTTTGGAGGGCACCCGTGAATTCGGCTAGCCATGGCTTGTGTTCGTATGGTTGAGGGGGAGTAAACTTTCAATTTCCGCATGGGAACCGGCAATAATGTGCTTAGCATGGAAGATATTGAAATCCTTTGTCGTAACGTTGACAGCAAAGGCACACCACTCAAAATGTATTCATCTCTGTTTTAAGCAATGAGCTCTGGCACATAAGCAAATCCGTCCTTCCCTCTGCGAAGGGCATAACTTTTACTTTTTCTGTCAATTTTATTTTTGTTGAGTCAACTTCTTATTTTAACCTCAATTATTCTCCACTTGGCAAGCATCATGTGGTGAGGAAAGATCCAGGCACATATATCCAATCAAATATATTTGATCATGAGTTATTATTGTATACAATTATCTCTATGATAAGTAAGTTGGGAGGTGAAACATTAAGCCCCTATCTTCCTCTGTGTTCGATTGATACTATTTGTTCTAAAAATATGCTTTGAGTACTAGCAATCATAGAATACTATATGATAATTGAGTATGTGGTGCTCTTACTTAGGCATTGTTGAAAATAAGATGCATTAAAATTGTTTGGTGACTAAGAACATAAGTTGTTAAGTTTCAAGAGAATGCATTGTTTGAACCATAACATGTGAATTGATTGCTACTTTATCATGATGAGTTTTATGAGAAAAAGTTGCTGTTTATGATGCTAGGAAAAGTGATTGAAATTATCATTGATCAAACTTATACACTATGCTAGCATTCACACTTCATAAATTATTTCTTTTATCATTTACCTACTCGAGGACGAGCAGGAATTAAGATTGGGGATGCTGATGCATCTCCAACGTATCTATAATTTATGAAGTATTCATGCCATGTTTACAACAATTTTATATGGTTTTGGTGCACTTTTATATGATTTGAATGAAACTAACCCGGACTGACGCTGTTTTCAGCAGAACTACCATGGTGTTATTTTTGTGCAGAAATAAAAGTTCTCGGATTGGGTTGAAAATTTACGGTGATTTTTTATGGACAAGAAGAGACCCCCGAAGCCTGGGAGGTGGGCCAGACGAAGTCCAAGGGATCCACGAGCTTCGGGGGCGCCCCCCAGGGCGTGTGGGCTGAGCTCATGGGTCCCTCGGGACTCCCATGCCATCGACGCAAGCCTTTGTTCCGAAGCGATCTCATCTGGAGGCCTTTTCCTGCACCCTGCTGGAGAGGGAAATCATCACCGGAGGCTATCTTCATCATCCCGGCAGCCACCATGATGAGGAGGGAGTAGTTCACCCTCGGGCTGAGGGTATGTACCAGTAGCCTCGTGTTCTTGATTTGGCACGATCTTAATGTACCATGAGCTTTGTTAATATAGTTGGATCATATGGTGTTCTACCCTCTGTATCTTGTTATGATGAATTGAGTCTTTCCCTTTGAGGTTTCATTATTATCGGATTGAATATTTTGGATTTGAGAACACTTGATGTATGTCTTTCATGTGGATACCCGCGGTGACAATGGGTATTCTATTGAGTCACTTGATGTATGTTTTGGTAATCAACTTGCGGATTCCCGTGGTGACATTGGGGTAATCTAGGCACATAGGTTGATACACATTTTTGTCCTACTTTCTCCGATAGAAACTTTGGGGGTACTCTTTGAGGTTCTTTGTGTTGGATTGAATATTATGAATCTGAAATTGTTTGATGCATATCGAATAATTAACTCACGGATACTTGTGGTGACATTGGAGTATCTAGGTGACATTAGAGTTGATTGATGCGTATCATATGGTGTTATTCTAGTACGAACTCTAGGGCTGTTTGTGACACTTATAGGGATGGCTCAATAGATTGATCGAAAAGATAACTTTGAGGTGGTTCGCTACCTACAACAATTTCATCTTATGTTCTCCGCTATTGATAAGAACTTTGGAGTGATTCTTTGTCACACGTTGAGGGATTGTTATATGATTCAATTATGTTAGCACTGTTTAGAGATTGCACTAGTGAAAGTATGTAACCCTAGGCCTTGTTTCTAAGCATTGCAATACCGTTTGTGCTCACTTTTGTCACTTGTTACCTTACTATTTTTATTATTTTAGATTACAAAAACCTATATCTACTATCCATACTACACGTGTATCACCATCTCTTCGCCGAACTAGTGCACCTATACAATTTACCATTGTATTGGGTGTGTTGGGGACACAAGAGATTGCTTGTATTTGATTGCAGGGTTGTTTGAGAGAGACCATCTTCATCCTACACCTCCCACGGATTGATAAACCTTAGGTCATCCACTTGAGGGAAATTTGCTGCTGTCCTAGAAAACTCTATGCTTGGAGGCCCAACAGAGTCTACAAGAATAAAGTTGTGTAGTAGAAATCACAGTTGCGGTCGGTTTGGGTGGGAGGTAATCGAGGCGGATTGGATCAGGGCTTTTTTGCATGGGATTTTCTATGGCACGTGAAGCTGGTGTGGCGGCAGTGAAGGGGAAAATATGCTCATCAAAAACAACATGCCTAGAGGAGATAACTTTGCAGGTTTCGAGGTCGAGACAACGATATCCCTTGTGCTCATGGGGGAGACCAAGAAGGACCCAGCGGCGCGAGCGCGGGGCTAACTTAAGTGGAGTGGTGGAGTATAGATTAGGGTAGCAGAGGCACCCAAAGGTGCAGAGGTGATCGTATGTGGGGGCGACGCCGTGCAACATGTAGAAGGGAGTGTTGTTGGCAATGGCATGAGAGGAACAGAGATTTGAATCATTGAGTATTGCACGGACCAACAAGCCATGTTGAAGCAACCATGTTTTCTCCCTGGTTTCCAATGGGCTATACGACAAACACACATTAGCAATGCACCTTTTAAGTGTGATACACACTTTTCCACTTATTTTCTTCTTCGAGATAACCGATGAGAAGCACTACCAAAAAGAAATAACAGGCATACATTTTGTAAATGTGTAGCAGTGGCCACATAATCCAAAACTAATCAGTGGTGTATCTTTCTCTGCTTACTATCAACTGATCGTCGTTGCCGGTGCATGCGTCGCTACATGCTAAGATCGTGAGGTTTCACGTTTGCTGGTCCACAATGTTCTATCATTTCTTGCATGGGCTCACACAGACGTTTGAATCATTGAGTATTGCACGGACCAAAAAGCCATGTTGACTCATTTAGTTTTTCCTTAAAGACTCTCCAAAGATACAAACTTATGCGTGATGCCATCGTGTAAATGTTTTGCCAAGAAAACATATTACCGATGACTTCATTTCCAAAAGCAAATATATAAGGCACCATTTCAAGAAGATGATCAAAATAATAAATATGGAAATAAAAATAAATTTGGAATTGTTGATAGGCGCTTTTGCACTAGGCAACCATCGAATGGCATTTCAATGACCCTCCATCGTTTGATCAGCCCTCATGGCGAAGGAGGTCACGCCGCACACACGCCATCGCCAATCTATTTTCTTGTGTTCAAATTTCAAATGTTTTTGCAATAATAAACTCTAATTACATTCCTTACCCATTAACAAGCACAATTGTCCAAAGTCATCTTGTCTCTGTTTGAAGAGAACTGATGTCTACTACACAACTTATTCTTGTAGACTCGTGTTGGGCCTCCAAGCGTAGAGTTTTGTAGGACAGTAGCAATTTTCCCTCAAGTGGATGACCTAAGGTTTATCAATCCATGGGAGGCGTAGGATGAAGATGGTCTCTCTCAAACAACCCTGCAACCAAATAACAAAGACTCTCTTGTGTCCCCAACACACCCAATACAATGGTAAATTGTATCGGTGCACTAGTTCGGCGAAGAGATGGTGATACAAGTGTAGTATGGATAGTACATATAGGTTTTTGTAGTGCGAACAATAAAAAACAGCAAGGTAGCAAGTAACAAAAGTGAGCATAAACGGTATTGCAATGCTTAGAAACAAGGCCTAGGGTTCATACTTTCGCTAGTGCAATCTCTCAACAATGCTAATATAATTGGATCATATAACCATCCCTCAACGTGCGATAAAGAATCACTCCCAAGTTCCTATTAGCGGAGAACATAAGATATAAATTGTTTGAAGGGTACGAAACCACCTCAAAGTTATCCTTTCCGATCGATCTATTGAGCTATTCCTATAAGTGTCACAAACAACCCTAGAGTTCGTACTAAAATAACACCATATGATACACATCAACCAACTCTAATGTCACCTAGATACTCCAATGTCACCACAAGTATCCATGAGTTGATTATACGATATGCATCAAACAACTTCATAATCATAATATTCAATCCACACAAAGAACTCCAAGGAGCACCCCAAAGTTTCTATCGGAGAAAAGATAATGAAAACGTGCATCAACCCCTATGCATAGATTACCCCAATGTCACCGCGGGAATCCGCGAGTTGAGTGCCAAAACATATATCAAGTGAATCAATATTATACCCCATTGTCACCACGGGTATTCATATGTAAGACATACATCAAGTGTTCTCAAATCTGAAATATTCAATCTGACAATAACGAAACCTCAAAGGGAAAAGATTCGATTCATCACAACAAGTATAGAGTGGGAAGAAATACCATACGATCCAACTATATTACCAAAGCTCGCGATACATCAAGATCGTGCCAAATCAAGAACACGAGAGAGAGAGATCAAACACATATCTACTAGTACATACCCCTAGCCTCGAGGGTGAACTACTCCCTCCTCGTCATGGAGACCGTCGGGATAATGAAGATGGCCTTCGGTGATGATTTCCCCCTCTGGCAGGGTGCCGGAACAGGGCCCCAGATGGTATTTCGAAGGTACAGAGGCTTGCGGCGGCGTAGTCGAAGTTCTAGGGTTATTTCTGGGGGTTTCTCTATTTATAGGATTTTTTGGCGTTGGAATCACGTCAAGATGGGCTAAGATGGGCCCACGAGGCACCACACCACGCCACCTCCTGGCGCGGTGTGGTGGCTTGTGAGCACCTCGTGAGGCTTCTGGTCCTTCCACAGAGCTTCGGGGGTCTCTTTTGGTCCAAAAAAAATCATCAAAAAGTTTCGCTGCATTTGGAGAACTTTTATTTCTGCACAAAAAATAACACCACGGTAGTTCTGCTAAAAACAGCGTCAGTCCGGGTTAGTTCTAATCAAATCATATCAAAATCATATAGAATTGTTATAAATTTGGCATGAATACTTCATAAATTATAGATACGTTAGAGACGTATCAAGAACCTCCTCTCCAAGGTGGTTGAATAGCAAGTACGAGGAGCCAGACAATTAAAGAGGAAACCGATGAGCGGTACTGACAATTGTTACATGCCCTTGTGATACACAGCGGGGGAGCGTGACTCACATCACCGAAATGCCAGCCACCACCCGAGCAAGCTAAGAACGAATATACTAAGATGGGAGGAAAAGAGCGGAGGCAAGCAACGAACCTCGTGTTCCATGTACGAGAGCCGGCGCCACCGCTCCTACTGAATGAATCTTTGCCGTGGCCGGGACCCATGATTCACTTTGCTACAAAAAGGGAAACAAAATATGGTGGCATGGGACAACGACCGGGATGAAGAGAATTTGGGTGGAGACGGCGGCGGGATTTAGATGCCGTGGCGTGGAGCGGTTGGACGAGAAATGAAGGTCGGCATGTGCGTGCGCTGGAGTTGCCGGGAGGAGGACGGAGCATGTGTCTTTTGGGAGGGTGGTTTGTTCGTAGTCGAGGCGGGGAGGGGCCAGGAGAGAGAGAGAGAGAGAGAGAGGGGTGGAGGCGGAGACGAGCAAGAAAAGGAAAATAGAGAGGGAGGGGCGTCAGTATTTATAGTCGCCGTTACATGCAACTTTAGATCCACGCCGTAGGTTCAAGTGACTGTGCTTGCGTACATGCTGTCGGATCAAAAGTAAGAGCGGTTTCTGCCGTGCCCCCCTGAATGGGGGATGTTTAGAAGATGATCAAGAGAATTAACTGTTGATAAGAAATACGAGTCCTACATTAATCATGAGATGTACAATGTGGTTTTGAGACTTTCGAAAGAATCCGTTGAATCTGAGGGGGCGGGATGGGGGTCACACCCATGAAAAAGTAACATATTATGTATTAATCACGAGATATACCATATGGATTTGAGATTGGATATGTTGGATCGGAAGTAAAAGGAGGGCGGTTTGTTGCAGCCAAGCGATAGTCGAGACTTTATGATGTATTCATTCTTGGTATCCAATATATGTTTTGCATTAATTAGGAGGTATACGAGGGGGTTTCCTCATTTGCTGGCCTACAATTTTCTATCGTTGCTTCTATGGGATCACACAACCGTTTGAATCATTGAGTATTGCACGGACCAACAAGCCATGTTGAAGCATCCATGTTTTCTCATTGGTTTGCAATGGGTTGTACGAACATTACCAATGCACCTTTTAAGTGCGATACACACTTTTCCACTTATTTTATTCTTCGATATAACCGACGAGCAGTACTACCAAAAAGCAAAAATGGGCACATGTTTTGGAAATGTGTAACAGTGCACACATCATCCAAAACAAGTCAATGGTGTATCTTTCTCCACTTACTATCAACTGATCATTGTTGCTGGTGCATGTGTTGCTACATGCTGTGCTGGTGAGGTTTCTCGTTTGCTGGCCCACAATTTTCTGTCATTGCTTGCGTGGGCTCACATAGACGTTTGAATCATTGAGTATTGCCAGGAGGAGGACGGAGTGTGAGTCTTTTGGGAGGGTGGTTTGTTCACAGTTGAGGCGAGGAGGAGGTAGGTGAGTGAGAGAGAGAGAGAGAGAGAGAGAGAGAGAGAGAGAGAGAGGTGGAGGCCGAGACGATCAAGAAAAGGAAAACTGAGAGGGAGGGGGCATCGTTCTTTAAAGTCACTGTTGGATGCAACTTTAGATCCACGCTGTAGGTTCAAGTGACTGTGCTTGCGTACACGCCGTCGGATTAAAAGTAATAGCGGTTTCCGCCATGCCCCAAGAATGGGGGATGTTTAGAGAATTAACTGTTGATAAGAAATACGAGTCCTACATTAATCATGATATATACGATGTGGGTTTGACACTTCCAAAAAAATTCGTTGAATCTGAGGGGGCGGGAGGGCGGTCACACCCATGAGAAAAGTAACGTATTTTGTATTAATCATGAGAAATACGATATGAATTTGAGACAGGATCTGTTTGATCAGAAGTAAAAGGAGGGTGGTTTGTCGCACCCAAGCGATAGTCGAGACTTTATGATGTATTCATTCTTGGTATCCAATATATGATTTGTATTATTCAGGAGGTATACGAGGGGGTTTCCTCATTTGTTGGCCCACAATTTTCTATCGTTGCTTGCATGGGATCACATAGCCATTTGAATCATTGAGTATTGCACGGACCAACAAGCCATGTTGAAGCATCCATGTTTTCTCCCTAGCTTCCAATGGGATGTACATCACACACACACACACACACACATTACCAATGCACCTTTTTAAGTGTGATACACACTTTCCACTTATTTTCTTCTTCGATACAACGGACAAGCAATATTACCAAAGGCAATAACGGGTACATGTCTTGGAAACGTTAATATTGGACACATGATTTAAAAAAATCAATAGTGTATTGTTCTCCACTTACTATCAACTGATTGTCGTTGCTAGTGCGTGCGTCGTTACATGCTAAGCTCGCGAGGTTTCTCGTTTGCTCGCCCACAATTTTCTGTCCTTGCTTGCATGCGCTCAAACAGACGTTTGAATCATTGAGTATTGCATGGACTAAGAAGCCATTTTGACTCTTTTATTCTTTCCTTAAAGACTCTCCAAAGATACACACTTATGCATGATGCGATCACAACCAATGACTTCTTTTCCAAAAGCAAATCTGATAGGCAACATTTCAAGAAGATGATTAAAACAATAGATATGGAAATAAAAATAAATTTGGAATCGCTGCCAGGTGCTTTTGCACTAGGAAATCGTCAGATGGCAATCCAACGACCCTCCATGGTTTGATCAGCCCCCATGACGAAGGAGATCACGCCGCACACACGCGATCACCAATCTATTTTCATGTGTTCATATTTAAAATATTTTCGCAATAATAAACTATAATTACATGCCTTACCAGTTAACAAACACAATTGTCCAAAGTCATCTTGTCTCTGTTTGAAGAGAACCTCCTCTCCTAGGTGGTTGAACAACAAGAACGAGTAGCTAGCCGATTAAAGAAGAAACCGATGAGCGGTACTGATAACTGTTATATGCCATTGTGATACATGTCCGGGGAGCGTGACTCGCATCACCGAAATGCCAGCCACCACCCGGGCAAGCTAAGAATGAATATACTAAGATGGGAGGAAAAGAGCGGAGGCAAGCAACGAACCTCGTGTTCCATGCAGTGGAGTCGGCACCACCGCTCCTACTGAATGAAGCTTTCTATGGCCAGAGCCCACGATTCGCTTTGCTACAAAAGAGAAACAAAAGATGGTGGCATGGGACAAAGAGAATCTGGGTGGAGACGGCGGCGGGATTTAGAGGCCGTGGCGCGCAGCGGTTGGACGAGAAACGAAGGTCGGCATGCGCGTGCGCTAGAGTTGCTGGGAGGAGGACGTTGTGTGAGTCTTTTGGGAGGGTGGTTTGTTCATAGTCTAGGCGAGGAGGAGGCAGGTGAGAGAGAGAGAGAGAGAGGTGGAGGCCGAGACGATCAAGAAAAGCAAAACAAAGAGGGAGGAGGAGTCGGTCTTTAAAGTCACCATTGGATGCAACTTTAGATCCACATTGTAGGTTCAAGTGACTATGGTTGCGTACACGCCATCGGATCAAAAGTAATAGCGGTTTTCGTCGTGCCCCGGAAAGGGGAGTGTTTAGAAGATGATCAAGAGAATTAACTATTCATAAGAAATACGAGTCCTACATTAATCATGAGATATACGATGTGGGTTTGCGACTACCAAAAAATCCATTGAATCTAAGGGGACGGGAGGGGGGCTCACACCCATGAAAAGTTAATGTATTTTGTATTAATCATGAGATATACGATATGGATTTGAGACAGGATTTGTTGGATCGAAAGTGAAAGGACGATGGTTTGTCACACCCAAGCGATAGTCGAGACTTTATGATGTATTCATTCTTGGTATCCAATATATGTTTTGTATTAATCATGAGGTATACGAGGGGGTTTCCTCGTTTACCGACCCACAATTTTCTGTCATTGCATGCATGGGATCACACTACGGTTTAAATCATTGGGTATTGCGTGGACCAACAAGCCATGTTGAAGCATCCGTGTTTTCTCCCAATTTTCCAATGGGGTGTATGCTTGTGAGCTGCGTTGGGATTTTCCCCGAAGAGGAAGGGTGAAGCAATATAGTAGCGGATAAGTATTTCCCTCAGTAGAGAACCAATGTTATCGAACCAATAGGAGACCCACGCAAACACTCCTTAGCAGTACCTGCACACACAAGAGCAATACTTGTGCCCAATGCGGGCAAGACGGTTGTCAATCCCCTTGTACTCGTTAATTGCAAGGATCAAATCTGATAGTGGTAGGCCGAGACGATCAAGAAAAGGAAAACAAAGAGGGTGGGGGAGTCGGTCTTTAAAGTCACCATTGGATGCAAGTTTAGATCCACGTTGTAGGTTCAAATGACTGTGCTTCCGTACACGCCGTCGGATCAAAAGTAATAGCGGTTTCCACCGTGCCCCGGAAAGGGGGGTGCTTAGAAGATGATCAAGAGAATTATCTTTTGATAAGAAATACAAGTCCTACATTAATCATGAGATATACGATGTGGGTTTGACACTTCCAAAAAAATCCGTTGAATCTGAGGGGGCGATAAGGGGGGTCACACCAAGTGACGTATTTTGTATTAATGATGAGATGTACGATATGGATTTGAGACATGATCTGTTGGATTGGAAGTAAAAGGAGGGTGGTTTGTCGCACCCAAGCGATAGTCGAGACATTACGATGTATTCATTCTTGGTATCCAGTATATGTTTTGTATTAATCGGGTGGTATACGAGGGGGTTTCCTCATTTGTTGGCCCACAATTTTGTGTCGTTGCTTGCAAGGGATCACACAGCCGTTTGAATCATTGAGTATTGCACGAACCAACAAGCAATGTTGAAGCATCCATGTTTTCTCCCCTGTTTCCAATGGGATGTACGTCACACACACACACACACACACACACACACACACACACACACACACACACATTACCTATGCACCTTTTTAAGTGTGATACACACTTTTCCACTTATTTTCTTCTTCGAGATAACGGGCAAGTAGTACTACCAAAAAGCAATGACGGGTACATGTTTTGGAAACGTTAACAGTGGACACATGATCTAAAACATATCAATGGTGTATCTTTCTCCGCTTACTATCAACTGATCGTCGTTGCCGGTGCGTGCGTTGCTACATGCTAAGTTTGCGAGGTTTCTCATTTACTGGCCCACAATTTTCTGCACTGCTTGCATGCATTCACACAGACATTTGAATCATTGAGTATTGCACGAACTAAGAAGCCATTTTGACTCATTTATTCTTTCCTTAAAGACTCTCCAAAGATACACACTTATGCGTGATGTGATCACGTAAATGTTTTGCCAAGAGAACATATTACCGATGACTTCTTTTCCAAAATAAAATCTCACAGACACAATTTGAAGAAGATGATTAAAACAATAGGTATGGAAATAAAAATAAATTTGGAATCGTTGTTAGGAGCTTTTGCACTTGGAAACCATTGGATGGCAATCCAAAGACCCTCCTGATGGCTCTATATTTTACGCATTTTTAGATCTCATTTGTTTCATGTTCTCTGCATATAATATGTCCCGTTGAACCAAATATGTGTCCATTATGCAGGATTACCGATTTTTTTTCACTTTTCATTGTGAGCATTGCATATTTGTGCTTTTATTTTATTTTTTGTTAGTTTTATTTATTTTCTTGTGTCTACAGGTGTTTTGAAGCAACTTAGGACCAAGCACGATGAAATGACCAAGGACAAGATCAATATGGAGGACTTCTAATACCAGAGTTAGGAGTTTCCGAGAGTGGAAAAAGTGATTTGTCCAAAGTGCTCCAAATCAATATCTAACACCACCTACGTTGCTCTCGCAAATCCAACGAGTGCAAGAACATCAATATCAGAGTCTGTATGAAGAAATGGCAACCGTTTTACCAGAGGAGGACAAAATGCAAGACGGCCATCCATGCGACCCCACGTGGTCGTATGAGGTTATTTCAGCTCCAAAACTTGCCCTTTGAGATAGGCTTCTTTACCAATTTCGTCCCCATTTGTTCCCATGTGATCCTTGGACAATAAGGAAGGGTTTGGGAGAGGATAAGGATCATCTTGAGCCCTTGGATGACCACATCAACAGAGGAGACACCGAGAGACTAGTTATATATGCACCTCCAACCCTAGCCGCTGCCAAGTCTTATCTCCATCATCTCATACAGCCAACATCCATCTCCATTGCTACTCCAAGACCACCTCCATAGAGATAAGAAGGGCCAAGCCAAGGGGAAGAAGAGGAGGCACCTCCAGCTTGCGCACCGGCCTTCGGGCTGGTGCAGTCTTAATCACAGGCGCCGCCACCATTACCATCTCCACCGTCGGCGCCGTCTACATCACCATTGCCGCAACCATGCTCCTCTCCTCCATCGGCTCTGTGTTGGCTTGTAACTTGCACTCTCCCTCTATGTCATTTGATTAGTTGTATTAGTTCTTGAGGATTTGGATGAACCCTTGCATGATTAGCACTTAGTGATAAGCGATCTGATCATTTTCTTTATATGTATTGTGTTGATTGTCTCATGGTGTTGTGAAGGGCGACCTCACAGCATTAGCTGCTTATGGACTTGAAGCAATCCATGTTGGTGTAACGGCTGGTTGAGGAGGTAGGTTAGTGACAGGGCCTATCTCCCTTAGCCCCTGATCATTGCAATAGGGATTAGTGGAGAACCCCCGAACTTAATGTCATGTCCACGGGGAGACCCCTCCCCTTAATCATTGTTGTGGTAACCGAAGTGGGGAAGCACGGTGGTGGAACAAGTGCACCAATAACCAGAGTGGGGATGCGTACTTCATTGGCTCCGCCCACGCAAGATCATATCAAGTGGATTAGTGATACGAATACAGAGCCATGTCTATCATGTGTTATCAGCATCATACTTGTGGTGATGAATTTGGATCCCTCGAGAACATTTACTATTCAAGCACCTTTTCACGTAGTTTAATCTCTTTAATTTTCAGTCATTTATTTTCCATTTGTAGTTTTGTTAAAACTCCCTTTTTAACTGTCTTCCTAGCAACTGACTAAAGTAGGCTATTTCTAAACTCCGGTTTGGGTGGATACGGAACTGCATAAAGTGATGATGTAGTTGTGGAGTTTGTGGTGCCATCTTACTCACTCCATGTGGGATTTGACACTTACTTATCACGAAAGACCTACAATAGTCATGTGCACCTGTAGGAACCACCTCCATGGTTTGATCAGCCCCCATGATGAAGGAGGTCACGCCGCACACACACCATCACCAATCTATTTTCATGTGTTCATATTTAAAAGATTTTTGCAATAATACACTCTAATTACATGCCTTACCCGTTAACAAACACAATTGTGCAAAGTCATCTTGTCTCTGTTTGAAGAGAACCTCCTCCTAGGTGGTTGAAGAATAAGAACGGGTAGCCACCTGATTAAAGTGGAAACCGATGAGTGGCACTGGCAACTGTTACATGCCCTTGTCATGCACGACCCGGGAGCACGACTCGCATCACCGAAATGCCAGGCACCACCTGGAAAAGCTAATAACGAATATACTAAGATGGGAGGAAAAGAATGGAGACAAGCACCGAACCTCTTATTCCATGTAGGAGAGTCGGCGCCGGCGCCCCTACTGGACGAAGCTTTGCCGCGTCCGGGGCCGATGATTCACTTTGCTGCAAAAAAGGGAAACAAAATATGGTGGTACAGGATGACGGCCGAGATGAAGAGAATCTGGGTGGAGATGGCGGCGGGATTCAGAGACCGTCGCACGGAGCGGTTGGACGAGCAGCTAAGGATGGCATGAGCATGAGCCGGAGTTGTCGAGAGGAGGAAAGAGCATGAGTATTTTGGGAGGGTGGCTTTCTCGTAGACGAGGTGAGGAGGAGGAAAGAGAGAGAGAGAGAGAGAGAGAGAGAGAGAGAGAGGTGGGGGCGGAGACGAGCAAGAAAAAACAAACAAAGAGGGAGGGGCGTCGGTCTTTAAAGTCGCTATTGGATGTAACTTTAGATCCACGTCGTAGGTCAGGTGACTGTGGTTGCGTACACGCCGTCGGATCAAAAGTAATAGTGGTTTTCGTCGTGCCCCAGAAAGGGGAGTGTTTAGAAGATGATCAAGAGAATTAACTGTTCATAAGAAATACGAGTCCTACATTAATCATGAGATATACGATGTGGGTTTGCGACTACCAAAAAATCCATTGAATCTAAGGGGACGGGAGGAGGGGCTCACACCCATGAAAAAGTAATGTATTTTGTATTAATCATGAGATATATGATATGGATTTGAGACAGGATTTGTTGGATCGAAAGTAAAAGGGGGATGGTTTGTCACACCCAAGCGATAGTCGAGACTTTATGATGTATTCATTCTTGGTATCCAATATATGTTTTGTATTAATCAGGAGGTATACGAGGGGGTTTCCTCGTTTACTGACCCACAATTTTCTATCATTGCTTGCATGGGATCACACAGCAGTTTAAATCATTGGGTATTGTGCGGACCAACAAGCCATGTTGAAGCATCCGTGTTTTCTCCCAGGTTTCCAATGGGGTGTATGCTACTTGTGAGTTGCGTTGTGATTTTTCCCGAAGAGGAAGGGTGAAGCAATATAGCAGCGAATAAGTATTTCCCTCAGTAGAGAACTAATGTTATCAAGCAAATAGGAGAACCACACAAACACTCCTTAGCAGTACCTGTACACACAAGAGCAAGACTTGCACCCAACGCGGGCAAGACGGTTGTCAATCCCCTTGTACTCGTTAATTGCAAGGATCAAATCTGATAGTGGAAGATAGATAAATTGCAAAGTAAATAAAAATTAAATAAATTGCAGCAAGGTATTTTTAGTTTTTATAATATGATTAAAGTAGACCCGGGGGCCATAGTTTTCACTCAGCCTGTGCATTCGGTTTTTTCGGTTTGATTCGGTTCGGTTTATACGGTTTTCGGTTTTATACGGTTATTATACTTCGGTTTATACGGTTTTATACAAAATACGGTTCGGTTTCGGTAATAACCATTTAGTTTCGGTTCGGTTTCGGTAATAACCAAAATAACCAAAGTTGACGCGAATTTTTGAACTATATATATTTTTTCCTCAAAAGAAAATTGTTGTTGTCTCCAAATAATGGTTCTAAGCTAGTATTACCACCAAAATAACCAAAGTTGACGCGAACTTGTAAACAACAAATAATTTTTTGGTCACATGTTCGGTGCAGTAGGTTAGATATTCTTGTGAGAACTGTGTACGTACATTGGGTCATTACTAGATGACAAACATGATTTAGTCATAGGAATTAGATGGCAGAAGATACGAGAGGTTAGGCAGGTTTCGGAGGTCCACATGATTTGGTCTTGACATTTTTTAGATTAAATGGCAGCAGATATGATTGATTAGATGAGGGATGAAGAAAAAAAAGGGAAGAGAGAAAAATCCTGCGTATCTCCAACGACCACGAGGCTACGAGCGTACGACCCAGGTCGATCCTCCCGAGTACCGACAAAAGCGATCGGTGTAGGCCCTAAAAAAAATAAGTGATCGGCTTCCTGGACGTGGATCGCTCGACTAAGCGGCCGTATGGGGCTATGGGCTGGATACTTTGAGCCCACACAAGCATCGCATGCGCTAGGTGCCCTGCTGTTGGTTCGAGCTGCAGCGATTTAGTCCCACCTCGCCGATCGAGCTGCAGCGCGGTGGGCGGATGCCTATAAAAGAATGGGTGGCGCACGGCTCAGCTCGTATTGTTGCACATAAAAGCGAACTTCGGTTCTTTCGGTTTAACCGAACGGTTTTCGGTTTTAAACCGAAAAAACCGAATGTTAAATGGTTTGTAGAATTGAAAACTGAAACCGCAACCGCAACCTGAAAAAACCGAATTTTCGGTTTGGTTTTGTTTTTTCGGTTCGGTTTTTGGTTTTCGGTTCGGTTTTGCACACCCTGAGTTTTCACGAGAGGCATCTCTCTCAAGAAAATAGCATACAGTGGGTAGACAAATTACTGTTGGGCAATTGAAAGAAAAGCACATAGTGTATGGCATGATCATGTATATACGCATTACGTCCATGACAAGTAAACCGACTCCGACCTACATCTACTACTATTACTCCATCCCTCGACCGCTATCCAGCATGCATCTTAAGGTATTAAGTTCATAACAAACAGAGTAATGCTTGAAGCATGATGACATAATGTCGATAGAATAAAGCAAATCAATATGATTAAACCCCGTCGCTTTACCCTTAGTAGCAACAATACAAATACGTGCCTCACTACCCCTTCAGTCATGAGGTGAGGAGACCGCAAGATTGAACCTACTACTATGCACCACTTCCACTGAAGATCAATGAATCAACTTGGCCAAAGAAAACCCATAGATCGAAAAGCATTACATAGCTATAACAATCATACATAATAAAGTTCAGAAAAGACTCAATTACTTTCAATGAATAATCTGATCATAAACCCACAATTCATTGGATCCCAACAAACACACCGCAAAAGAAGATTACATCGGATCGATCTCCGAAGAGAACATTGTATTGAAGATCAGAGAGAGAGAGAGAGATCTAGCTAATCACTATGGACCCGTAGGTCTGTGGTTGACTACTCACACATCATCGGAGGAGAAACAAGGTTGATGTACAAGCCCTCCGTGATCGATTCCCCTCCGGCAGAATACCGGACAAGGCCTCCAGATGGGATCGCGGAAGAACAGAGACTTGCGACGGCGGAAAAATTGTTTCGGGTGGCTCTCTGGGGGTTTTGGAATGTTTTAGAATTTATAGCGCTGGAATTAGGTTAGAAGGAGCCATGTGGGGCCCATATCATCTCCTCGTAGGTCTTTTGGTCCATCCCCAAAGCTTCTAGGGTCTCTTATGTCCAGAAAAAAATCATCAAAAAGTTTTGTAGCGTTTGGACTCCGTTTGGTATAGATTTTCTGTAAAACCAAAAACAAGCAGAAAACATCAACTAGCACTGGGCACTGAGTTAATAGGTTAGTCCCCAGAAATGATATAAAATTGCGTAAAAAATATCTAAGAATGATAATATAATAGCATGAAACAATCAAAAATTGTAGATACGTCGGAGACATATCAGTGTACGACACAGATACACTACCAATGCACCATTCAAGTGTGATACACACTTTTCCACTCAGTTTCTTCTTTGATATAACCGACGAGCAGTACTACCAAAAATCAATAAGGGCACATGTATTGTAAATGTGTAATAGTGTGCACATGATCAAAAACAAATCAATGGTGTATCTTTCTCCTCTTACTATCAACTGATCATCGTTGCCAGTGCATGCGTCGCTAAATGCTAAGCTCACGAGGTTTCTCGTTTGCTGGTCCACAATTTTATGTCATTGCTTGCATGGGCTCACACAGACGTCTGAATCATTGAGTATTGCACGGACCAAGAAGCCATTTTGTCTCTTTTATTCTTTCCTTAAAGACTCTCCAAAGATACACATTTATGCGTGATACAATCACGCAAATGTTTTGCCAAGAAAACATGTTACCGATTACTTCTTTTCCAAAAGCAAATCTCATAGGCACCATTTTAAGAAGATGATTAAAACAATAGATATGGAAATAAAAATAAATTTGGATTCGCTTTTTTTTGAAAAATAACTGCAGGGCAACACCTCACAGCCTTCCATTTATTAAAACAACAAATAAAGTAGTACCAATGATTACAATAATAATTACAAGGGCAAGTGCCCCAAAAGAGAAAGAAAGAAAGATCTAACTAAGGAAACAGAAAACATCTCTAAAGGGGGTAAGTGAGACACCCACCTAATAAGATCCTCCTTGTATTTGGTCTTAATTCTGTAGGCCAAGAGTGCCTTATCCCTGGTGAACCATGCCCTCTATTTTGCAAAATATGGTCTCTCATTTCTGAATACTTTGCCATTCCTAATAATCCAAATATTCCAGCAGGCAATAAAAACCACCTCAGCAAAGAAACGCTTGGCAAATTCTCTTCTGGCATGAGAAGCAATAACAGTCATATTCTCACCAGCAGGCCAGTTTATTTGCAAGTAGTTCCAAACTCTAGCACTAAAATTGCATGAGAAAAACAAATGATCTCTGTTTTCCCTAGCCATAGTAAGGCATAGAATGCATTCATCCCCATCTAAAATATTCCAGTACCTCCTTTCCAGCATGTCTTTGGTATTGACTCTGTCCATTATCATCTTCCATGCAAATACTTTAATTTTTAGTGTGCAATAGCTCTTTCAAATACCCCCAATATAGGGTTCGGGACAATTGGAGAATGAACCAATGCAAGGTTATCGAACCAATAGGAGAACCAAGCAAATCCTAGTCAAGCAGTACCTACAAACACAAGAGTAAATACTTACACCCAACGCGCGCAAGAGGGTTGTCAATCCCCTTGAACTCGTTACTTGCAAGGATCAAATCTGGTAATGATAGATATATAAATTAAAAATTAAATAAAAAGTAAAATAATTGCAGCAAGGTAATTTAGGTTTTTCAAATATAATTAAAGTAGACCCGGGGGCAATAGTTTTCACTAGAGGCTTCTCTCTCGAAACATAGCATACGGTGGGTAAACAAATTACTGTTGGGCGATTGGTAGAAAAGCGCATAGTTATGATGTTATTCATGGCAATGATCATGTATATAGGCATCACGTCCGTGACAAGTAGACCGACTCCTGCCTGCATCTACTACTATTACTCCACCAATCAACCACTATCCAGCATGCATCTATGGTATTAAGTTCATGACAAACAGAGTAACTCTTTAAGCAAGATGACATGATGTAGACAGACTAAACTCAAGCAATATGAATAAACCCCGTTGTTTTACCCTTAATGGCAACAATACAAATATGTGCCTCGCTACCCCTACTGTCACTGGGTGAGGACACCGCAAGATTGAACCCATCACAAAGCACCTATCCCACTGAAGATAAATCAATCTAGTTGGCCAAACCAAACGGATAGATCAGAGAGAAATATAAAGCTATAACAATCATGCATAATAAAGTTCAGAAAAGACTCAATTACTTTCAATGAATAATATGATCATAAACCCACAATTCATCGGATCCCAACAAACACACCGGAAAAGAAGATTACATCGGATAGAGATCCATGGAGATCATGGAGAACTTTGTATTGAAGATCAAAGAGAGAGAGATAAGAAGCCATCTAGCTACTAGCTATGGACCCGTAGGTCCGTGGTAAACTACTCACACATCATCGGAAGGGCAGCAAGGTTGATGTAGAAGCCCTCCGTGATCAATTCCCCCTCCGGCAGATCACCCAAAAAGGCCTCCAGATGGGATCGCGAAAGAACAGAAGCTTGCGGCGGTGGAAAAGTTATTTCGGGTGGCTCTCTGTTGGTTTTGGGATTTATGGCAATTTATAGAGGTAGAATTAGGTCAAACGGAGCTGCGTGGGACCCATGAGCTCATGTGGCGCCCCCCTGGGGTGAGCTCGTGGCTCTCCCGTAGGGCTTCTGGCCTCCTCCCAAACCTTCTAGGGTCCCTTCTGGTCCAGAAAAAATCATCATAAAGTTTTATCACGTTTGGACTTCGTTTGGTACTGATTTCCTAAAAAACCAAAAATAGGCAAAAAAAAATAGCAACTGGCAGTGGGCACTGAGTTAATAGGTTAGTTCCCAAAAATGATATAAAATTGCATATAAAGCATATAAAGTACCCAAGATTGATAATATAATAGCATGAAACAATCAAAAATTATAGATACGTTGGAGACGTATCAGCATCCCCAAGCTTAATTCCTGCTCGTCCTCGAGTAGGTAAATGGTAAAAATAGAATTTTTGATGTTGAATGCTACCTAGCATGTTTATCATGTAATCTCTCTTATGGTGTAAATATTGAGAAACGATGAAGTAATTGATATCAACATAATAATATCCACGAATACAAGAACATAATCATTAAGTTTTCAGAATACATGATGCTCAACTAGTGTTATCCCTACTCATTGAATTATGTAAGCATGGCATGACTCTGCCTTCACCGCATAAATATAAATCATGAGCACCCCGGTGTCAAACCAGGCAATTGTATCATACTTTTTAACGCGCTTCAGTATTTTCAACTCCACTCAATACATGAGCGTGAGACATGGACATTAGCACTATAGGTGGAATAGAATGCGGTGGTAGAGATAAATAGGAGAAGTCAAAAAGGAAGAAAGGCTCGCATCAACTCGGTGGATCAATAGGCAATGGAGAGGTCCATCAATCGATATCAATGTGAGGAGTTTGGATTGCCATGCAACGGATGCACTAAGAGCTATAAGTGTATGAGAGCTCAACAGAAACTAAGTGGGAGTGCATCCAACTTGCTTGCTCATGAAGACCTCGGGCATTTGAGGAAGCCCATCATCGGAATATACAAGCCAAGTTCTATAATGAAAAATTCCCACTAGTATATGAAAGTGACAACTCAGGAGACTCTCTATATAAAGAACATGGTGCTACTCTACAGTACAAGTGTGGTAAAAGGATAGTAGCATGGCCCCTTCTACCTTTTTCTCTCATTTTTTAGAACAATCTCACGGACCTCATCCCCTCATTTTGGAGGACTCATCAGTCTCCATCATTCTTTTCCTCACCGGGACAATGCTCTAATAATGATGATCATTAATACGTCTCCATCGTATCTATAATTTTTGATTGTTTCATGCCAATATCCTACAATTTCCACATACTTTTGGCAACATTTTATATTATTTTTGGGACTAACATATTGATCCAGTGCCCAGTGCCAGTTCCTGTTTTCTGCTTGTTTTTTGTTTCACAGAAAATCCATAACAAACGAAGTCCAAATGCACTAAAATTTTACGGAGAATTATTTTGGAATATATGTGATTTTTGGGAGGTGGAATCAACTCAAGGCGGTGCTTGTGGGCCCCACGAGGCACCAGGGCGTGCCAGGGGGGGCCAGGCGCGCCGTGGTGCCTCGTGAGGCCCTCGTAGGTCGGTTGGTGCTATTCTTCGTGCGCAAGGAAGCTAATATCTGGAAAAAAAATTGTTAAAATTTCAGCGCAATCGGAGTTACGGATCTCCGGGAATTTAAGAAACGGTGAAAGGCCAGAAACCAGGAAGGCGAAACAGAAGAGAACAGAGAGAGAGAGATCCAATCTAGGAGGGGCTCCTGCCCCTCCATCGCCATGGCAGCCATGGACCAGAGGGGGAACTCTCCTCCCATCTAGGGGGGAGGCCAAGGAAGAAGAAGAAGGAGGGGGGCTCTCTCCCCCTCTCCCCCGGTGGCGCCAGAACGCCACCGGGGCAACCATCGTGACGGCGATCTACACCAACAACTTCGCCGCCGTCAACACCAACTCTCTCCCCCTCTATGCAGCGGTGTAACACCTCTTCTCCCCATTGTAATCTCTACTTAAACATGGTTCTTAATGCTACATATTATTATCCAATGATTTGTGGCCATCCTATGATGTTTGAGTAGATTCGTTTTGTCCTATGGGTTGATTGATGATCGTGATTGGTTTGAGTTGTACATTTTATTTTGGTGTTGTAATATGGTGCCTTCCGTGCCGCGCACACATGGGGGATTCCCGCTGTAGGGTTTGCAATACATTCATAATTCTCTTATGGTGGGCGGCTAGAGTGACAGAAGCTTACACCCGAGTAAGGGGGTTGTTGCGTATGGGAGTAAAGAGGACTTAATACTTAATGCTATGGTTGGGTTTTACCTTAATGATCTTTGGTAGTTGCGGATGCTTGCTAGAGTTCCAATCATAAGTGCATATAATCCAAGTACGGAAAGTATGTTAGCTCATGCCTCTCCCTCATATAAAATTGCAACAATGATTACCGGTCTAGTTATCGATTGCCTATGGACAAATCATTCTCTTGTGTTACAAAAACTTTCTACTAAACAACTAACTTTTATTATCTTGCAATTTACTCGTAGTTTTATTATCTCGCAAATTACTTCTAGTTTTATTCTTGCAAACCTATCCTATCACCTACAAAATAGTTTCATACTTGTTCTAGGTAAAGCGAACGTTAAGTGCGCGTAGAGTTGTATCGGTGGTCGATAGAACTTGAAGGGAATATTAATTCTACCTTTAGCTCCTCGTTGGGTTCGACACTCTTATTTATCGAAAAAGCTACAATAGATCCCCTATACTTGTGGGTTATCAATCATCACACTGTTATTTACTTACAACTCGATATTGATACAAGATGACTCTATATGAATGCCTCTGGCAGTGTACCAGGATGTGCAATGATCTAGCATAACATGTATAATGATGATGAACGGTGGCTTTGGCACAAATATCATGTCAGCTCTATATGATCATGCAAAGCAATATGATGATGAACACATGTCATAAGACGGAACAGTGGAAGTTGCATGGCAATATATCTCGGAATGGCTATGGAAATGCCATGATAGGTTGGTGCTACTTGTGATCTGCGTTGGTTTTTCCCTGAAGAGGAAGGGATGATGCAGTACAGTAGAGATAAGTATTTCCCTTAGTTATGAAACCAAGGTTATCAATCCAGTAGGAGAATCACGCAACACCACGTTAACAGCACCTGCACACAAACAACAAATCCTTGCACCCAAAGCTTACAAGGGGTTGTCAATCCCTTGGCGGTTAATTGCAAGATTAAATTGTATGGTGATAGATAAATAGATTGAACAAAAATACAAAATAAAATTAGTAAAGAAAAAGTGCAGCAAGGTATTTTTAGGATTTTTAATATATGATTTAGATAGACCCGGGGGCCATAGTTTTCACTAGAGGCTTCTCTCATAAAAATAGCATACGGTGGGTAAACAAATTACTGTTGGGCAATTGATAGAAAAGCAAATAATCATGACGATATCCAAGGCAATGCTCATGTATATAGGCATCATGTCTGAGACAAGTAGACCGACTCCTGCCTGCATCTACTACTATTACTCCACACATCGACCGCTATCCAGCATGCATCTAGTGTATTAAGTCCATAAAGAACGGAGTAACGCCTTAAGTAAGATGACATGATGTAGACAAAGTAAACTCACGCATGAATAAACCCCATCTTTTTACCCTTAATAGCAACGATACATACGTGTCATGTCCCTTTCTGTCACTGGGATTGAGCACCGCAAGATCGAACCCATTACAAAGCACCTCTCCCATTGCAAGATAAATCAATCTAGTTGGCCAAACCAAATCAATAGATCGGAGAGAAATGCGAAGCTATAATAATCATGCATAAAAGAGTTCAGAGAAAACTCAAATAATATTCATGGATAATCTGATCATAAACTCACAATTCATTGGATCCCAACAAACACACCGCAAAAAGTGATTACATCGGATAGAACTCCAAGAACATCGAGGAGAACATTGTATTGAAGATCAAAAAGAGAGAAGAAGCCATCTAGCTACTAACTATGGACCCGAAGGTCTGTGGTAAACTACTCACGCATCATCGGAAGGGCAGCAAGGTTGATGGAGAGCCCCTCCGTGATCGATTCCCCCTCCGGCGGAGTGCCGAAAAAGGCCTCCAGATGGGATCTCTCGAGAACAGAAACTTGCGGCGGTGGAAAAAGTATTCCGTGGACTCCTTTGTTGGTTTCCCGATTTTAGAGAATTTATAGTGGAGGAATTAGGTCAAACGGAGCTGTGTGGGCCCCACAAGCCACCAGGGAGCGCCTCCCTTGGGGCGCGCCGTGGTGCCTCGTGGGCCACTGCTTCATCTTCTGGCCCTCTCCCGAAGCTTCCAGTACTTGTTATGTCCAGAAAAAAATATCCAAAAAGTTTTGTGGCATTTGGACTTCGTTTGGTACTGATATTCTGGAAAACAAAAAACAGGCAAAAAACAGCAACTGGCACTGGGCACTAAGTTAGTAGGTTAGTCCCAAAAAATGATATATAATTTCTGTAAATGTATATAAAAACATCCAAGATTGATAATATAATAGCATGGAACAATCAAAAATTATAGATATGTTGGAGACGTATCAGCATCCCCAAGCTTAATTCCCACTCGTCCTCGAGTAGGTAAATGATAAAAACAGAATTTTTGATGTGGAATGCTACCTATCATATTCATCATATATTCTTTTCTTTTGTAGCATGGACATTTGGACTTGAATGATTCAAAGCAATATTCTATAGTTGGGCATGAAGATATAAATACTCAAGCATACTAACAAGCAACCATGTCTTTCAAAATATCAACGCTAAAGAAAGTTATCCCCAGCCCATTATGCTCAATCATTGATCCATTCATGAAACACACTCAACATTAGCTACACACAATGCACAAGTATGACAATAGTGCTCTCTAGTTGGTGCTTTGTTAGAGAAGATGGAGACTCAAATAAAAATAAAAATTGCATAAAAGTAAATAGATAGGCCCTTCGCAGAGGGAAGCAGAGATTTACTAATGTGCCAGAGCTCAAAGCTTAAATTAGAGAGATAAAACTATTTCGAGAGGCATGCTTTTCCCGTCAACGAAAGCGACCGAGAATTCCCAATATTTTCCATGCTAGATACATCATAGGCGGTTCCCAAACAGAAAGTAAAGTTTATTTCCGTTCCACCATTCTTTCACAATCCATGGCTAGCCGTATCCACGGGTGCCCTCCGTACCAACACTTTCCAAGGAATTTTGTTGTTATTAATTTTTGATTCATTGTGGGACTGGGCATCCCTATTACCAGCCACTCTCTCGTGCAATGACAAGTGAATAAACACTCATCGTGAGAATAACACACCTAGCATGGAAAATAATGGCCACCCCCTGCCGCTTCATGAGCGGTACGGGCATGTAAAACAGAAAATTATTTTGAAAATTTTAGAGTTGGCACATGCAAATTTACTTGGAACGGCATTGAAATACCGCATATAGGTAGATATGGTGGACTCATTTGGCACAACTTGGGTTTAAGGATTTTGGATGCACAAGCAGTATTCCCGCTTAGTACAAATGAAGGCTAGCAAATAGATTGAGAAGCAACCAACCAAAAAGCGAAAACGGTCAAAAACATGCATTGAACATAACTAACACCGAATAATGCACCATAAGTAGGATATAATTTCTTTGCATAACTATTGACTTAATGTGCATGCATAGGGAATCACAAACCTTAACACTAATATTCTTACTAAATCACAATTACTCACTAACATGACTCACATATCATCATCTCCATATCGCAAAACTATTGCAAGGAATCACACTTATCATATCCAATGATCTATATGAAAGTTTTTATTATATCCCTCTTGAATATTCATCACTTTGGGACCAAATTCATATCTTGTGCACATTACCATTACTATTATCAACTCTCAAAAAGATATAAGTGAAGCATGAGAGTGCACATATTTCTTCAAAATTTATCAACTCTCAAAATAATATAAGTGAAGCATGAGAGTTTAAATATTTCTTCAAAATTTAGCCACCGCCGTGCTCAAAAAGATTTAAGTGAAGCACTAGAGCAACTTCCTAGCTCAAAAAATTTAAGTGAAGCACATAGAGTATTCTAGCAAATCATGATGATCGTGTGGCTCTCTCAAATAGGTGTGTCCAGCAAAGATGATTGTGACAAATTAAAAAGCAAACAAAGCAAAGACTCATATAATACACGACGCTCCAAACAAAACACATATCATGTGACGAATAAAAATATAGCTCCAAGTAAAATTATCGATGGTTGGTAGAAGAAAGAGGGGATGCCTTTCGGGGCATCCCCAAGCTTAGACGCTTGAGTCTTCCTTGAATATTACCTTGGGGTGCCATGGGCATCCCCAATCTTCGGCTCTTGCCACTCCTTATTCCTTCATCCATCGTGATCTCACCCAAAACTTGAAAACTTCAATCACACAAAACTCAACAAAACCTTCGTGAGATCCGTTAGTATAACAAAATAAATAACTACTTTAAGTACTGTTCCAAACCCATTCATATTTTATTTTTGCATTATACCTACTGTATTCTAACTTCTCCATGGCTTATACCCCCCGATACAATCCATAATTTTATCAAAACAAGCAAGTAGTGCATCAAAAACAGAACAGTCTGTAGAGATCTATTTAAAAGACATACTTTTGTAACTCCAAAAATTCTGAAAAATTAGTAAAACGTGGGAAATTTATATACTAATACTGTGTAAAAATTTCAGATTTTTCTGACGCTCCAGTACAGAACCAAAATTCTAGCACTGGACGCAAAACTTTCTGTTTTCCAAACAGCATCAATTATACTATCTTCCAAATCATCCCAAAGGCATTACTGGGCACAAACACTAATTAAAACATAAAAACACAATCATAACAGTAGCATAATTGTGTAAACACACAATAAAATAAATAAAAAGTTTATTGGGTTGTCTCCGAACAAGCTCTTTCTTTATAGCCATTAAGATAGGCTTGAGATTTCAATGATGCTCTCATGAAAGATAATAATTGAAACACAAAGAGAGCATCATGTAACATGTGAAAAACACATTTAAGTCTAACATACTTCCTATGCATAGGCATTTTATAGGAAAACAAATTATCAAGACAAGCAATATCTAGCATATGTAAATAGGAAGAATGGAGCATTAATAATTTTAGCACAAAGAGAGGTAATTTAGTGACATGAAAGTTTTTACAGCCATATTTTCCTCTCTCATAATAATTACATGTAGGATCATAATCAAATTCAACAATATAGCTATCATATACAATTTTATATTCATGATCCACATGCATAAAAGTTTTATAATCTTCCAAGATAATGGGATTAACATCAAATAAAGTCATGACCTCTCCAAACCCACTTTTATCAAAAATTTCATAAGATTGATAATTCTCCAAAGTAATGGGATCATTATTACCTAAAGTTGACGCTCTTCCAAACCCACTTTTAATAGTATTTCAAACATTATTATCAATAACACATTCATCATGAGGCTTAAATAAATTTTCAAGATCATAAGAAGCATTATCACCCCAATCATGATCATTGCAATAAGTAGTGGACATGACAAAATTGTCATCCCCAAGCTTGTAGTTTTGCATATTATTAGCACAATTCACATTAATAGAATTTATAGTAACATCATTGCAATCATTCTTTTCAATCAAGGAGCTATTATGAATCACTTTATAAATTTCTTCTTCTAACACTTCATCACAATTTTCAGATTCATGATTTTGAAGCAAAACTTCATAGAGAAAATCAAGAGCACTCAAATCACTAGCAATTGGTTCATTATAATTGGATCTTTTGAAAAGATTAGCAAGTGGATGAGGATCCATAGTGATCTTAAATTTTTGTTTTACTTTCTGTTCTTGTGTGTTGACATGGCAATAAAAGCAAGCAAGCAAATAAAATATTTTTGTGCTTTTGTAAAAAAATAATAGAAGTGGGGGAGATGAAAATGAGAGGCAAAGGCAAATAAAATAAATGCAAGGAGATGAAAGTTTATGCGTAGGTACTTGATAGATGTTGATGATGTCTCCCCGGCAACGACGCCAGAAATTCTTCCTACTACTTGTGATCAGCGTTGGTTTTTCCCTGAAGAGGAAGGGATGATGCAGTACAGTAGAGATAAGTATTTCCCTCAGTTTTGAAACCAAGGTTATCAATCCAGTAGGAGAATCACGCAACACCTCGTTAACAGCACCTGCACACAAACAACAAATCCTTGCACCCAACGCTTACAAGGGGTTGTCAATCCCTTGGCGGTTAATTGCAAGATTAAATTGTATGGTGATAGATAAATAGATTGAACAAAAATAAAAAATAAAATAAGTAAAGAAAAGTGCAGCAAGGTATTTTTAGGATTTTTAATATATGATTTAGATAGACCCGGGGGGCATAGTTTTCACTAGAGGCTTCTCTCATAAAAATAGCATACGGTGGGTAAACAAATTACTGTTGGGCAATTGATAGATAAGCAATGATCATGTATATAGGCATCATGTCTGAGACAAGTAGACCGACTCCTGCCTGCATCTACTACTATTACTCCACACATCGACCGCTATCCAGCATGCATCTAGTGTATTAAGTCCATAAAGAACGGAGTAACGCCTTAAGCAAAATGACATGATGTAGACAAAGTAAACTCACGCATGAATAAACCCCATCTTTTTACCCTTAATAGCAACGATACATACGTGTCATGTCCCTTTCTGTCACTGGGATTGAGCACCGCAAGATCGAACCCATTACAAAGCACCTCTCCCATTGCAAGATAAATCAATCTAGTTGGCCAAACCAAATCAATAGATCGGAGAGAAATGCGAAGCTATAATAATCATGCATAAAAGAGTTCAGAGAAAACTCAAATAATATTCATGAATAATCTGATCATAAACTCACAATTCATCGGATCCCAACAAACACACCGCAAAAAGTGATTACATCGGATAGAACTCCAAGAACATCGAGGAGAACATTGTATTGAAGATCAAAAAGAGAGAAGAAGCCATCTAGCTACTAACTATGGACCCGAAGGTCTGTGGTAAACTACTCACGCATCATCGGAAGGGCGGCAAGGTTGATGGAGAGCCCCTCCGTGATCGATTCCCCCTCCGGCGAAGTGCCGGAAAAGGCCTCCAGATGGGATCTCTCAAGAACAGAAACTTGCGGCTGCGGAAAAAGTATTTCGTGGACTCCTCTGTTGGTTTCCCGATTTTAGAGAATTTATAGTGGAGGAATTAGGTCAAACGGAGCTGTGTGGGCCCCACAAGCCACCAGGGCACGCCCCCCCTAGGGCGCGCCGTGGTGCCTCGTGGGCCACTGCTTCATCTTCTGGCCCTCTCCCGAAGCTTCCAGTACTTGTTATGTCCAGAAAAAAATCTCCAAAAAGTTTCGTGACATTTGGACTTCGTTTGGTACTGATATTCTGGAAAACCAAAAACAGGCAAAAAACAACAACTGGCACTGGGCACTAAGTTAATAGGTTAGTCCCAAAAAATGATATATAATTGCTGTAAATGTATATAAAAACATCCAAGATTGATAATATAATAGCATGGAACAATCAAAAATTATAGATACGTTGGAGACGTATCGGTAGGTATGGTGGCTGTTTTGAGAAAGATATAAGGAGGCCTATGTGTGATAGAGCATGTCATATCATGGGGTTTGGATGCACCGACGAAGTTTGCACCGACTCTCGAGGTGAGAAAGGGCAATGCACGGTACCGAAGAGGCTAGCAATTTGCGGAAAGGTAAGGGTGTGTAATTGTCCATGAACTCACATTAGTCATAAAGAACTCATATACTTATCGTGAAAGTTTTATTAGCCCTCAAAGCAAAGTACTACTCGCATGCCCCTAGGGAGGAGGTTGCATGGTAGGAGTTAACCATCGCGCACCCCCGATTATGACAGCACACAAGGATTTCAATCAAACATAAAAATGCTAAAACATCCCCGCCATGCCATAACGGACACTTAAATGAGTAGTGCATAAAAAGCTTTAATATCAATATTTCTACTAACCAATGATCATGAACTAATACCCTTTCGTATTACGACATCAATATAATTAAAACAAGTGTTTCATATTTAGTGATCTACATGAAAGTTTTTATTATACCACTCTTGAATACCTATCCTTTTTGGTCTAATCTCATAACTCGTGCACATTAACACTTCCTATTTAAGACTCTCAAAAAGATTTAAGTGAAGCATGAGAGTGCAATCATTTCTATAAAATATAACCACCGTCGTGCTCTAAAAAGTATAAGTGAAGCACAAGAGCAACTGCATAGCTCAAAAGATATAAGTGAAGCATATAGAGTATTCTAACAAATCTCGATAAATGTGTGTCCCTCTCAAAAGGTGTGTACAGCAACAAATGACTGTGGCAAACTAAAAGCAAAACAAATACACAAGACGCTCCAAGTAAAACTCATATCATGTGATGAATAAAAATATAGCTCCAAGTAAAATACCGATAGATTGTAGACGAAAGAGGGGATGCCATCCGGGGCATCCCCAAGCTTAGACGCTTGGGTCTTCCTTGAATATTACCTTGGGGTCCCCAAGGCTAGGGTCTTGCTGCTACTTATTCCTTCATCCATTGTGATCTCACCCAAAACTTGAAAACTTCAGCACACAAAACTCAACAGAAACTTCGTGAGATCCGTTAGTATAATAAATCAAATCATCCACTTTAGGTACTGTTATAAACTCATTCATAATTGTTCTTGCATAATACCTACTGTATTATAACTTCTTCATGACTTATACCCCCCCGATATAATCCATAGTTTCATTAAAACAAGCATACTATGCAATAAAAACAGAACCTGTTTAAAACAGAACAGTACGCAATGACAGAATATTTATCCATACTTATGTAACTCCAAAACTTCTGTAAAATTAGGACAACGTAAAAAAATTGTACCGCAATACTGTGTAACAATTTCAGATTTTTCTGATGTTCCAGTAATAAACTAAAAAACAAATACTGGGAGCAAAACTTTCTGTTTTCAAACAGAATCAATTATAATATCATTTAAATCATCCCAAAGGCATTACTTGGCACAAACACTAATTAAAAGATAAAAACACAATCATTACAGTAGCAATAATTATGTGTCCACACAAAAACAGAACAGATAACTATTGGGTTGTCTCCCAACAAGCTCTTCCTTTATAGCCATTAAGATAGGCTTTGAGATTTCAATGATGCTCACGTCAAAGACAAGAATTGAAGCACAAAGAAAGCATCATGAAACTTGTGACAAACACATTTAAGTCCAACATACTTCCTATGCATAGGCATTTTATAAGAAAACAAATTATCAAGACAAGAAATATTTAGCATATGCAAGGAAGAAGAATAAAACATTGACAATTCGATCATCAAGAGAGGTAATTGAGTAACATGAAATTTTCTCCAACCATAATTTCCTCTCTCATAATAATTACATGTAGGATTATAATCAAATTCAACAATATAGCTATCATATAAAATATTCTCTTCGTGATCCTTATTCATAAAAGTTTTATAATCTTCCAAGATAGTGGGATTAACATCAACTAAAGTAGTGGGATAATTATTACCTAAAGTTGACGCTCTTCCGAACCCACTTTTAATAGTATTGCAAATTTTATCATCAATAATAGATTCATTATGAGGCACAGAATTCTCAAGATCACAAGAAACATCATGATTATCACCCCAATCATGATCATTAGCATAATTGATGTTCATAGAATTTATATTAACAACATTACAATCATGCTTTTCGTTCAATAAATGTATCCCAATAGCATTTTATTTTATCACTTCTTCATTATTAGCTATTGGTTTACAATAAGCAGCAAGTTTGAAAAGATTAGAAAGCGATGAGGATCCATATGTCTTTATTTTTATTTTGTTGAGTCACATGATTATTGCAAGCAAGAAAACAAACAAAATAAAATATTTTTGTGTTTTTCATTTTTTTTATCGAGACCAATAAAAAAGCAAATAAAAAGTAGAACAAGTAATTGATAATTTGTGTGAAGGGACATGTAGGTATTTGATGATGTCTCCCCGGCACCGGCGCCAGAAATTCTTTCTGCTACTTGTGAGCTGCGTTGGGATTTTCCCCGAAGAGGAAGGGTGAAGCAATATGGTAGCAGATAGTATTTCTCTCAGTGAGAACCAATGCAAGGTTATCGAACCAATAGGAGGACCAAGCAAATCCTAGTCAAGCAGTACCTACACACACAAGAGCTAATACTTGCACCCAACGCGGGCAAAAGGGTTGTCAATCCCCTTGAATTCGTTACTTCCAAGGATCAAATCTGGTAATGATAGATATATAAATTTAAAAGTAAATAAAAAGAGAAATAATTGTAGCAAGGTAATTTAGTTTTTTCTAATATAATTAAAGTAGACCCGGGGGCCATAGTTTTCACTAGAGGCTTCTCTCTCGAAACATAGCATACGGTGGGTAAACAAATTACTGTTGGGCAATTGATAGAAAAGCGCATAGTTATGATGTTATTCATGGCAATGATCATGTATATAGGCATCACGTCCGTGACAAGTAGACCGACTCCTGCCTGCATCTACTACTATTACTCCACCAATCAACCGCTATGCAGCATGCATCTATGGTATTAAGTTCATGACAAACAGAGTAACGCTTTAAGCAAGATGACATGATGTAGACAGAATAAACTCAAGCAATATGAATAAACCCCGTCGTTTTACCCTTAATGGCAACAATACAAATACGTGCCTCGCTACCCCTACTATCACTGGGTGAGGACACCGCAAGATTGAACCCATCACAAAGCACCTCTCCCACTGAAGATAAATCAATCTAGTTGGCCAAACCAAATGGATAGATCGGAGAGAAATATAAAGCTATAACAATCATGCATAATAAAGTTCAGAAAGACTCAATTACTTTCAATGAATAATCTGATCATAAACCCACAATTCATCGGATCCCAACAAACACACCGCAAAAGAAGATTACATCGGATAGAACTCCATGGAGATCATGCAGAACTTTGTATTGAAGATCAAAGAGAGAGAAGAAGCCATCTAGCTACTAGCTATGGACCTGTAGGTCTGTGGTAAACTACTCAC
Organism: Elymus sibiricus; assembly: GCA_039707655.1. Classification (NCBI taxonomy): domain Eukaryota; kingdom Viridiplantae; phylum Streptophyta; class Magnoliopsida; order Poales; family Poaceae; genus Elymus; species Elymus sibiricus. The sequence continues at coordinate 348,182,864 of CM077664.1, forward strand.
ACATCATCGAAAGGGCAGCAAGGTTGATGTAGAAGCCCTCCGTCATCAATTCAACGTCCGGCACATCACCGGAAAAGGCCTCCAGAAGGGATCACGGAAGAACAAAAGCTTGCGGCAGCGGAAAAGTTATTTTGGGCGGTTCTCTGTTGGTTTTGGGATTTATGGGAATTTATAGAAGTGGAATTAGGTCAAACGGAGCTACATGGGACCCACGAGCTCAGGTGGCGCCCCCCAGGGGCACGCCAGTTGAGCTCGTGGCTCTCCCGTAGGGCTTCTAGCCTCCTCCTGAACCTTCTAGGGTCCCTTCTGGTCCAGAAAAAATCATCGTAAAGTTTTATCATGTTTGGACTTTGTTTAATACTAATTTCCTAAAAAACCAAAAACAGGCAAAAAACAGCAACTGGCACTGGCACTGAGTTAATAGGTTAGTTCCCAAAAATGATATAAAATTGCATATAAAGCATATAAAGTATCCAAGATTGATAATATAATAGCATGAAACAATCAAATATTATAGATACGTTGGAGACGTATCAATCTCTTAGGTGTAAAACCCTTTTCAGTGCTCCTCCATAGCCAAATATCCTTTTCATCTGGGCTCTTGTTCAGAGAAGTAATAAGCTACTAGACATCCTGAAGCTCCTGGAAGGCAACATCAGAAATGGGCAGATGGAATAGAGACAGATAATCATTGCAATCAAACATATCCAATGCAGTGATGTAAGGGTCCTTAGCATAAGAGAACATTCTCTAGAATTTCTGATGTAATGTGATCACAGTGCTGGAATGTTGCCAGAACTTCATCCAAAAGAGAACCGTGTCCCCCATGTTTACCTTTACCCATGTAACATTCCTAAAACCATCCATTAGATGCAATATGTCCTTCCACTAATATGAGCCACAAGCAACAGTTGCATGTGGCACCCTTCCATCATAGTATGCATTACATATAAATGCACCCAAGGCATATCAGCCTTATTAAGAAATTTACTAGCATGCTTAAGAAGTAGAGCATCAGTTTGAACCTTAAGATTCATAATTCCCAATCCCCCGTTCATTTTGGGCCTGCAAATAAGTTCCCAAGCACCCAGGGACGGAGCATGATCCTCTCTATTTTTCCTCCAAAAACAATGTCTCTGAATCCTTTCCAACTGTTTAATGATCCCAGGAGGTAGTTTAATAATGCACATGAGAAACATAGGCATGGAGGACATGGCAGAGTTGAGGATCTATAACCTCCCTCCTTGTGCAATGAAAGAAGAGTTGGCAGTCAATCTTCTCTCCATACAGTCAACCATAGGCAACAGTTCTAGGATTTTTGGCTTAGAGATGCCAATAGACAACCCAAGGTATGTGAAGGGCAACTTTCCAAGCAGACAACCAAAGACCCCTGCAAGTTTGGCAGCCTCTTCCTCAGTGATATTTATGGGCAGGATACATGATTCGTGATAGTTCACAACCAAACCACTAGACTCAGCAAAAGAAGCTAGCATTTCCTTGAGAGAGATAAGCTGAGAGTCAATAGCAAGCAGGATTAATAGTGTATCATCTACATACTGTATTATAGGGAAATCTCTATCATGGCATGGAATAGGGAGGCTTAAATCACCAGACAAAAGCATCTTATTTACCACTAATTGCAACAAATTAGCAGCAAGAACAAAGACTAGAGGAGACAGTGGATCACCCTGCCTCACTCCTTTGTGGCACTGAAAATGCTTGCCAGGGAATCCATTAAGGAGGACAGAAGAGGATCCAGTTGAGAGAAAACTTTTAATCCATGAAATCCACCTATTGTCAAAACCCTTGGATTTCATAATTTGAATAATAGCCTCATGTTCCACAATGTCAAAAGCCTTATCAAAGTCAAGTTTCAAAATTACTATTGGTCTCTTAGACTGATGACATTGATGCAAATATTCTAGGGTCCATGCCAGATATTCCTGTATTGTCCTTGATTTGATAAACCCATACTGATTTTTGTGCACACAGCTCATAATAACCTCATGGAACATGTTTGCTGCCAATTTACTAAGGAACTTGATTGGGACTCCAGTTAGAGATATTGGCATGAAATCATTTATAGATTCAGGAGACTGCTTTTTGGGCACAAGTGTGGTATATGATCCATTCATACACTCCAAATTTTTCCTTCCATCATAAAACTCCTTAGCAAGATTGTAGAAGTCTTTGCATACAATCCGCCAACATTTTTTAAGGAACAAACCATTAAAACCATCAGGCCCAGGGACCTTATCAGTGGGCATATTCCTGACAATTGCATCCATTTCTTCCTTTGTAAAGGGTTTGGATAAAACACTAAGGCCTTCCACAATAGGAATTAAACTGGCAAGATTGAACTTAATATTGACCCCTCTTGCAAAACCCGTCCTATTTTTGAAAGTATGCCAGTTGTTTGCTGCCATTTGAGAATGATCAGAGGTGCAAGACCCATCAGGGAGCTGTAAAGAAGCAATGGAATTCCTCCTGTATCTTTCAGTTGCCATGGCATGAAAGAATTTTGTATTTTCCTTCCCCACTTTGATCCATATTATTGGACATATTTTTTCCAATATAAAAATTGCAAATGCAATATTTTTTTCCACATGCAGCTTAACTATCACTACTGCAAGAATGCCTAGCAGTGGCGGGCAAGGCTCTCAGGGGCGCCTGCTACTTGTAGCTTGCGTTGGTATTATCCTCGAAGAGTGCAGCACAATAGAGATAAGTATTTCCCTCAGTTATGAAACCAAGGTTATCAAACCAGTAGGAGAATCACACAACACCTCGTTAGCAGCACCTGCACACAAACAACAAATCCTTGCACCCAACGCAAACGAGGGGTTGTCAATCCCTCGGCGGTCAATTGCAAGATTAAATTGTATGTGATAGATAGATTGATTGAAACAAAAATACAAAATAAAATAAATAAAAGAAAATGGCAGCAATATTTTTAGGGTTTTAGTAATATGATTTAGATAGACCCGGGGGCCATAGTTTTCACAAGAGGCTTCTCTCGAGAAAATAGCATACAGTGGGTAGACAAATTACTATTGGGCAATTGATAGAAAAGCAAATAATCATGAAGATATCCAAGGCAATGATCATGTATATAGGCATCACGTCTGAGACAAGTAGACCGACTCCTGCCTGCATCTACTACTATTACTCCACACATCGACCGCTATCCAGCATGCATCTAGTGTATTAAGTCCATAAAGAACGGAGTAACGCCTTAAGAACGATGACATGATGTAGACAAGATAAACTCACGTATGAATAAACCCCATCTTTTTACCCTTAATAGCAATGATACATACGTGTTACGTCCCTTTCTGTCACTGGGATTGAGCACCGCAAGATCGAACCCATTACAAAGCACCTCTTCCCATGGCAAGATAAATCAATCTAGTTGGCCAAACCAAATCAATAGATCGGAGAAGAAATATGAAGCTATAATAATCATGCATAAAATAGATCAGAGAAGACTCAAATAATATTCATGGATAATCTGATCATAAACTCACAATTCATCGGATCCCAACAAACACACCGCAAAAAGTGAATACATCGGATAGAACTCCAAGAACATCGAGGAGAACATTGTATTGAAGATCAAAAAGAGAGAAGAAGCCATCTAGCTACTGCCTATGGACCCGAAGGTCTGTGGTAAACTACTCATGCATCATCAGAAGGGCAGCAAGGTTGATGTAGAACCCCTCCGTGATTGATTCCCCCTTCGGTGGAGTACCGGAGAAGGCCTCCAGATGGGATCTCTCGAGAACAGAAACTTGCGGCGGCGGAAAAAGTATTTCATGGACTTCCCTAAGGGTTTCTGATTTTTTGGGAATTTATAGTGGTGGAATTAGGTCAAACGGAGCTGGGGTGGGCCCACGAGGCACCAGGGCGCACCTGCCCCCCCCCCCAGGCGCGTCCTGGTGGCTCGTGGCCACCCTTTCTGGCGTCTGGTCTTCTCTCAAAGCTTCTACTGTTTATCTTGTCTAGAAAAAAATCTCCAAAAAGTTTCGTGGCATTTGGACTTCGTTTGGTATTGATTTTCTGTAAAACAAAAACAGGGCAGAAAACAGCAATTGGCACTGGGCACTAAGTTAATAGGTTAGTCTCCAAAAATGATATATAATTGCTGTAAACGCATATAAAAACGTCCAAGATTGATAATATAATAGCATGGAACAATCAAAAATTATAGATACGTTGGAGACGTATCAGCGCCCGCCACTGACCTCCCGCCACTGCTAACAAGGCATCAATGGTGGGTGTGCGCCCGCCACTGGTAGAGCATTTGAAGTGGCAGGCTTACCTTGACGCCCGCCACTGGGAGATATTGTTAGCTGTGGCGGGCAATCTGGGGTACCCACCACAACTACATGTCCAGCCGGCAACACAAAAACCACATATTAAACAGCAACAACAACTAAAGTATGCGATCATATGCATTATAATAGATGTATCGCAGATTAGCTGCACCACATTTTACCATAACAATAATCCAAATGCAATACAATAGATGTACTCACAACTCACGTAACATCATAAGTTAGTACACATAGCCTTCTCAGCGAGGCCTCTGACATGTTGCATGTTACATACATATACGACCTCGTGATAACAACAACACCATAATGACAATGAACTGGATAAAGATAATCAAATTCTTTACTCATCCACTTGTCCACACAGTCTTGCATACTTCATAGTTGATTTTCTCTGTGCGGATAAAGTTGGCGTAACGATCATCTGCTTCTTTTTTAGTCTTATATCCTTTATAGCAGTTGTTCTCGTAACTGTCCACTTGTTCATTGCATTTGTCCCATGAATCATAGACTCCTCGATTCTTCCCATAGTACACCACATACCACTTCATCTACAAAGATAAATAAACAAGCTAACAAGTCAATTTCATAGTTATCCAATTACATATAGCAAAGTCATATAGCAATCTTTATAGAACCATAGAAATTACGTTCACAAGCATCGATGATAGAAATCACATTAAGGCAGTGCACTAGTAGTTCAGAAGCAAAAGTTCAGCTCCATCATAGCAACATAGAAATTAAGTTCACACGCATCGATCATATAAATCCCATAAAGGCAATGCACTAGTAGTTTAGAAATAAAAGTTCAGCTCCGTCATGAGCTCTCCTCGCCTTCCAACATCTTCGTGATCTTGGCTTGGGCGGTCCTCGCAGCTTCAACGGCTACTTGCGCACTCTCCGCTGCTGCTCTAGTGCTCTGAGCGGCTGTTCTCGCGCTCTCGGCATATGCTGCAGCACTCTCGATGTAAGCCCGACCGCTCCCGGTGGCTGCTCGAGCGCTCTCGGCATAGGCGAGCACAATCTCCGTGTACTCAGCCACGCACACGACGATGTCTACGGCTGTAGGAGTTCCGTCTATGGCTGTAGGAGTCCTAACGAGGCGTCTCGGCTTCTCCATCTAAATCGCATTAACAAAATTGACATTTAGATAAAAGACATTTTTCATGAAAGCATATTTATGAGAATAAAAAAGATAGAACTGTTACGACAACATCGGGTGGACACTTCTCGCTTTTAAGTGGGTACTTCGATTGTCGGTGATGGTCGTTCTTCACCCTCTCCTCCTGCTTTACCAAGGTCTCAGAGGAGGAAGAGAGAGAAGAACAACCGCTACGACAACAGTCGGTTCATCTCTCAAGTGGTTGTATATATGGTGTATACTCACTCACAGTTATTTTGACAGTCGTTGATGGTCGTCCTTCACCTTCTCCTCCTGCTTTACCAAAGTCTAAGAGGAAGAGAAGATGGATGACCCCTTACGACAACTATCGGTGTCCTCCTCTCAGAACAACTCCCATCTCAGTGTGTGGATTAAGAGTGAGTATTGTCCACTCGAAGGAAAAAATAATTAAGTAGCTCGTCCTTAAAAAGTTAAAAATTTACGGGAAAAAATCAGCATGATCTTTGCTAGAAATTGAACATATTGAGTGCCAGAAATTAAGCAAAATGGAACTTAATCCACATTTCGTGAAAATGTTGGCACTCATTATGAATATCTGCATCATGAATAAAATATGGTTCCATATCTTGGTCCAAATGCAGTACGTAGTCCTCTAGCACAAGCCATCAAATTTGAGACGTCTAATTAAAAAGATTCAATGGTTCATCATATATCAAACTTTTACTACAATACATCCTATAACAAAATTTTACTACACTAACAAAATGTTGCAAACGTACAAGTATAGTAACTAAGAACGAATGCAATCTCCAATATGAGGCAACTAGGTGTGGTTACCTGGGCGGACCAAGACGACGGGCAGGGCGAGGACGATGGCGGCGGCGGACGGCAAGGTCGACGGGGACGCTGACGACGTTGGAGGCGGCAGAAGGAGCGGGCGACGTTGACGGCGAGGACGTGGGAGGTGGCGGCGAACAACAAGGGTGAGGAAGTTCGAAGCGGCGATGGAGGGCACCAGTGACATGGAAGATTGGGTCGGCGACGCCGTTCGAGGCGGCGGACGGCGACCACAATGGTGGCGATTGCAGAGGACGCCACGACGGTGGCGAAGCGAGCGAGAGGGATAAAGATGTCTAGTGTGTGGATAAGGTGTGAGTGACTGCGGGTGTGAGGGGTAGGTGAGGATAAGGTCATACAAACTAGTGATGGGCGACGGAGAGCACCCGCCACATCTATATTTGAGTGGCAAGTGGCAGGTGGCCCAAATATAGTTGTGGCGGGCACAAAACAACACCCGCCACTACTTATCTAGGCGCCAGTAGCGGGCAGACAGATTTCGCCGGCCACTGCTATTATTCGCCCGTGAAGAATTTGGAAGAATGTAGTAGTGGGGGTGCTTATTTACACCCGCTACTGCAAACTCTTGGAAATTTTGAAAATTTTGGGCGCGGGTTGCCCAAATATAGCTGTGGCAGGCGATATTCATTGCCCGCCACTACTTGTCCATGCACTAGTGGCGGGCACGTTGTAGGTGCCCGCCACTACTATTTTTCGCCCGCGAAGAAATTCGGAAGAGTGTAAGAGTGGCGGGTTCATATATGTGCCCGCCACTGTTATGTGTGCCCGACACTAATTTGAGGCCACCTATAAGCCTTTCCCAGTAGTGTATAAGCATGAAATTAAGCTCAGGTCTAAATAGGGGCCTCATTACCTATATGTAATCACTTCATTACATTTAAGTATTAAAGCTTTCAACTTGGACAGTCCCATCTGCCACCTTTTAAGAGCATATCTCAGGGCCTTCATTTTCTCAGAGATGATAACAGCACTATTTTTCTTAAAAGAAGGTATTTCCCATATTTGCTTAACACATTAAAAAAAACAGGCTGCTCAAACCTGAATATATTACATTTTGGAATATTAGTGCCAATGCTGACAACATAGGGAACATGATCGTTGCTAGGCACTTTTGCACTAGGCAACCGTCGGATGGCAATGCAAGGACCCTCTATGGTTTGATTAGTCCCCATGACAAAGGAGGTCATGCCGCACACACGCCATCACCAATCTATTTTCATGTGTTCATATTTCAAATACTTTTGCAATAATACACTCTAATTACATGCCTTACCCGTTAACAAGCACAATTGTGTAAAGTCATCTTGTATCTGTTTTAAGAGAACCTCCTCCTAGGTGGTTGAAGAATAAGAATGGGTAGCCACCCGATTAAGGTGGAAACGGTGAGCGGTACTGACAATTATTGCATGCCCTTCTGATGCACGGCCGGAGAGCGCACATCGCATCACCGAAATGCTAGCCACCACCAGGGCAAGCTAAGAATGAATATACTTAGATGTGAGGAAAAGAGCGGGGGCAAGCAGTGAACATCATGTTCCATGCAGGAGAGTCGGCACAGTTGCCCCTACTGAACAAAGTTTTTCCATGGTTGGGGTCGAAGATTCAGTTTTCTACGAAAAAGAGAAACAGAAGACGGAACAACGACCGGCATGAAGAGAATCTGGGTGGAGACGGTGACGGGATTCAGGGGCCGTGACACGGAGCGGTTGGATGAGCAGTGAAGGACGGCAGGCGTGTGCGCAGGAGTGGCCTGGAAGAGGACAGAGCATGAGTCTTTTGGGAGGCTGGTTTGTTCGCAGTCGAGGCGAGGAGGAGGCAGGCGAGAGAGAGAAGTGGAGGCGGAGACGAGCAATAAAAGGAAAACATAGAGGGAGGGGCGTCGGTCTTTAAAGTAGCTGTTGGATGCAACTTTAGATCCACATTGTAGGTTCTAGTGACTGTGCTTGCGTACACATCGTCCGATCAAAAGTAAGAGCGGTTTCTGCCGTGCCCCCTTGAAAGGGGGATGTTTAGAAGATGATCAAGAGAATTAACTATGGATAAGAAATACGTGTCCTACATTAATCATGAGATATACGATGTGGGTTTGAGACTTCCAAAAAATTCCGTTGAATCTGAAGGGGGGACGGGGTTCACACCCATGAAAAAGTAACATATTTTGTATTAATCATGCGATATATGATATGGATTTGAGACCCTATATGTTGGATCGGAAGTAAAAAGAGGGTGGTTTATCGCATCCAAGCGATAGCCAAGACTTTATGATGTATTCATTCTTGGTATCCAATATATGTATTGTATTAATCAGGAGGTATACGAGGGGGTTTCCTCGTTTGCTGGCCCAGAATTTCTATGATTGCTTCTATGGGGCCAAACAGCCGTTTGAATCATTGAGTATTGCACATACCAACAAGCCATGTTGAAGAATCCATGTTTTCTCCCTAGTTTCCAATGGTGTGTACGACACACACACATTACCAATGGCCTTTTAAGTGTGATAGACACTTTTCCACTCATTTTCTTCTTCGATATAACCGACGAACATTACTACCAAAAAGCAATAACTGACACATGTTTTGGAAATGTGTAACAGTGGACACATGATCCAAAACAAATCAATGGTGTATCTTTCTCCACTTATTATCAACTGATTATCATTGCCGGTGCGTGCGTCGCTACATGCTGAGCTCGCGAGATTTCTCGTTCGCTAGCCCACAATTTTCTGTCGTTGCTTGCATGGGCTCACACAGACGTTTGAATCATTGAGTATTACATAGACCAAGAAGCCATTTTGACTCATTTATTCTTTCCTTAAAGACTCTCCAAAGATACACACTTATGCGTGATTAGATCGCGCAAATGTTTTGCCAAGAAATTATAATACCGATGACTACTTTTTCAAAAGAAAATCCCATAGGCACCATTTTAAGAAGATGATTAAAACAATATATATGGAAATAAAAATAAATTTGGAATTGTTGTCAGACGCTTTTGCACTAGGCAATCGTCGGATGGAAATCCAAGGACCCTCTATAGTTTGATCAGCCCCCATGACGAAGGAGGTCACGCCATACACACGCCATCACCAATCTATTTTCAGGTGTTCATATTTCAAATATTTTTGCAATAATACACTCTAATTACATGCCTTACCCGTTAACAAGCACAATTGTGCAAAGTCATATTGTCTCTGTTTTAAGAGAACCTCCTCCTAGGTGGTTAATGAATAAGAATGGGTAGCTGCTACTCCCGCAGGAGTGGTTGGATTTCCCTCAAGAGGAAGGGTGATGTAGCACAACAGCAAAAAGTATTTCCCTCAGTTAAGAACCAAGATTATCGAACTAGTAGGAGGACACACGTACAATGTTAGCAGCACCTGCACACAAACAAAACAATTGCTTCCACCCAACAAAGGCAAGGGGTTCGTCACTCCCCTTGTTCTTGCTAGCCACAAGGTTAAAAGCAAATAATAATAAAGATAGTAAAGGATGATAGTAACTAAAATAATAAAGTAGATTGATAGCAATTGTAGGAACTTGTAAATATAAGGAGAATGGACCCGGGGGCCATAGGTTCACTAGAGGCATCTCTCTCGAAAGCATAGTAGCGATGGGTAAACAAATTAATGTTGGACAATTGAGAGAATTGCACATGGGTGGAGACGGTGGTAGGATTCAGAGGCCGTGGCGTGGAGTGGGTTGACGGGCAGTGAAGGATGGCATGCGCGTGTACCGGAGTTGCCGGGAGGATGACCAAGCATGAGTCTTTTGGGAGGGTGGTTTGTTCGCAGTCGAGGCGAGGAGGAGGTAGGCGAGAGAGAGAGAGAGAGAGAGAGAGAGGTGGAGGCAAAGACGATCAACAAAAGGAAATGAAACAGGGAGGGGGCGTCAGTCATTAAAGTTGCCACTGGATGCAAATTTAGATCAATGCCATAGGTTGAAGTGATTGTGCTTGTGTACACGCCATCGAATCAAAAGTAAGAGCGGTTTCCGCTGTGCCCCCGGAAAGGGGGGTGTATAGAAGATGATCAAGAGAATTAGCTGTTGATAAGAAATACGAGGCCTACATTAATCATGAGTGTAGGGTAACGCAGCAGAAAACAAAAAAAATTCCGACCTACGCACCAGCCCTGGACCACTATGGAGACTGCATACAAGGTTTGATTTTTTTTCGTTACCGACTCGTAGCTCAGCGGAAGTAGAGTCGATGACGATCGGCGGTGCAGATCCCCGCAGCTAGGATTTACAACCTCCCAATCGCAAGGATGTACTCCCTCGTCAGCTCACCGGACGGATCTCCGGCAGCCCTTCGGGAGGCCTCAGAACAGTCCCTCGAATAATCCCACCGGACGGATCCTCGGACAGCCCTTCGGGAGGACCCTCGAAACTTGGACGGTCACTCGGACAGCCCTTCGGGAGGACCCCCGAAACTCGGACAGTAACTCGGACAGCCCTTCGGGAGGCACTCTCGAACTAAGACCGAAACTACGATCTCTCTACAGAGTTGCACACATACGGTGTCATCTATCCGGCAGGGCTTCGCCGTCCAGAACTAGTTCCCAACGGAACCCAGACAGCCTTTCGGCTCTACGAAACTCTTTTCGTGGGAGGGAGAGAGAGAGAGCCAGACGAGCATGACATGTGTATGAGAGCAAGCATGAGCATGGAGAGCACCTCTCCACCTCTATTTATAGGAAAACCAAGGGGTAGGATGGGCACTTCCAAAAACCCAAAAATGCCCATGAAGGAACACTTCCACAAGGGCATATTAGGGAAGTAATGGAGCAAGTGGGGCTCCAAGGAGGAGCCCACATGTGGCCAGCCAACTCTCTTGGGGGGGGCAAGGGGGGTTTCTTAGCCCCCAAGCCTTCTAGAAGCCTTTTGGGAAATATCCCAAAAGGTGACTTTCCAAAAAAATATCCATAAAGTGATTTCACTATTCATGAAGACATTTTTCTGCGTCCGTTAAATCCCAAATTATTTCTGTGTGCCTAGAACAATTCCAGTACCAACTAAAACAATTTTGAACGCATTCCGAAACAATTCCGGAACAATGTTTTTCTTCAGCGAAAAGCTACCATAGCGGTTCCGGCTGCTCCGGAACATTTTCGGTTTTTCCTCCGGAAAAATCCCATAAGTTACCAGAACGATTCTGGCACCCTCCAAGAATTTCCAGGCATGTGCCGGAACCAATATGAGTTAATGGAATACCCTGAAACAACTTTTCAGTTTCACCGAAACTATTCCGGTGTTCTCTGCGGAACGTTTCCGTTTCGTCCGAAACTTTTCTGGTGATTTTCTCTCAGACTCCTTGTCTAGTATTCAGCAGATAGATGGCCCTTAAGCGTGTGACCCTATAGGTTCGGTGAAGCATAGACATGACCGGAACTCTTTCCGATCAATGATCAACATCGGAGCCGTGGACACCCATATTGACCCCTATACCCACACGAATAAATATTCGAGTGAACCTCCAGTTGTCGTGTGCTATTAACCATTAACTTGTGAAGAATGAATCTCATAGCATAACATCAATCGGGTCGATTCAACACAAGTGTTCTCCTAACATTGTGCCCTCAAAGTTGCCGGCATAGTCATGCCCATGATCAGGAAAACAGAACCATCATGCAACACTTGAGCTAGTCTTAGAGGCCAGACTAGGAATACATTTTACCGTTTATTATTCCACACGTGCGTATGAGTCTTCCTTCGAGCCTCGTGGTTATTGCAGACTCGAGAACCATAGCAGTTATAGCACGGAATATAAACATAATCATGAACATGGAGATAAACAATAACATTTATTATTGCCTCTAGGGCATATCTCCTACAGACTCCCACCACTAGAGTCAATAATCTAGTCAATGCTAATGCACATTACACTTGTGGCATACCGGTGTAAAAATGCTTCGCATGTGGTATAGCCTGATGTCCAACGGATCTGACAACTTCAGCTCCGTGTGTATCTTTGCATGTCCTTGCGTTTTACGCTTTCACAAAATTCATATTTTGTGTGGACTTGGCTTCGTATATATGTGAATCACTGGTCAAACCTTGATTCCTCAGACTGAGCTATGGAGCAACTATCTTCAATAGTGTTCCATTGACCAAAGCCATCTTGGAATCATACTAAGTTCATGAATGAACTATATGATTCAACATCTTCTTTGTCGCTTCCAAAGCGTCAACATACTTAGCCTTTGTTATAGAATTCGCCACAGTAACCTGTTTGGAACGATTTCCAAACATCTGTGCCACCATATTGTGTGTTACACAAAACCCTTAACTTTAAATCAAAAATCGCATGGAGAAATGATGAAGACTGTATCGATGTAACCTTTTACAACGAACTCTTCATGATCTCCGCTTGCGAGAAAACATGTCATCAGTGCTACTTTAGTACTTAATGACCCTTTTTCACTGTTGTCCCATGATCAGTACTTTTGATCACTTTGGTATCTATACTCTCAACACCTTGGGAGTATCGGACATATCTGGTTGTCTTACATACCATGGAATATATGATTAATCCAAACACAAGAGTGTGTGAAATCTCCATCATGTATTTTGCTCATCAGTGTTTTGGGACACCGAGTCTTGCAAAACTCTTTCCATGTGACTTCGGCAAGAATCACTCCTTGGCGTTTTAATGCTAAAAAGTTTTAGCATTTTGTCAATATGTATTTTTTGGCTTTATCCTATTAGGCAATTCTATCTCGCAGATAAATATGCCTAATGTCAAGGCTATTTAGCCCAAGCACTTCATCGAAAACTATTTTCAATGAAGTCCTAATTCGTGTCAAGAAATTTCCAATCAACAATGTGTCAAGCACACAAAGTTTTTAGAAATATTATTATGCTCCCACTTACTTTCTTGAAACCACAAGCATCTTCGTTATCCATTGATGAAATCAAACTCCTTTGACTGTTTCATCAAAATTGAAGATTCCAACTCCCTTTTGCTCTCTTCTGTCCATCGCTGGAACTCTGAAGTTTTCATACTTACTAGCATCCTCTGGATCGACAAAATACTTTGGACTGTATCACATACAAGTCCTAGGTTGCATTTCCATCAGATGGAAATCCTTTTGGCACCCATGTTTCATATCTCATGTTGAAATATGTATTAATTGCTAGTTTAACCCGAACCAACTTTTAGCATCGCTACGGTGAGACAATCTCATCGTAGTCAACTCCTTGAACTTGTTATTGCAACAAGTCGAGCTTTATGGATAAAACTTTTTATCCACATCAGTTTACAGTTCCATAAATATTCGTTAGACTCTAAGTCTTCCGAAAGGTGTAACAAGATTTTAATCTTGAATCACTTATATGGAAACTATCTCGGATTGTATTGGCATTTAGCCAATTCCGGAGTCAGGGCCCATCAATGCTTCCTTGTGTATCGTAGGTATACTGTTGTCTAACAACAATATCTCACTTGTGCACCTGAGAGGTTTGCACGAGTTTTGCCTACGTCGTTCAGCTGCAAGTTCGATCGAAGTCCATACATCTCATGTAGAGGCTTCCGTATCAGTCGCAGTAGGAAACTCTGAAATCACTTCCAAGGTTCCTTTCTTTTGATCTGATGACGAAGATACTGTTATCTCGTCGAGTTGCACTGTCCTCCCACTCACCTTTTTGCAAGAACCATTCTCTTTAAAAGCATACCGTTTTGTGGCAAAACCTGTTGCCTCGGTATTGTGGTGGGGGAATACCCAACGTCTTGGGATAACCTACAAAGTAGCTCTTGTCTGATTTGGAATAGGTTTGTAACCTTTTACACAAGCCCCATATTCCAAATGTTTAAGAAAAGATGCAACATGGTTGGGCGTACCATACCATGGCGTCATTTCAACAGACCTGATGGTGCTCTTTTCAGTGTAAAAACCGTAGTCTCTAAAGCATTACTTTAAAAGTGATAATGGCAAATTGATTTATGTCATCTTTGATCTTACCATGTCATAAATGGTTTGAATACATCTTCACGGACATCCCACTCATAGTGGTGTTCCGGGAGGTGTAAGTTATGAAACTCTTTTCACAACTCATCAGACATTCGCTAAACTTGTAACTCAAATATTCCTTTCTGCAATCTAGTTTCCAGGAACATAATCTTTCTTGTTACAATAATTTCTACTTCATGTTGAAAACCTTTCGAATGATTTCAAAAGATCCAGACTTACGTCTCATCAAGTAAATATCCATATATCTACTTGAGTCATTTTTGAAGATAGACAAATCCACTGTTTTCAACAACATTTATCGGACTACACACATCAAAATGTATGATCACCAATAAGTTCGTTGCTCGTTCCTTATGGCCTATGAACGGTATTTCAGTCACTTCACTTTTCGGAGGAAAGTTGCAAGTGTCAGATGATTCAAAATCAAACGACTTCCAAATCCATCATAATGGAATTTTTCCATGCGGGTTTCTCCAATGTGACCAAATGCAGTGCCACACTTGTGTGGTATTCTTTTAGTCTTGCGACATTTAGCGTCAGTGTTATGGATGTATCATATTACCATCAATATTCATAACATACGTTCCATCGTTGATGGAAGTATGGCCCTTATGTTATTCATAATCCTGAACAACAATTGTTCTTTTATGAACAACACCCTTGCAACAAACATTATGCAAATGGGCTAGAGTGTATAAAACTCTAAAATGATTTATGAAAGTAAATACAGAGGTAAAGTATTATTATCAATATTCATAACATACATCTCATTCATAATGAAAGTATGGCCCTTATGTTATTCATAACACCGAACATCAAAAGTTCTCTTATGAACAACCTTCTTGCAACATACCTTATGCAATGGTCTAGAGTGTGTAAAACTCTATAATGAATTATGAAAATAAATACATAGGTAATACACCAATGGAAGGTATAGTAACTTTTACTAAGTTCCCAACATGTATTTAAACCTCATTCCTGGCTAGTCTTTTAGGCCGTAGTAGTTCTTGCATCGAATTGCAACGGAAAGCAATCGAGCGGGTATCTCTGTGATCAACTCACAATACCCAAGAATCAGTGATTAACATGTTTAATCATAATTCCCAAGAACTATTTCTTTGACCAGCCTTCTATACATCAATAGCTTGTATGACTTTCATACATGAGCTGGATATTCCAGTCTTCTCTCTTTTTGCCTTTATACTTCTAACAGTTTTAACTTTTAGTATTTCTCCTACTCTCAGAAGAAGCACTCAACTTAAGAGTGGCGTTAGCCCCGGACTTCCTAGGTGTGTAAGTCATACTAACACCCTTCGGACATTTCCTTTCTCTTAAGTTGTTGTTTTATTCACCATCATCATATGACTGGCGTTCTACTGGATCCCTCTGTTATTAGTCAAATGCATAGTAAACACTTTTACTAATAGTTTGCAAAACAAACATTGCTTTGGATATCACATATCTTTTAGCCTTTGTTTGTGTCTGAAAATGATTTTCAGTTCCATGAATATCACATAGCTATCCCAAACTTTTGAAGTTCGGGTCTCATGGAAGCAAATATATTGCACTTGACCATAACGGAATTCTAGCTTTTGGATCAAAGGACGAGAGTCACATTATCCATAGCATTAGCGGGAGAATACCAAAAGCATGCGATAGGACAAAGTCCTTCTCGACACTTTTGAGAACAATCCTCACATTACGTTACCAACCGTAAAGTTTTAACTAGATATTTAACAGCTTATTCAATTTTAACAGGGAAGGTGGAAACGCGAGCCATTATTCTACAACTATTATGCAAATTTTACTTAAACAAAGTTCATAATTAATTGCACAGAGAATTAAACAAGTTAATTATACAGTGCGCTCCCACTCAAATCAATATCTCTCATAATTGATTGTGAGTGATACAAGATCCAGACTTCAATTTATCGCCATAGAATCATCATCTCATGACGGGAATTTTAATCGGTAGGCCAACTTCCCGATCACATCTCTTTGTGACTCTTGTTCATCTTTTGATGCATGTGTTCCGAGCTCAGGACGATCCTGCCATGAACGTCAAGACAACCAAGTGATCTTGCTGCGAGGTCTGACCTCACCCGCCTCACACTTCTCTAATCGTTCGTACCCATGCATCCATGGCGCACCCCGAAAAGTTAGGTGCCGTGACGGTGCTACACTTGGGAGAACACTAACTACTTGATATTTTAAGTGAGAGATCACCCTAATAAAAAGCGACTACCGCGCAATCAAGAAGGGTGCATCATAAGGGATAAACATCTCAGGCAATTCATAATAGCATGATATGGTATAGCCCTTTCTGACGGAGAAGTCTTGTATTTCTTCGTCTTCGGCATTCGCGTCGGTGTTCACCTTCGCGAAGATTGCCACCACCTTGTCGATGCACCAGATAATATTGCTATCTCTATAGCTAATAAAATAAGTGCATTACTTAAGGTTGACACGCAGGTCATTAAAGTGACAATCATATGGCTCCAGCCATCATGCCGAATCATGACACGCGGGTCATGTTAATTTACATCATATAGTCATCTCATACATAATCAAATTCATATGGGCACTGCTATACCACATCATATGCACATGCAAACCATTCTGCAAAACCAAGTTAGACGCCTCTAATCAGTTTATGCAAAATTTCATTTTACGTGGCTTCTAAGGTTTTGAACAAACCGCAGCTACCAACGTCCATCATCAAGTATGATTATTCAAGTCGCTAGATTAACTTTACGGGGTGTATGAAACACGAGATAATAAAATCTCGAGCCCCATACTGAACTTCGTTATACGCATGACCCCCGTGCAGATCATATCTGCATTGCCCTTTCGTCTGCGAAATTTCATCGTTCTCTCTAACTATGGTGGAATTCAACGAACTGTTAGCACTTCGTTGATCAATCAGGATCGCGGATTGCCAGAACTTTGAAATTCCACCATGCTGTTATCAAGATCAGAAATATGCAAATTCCAGGGAAGCAACAAGAACATCGGGTAATAGATTTCATCTGCTACCCGCACAAATAATTATCAGCAGTAGAACTCATCTACTACAAATTATATTGTGCAACACCCATACATCTCTATGTATTCTAGATCGTAACCTACATCTACGCATAGCACGGCTCATGATGCCACTGTAGGGTAATGCAGCAGAAAACAAAAAAATTCTGACCTACGCACCAGCCCAGGACCACTATGGAGACTGCATACAAGGTTTGATCTTTTTCGTTACCGACTCGTAGCTCAGCGGAAGTAGAGTCGATGACGATCGGCGGTGCAGATCCCCGCAGCTAGGATTTACAACCTCCCAACCGCGAGGATGTACTCCCTCGTCAGCTCACCGGACGGATCTCCGGCAGCCCTTCGGGAGGCCTCGGAACAGTCCCTCGAATAGTCCCACCGGACGGATCCTCGGACAGCCCTTCGGGAGGACCCTCGAAACATGGACGGTCACTCGGACAGCCCTTCGGGAGGACCCCCGAAACTCGGACAGTAACTCGTACAGCCCTTCGGGAGGCACTCTCGAACTAAGACCGAAACTATGATCTCTCTACAGAGTTGCACACATACGGTGTCATCTATCCGGCAGGGCTTCGCCGTCCAGAACTAGTTCCCACCGGAACCCAGACAGCCTTTCGGCTCTACGAAACTCTTTTCGTGGAAGGGAGAGAGAGAGCCAGACGAGCATGGCATGTGTATGAGAGCAAGCATGAGCATGGAGAGCACCTCTCCACCTCTATTTATAGGAAAACCAAGGGGTAGGATGGGCACTTCCAAAAACCCAAAAATGCCCATGAAGGAACACTTCCACAAGGGCATATTAGGGAAGTAATGGAGCAAGTGGGGCTCCAAGGAGGAGCCCACATGTGGCCGGCCAACTCTCTTGGGGGGGCCCCCCAAGGGGGGTTTCTTAGCCCCCAAGCCTTCTAGAAGCCTTTTGGGAAATATCCCAAAAGGTGACTTTCCAAAAAAAATATCCATAAAGTGATTTCACTATTCACGAAGACATTTTTCTGCGTCCGTTAAATCCCAAATTATTTCTGTGTGCCTAGAACAATTCCAGTACCCACTAAAACAATTTTGAACGCATTCTGAAACAATTCCGGAACAATGTTTTTCTTCAGCGAAAAGCTACCATAGCGGTTCCGGCTGCTCCGGAACATTTTCGGTTTTTCCTCCGGAAAAATCCCAGAAGTTACCAGAACGATTCTGACACCCTCCAAGAATTTCCAGGCATGTGCTGGAACCAATATGACTTAATGGAATACCCTGAAACAACTTTTCAGTTTCACCAAAACTATTCCGGTGTTCTCTCCGGAATGTTTCCGTTTCGTCCGAAACTTTTCTGGTGATTTTCTCTCAGACTCCTTGTCTAGTATTCAGCAGATAGATGACCCTTAAGCGTGTGACCCTATAGGTTCGGTGAAGCATAGACATGACCGGAACTCTTTCCGATCAATGATCAACATCGGAGCCGTGGACACCCATATTGACCCATATACCCACACGAATAAATATTCGAGTGAACCTCCAGTTGTCGTCTGCTATTAACCATTAACTTGTGACGAATGAATCTCATAGCATAACATCAATCGGGTCAATTCAACACAAGTGTTATCCTAACATTGTGCCCTCAAAGTTGTCGGCATAGTCATGCCCATGATCAGGAAAACAGAACCATCATGCAACACTTGAGCTAGTCTTAGAGGCCAGACTAGGAATACATTTTACGTTTATTATTCCACACGTGCATATGAGTCTTCCTTCGAGCCTCGTGGTTATTGCAGACTCGAGAACCATAGCCGTTATAGCACGGAATATAAACATAATCATGAACATGGAGATAAACAATAACATTTATTATTGCCTCTAGGGCATATCTCCTACAATGAGATATAAGATGTGGGTTTGAGACTTCCAAAAAATCGGTTGAATCTGAGGGGGGAGAGGAGGGGTCACACCCATGAAAAAGTAACGTATTTGTATTAATCATGACATATAGGATATGGATTCGAGACAGGATCTGTTGGATAGGAAGAAATAGGAGGGCGGTTTGTCGCACCCTAGCGATAGTTGAGACTTTATGATGTATTCCTTCTTGGTATCGAATATATGTTTAGTATTAATCAGGAGGTATACCGGGGGTTTCCTTGTTTGCTGGCGCACAATTTTCTGTCGTTGCTTGCATGGCATCACACAGCCGTTTGAATCATTGAGTATTACACAAACCAACAAGCAAGGTTGAAGCATCCCTGTTTTCACCCAGGTTTCCAATGGGTTGCATGACACACACACACACACACACACACACGCACACACACACACTACCATTGCAACTTTTAAGTGTGATACACACTTTTCCACTCATTTTCATCTTCAAGATTACCAACGAGTGGTACTATACCAAAAAGCAATAACAGGCACATGTTTTCGAAATGTGTAATAGTGGACACATGATCCAACACAAATCAATGGTGTATCTTTCTCTGCTTACTATCAATTGATCATTGTTGCCGGTGCGTGCGTCGCTACATGCTGAGGTCGCAAGGTTTCTTGTTCGCTGGCCCACAATTTTGAGTGGTTCCTTTCATCGGCTCACACAGACATTTGAATCACTGAGTATTGCATGGACCAAGAAGCCATTTTGACTTATTTATTCTTTCCTTAAAGACTCTCCAAAGATACACTCTTATGCATGATACGATCGCGCGAATGTTTTTGCCAAGAAATCATATTACCGATGACTACTTTTCCAAAAGCAAATATCATAGGCACCCTTTTAAGAAGATGATTAAGACAATAAATATGGAAATAAAAATAAATTTGGAATCGTTGCTAGGTGCTTTTGCATTAGGCAACCGTCGGATGGCAATCCAACGACCCTCCATGGTTTGATTAGCCCCCATGACGAAGGAGGTCACGCCGCACACACGCCATCACCAATCTATTTTCATGTGTTCATATTTCAAATATTTTTGCAATAATACACTCTAAGTACATGCCTTACCTATTAACAAGCACAATTGTGCAAAGTCATCTTGTCTCTGTTAGAAGAGAACCTCCTCCTAGGTGGTTGAAGAATAAGAACGTGTAGTCACCCAATTAAAGATGAAACCGATGAGGAGTACTGACAAATGTTGCATTCCCTTGTGATGCATGGCCGGGGAGCACAACTCGCATCACCGAAACGCCATCCACCACCCGAGCAATCTAAGAATGAATATACTAAGATGGGACAAAAAGAGCGGGCGCAAGCATCGAACCTCGTGTTCCATGCAGGATAATCGGCGCAGCCGCCCCTACTAAATGAAGTTCTGCCGCAGACGGGGCCAACTATTCAGTTTTTCACGAAAAAGGGAAACAAAAGACTGTGGCATCGGACGATGACCGAAAGAGGAGAATCTGGGTGGAGACGGCGGCGGGATTTAGAGGGTGGTGTGGAGCGGGTGGACGAGCAGCGACGGACGGCATGCGCATGTGCCGGAGTTGCCGGGATGATGACCGAGTGTGCGTCTTTTAGGAGGGTGGTTTCTTCACAGTCGGGGCAAGGAGGAGGTAGGCGAGAGAGGCAGAGAGAGAGAGGTGGAGGCGGAGATGATCAAGAAAAGGAAAACAGAGAGGGAGGGGGCATCGGTCTTTAAAGTCGCCATTGGATGCAACTTTAGATCAATGCCATAGGTTGAAGTGACTGTGCTTGTGTACGTGCCATCGAATCAAAAGTAAGAGTGGTTTCCACTGTGCCCCGGAAAGGGGGATGTTTAGAAGATGATCAAGAGAATTAACTGTTCATAAGAAACAAGAGTCCTACATTAATCATGAGATATACGATGTGGGTTTGACACTTCCAAAAAATCCATTGAATCTGAGGGGGGAGGAGGGGTCTTACCCATGAAAAAGTATCAAATTTTGTATTAATCATGAGATATACAATATGGATTCGAAACAGGATCACTTGGATCGGAAGAAACAGGAGGGCGGTTTGTCGCACCCTAGCGATAGTTTAGACTTTATGATGTATTCCTTCTTGGTATCGAATATATGTTTTGTATTAATCAGGAGGTAAGCGACGGGTTTTTTTCCTCGATTGCTGGTGCACAATTTTCTGTCGTTGCTTGAATGGGATCACACGACCATTTGAATCATTGAGTATTGCATAGACCAGCAAGCCATGTTGAAACATCCACGTTTTCACCCAGGTTTCCAATGGGTTGTATGACACACACACACACACACACACACACACACACACACACACACACACACACACACACACATTACCAATGCAACTCTTAAGTGTGATACACACTTTTCCACTCATTTTCATTTTCGAGATAACCAACGAGTAGTACAACCAAAAAGCAATAACCGGCACATGTTTTGGAAATGTGTAACTGTGTACACATGATCCAAAACAAATCAATGGTGTATCTTTCTCCACTTACTACCAACTGATCGTTATTGCCGGTGCGGGCGTCGCTACATGCTGAGCTCGCGCGGTTTCTCGTTCACTGGCCCAAAATTTTGTGTGGTTCCTTGCATCGGCTCACACAGACGTTTGAATCACTGAGTATCGCACAGACCAAGAAGCCATTTTGACTTATTTATTCTTTCCTTAAAGACTCTCCAAAGATATACTTTGATGCGTGATACGACCGCGCGAATGTTTTGCCAAGAAAACATATTACCGATGACTTCTTTTCCAAAAGCAAATCTCATAGGCACCATTTTAAGAAGATGATTAAAACAATAAATATGGAAATAAAAATAAAATTGGAATCGTTGTCAAGTGCTTTCACACTAGGCAACCATCGGATGGCAATCCAACGACCCTCCATGGGTTGATCAGCCCCCATGATGAAGGAGGTCACACCTTACACACACCATCGCCAATCTATTTTCATGTGTTCACATTTCAAATATTTTTGCAATAATACAGTCAACTTACATGCCTTACCCATTAACAATCACAATTGTGCAAAGTTATCCTATCCCTGTTTGAAGAGAGCCTCCTCCTAGGGGGTTGAAGAATAAGAACGGGTAGGCCACCCGATTAAAGTGGAAACCGATGAGCGGTACTAACAACTTTTACATGCCCTTGTGATGCATGGCCGGGCAAGCTAAGGATGAATATACTAAGATGGGAGAAAAAGAGTAGGGGCAATCAACAAACCTCGTGTTCAATGCAGGAGAGTCGGCACCGTCGCCCCTACCGAATGAAACTTTGTCGAATCCAGGGCCGATGATTTAGTTTTCTGTAAAAAAGGGAAACAAAAGACGGTGGCATGGGGGGTGACCGGGATGAAGAGAATCTAGTGGAGACGGCGGCGGGATTCAGAGGCTGTGGCGCGGAGCATTGGATGAGCAACGAAGGACGGCATGCGCGTGCACTGGAGTTGCCGGGAGGAGGACAGAGCGTGAGTCTTTTGGGAGGGTGGTTTGTTCAGAGTCGAGGCGAGGAGGAGGCAGGTGAGAGAGAGAGAGGTGGAGGCGGAGACGATCAAGAAAAGGAAAACAGAGAGGGAGGGGGCATCGATCTTTAAAGTCGCCATTGGATGCAACTTTAGATCAATGCCATAGGTTGAAGTGACTGTTCTTGTGTACACGCCATCGAATCAAAAGAGCGGTTTCCGTTGTGCCCCCGGAAAGGGGGATGTATAGAAGATGATCAAAAGAATTAACTGTTGATAAGAAATACGAGTCGTACATTAATCATGAGATATATGATGTGGGTTTGTGACTTCCAAAAAATCCGTTGAATCTGAGGGGGGGAGGAGGGGTCACACCCATGAAAAAGTAATGTATTTTGTATTAATCATGAGATATACGATATGGATTTGAGACAGGATCTTTTGGACCCGAAGAAAAAGAAAGGCGGTTTTTCGCACCCTAGCAATAATTTAGACTTTATGATGTATTTCCTCTTGGTATGAAATATATGTTTTGTATTAATCAGGAGGTATACATGGGGGTTTCCTCGCTTGTTGGTGCACAATTTTCTGCCGTTGCTTGCATGGGATCACACAGCCATTTGAATCATTGAGTATTGCACAGACCAACAAGACATGTTGAAGCATCCATATTTTCACCCAGGTTTCCAACGGGTTGTATGACACACACACACACACACACACACACACATTACCAATGCAACTTGTAAGTGTGATACACACTTTTCCACTCTTTTTTGTCTTCGAGATAACCAATGAGTGGTACTACCAAAAAGCAATAACAGGCACATGTTTTGGAAATGTGTAACAGTGGACACATGATCCAAAGCAAATCAATGGTATATCTTTCTCCACTTACTACCAACTCATCGCCGTTGCCGGTGCGTGCGTCGCTACATGCTGAGCTCGCAAGGTTTCTCGTTCGCTGGCCCACAATTATGTGTGGTTCCTTGCATCGGCTCACATAGACATTTGTATCACTGAGTATTGCACGGACCAAGAAGCCATTTTGACTTATTTATTCTTTCCATAAAGACTCTTCAAAGATACACTCTTATGCCTGATACGATCTCGCGAATGTTTTGCCAAGAAAACATATTACCGATGACTTCTTTTCCAAAAGCAAATCTCATAGGCACCATTTTAAGAAGATCATTAAAAAATAAAAATGGAAATGAAAATAAATTTGGAATCATTGCCAGGCGCTTTTGCACTAGGCAACCGTCGGATGGCAATCCAACGACCCTCCATGGTTTGATCAAACCCCATGACGATGGAGGTTACGCCGCACACACTCCATCACCAATCTATTTTCATGAGTTCGTATTTCAAATATTTTTGCAATATTACACTCTAATTACATGTCTTACAAATTAACAAGCACAATTGTGCATAGTCATCTCGTCTCTGTTTGAAGAGAACCTCCTCCTAGGTGGTTGAAGAATAAGAACGTGTAGCCAGCCGATTAAAGATGAAACCGATGAGAGGTGCTGACAAATGTTGCATGCCCTTGTGATGCATGGCCGGGGAGCACGACTCACATCACCGAAACCCCACCCACCACCTTGGCAAGGTAAGAACGAATATACTAAGATGGGAGGAAAAGAGCGGGGGCAAGCAACGAACCTCGTGTTCCATGCAGGAGAGTCGGCGCCGCCGCCCCTACTAAACGAAGCTTTACCACACCCACGGCCGACTATTTAGTTTATGCGAAAAAAGGTAAACAAAAGATGGTGGCATGGGACAACGGCCGAACGAAAAGAATCTAGGTGGAGACGGCGGCGGGATTCAAAGGTTGTGGCGTGGAGCGGGTAGACGAGAAGCGAAGGACAACATGCGCGTTTGCCGGAGTTGCCGGGAGGATGACCGAGCATGAGTATTTTGGGAGGGTGGTTTGTTCGCAGTCAAGGCGAGGAGGAGGTAGGCGAGAGGGAGATGGAGGCAGAGACGATCAAGAAAAGGAAAACAGGCAGGGAGGGGGCATCGATCTTTAAAGTAGCCATTGGATACATCTTTAGATCAATGCCATAGGTTAAGTGACTGTGTTCCTGTACACGCCATCGAGTCAAAAGTAAGAGCGATTTCCGCTGCGCCCCTGGAAAGGAGGATGTTTAGAAGATGATCAAGAGAATTAACTTTTGATAAGAAATGTGAGTCCTACACTAAACATGAGATATACGATGTGGGTTTTAGACTTCCAAAAAATCCGTTGAATCTGAGGGGGGGAGGAGGGGTCACACCCATGAAAAAGTAATGTATTTTGTATTAATCATTAGATATACGATATGGATTCGAGACATGATCTGTTGGATCGAAAGAAAAAGGAGGGCTGTTTGTCACACCCTAGCGATACTTTAGACTTTATGATGTATTCCTTCTTGGTGTCAAATATATGTTTTGTATTAATCAGGAGGTATACGAGGGGGTTTCCTCGTTTACTGGCGCACAATTTTCTGTCGTTGCTTGCATGAGATCACACTGCCGTTTGAATCATTGAGTATTGCACAGACCAACAAGCCATGTTGAAGCATCCATGTTTTCACCCAGGTTTCCAATGGGTTGTATGACACACACACACACACACACACACACACACACACACACACACACATTACCATTGCAACTTTTAAGTGTGATACACACTTTTCGACTCATTTTTGTCTTTGAGATAGCCAACGAGTAGTACTACCAAAGAGCAATAGCAGGCACATGTTTAGGAAATGTGTAACAGTGGACACATGATCCAAAACAAATCAATGGAGTATCTTTCTCCACTTATTATCAACTGATCGTCGTTGCCGATGCGTGCGTCGCTACATGCTGAGCTAGCAAGGTTTCTCGATCGCTGGCCCACAATTTTGTGTGTTTCCTTGCATCGTCTCACACAGACATTTTAATCACTGAGTATTGCACGGACCAAGAAGCCATTTTGACTTATTTATTCTTTCCTTAAAGACTCTCCAAAGATACACTCTTATGTGTGATACGATCGCGCGAATGTTTTCCCAAGAAAACATATTACCGATGATTCTTTTCCAAAAGCAAATCTCATAGGCACCATTTTAAGAAGATGATTAAAATGGTAAAAATGGAAATAAAAATAAATTTGGAATAGTTGCCAGGCGCTTTTGCACTAGGCAACCGTCGGATGGCAATCCAACGACCCTCGATGGTTTGATCAGCCCCCATGACGAAGGAGGTCACGCCGCACACACGCCATCACAAAACTATTTTCATGTGTTCATATTTCAAATATTTTTGCAGTAATACACTCTAATTACATGCCTTACCCTTTGACAAGCACAATTGTGCAAAGTTGTCTTGTCCCTATTTGAAGAGAACCTCCTCCTAGGTGGTTGAAGAATAAGAATGGGTGGGCCACCCGATTAAAGTGGAAACCGATGAGCGGTACTAACAACTGTTACATGCCTTTGTGATGCACGGCCGGGGAGCGTGACTTGCATCACTGAAACGCCAGCCACCACCCGGGCAAGTTAAGAACGAATATACTAAGAAGGGAGAAAAAGAGCAGGGGCAAGCAACGAACCTCGTGTTCAATGCAGAGGAGTCAGCGCCGTCGCCCCTACCGAATGAAGCTTTGCCGCAGCCAGGGCCGATGATTCGGTTTTCTGTAAAAAAAAAGGGAAACAAATGACGGTGGCATGGGGTGGCGACCGAGATGAAGAGAATCCGGTGAAGACGGCGACGGGATTCCGAGGTTGTGGCGCGGATCATTTGATGAGCAGCGAAGGACGGCATGCGCATGCGCCAGAGTTGCCGAGAGGAGGACAGAGCATGAGTCTTTTGGGAGGGTGGTTTGTACAGAGTCGAGGCGAGGAGGAGGCAGGCGAGAGAGAGAGAGAGGTGGAGGCGGAGATGATCAAGAAAAGGAAAACAGAGAGGGAGGGGGCGTCGGTCTTTAAAGTCGCCATTGGATGCAACTTTAGATCAATGCCATAGGTTGAAATGACTGTTCTTGTGTACACACCATCGAATCAAAAGTCAGAGCGGTTTCTGTTGTGCCCCCGGAAAGGGGGATGTATAGAAGATGATCAAGAGAATTAACTGTTGATAAGAAATACGAGTCGTACATTAATCATGAGATATATGATGTGGGTTTGTGACTTCCAAAAAATCCGTTGAATCTGAGAGGGGGGAGGAGGGGTCAGACCCATGAAAAAGTAATGTATTTTGTATTAATCATGAGATATACGATATGGATTCGAGACAGGATCTTTTGGACTCAAAGAAAAAGAAAGGCGGTTTGTCGCACCCTAGCAATAGTTTAGACTTTATGATGTATTTCCTCTTGGTATGGAATATGTGTTTTGTATTAATCAGGAGGTATAAGGGGGGTTTCCTCGTTTGTTGGTGCACAATTTTCTGCCGTTGCTTGCATGGGATCACACAGCCATTTGAACCATTGAGTATTGCACAGACCAACAAGCCATGTTGAAGCATCCATGTTTTCACCCAGGTTTCCAATGGGTTGTATGACAAACACACACACACACACATTACCAATGCAACTTGTAAGTGTGATACACACTTTTCCACTCTTTTTTGTCTTCTAGATAACCAATGAGTAGTACTACCAAATAGCAATAACATGCCCATGTTTTGGAAATGCGTAACTGTGGACACATGATCCAAAGCAAATCAATGGTGTATCTTTCTCCACTTACTACCAACTCATCGCCGTTGTCGGTGCGTGCGTCGCTACATGCTGAGCTAACAAGGTTTCTCGTTCGCTGGCCCACAATTATGTGTGGTTCCTTGCATCGGCTCACATAGACGTTTGTATCACTGAGTATTGCACGGACCAAGAAGACATTTTGACTTATTTATTCTTTCCTTAAAGACTCACCAAAGATACACTCTTATGCCTGATACGATTGCGCGAATGTTTTGCCAAGAAAACATATTACCGATGAATTCTTTCCCAAAAGCAAATCTCATAGGCACCATTTTAAGAAGATGATTAAAAAATAAAAATGGAAATGAAAATAAATTTGGAATCATTGCCAGGCGCTTTTGCACTAGGCAACCGTCGGTTGGCAATCCAACGACCCTCCATGGTTTGATCAACCCCCATAACGATGGAGGTCACGCCGCACACACGCCATCACCAATCTATTTCCATGTGTTCATATTTCAAATATTTTTGCAATATTACACTCTAATTACATGTCTTACCCGTTAACAAGCACAATTGTGCATAGTCATCTTGTCTCTGTTTGAAGAGAACCTCCTCCCAGGTGGTTGAAGAATAAGAACGTGTACCAGCCGATTAAAGATGAAACCGACGAGAGGTGCTGACAAATGTTGCATGGCCGGGGAGCACGACTCACATCACCGAAACCCCAACCACCACCTGGGAAAGGTAAGAACGAATATACTAAGACGGGAGGAAAAGAGCGGGGGCAAGCAACGAACCTCGTGTTCCATGCAGGAGAGTCGGCGCCGCCACCCCTACTAAACGAAGCTTTACCATAGCCATGGCCGACTATTTAGTTTATGCGAAAGAAGGGAAACAAAACATGGAGGCACGGGACGACGGCCGAACCAAAAGAATCTAGGTGGAGACGGCGGCGGGATTCAAACGCTGTGGTGTGGAGCGGGTAGACGAGCAGCGAAGGACAACATGCGCGTGTGCCGGAGTTGCCGGGAGGATGACCGAGCATGCGTATTTTGGAAGGGTGGTTTGTTCGCAGTCGAGGCGAGGAGGAGGTAGGCGAGAGAGAGAGATGGAGGCAGAGATGATCAAGAAAAGGAAAACAGAGAGGGAGGGGGCATCGATCTTTAAAGTCGCCATTGGATACAACTTTAGATCAATGCCATAGGTTGAAGTGACTGTGCTCCTGTACACGCCATCGAGTCAAAAGTAAGAGCGATTTCCGCTGCGCCCCCGGAAAGGGGGATGTTTAGAAGATGATCAAGAGAATTAACTGTTGATAAGAAATGCGAGCCGTATACTAAACATGAGATATACGATGTGGGTTTTAGACTTCCAAAAAATCTGTTGAATCTGATGGGGGAGGAGGGGTCACACCCATGAAAAAGTAACGTATTTTGTATTAATCATTAGATATATGATATGGATTCGAGACATGATCTGTTGGATCGAATGAAAAAGGAGGGCGGTTTGTCACACCTAGCGATACTTTAGACTTTATGACGTATTACTTCTTGGTGTCAAATATATGTTTTGTATTAATCAGGAGGTATACGAGGGGGTTTCCTCATTTACTGGCGCACAATTTTCTGTCGTTGCTTGCATGAGATCACACTGCCGTTTGAATCATTGAGTATTGCACAGACCAACAAGCCATGTTGAAGCATCCATGTTTTCACCCAGGTTTCCAATGGGTTGTGTCACACACACACACACACACACAAACACACACACACACACACACACACACACACACACACACACATATTACCAATGCAACTTGTAAGTGTGATACACACTTTTCCACTCTTTTTTGTCTTCGAGATAACCAATGAGTAGTACTACCAAAAAGCAATAACAGGCACATGTTTTGGAAATGTGTAACAGTGGACACATGATCCAAAGCAAATCAATGGTGTATCTTTCTCCACTTACTACCAACTCATCGCCATTGCCGGTGCGTGCGTCGCAACATGCTGAGCTCGCAAGGTTTCTCGTTCGCTGGCCCACAATTACGTGTGGTTCCTTGCATCGGCTCACATAGACGTTTGTATCACTGAGTATTGCACGGACCAAGAAGCCATTTTGACTTATTTATTCTTTCCTTAAAGACTCTTCAAAGATACACTCTTATGCCTGATACGATCGTGCGAATGTTTTGCCAAGAAAACATATTACCGATGACTTCTTTTCCAAAAGCAAATCTCATAGGCAGCATTTTAAGAAGATGATTAAAAAATAAAAATGGAAATGGAAATAAATTTGAAATCATTGCCATGCGCTTTTGCACTAGGCAACCGTCGGATGGCAATCCAACGACCCTCCATGGTTTGATCAAACCCCATGACAATGGAGGTCACGCCGCACACACGCCATCACCAATCTATTTTCATGAGTTCATATTTCAAATATGTTTGCAGTATTACACTCTAATTACATGTCTTACCCATTAACAAGCACAATTGTGCATAGTCATCTTGTCTCTGTTTGAAGAGAACCTCCTCCTAGGTGGTTGAAGAATAAGAACGTGTAGCCAGCCGATTAAAGATGAAACCGACGAGAGGTGCTGACAAATGTTGCATGCCCTTGTGATGCATGGCCGGGGAGCACGACTCACATCACCGAAACCCCAACCACCACCTGGGCAAGGTAAGAACGAATATACTAAGATGGGAGGAAAAGAGCGAGGGCAAGCAACGAACCTCGTATTCCATGCAGGAGAGTCGGCGCCGCCGCCCCTACTAAACGAACCTTTACCACACCCACGGCCGACTATTTAGTTTATGTGAAAAAAGGGAAACAAAATATGGTGGCACGGGACGACGGCCGAACGAAAAGAATCTAGGTGGAGACGGCTGCGGGATTCAAAGGCTGTGGCGTGGAGCGGGTAGACGAGAAGCGAAGGACAACATGCGCGTGTGCCGGAGTTGCCGGGAGGATGAACGAGCATGAGTATTTTGGGAGGGTGGTTTGTTCGCAATCGAGGCGAGGAGGAGGTAGGCGAGAGAGAGAGATGGAGGCAGAGACGATCAAGAAAAGGAAAACAGACAAGGAGGGGGCATCGATCTTTAAAGTCGCCATTGGATACATCTTTAGATCAATGCCATAGGTTAAGTGATTGTGCTCCTGTACACGCCATCGAGTCAAAAGTAAGAGCGATTTCCGCTGCGCCCCTGGAAAGGGGGATGTTTAGAAGATGATCAAGAGAATTAACTATTGATAAGAAATGTGAGTCCTACACTAAACATGAGATATACGATGTGGGTTTTAGACTTCGAAGAAATCCGTTGAATCTGAGGGGGGGGAGGGGTCACACCCATGAAAAAGTAACGTATTTTGTATTAATCATTAGATATACGATATGGATTCGAGACATGATCTGTTGGATCGAAAGAAAAAGGAGGGCGGTTTGTCACACCCTAGCGATACTTTAGACTTTATGATGTATTCCTTCTTGGTGTCAAATATATGTTTTGTATTAATCAGGAGGTATACGAGGGGGGTTCCTCGTTTACTGGCGCACAATTTTCTGTCGTTGCTTGCATGAGATCACACTGTCGTTTGAATCATTGAGTATTGCACAGACCAACAGGCCATGTTGAAGCATCCATGTTTTCACCCAGGTTTCCAATGGGTTGTATGACACACACACACACACACACACACACACACACACACACACACACACATTACCATTGCAACTTTTAAGTGTGATAGACACTTTTCCACTCATTTTTGTCTTTGAGATAGCCAACGAGTAGTACTACCAAAGAGCAATAGCAGGCACATGTTTTGGAAATTTGTAACAGTGGACACATGATCCAAAACAAATCAATGGAGTATCTTTCTCCACTTATTATCAACTGATCGTCGTTGCCGAAGCGTGTGTCGCTACATGCTGAGCTAGCAAGGTTTCTCGATCGCTGGCCCATAATTTTGTGTGTTTCCTTGCATCGTCTCACATAGACGTTTGAATCACTGAGTATTGCTCGGACCAAGAAGCTATTTTGACTTATTTATTCTGTCCTTAAAGACTCTCCAAAGATACACTCTTATGTGTGATATGATCGCGCGAATGTTTTCCCAAGAAAACATATTACCGATGATTCTTTTCCAAAAGCAAATCTCATAGGCACTATTTTAAGAAGATGATTAAAATGATAAAATGGAAATAAAAATAAATCTGGAATAGTTGCCAGGCACTTTTGCACTAGGCAACCGTCGGATGGCAATCCAACGACCCTCCGTGGTTTGATCAGCCCCCATGACGAAGGAGGTCACGCCGCACACACGCCATCACCAATCTATTTTCATGTGTTCATATTTCAAATATTTTTGCAGTAATACACTCTAATTACATGCCTTACCCGTTGACAAGCACAATTGTGCAAAGTCGTCTTGTCCCTATTTGAAGAGAACCTCCTCCTAGGTGGTTGAAGAATAAGAATGGGTAGGCCACCCGATTAAAGTGGAAACCGATGAGCGGTAATAACAACTGTTACATGCCCTTGTGATGCACGGCCGGGGAGCGTGACTTGCATCACTGAAACGCCAGCCACCACCCGGGCAAGCTAAGAACGAATATACTAAGAAGGGAGAAAAAGAGCAGGGGCAAGCAACAAACCTCGTGTTCAATGCAGGAGAGTCAGCGCCGTCGCCCCTACCGAATGAAGCTTTGTCGCAGCCAGGGCCGACGATTCAGTTTTCTGTAAAAAAAAAGGGAAACAAATGACAGTGGCATGGGGTGGCAACCGGGATGAAGAGAATATGGTGGAGACGGCGGCGGGATTCAGAGGTTGTGGCGCGGAGCATTTGATGAGCAGCGAAGGACGACATGCGCATGCGCCAGAGTTGCCGAGAGGAGGACGGAGCATGAGTCTTTTGGGAGGGTGGTTTGTTCAGAGTCGAGGCGAGGAGGAGGCAGGCGAGAGAGAGAGAGAGAGGTGGAGGCGGAGACGATCAAGAAAAGAAAAACAGAGAGGGAGGGGGCGTCGGTCTTTAAAGTCGCCATTGGATGCAACTTTAGATCAATGCCATAGGTTCAAGTGACTATTCTTGTGTACACGCCATCGAATCAAAAGTAAGAGCGGTTTCTGTTGTGCCCCCGGAAAGGGGGATGTATAGAAGATGATCAAGAGAATTAACTGTTGATAAGAAATACCAGTCATACATTAATCATGAGATATATGATGTGGGTTTGTGACTTCCAAAAAATCCGTTGAATCTGAGAGGGGGGAGGAGGGGTCACACCCATGAAAAAGTAATGTATTTTGTATTAATCATGAGATATACGATATGGATTCCAGACATGATCTTTTGGACCCGAAGAAAAAGAAAGGCGGTTTGTCGCACCCTAGCAATAGTTTAGACTTTATGATGTATTTCCTCTTGGTATGGAATATATGTTTTGTATTAATCAGGAGGTATACAGGGGGGTTTCCTCGTTTGTTGGTGCACAATTTTCTGCCGTTGCTTGCATGGGATCACACAGCCGTTTGAATCATTGAGTATTGCACAGACCAACAAGCCATGTTGAAGCATCCATGTTTTCACCCAGGTTTCCAATGGGTTGTATGGCAAACACCCACACACACACACACACACACACATTACCAATGCAACTTGTAAGTGTGATACACACTTTTCCACTCTTTTTTGTCTTCGAGATAACCAATGAGTAGTACTACCAAAAAGCAATAACATGCACATGTTTTGGAAATGTGTAACAGTGGACACATGATCCAAAGCAAATCAATGGTGTATCTTTCTCCACTTACTACCAACTCATCGCCGTTGTCGGTGCGTGCGTCGCTACATGCTGAGCTCGCAAGGTTTCTCATTCGCTGGCCCAAAATTATGTGTGGTTCCTTGCATCGGCTCACATAGACGTTTGTATCACTGAGTATTGCACGGACCAAGAAGCCATTTTGACTTATTTATTATTTCCTTAAAGACTCTCCAAAGATACACTCTTATGCCTGATACGATCGCGCGAATGTTTTGCCAAGAAAACATATTACCGATGACTTCTTTTCCAAAAGCAAATCTCATAGGCACCATTTTAACAAGATGATTAAAAAATAAAAATGGAAATGAAAATAAATTTGGAATCATTGCCAGGCGCTTTTGCACTAGGCAACCGTCGGATGGCAATCCAACGACCCTCCATGGTTTGATCAACCCCCATGACGATGGAGGTCACGCCGCACACACGCCATCACCAATCTATTTTCATGTGTTCATATTTCAAATATTTTTTGCAATATTACACTCTAATTACATGTCTTACCCGTTAACAAGCACAATTGTGCATAGTCATCTTGTCTCTGTATGAAGAGAACCTCCTCCTAGGTGGTTGAAGAATAAGAACGTGTAGCCAGCCGATTAAAGATGAAACCGACGAGAGGTGCTGACAAATGTTGCATGCCCTTGTGATGCATGGCCGGGGAGCACGACTCACATCACCGAAACCCCAACCACCACCTGGGCAAGGTAAGAACGAATATACTAAGATGGGAGGAAAAGAGCGGGGGCAAGCAACGAACCTCGTGTTCCATGCAGGAGAGTCGGCGGCGCTGCCCCTACTAAACGAAGCTTTACCACAGCCACGGCTGACTATTTAGTTTATGCGAAAAAAGGGAAACAAAAGATGGTGGCACGGGACGACGGCCGAACCAAAAGAATCTAGGTGGAGACGGCGGCGGGATTCAAAGGCTGTGGCATGGAGCGGGTAGACGAGCAGCGAAGGACAACATGCGCGTGTGCCGGAGTTGCCGGGAGGATGACCGAGCATGAGTATTTTGGGAGGGTGGTTTGTTCGCAGTCGAGGCGAGGAGGAGGTAGGTGAGGGAGAGATGGAGGCTGAGATGATCAAGAAAAGGAAAACAGAGAGGGAGGGGGCATCGATCTTTAAAGTCGCCATTGGATACAACTTTAGATCAATGCCATAGGTTGAAGTGACTGTGCTCCTGTACACGCCATCGAGTCAAAAGTAAGAGCGATTTCCGCTGCGCCCCCGGAAAGGGGGATGTTTAGAAGATGATCAAGAGAATTAACTGTTGATAAGAAATGCGAGCCGTACACTAAACATGAGATATACGATGTGGGTTTTAGACTTCCAAAAAATCCGTTGAATCTGAGGGGGGGGAGGAGGGGTCACACCCATGAAAAAGTAACGTATTTTGTATTAATCATTAGATATATGATATGGATTCGAGACATGATCTGTTGGATCGAAAGAAAAAGGAGGGTGGTTTGTCACACCCTAGCGATACTTTAGACTTTATGATGTATTCCTTCTTGGTGTCAAATATATGTTTTATATTAATCAGGAGGTATACGAGGGGTTTCGTCGTTTACTGGCGCACAATTTTCTGTCGTTGCTTGCATGAGATCACACTGCCGTTTGAATCATTGAGTATTGCACAGACCAACAAGCCATGTTGAAGCATCCATGTTTTCACCCAGGTTTCCAATGGGTTGTATCACACACACACACACACACACACACACACACACACACACGGAGAGACACACATATTACCATTGCAACTTTTAAGTGTGATACACACTTTTCCACTCATTTTCGTCTTTGAGATAGCCAACGAGTAGTGCTACCAAAGAGCAATAGCAGGCACATGTTTTGGAAATGTGTAACAGTGGACACATGATCCAAAACAAATCAATGAAGTATCTTTCTCCACTTATTATCAACTGATCGTCGTTGCCGATGCGTGCGTCGCTACATCCTGAGCTCGCAAGGTTTCTCGATCGCTGGCCCACAATTTTGTGTGTTTCCTTGCATCGTCTCACACAGACGTTTGAATCACTAAGTATTGCACGGACGAAGAAGCCATTTTGACTTATTTATTCTTTCCTTAAAGACTCTCCAAAGATACACTCTTATGTGTGATACGATCGCGCGAATGTTTTCCCAAGAAAACATATTACCGATGATTCTTTTCCAAAAGCAAATCTCATAGGCACCATTTTAAGAAGATGATAAAAATGGAAATAAAAATAAATTTGGAATCGTTGCCAGGCGCTTTTGCACTAGGCAACCGTCGGATGGCAATCCAACGACCCTCCATGGTTTAATCAGCCCCCATGACGAAGGAGGTCACGCCGCACACACGCCATCACAAATCTATTTTCATGTGTTCATATTTCAAATATTTTTGCAATAATACACTCTAAGTACATGCCTTACCTATTAACAAGCACAATTGTGCAAAGTCATCTTGTCTCTGTTTGAAGAGAACCTCCTCCTAGGTGGTTGAAGAATAAGAATGGGTAGGCCACCCGATTAAAGTGGAAACCGATGAGCGGTACTGACAACTATTACATGCCCTTGTGATGCATGGCCGGGGAGCGTGACTTGCATCACTGAAACGCCAGCCACCACGCGGGCAATCTAAGAACGAATATACTAAGAAGGGAGAAAAAGAGTAGGGGCAAGCAACGAACCTCGTGTTCAATGCAGTAGAGTCATAGCCGTTGCCCCTACCGAATGAAGCTTTGCCGCAGCCAGGGCTGACGATTCAGTTTTCTATAAAAAAAAAAGGGAAACAAATGACGGTGGCATGGGGTGGCGACCGGGATGAAGAGAATCTGGTGGAGACGGCGGCGGGATTCAGAGGTTGTGGCGCGGAGCATTGGATGAGCAGTGAAGGACGGCATGCGCATGCGCCAGAATTGCCGAGAGGAGGACGGAGCGTGAGTCTTTTGGGAGGGTGGTATGTTCAGAGTCGAGGCGAGGAGGAGGCGGGCGATAGAGAGAGGTGGAGGCAGAGACGTGCAAGGAAAAGGAAAACAGAGAGGGAGGGGCGTCGGTCTTTAAAGTCTTCGTTGGATGCAACTTTAGATCCACGCCGTTGGTTCAAGTAACTGTGCTTGCGTATACGCCGTCGAATCAAAAGTAAGAGCGGTTTCCGCCGTCCCGTCCCCCCCAAAGGGGGATGTTTAGAAGATGATTAAGAGAATTAACTTTTGATAAGAAAACGAGTCATACATTAATAATGAGACATACGATGTGGGTTTGAGAGTTCCAAAAAATTGTTGAATCCGAGGGGGTGGGAGGGGGGTCACACCCATGAAAAAGTAACATGTTTTGTATTAATCATGAGATATACGATATGGATTTGAGACGGGATCTGTTGGTTCGAAAGTAAAAGGAGGGTGGTTTGTTGCACCCAAGCGATAGTCAGACTTTATGATGTATTCATTCTTGGTATCCAATATATGTTTTGTATTAATCAGGAGGTATACGAGGAGGTTTCCTCATTTGCTGGCCCACAATTTTCTATCGTTGCTTCTATGGGATAACACAGTCGTTTGAATCATTGAGTATTGCACGGACCAACAAGCCATGTTGAAGCATCCATGTTTTCTCATTGGTTTGCAATGGGTTGTAAGAACATTACCAATGCACCTTTTAAGTGTGATACACACTTTTCCACTCATTTTATTCTTGGATATAACCGATGAGCAGTACTACCAAAAAGCAATAATGGGCACATGTTTTGGAAACGTGTAACAATGGACACACGATCCAAAAGAAACCAATGGTGTATCTTTCTCCACTTACTATCAACTGATCGTCGTTGCCGGTGTGTGCGTCGCTACATGCTGAGCTCGCGAGGTTTCTCGTATGCTTGCCCACAATTTTCTGTCGTTACTTGCATGGGCTCACACAGACGTTTGAATCATTGAGTATTGCACGGACCAAGAAGCCATGTTGAAGCGTACATGTTTTCTCCCTCATTTCCGTTGGGGTGTACGAATATGGTTCCCTGCAAAAAAAAATGATTCACCAAAGTGTGACTCGCCATTTGAGCATGTACAATGGGGCAATGCATGCAATAATATTAGGCTATTTAGCTTTGGCGCACGGCATGGCTAAAGGAAAAGGAATTAAAGTTCGGGCTTGCAAGGTTCGAACTATGGCAACCACCCGATCTATCTATTATTATTACTAGCAAAACGGCCTGTGCGTTGCAACGGGAGAAAAAAAAACATAATCTTGAATGACAATGATCATATTTTACTACATCATAGAGATACACTATCATTTTTATTTTCATGAATTGTAATTTTTTTTAAAAAAATCATGAACATTTTTTTAAACTCGTGAATATTTTTGAAATTGTGAAGATTTTTTAAATTCGTGAAAATATTCTAAAATCAAGAACAATTTTTTAAGTCACGAACATTTTATACAATTTGCAAATATTTTTTTAAACGTGAACATTTTTTAAAACATTATCCATTAATCGGCGAGCATTTCAAGAATTGACTAACATTGTTTTGAGATTTGATGGAACAATTTTTGAAATTAATGAATATTTTATGAATCAATAAACTACATATTTTAATTTATTAACAATTTTCGAATTTTTATGATATTTTTCAATACATGAATATTTTTTGAATTGGTGAAATTTTGTGCAATTTCATAAACATGTTCTAGTACACGAACTTTTTTAAAAAACTCATGAACGTATTTTTATTTTCCAAACATAATTTTTTTAAATTTGCGAATATTTATTAAAAATCGCAAACATTTTCTGAAGCCACAAACTTTTATGAATTATTAAACATTTATTTCAAAACTCCCATTTTTTTAATTTCGAAACTTTTTAAAATTCTCAAATTATTTAAAGTAGAAAAACAATGACGGAAAAGAAAAATCAAGAATTAAAAACTGGTTGACCATAGATGGGCGGGCCCAAACTGGCGAGCTGTGTCATTTTCTAGCGCGCAGAGCGCAGTATAGCAGGTTTCTATAGGAGATTTTTCTGTGTGACACATTTTTTTTATCACTTATAGGTGGCATTGATGGTAATATTGTGCAATTTTAGGGGCAATTTGGATGACATACGGTCAGAAGCACTCCTTCCTTTATTAGTAGATAAAGATATGTCCGGTCACTTGCACGTGATTGGTGAAGAGGAAGAGAGAGAAATAAAAGAATGAATAAAGAAAAAGGAAAGGTGGTCCGAGGTGGGGTCGCATCCTACGTGGCGGACTGAGCGGGCGCGCCCGGGCGCGTCCACGAGCCCTCATATCCTCCCTATATTTGAGATGGATATAAGGGTTCACGGACAACCCAGACGTATAGGGATGATATGAGGGGTACGCTTGACTCACTTTTTTCCTTCTCTCTCCTGTTCGGTCACTGACCGAGCGCGTCCGCGAGCGAATAAGGGGTCAATTGAGGCGTCGGGTTGTAGATGCTCTTAGAGAGTCATC
Organism: Elymus sibiricus; assembly: GCA_039707655.1. Classification (NCBI taxonomy): domain Eukaryota; kingdom Viridiplantae; phylum Streptophyta; class Magnoliopsida; order Poales; family Poaceae; genus Elymus; species Elymus sibiricus. The sequence goes on from CM077664.1 coordinate 348,221,541, forward strand.
CCCATTCATCTCCAACTAAATCACCGTGAGAAAATTGGGCCTACTTATTTGGCCCTTATGACTATAACATCTGATGGAATTGAACTTTACGCATCGGATGGATTAATTTGCTTGTGCTTACACAAATAGTAAGGATTGCACCTGTGTAAGGATACATAGCCCGGATTTATATTGCTTAATTATCTTTGCAAAAATAGTTAGCCAGTAGATTCAGCTTCGGAAGCAAACATAACAAATTGTTTAAGCAAAGATGGTTCATCTTCTCAGCCAAACGAAGCTTGTACGAAATTATGTATGTTCATAAAAACAATACACTTGTAGCAGCTTTTTGTGTTGACAAAACTGAGGTTCCATTCATGGTGTTCATTTTAGATATTATACTTTGTTAATACTTCAATCAACACGTTGTAATAAAACAACATCCTATGCATAGTAGTCTGCATTGTACGATAACACTCTTATAACGCGGGTTATCTTTTTTAATCATTTGTTCATAAATCCAGTGAAATCACACATAGTAAGACAATACAACATATGTGAAATTGTGCATTAACAAATCATCCAATTCCATAACACTCGATTCAGAACATTTTGCTTTTTCTCAAGGTCGGTTATGAATATCCTCAATGACGATCGATTCAACGTTGTGATCCATTAAAAATGTAATTGTATGTCAAAATCTGCATGTCACCTATTTTGTCTTTGATGACCTGTATAGTGGCAGATAAGTTTGCCCTTATCTTTCAAACTAAATTGTACAATAAAAATGTTTTGTCAGATTTAAGGAACTTATTTTATGTTGGATGCCCTCTATAATGAACAAGAACTTATTTTTATCTATCTTGAGAACAACCGAGTCGGCACTGATCAGTTGCAAATGCAAGTAGGCTCACACAACCTGTAATTGAACTCACATGCACAAAATTTTCTAATACAACAGTAGTGACTTCACGGAACAATAAGCTAAACTGTTGTTACAATTTAGTTCACTTGCCACCGACATCCAAGCATCCAGCTTATTTGCACATTGAAATGCAAATGTAATCAAAGGGGCGTAGGGATGGAGGTGCAAGTTAGCCATCACTGGCATAAAATTCTGGATCATACCCACATATCCTGGTCCAATTTTCCAAGAGGGGTCTTCTATATCACCTAGATGTCTGGTGTTAAGAACTTCTCTTGGAGAGTGTCCTAATTTCACCTCCTCACTCTCCCTGTTTCCATTAAGGTGGCCCTTCATCTAATTGACAATGTGTGCCACGGTAGAGCAATCTGAATCCCTGCTAGTTAAACTGAACTAATCATCTATACATGATTATGACAAGATTTGCAAAAGCACATGATTTTACAATTAGTTGTCTACTAATCGCTAGACTATCACAAATCACAGCTCCATCTATACCAGAATCCCAGTAAAAAAAACAATACTATAAAGTTTCCAAGCCATAGTCCGTGTCACTCTGTACTAACTCTGTACTAATCCTCTATCTCTTTTATTCATAAAATTGAACATATATGCATAATACTATAGGGGACTAATTAATTATGAAAGGTGCTGAAATATCACAGAAAAGATGAAGGCCGTTGTACAGGTGGTGGTGATCAAGACTATGCATGAAATTCATGTAGAAACACTAAAACGATGATTGAAAATTGGTACCTCGGCTGGAATTCGAGTGGACGGCGTTCTGGCGAAGTATGCGAGATTAGAACCTCGGCTAGAACTCGAGCGGACGGCGTTCCGACGAAGTAGGCAAGGTTGGAAGCTTCAGACGCTAGGAGTCAAGCACCATAAGTTGCGATTGCTTGGGGTTAGGAGCCGAGACCTTTTTATGGCAGCGAGCAGCCCAGATGAAATCGGAGTCAGGTACCACCCCATGGCTGACACAGGGACTTCGATAAAAGTTGGATTTGAGGTGGAGGAGGCTGAGAGACGGATGGCGACGGAGCGGTGAACGGACGGATCAGCAGGCTCCGGTGGTCACGAGGACGGAGGCAGAGCGATATACACGTCGGTCTTGCTTGGGCTGGCTTCTAAGTTTTTTTACATAACTCGTTTATAACCGGTTATAAAGAAACAATGCTCTTCTTAATAACATAATATGCTAGCTAGGTGGGCTGGCTTGTCCCCGTGGCCTCAAACCACGCGGGCAGGGTTCGAGTCCCTCCTAATACAATTTATTTTTTGACTTTTTACGTACATCACAAAAATAGACTCCTAATACAATTTATTTTTTGACTTTTTACGTACATCACAAAAACGACGTACGAAAAACGTCCTATGGACGAAAAAAGTGAAAAAACGCTCCGTCCTTTAATATTAGGTGTAGATTTATCTACTAAAAGCAAAATACGGGTCAAAAATAAAGGAATTGGCTAGAAAATCCCACATTAATCAGAAAATAGTAGTCCTTCATCTGGCGGACCATTATATTTTAAGGGATGTTAGCCGTCCGATCATCGTAACATGGAAGTTTTAGGGGGCCACTCAATTTAACGTTCCACTTAAATCAACCTGGACGTGACAACAGATAGATAATGAGCCGTGTAATTGACGGACTCTGTGTGCAATACGTAGCTGATAGATACTGCCCATTAATTTGATGAACCCTTCGTTAATCGGTAAAGTACGACCCTTAGATCCATATAACTAAAAACGGACCCACAACAGTTATCTAAAACGTGTGTGACTTGGGCTCTTTGATTGTTCAGCAGATATCCCTAAAAGAAAGGATTGTCCAACAGATAAAAGGGAATCTTTTAATTCGGCTTACGTGACAACAAAAGAGCCACCTCCAGTGGTTATTAAGGAAAAAAGAAGAGCAGCTTGACGTAGAAAAAAAATAACCAAAAGCTGCGCCAAGTGCATGATCTTATTTTTTTTGAACACAGTACAGACGCAAGTGCTCATATACACGCGGATACACTCACCCCTATGAACGCACACACGCACACCCTACCCCTATGAGCACCTCCGAGAGACTGAGTCGGCATATCATCTTGAAATTTACGAAGTCACCGTAGGCATCTCGTCGTCGATGGGAGCGTCTCCTCCCACTGAATGCGCATCGTCGAAAATCCTGAAATAAATACAGGAATAAATGCGAGCACCAGGATTTGAACCCTGGTTGGCTGGGGATACCACAGTCCCTCTAACCATCCAACCACAGGTTGGTTCGCCAAGTGCACGATCAATATGGCATGTCATGGGCGTCGTAGGTGGCGAACTTCCATAAAAAAAACCGCTAGCTACCTAGGTACGTAGGTGAGTCATCGATCAGTTTGACGCGGCTTATGCTCACGGGAGCTTAAGCACACACGGCTGAATGCAGAAAAAATAAAAATCACCTATGGCTGTAGCTACTGTTCATCAATTAAGCTGCTAGGGTGTGTGCTTGTGTGATAGCTTTGCATGTACGTATGTGCAGCTTCTGGGTGAATAAATCTAGCGATCTAAAAATCAACAATAGATATTCAGAGTCTCGATGATCTGGATGGTGAATAACGACGAGGAGTCGATCAACTACGAGTCCAGCAATTAATGACGGTTCCAAGACAAACAAGAACGACAACAAGGTCATGAAGGACGGCAAATCAGCGACCAGTGGTGGAGGAACGGGCGGCGCCAATGTAACGTCGCATCGTAACATCCACATTTAGTACCCGATGCTAATCGATGCCAACTACGACGTGTGGGAAGTGAAGATGAAGATTATTGTCCAAACAATTCGAGTATGGCAGACAATCACGGATGACGACGTTGACGAGGAGTGCGATGAAGGTGCTATGGCCACCATTCATACACAAATCTAAAGAAATGTCAAACATATGTTATTATTGAAATATTTAACATTGCCAAATTCTAACAATCTTTTGTTGAATTTGACAATATTACTATTTCATAAGTCAAAGCTAGAAATTACGGATGAAAAATAGAAGAATTAGCTAGAAAATCCCACGTTAATCAGAAAATATCAGCCCTTCATCTGATGGACCATTATATATTGAAGTATTGCAGCCGTTTGATCTTATTAACGTGTAAAGTTAAAGAAAATTACCAACCTCTGCCATCAAGCATTAAACACATCCGACGTATGGGTCCGTCTTCATTAGCATACGTCCAAGAATTTATATCTTTCGCAACTTCTATATCTGATCTATGGTGCTGCGGGTCAAGGGCTCTAAACCTAAAGAGCTAGCGAACCCACCCGCGGACGGCCGGACGGCAGAGAAGAGCACCAATACCTACGTGGCTAGATATGTGGGAAACTTGAGGAGGCGCTCAACCAATGCTAATCGATCCAGCTACTGTCCAAAGCAAGCCTCATGTATGCTAATCGATTCTGCTCTCATACAAAGGTAGGTAGCTGAATGATTGGCCGCTGGCGAAACGTAATCGATTCTTCCCTCATGCAAAGCTAGCTATATCTAATGATTGACCGCGCGCCGGCCAAGCTTACAACACACACGCGACACTCGGGAAACGATCGGGATTGCAATAGGCAGCCGAGATTGTCGTACATGTACACACACGCGACACTCGGGAAACGATCGGGATTGCAATAGGCAGCCGAGATTACACACACGCGACACTCGGGAAACGATCGGGATTGCAATAGGCAGTCGAGATTGTCGTACATGTACATGCATGTTCAGGTCACTGCAGTCAACTCTATGTGATAGAGGGTCGATCAGGAGGTTGGCTGCGTGCATGATGTTGCTGTACAAAGCATCCAGATGTAGCAATCCACCATTAGAAATCCGTTTTGATTCATCACTTGATCAACAATATGGATGGGGCCCGTGTACACCTTTGCTATTTTAGTGTTACGAATTAGAACGGTACATCACTTGGTCAGCAATATGGACAAATAGGTTTGTAGTTCTATCCCTCTCAATTAGACGTACTTTTTAGGTTTCTGTTATTTTTGGGACTAAGGAAAAATAAAGAGCACAACTAAGGTTCAATTCCTTACGATACTCTTAGTAATCGTGTACAATATATTAGGTCATATTGAAGCTTTAATCAGAAAATACTGGTCGTTGATCCCGTGGATCGATCTATTAAAACTATTAATCTGTGGCCTTTCAATATACGTAACATAACAAATGTATTTTACAAGACCCCCCCCCCCCCACCCCACCCCCAATAGGCAACAAATGGAACATATCGAGGGAGTAATACCATGCAACTTTGGACATGGGGGAGGTGTAAAAAACAATTATTTGCGAAAATAAGAGAGGAATTACATAACTAACTATAAATTAGTGCGTGAATGATTATAGGGTTCAACGTGCAACTTATTTTATTGGGCATAATCAAAAAAATTTGATAGTCCAGATTGGCAGGGTCGAGCCGAACTCATACATTTTTGTTAGATTAGGAAGGAGTTGCTTCACAAGCTTTAAGAATACTATATTATTCTGGGTAGTATATGGTAAATATTTTATCAAATCAAGATATCATTTATACTATATAGAGCAGATCCAAAATCCTGCCCGCACATTGGTGCATGCCACTATGTTTTGGTTTTTTGGTTTATAAATCACACGAACTTTTTCTATATATCACGATAAATCTCAAAAAAAAATATTGAGAATCACTGGGGGAGGAGTCCATCCACCTGGATATATTACTCAAAGTGGCCATTATGCCAGGAGAGTGATCCAGTTAACCTAAACAAGTTGACCCGTTTATAAGGAAAATCGGACCGAAAACCGCACAAGTAACAAGATTACAAGGAGAAGACAAGAACACGACGCCCAATATAAGGCAGAACCACTAACACACTAAGAGGACCATCACCACGAATGACACAAGTAGTCGTGGGGTGTCGTTAAAGGATCACAATACCTAGACTTTGTGAGCAACCTAAGGCACCGCACTGCATGCGCACCGAGCTCCACGACACAACCGAGGAGTGTCCACATCAACAAGTGCAAAAGCACGAACCTTGAGAAGGAGCCCTGCCACGGAAAATCGGAACAATTAGCAGGTTGGGGAGGCATCTTGCAACATCAAAGAGCAAAGATAAACCAAGAAAACACCAAGATCACGATGCTCGCCGCAACACATCGGCCACCATGGGAGGTTCTTGAGCATGCAAAGCAAGACACCAAGAGCCTCGCCGCGGAAAATCTCAAACAAAATTATTCTTGGGAGTAATACCTTTTGAGAAAAAAATCATCCTATCGTGAGTTGGGACGACTGGATTTTTAAAGTAGGGAATAACTAGGACAAAGCGAGTGAAAATAGAGTAAAAAATGTAACTTCCAATTCAACAATAAATAAGCATATCCATGAAACTGTTCTAAAGAAAGCAATATTGTTTATTTGGGTCCAGAAATACCCTTTTTTTGCGAATACAAACTAATAGTCAATTAGCATATACATATATAAACTAATAGTCCAAGTTGTATCTTAGATATCCCATCTTTGTCTTAAAACTCAAGTGTTTGAAATCGAGGAAGAATGCCATGCATTTCAAAACAACTGTAGTAAACGAGGTTGGGGAATAAATATCTGGAAATGGTAAAATGAAATCCTCACAAATTTCTTGCAATATGTATCCTCGACGATAATTCTGATTTACTTTACATGTTCTTACTCAAGAGTAATACACCCACATATCCATCCTATGTGGGAACGAACAGTCTTGCTCTTACCAATAGCCTACAAACTATTTCGTTTGTAATTTTAATTATGGTGAGAGTGTCTAGAGAAAGTTCGTGATTTAAGCACATGGCATTTTAATCAGAAAGATCCGACCATTAGTCTGGTGGTCCCCTATAAAAATAGCCATTAGATTTGTGTAATCGTCCCATATCTATCAGCCCTACGTCTATCATGTGGACCCTTGAAATTACGTACACAATAGTTTTTTTTTAGACAAAGGTCCACAATAGCTGCCCGATAGAACATGCATGCGAACAACCAGAATTTCTAAAAAAAACGGAAAGATGAACAAGCAGCGTGGACAAGCAGGACACCAAGACCCGTTTGCATATCTCAAATATTGTTACGGCCACCCATCAATTGGTTGTGTTTTTTTGAAAGTTACTGCCTAATACTTAGTACATGCATGCGATTTTGGTTTTCAAAACTAACTTATCATGTGGCAGCAAAAAAAAATAATGATTGGTCCAGTTACGTACACTCACATGTATTTCCTTTAGAACTATACACATGTGTGTTTGTTTGGTCGCTAACTAAATTATCACGTGGCATAAAAAAATGTACATGTCTTTCCTACCCAGATGTATTTTTGATCTTGCAAGAGTGTATATACAAACAATTTTGTATTATACGTAATCTTGATTACTTAAAAAGATATATTAAATAATAAAAGACAATCGGTTTAATGAGAAAAAAAGACACACACACACACACACACACACACACACATGTCAGAAACTCGCATAAGGTGCTACACATTTAACGTTTTATTTGTGAAATAAAAATTTAATTCCTAATTTGATGGACTCTTCCGTCCGTCGATCTAAACTTTAGACTTTGCAAAGTATACATACAAAAATATTACTATTATATGATAACCTTGATTACTTAGAAAAAGTTATATTACATAATACAAAGATGATCGGTTTAATGAGAAAAAGACACACGCACTAGAAATTCGCATAAAGTACTACCAATTTAATGATTGGTTTTGTGAAATAAAAATTTATTATGTATTTGATGGAACATTCTGTCCGTCAATACAAAATTTAAACTTCTACTTTTTAATGTCACACAAAAATACAACCAATTGTCATGATATCTTGCTAACTACAAATTTATAGGATACATCAATGTAATATATTCAGGTAGATTATTTTTTATTGATTTAATATCATATATAATTATAATAGGCAGCCTCCTAGGAAAAATAGAACATCTAGCCATACATCTGGCAGCCCCCTTTTTAATTAAACAAGTATGACCAATAGTAGATCATCAAATAATGTCCAAACGTCTTTCAACCGCTGATCTACAAATTCAATATTAGTTGAGCAGAACATGTCAGATCGATATATCTGATAGATGCTCTTCTAAATAATGATGTATGACCAATAGGTCTAAATTTATCATTGTAACAAAACATGATAGAGACCTTAGATCTTCATCTTTATCTAAGAACGTCTTTAAATCATTGACCAATATAATCTATATTACATGATCACAGACAAGAGAGCCTCTATATGTACGAAAAGTTGAGATGTTGATTATGTATATACCCCATGTTTAATACTACCGTAATTTCATCGAAATGTTGCCGCTAATCTGCCAGACCCTGCAATTTCATATACAATAGGTGTGGCAACCAGCTGCCGCTATAGCACACGCATGGAAAAAAATCTTATTTTTTCATGAGTATTATATATTACTGTATATCATGTGTAAAATGGAAAGTGGCTAACATGAGAGTTTACAAAAAAAAACATGTTCCTCGCATAAATGTAATATATTCGAGTAGAAGAATAATTTATTATTATTATGATATCAAATAAACTACAATACAAATTCTCCAAGAAAAACCAACACGTCTAACCATCCATCACGTGAACCCTCTTTTGATTAACGAACTATGACATATGCATCTTCATACTGGTATATAAACATCATCGGAATTGATATATAGAATGTTTTATTAGTTGATAACAAATGACTTATCCATGGCAAGCAGAAAAACTCCAGAATTTAATTACTTCTTTGCATCCACATTAAATACTCCTCTCACATCATCACAACCATCGCTGCTAATCTGTTATGCCCTATAGTCGGGTGTAGCTCTTCTCGATCATCTTCATTAAACATGTCTTAGTGATATTCTCAGTGTCACTAGGATGCCCTCGCATTTGCGAGGGCCACTGTGCTAGTTTAGATGCAAAAAAACATAACAAATGACACCAACAATCATGCGGTACATGGTTCTATATATAAGGGGCTTTTGCCGGTAAGTTTATTCTAGATTGAGTGCATTAAGGAGCAGAAGTACAACAAACAGATAGAGCCACGACAAGTAGAATTCATGTTGTATCTTAAGAAAATTAGTGTTGTGTATTGGTTGTTCATACTTCATAATGAAACCAATATTAACATCCATGCTTGCAAAAAAAATCTGACCCTTATAGATTGCAAATAATTAACTATCTTGCATTCTTTGCGATGAAATCTATTTTCATAGATTTATTTGGTCCCTAATTTTTTAGAAGATACACTCTTATGCGTTACAAAATATTGCAAATGTATTTCCAATTATTTCTTCTTCCAAAATATTTCCATATGCAACATAAAAATAAGATGAAGAAAAGAAAAATTAAATCCCTTTTGAGCTAGGGTAAGGTCAGATGGCAATCCTAAAACCCTCCATGATTCAAGTTAGTAGCCACGTACACAAATAATTAAGCATCATACTTTCTTTAGGAACACAAAATCTATTGAGAAATAATCTAGCATAAACATTCCCGCAGTTGTGCGGATGCGAGACTTGTCACAAGCCATCCGCTGTCCCAACGCGAGTCACACTGAGACAACCTCTTGGATCAGTCACCCAGCTAGTCGTCAGCTGACGTGGCAGGAGCCGTCCATTGGCCCAATGCTCGTCGCATTGAGCCAGCTCCCTCCAGCTCATTACCGTACCAAACGGCAAGTCGGGCGTTGAGCGATGTGTCCAGAGCCGTATGTTGACCCAACACATAGGGCATTGAGCCAGCTCCCTCCAGCACATTGTCAGATTAGACAACCAGCCAGGAGTTGCGTGACGTATCAGGAGCCATCTGTTGGACCAACGCGTGGAGCATTGAGCCAGCTTTCTCCAGCGCATTGCTGGATTAGATGGCCAGCCGGGAGTTGCATGATGTGTCACGAGGAGTCCGTTGGCCCAACGCACGACGCATTGAGCCATCCAGTGCATTGCAGGATCAGACGATCAGCTAGGTGTTGCATGACGTGTCTGGAGCCGTCCATTGGCACAACACACAATGCACTAAGCCAGATCCCTCAAGTGCATCACCGGATAAGGGCCAGCTGGGTGTTGTGTGACGTTTCAAGAGCCTTCCGTTGGCCCAATGCACGACGCACTGGGCCAACTCCCTCCAGCGCATCGCTAGATCAGGTGGTCACCTGGGCGTCGCACGTGATAACTTTACGCATGTTAGTTTGTTGAAATCGATTTTACTCATTTATTCTTTCCTTAAGGACCTTCCAAAGATACGCACTTACGTTTGATACTATCATGGAAACGTATTGCAAAGAAAACATATTACCAACGGCTTCTTTGTCAAAAAACAAATCTCATAGGTATCATTTTAAGAAGATGGTTAAAAAAAATAGGTATGGAAATAAAAAAAAATTGGAATCGCTCCCAGGCGCTTTTGCACTAGGCAACTGTCGGATGGCAATCCAACGACCCACCATGGTTTGATCAGTCCTCATGACGACAGAGGTCACACCACACATACGCCATCACCAATCTGCTTTCATGCGTTCATATTTCAAATATTTTTGCAATAATACACTCTAATCACATGCCTTACCCGTTAACGAGCACAATTGTGCAAAGTCGTCTTATCTCTATTTGAAGAAAACCTCCTCCTAGGTGGTTGAAGAATAAGAACGGAACGGTACCCACCCGATTAAAGGTGGAAACTGATGAGCGGTATTGAAAACTATTAAACTAGATGATACCCCGCGCGTTGCTGCGGGAAATATTGTCTAAAGTTGGTGTTTGACTCATCAACTAACTCCTAAAAAGATATAAAACGGTGAATAAATGATTCTTATTTGGCGATACTTTAGAATGATACATAGGTAAGTAAGATCAATTCTCCTACTAAATCGTTCAAATTTTGTACAATACACAAACAATCGAAGCAGAGAATGGTTAAGCTTTTCAATATATGCAAGTGGAATAAACTATCAATCTGTAACTAAAACATCACCACCTAACCTCAAGTCTTGATTGTGCGCAATCTGCATCATAACTCCCTTGTACATTTACTTTAATCCCTCCCAAAACAGGAGGTAAACAAATGTCATACAAATTTCATTACTCCCGATAGAACCGTAAGGCCACAAAAGGTTCATAATTTATGGAGGACTATTCAAATTCAGCGATCTGCCATCGACCATGGCAAAGATTGAACATTTAGAACACTTACACCGAGGTAAGTATAGAGGAAATTATTGTGGAATTCCGTAAAAGAAAAAAGGAAGTCAGCCATCATGAGTAGTAAAACCTGTATATGACTTACCTCAGGAACATAAATATGCATATACCCTCAAATTGATACGTGCACGTGAAGTAAAATATAGAGTAAGCAACATGTAAAGAAGATTACTTAGATAGTATATAGTTGCAACTTAGGACGTATACATGACAAATTGTTACCTCTCCAGGGTGAATGTTAGTCTTGTATTTCTTTACAAAAGGTGATCGTGCGTCCTCATTGAACTGCAGTACAAAACAGATGTCCGGTTAGCTCTATTCTGAAACAATTAATGATTAGTATGAAGAATTCCTAGTTTAGGCCCTCTCGAGCATGTTAATGTAAGTATACTCCACACAGGAATACATAAAAATCCAAGGAATCACCTTAATTGTACCATTATACACATGCATAAGAAACTGGCAGAGCAGGTTAACTAAGAACTGCATGCAGGACCTAAGTGGGCAGATCCATATTTACATGCATCTGAAAAATCACGCTACTCTGCACTAACAAACTGAAATTGTAACGGGAAGCCAATGAACACTGAATAATCTGTGATATGTGTTCTGCAGCTGCAACCCATGGCCTGACAACTTCACAATTTGCAATAAGCAGGGTATTAGGGACACTCCCATCTGTCTGAAAACATCTCAGGACAAAAAGAATAGTTAGGAAAATAAAAAATAGGATTTTTTTTAGAATAAGACTGCAGCAAGTAATGCATCACTCTGAAACAGCTCGAGTTAATTTGTATACCGGCTTTCCCACAATAAAAATGTTTACCAGCTAGCACTCATTGTGTATAATCTGTACATCACAAGCATGAAAGAAGACAGCGGGGTTGATACCCCTTTCAAGAAAGAAAAAATAATTTATGATGTCCTATGTATACATCAAGTCTTTAACAAAAAAAAAAGATTGAAATAGATTGACTGAGTAACTTACAGGTGGTGCTACTGGAGGGTGGCTTCCTGTTAACTTAAGACATCATACAAATGAATATATGTACATCAATCAACTCCCTTGGACATAACTCGAATCAGTCTAATTGCTGCATGCCATTTTAGAAGATCAAAAAAGGATGAACTGTACTTGAATACACCATGTTTTGCTTCCGAAAATCAATAGTTAGATACTGGTCAAGAGTCATAACCTAGACTTTACGGTGGCTACGGCAGCTCGAGTCCAGGGTAGTCGAGAAAACCACTTGCCTGTACGCAATGATCGTGTGCCGCTGCCTATCCTCCACTGGCCTCACCTTGTAGAGCAACTCGTGTGTGGACAACGTCCTCCAGTGTCTCGTCGCCGGCGCCGAGAGGTTTCCTCTTGGGAACCACCGATGTTGGCAGTTACCATGGTGAGTCGAGGTGTGGTGAGCAGTAGTGGTGTTGGTCGATTGTTACCAAACAGATCAACGTGGACTCCAATCACACAAAACGGAAAATAGGATGCAAGGCTCAGTGGCTCACCCGCTTAACTTGAACCCACGAAGATAACAAAACAAAATCTTCAAATCCGATTTCCCAACTTCAGATCGGGGATCCTCTGACCTTTCACAGTGGCGATGGTGATAAGTTGGCACCGCCAGCGATTTCTCCGGGCAGGCCGTAGCGGGTCAGTAGGTCGTCTCCAGGAGGCAGACATGGAGGCGAAGAGATCGACATTTAGGAATCGAGAGAGCAGAGACATAAAGGGATCAAAGGATGCGTCGGCCCTTTTTGTGTATCCGACGGACTGGTTCCTCGGTTACACCGGTTGGTGTGGTGACTTTTTGTGTACCAACGGTTTGGGAGTTTTCTAAGATGGAATAGGAAGTGGAGTGGGCTAAAGAGAAATTAAATCACAGGAATAAGAAGGATATTTGGAATTGCTGATGTGGCTAGACGGTTGAGGTGGAGTGAGGTGGATGGTTGCATGTTGCTTAGTGATGTGGATAGGTTGCATGTCAAGAGAAATAAGATAGTGGGGATGAACTATTTAGGTATTATAGATTCTCATGTTATCCGGGATCAGCCTTCCGGGGCCGAAAGCGCTTTGGTTCGGGGCAATGTTTTCGGGCAAATCACTTTCAACCGATTAGCTAACCGATCACTTCCGTCTCTTGTCTGTCGTCTCTACATCACTATTTTGTTGTAGTGTCTCCATGGATCTCGTGCATGTGCATGTGTGAAGTTATTGAGGTTTTTCCTTTTTTTTGATTTGCAAGTAAAGGCCATGTGAGAGTTCAACTACACAACTATCTTTTATTTATATTAAACTTTTTTACTTGTTTTACTTCTAACTTATGTTTTTGAGATATGATCTTAACTAGTAATTTTTTATTAAATTTAGCAACTTTGTAATGGTACTACTAAAAATATTTATTACATAATTTGAACATTTGTTGTGGAAATGTAATTTTTAATTTTCTAAATCATACATATAATACAAGGAGTGATATAGTTGCTTGCTTTTCAAGACATAACCTTTTTTGGTTTAACCTAAATTTTCTAGATTAGAGAAAAATGAAAAGGAACAAAATTACAAGTGTTTATAGATATCGATGCCACATATAAGGTGTAAATATATCTAGGCATTTGTGTCGATTTCAGTTTTCTTAAATACTATGACAGAGACCTATAAAGTTGATCGAGGTTTTGAGGTAATTACATCACTGGTGCTTGAACTTGCCATGAATGTGCACTTTAGTGCCTGAACTTGTAAAATACATCGAACTGGTTCTATAACTTGGCATGGACGTGCAAATCCGGTTCAAACCCCATCTGTATACGTCCACCACGCTGATGTGGCAGCCAGCAGCAATGAGGAGGGCGTGTGGCCTGATTCTTTTCAAAAACACCCTGAAATTATTATTTTTCTTACAAACAGGCACTTGGAGAGAAACAACACAAATTTGTTAAAAATTGGTCGTGTGGGTCTTCCAACCCGCAACCTATCGCTTGCATGTCAGTGGGGCTATCCAGTAGACCAAATCACATTTGTTCGCAAGGAAATGTTCGAATACTTTATATACTATAAGGCTGATCAACATAAAGGAAGTAATTTATTCCGGCAAAAATAATGCTGCGTCAATTATTCGAACCTGTACCCAAATGCTATATAACGGCCACACATACCACTACAACCCACGACATATAATGTTACAAAAGATAACCATAATGTGCTCGTGTGGGTAAAACGGACCACAGTGTGGCCCATTTTCAACGTGTTATTTTTTCCATTTAGAAATTTGTAAAACAATACGTAAATTATAACCATGTGTTATAAATAATATACATATAATTAAAATGGAATAAAATTAAAAAGTCCATATAATTTCATATAATATCTACGGAATAATATAACAAAAATAAACATTATGAAACAATTTTATAATATAAAAGAGCTCGCATTTTTAATAAAATATTAAAGTAATTTTAGAAAATTTTGTATATTTAAATAAAGGGCCATTTGCATTTCTATCCCTAACTTGAACCACCTACTCATATTTGCCCCTAATTTCGAAGCCTACTCAAATTTGCCCCTCTGCCGTTATGTGCACATATAGAAATGCCGTTCTGTGCTGTTACCGTCCGGTCAAAGGGCTTTGACCGTCCTGAAAAAAATAGCAAAAAAAATCTAAAAAACCTAAAATTTTGTGGGATCGAAGATACTCATGTGTGCAAGGTGCGTGCAAATTTTCGTGCTGTTTGGACATTTCAGGAGCTCGTGGCGAGGAAAAACAGTAAATCTGTACGCTTGTGAACAGTAAATTTGAAATAAAATAGCAAGAAAATTCAAAAAAATATGAAATTTTTTGGCATCAAAGAGGCTTGGGTGCACAAGGTGCTTGCAAGTTTTTGTGATCAAATGACATGCGAGGAGCTCTAGCAAAAAAAAACAAAATAGTCATTTTTTCCAAAGTTTTTTCCCGAGCCAAATTTTGTTTTTTTCTCCACATGCTCCTACAATGTCCAAACACAACAAAAATTTGCACGCACCTTGCGGACCCAAGCCTCTTTGATGCCAATTTTTTATATATTTTTTGAATTTTCTTGCTATTTTTTTGAATTTACTGTTCACAGGTGTACATATTTACTGTTTTTCCTTCGCCACGAGCTCCTGGAATGTCCAAACAGCACGAAAATTTGCACGCACCTTGCGAACCTGAGTATTTTTGATCCCACAAAAATTCAGATTTTTTAGAATTTTTTGCTATTTTTTCAGGACGGTCAAAGGCCTTTGACCGGCTTTGACTGGACGGTAACGGCACAGAAGGGCATTTCTATAAGTGCACATAACGGCAGAGGGGCAAATTTGAGCAGAATTCAGAATTAGGGGCAAATATGAGTAGTGGGTTCGAGTTAGGGGCACAAATGTATAAAACCCTTAAATAAATTCTCATATAATTTTATAATTTTCCATGTTTTTAATAAAATATTCATGTAGTGCATAAAAGTGTTCATGCTTTAAGTATTTTTTTTGTTTTTAAAAGCTTATATAGTATATAAAAGCTTGTGTGTTTTCAAAAAAAAAAGAGCCTACTGTGCCCTCAGATTGCAGATCGTCACATGAATAATATTCGAATCGTATAAACATTTTTACAATTTATAAATATTTTAAATTATATGAATATGTTTTTAAATAACACTTGGATTCTTTTTAAAATGATATGTAAAATTTTATTTTATTTTACATTTATGTTTGTTATACATTCATAAATATTAATTATACTTTAGAAACAAGAGACCTTTTTGACTGGAGTGGTATCTGAGGCTGCTGTTTGAATCACAGACCCGACAATATTTTTTGCTAGATTAAACTCCTTTAATTTATGTTGTTCCGCCTAGTGTATATAATTAAAGCGTATGAATCCCTGTAGCACAACAAGTGTGTGGTGGTCACTGGCTAGCCACACCTGCATGCTAACGACAGGTCGCGTGTTCGAACTCCGACTAGGCCAGTTATAATTTTTATTCTACAAAAAAAAAGTGTGTTGTTTCACTCCAAGGTCCTATTTGTAAGAAAAAATATTTTCAAAGGGCTTTCCGAAAAACTAGGCCACACGCCCTCTTTCTTGCCATCCAGTCACTGACAGCGGGCCGCATGCCACGTTGCACGCCTCGTCAACGTCATGGACGTATACATATGAGATTTGAACCGTATTTGCATGTTCATGCCAAGTTATGGAACCAGTTCGATGTATTTTTCAAGTTCAGGCACTCAAGTGAACATCCGTGGCAAGTTCAAGCACCACCGGTGTATTTACCTCTTTCTATAATGAATAATTGTCCATATTGTGTGGAAGTAAACAAAAGGGGTTTTTCTTAGAACTATTGTGTTGGTTGTTCATTTTTTCTTCATGGGCAAATATGTCTTTCATGTTATTGGGTTGAATGATCTACTGACATCCCACGCATACACTTTATCTTAAACTAGCCTCATTCATCTCAACATGCATTAAATGACCTTCTTGCCCCTACTCGAGGGGCGATTCGAAGAGAAGAAAGAGCCAATGAATGGAATTGCAAGAAGGGCCTATTTGGTTGGAACCCAAGATTACCTTCTAAAACTTTAGCTAGTCAAAAGTTGCATGTGCCCAATGGGTTCTCTAACTTTGATTTAAATTAAACTCTAGAGTTGGTAAGAAGCTATGCCCAAAATTTACACATGTATCCAAACCAAGACCAAGCCGATTTTCGGTTTATTCATGCGAACCAGTACTTGCTGGGGTGGCAAGCGAGCTAGCACCAATCGAGTGGCTAGCGGGAATGGTTAATGGGCCGCGGCCCGCCTAGCTATACGTGTGAGCGTTGGTTCCCCAAGCGGCGCGTTAAGAGCTAAGGGCGATTTCCTATTTGACGCTCTTTGCGTCCAATTGTCGCTGAAACGCACAGTGGCTGACATAGCGAAATCTAATGTGCCGGCCCATTCAGGAGCAAATGTACCGACCACCCGATTTTTGGAACATTTCCTAGCCGGTTTTGTTAACCTTATAGAAGGTTCCTAGCCTATTTTTTTTCTTTAAACATAGTTTTTTTTTAGTTTTTTCTTTTTAAAATTTTCAACATTGTTCAGAGTTTTGTAAAAAAATCAAAAAATTTAAATTGTTAAATTTAAAAAAAATAATGTTCTTAAATTAAAAGTTCCTTCGGAATTTCAAAAATGTTCGCTTTGAAAATAATCTTAAAAAATTTCAAAAATTATTCGTGTTTTCAAAAACGTTGCGAGACATGTAAATAAATGTCTGTTTTTTAAAAAAAAAATGTTCACTGTTTCTTGAACCTTTTTCAGCATTTTTTTCCTAAAACAATGAAAAAAAAACGAACGGCTACAGCACCGAGTTGGTACAATATATAAGCTGTCTCATGACAGGATCGCTACATGGGCCGGCCCAGTCGGGAGCGTCAGGGTGACAGGGTCGTTGTTTGACTGAAAATGCCCGGGGAGGGCTGGATAGAGATCCATCGCGTGTATTGTACCACCAGGCCAGGCGAGCCGAACCGGAAGCTCGTTCCGGCGTTTTTGGAGGAGACGAGCGGCCTTTTCTACCGCGGGAATCGTCCCGGACCCCCCGTGTGGCGCCGGTGGGTCAGGATGCGCGCGCGAGCGTGGTGCGTGGACGCGGCTGGCAGGCGCGCGAATAAAGTACGCATTGCTTCTGTCGGTTCACCGTCGTAATACGCTTCTTCCCGTGTCGTAATACGCTTCTTCGCATGAATCAATAATAATCAATAATAAAGCAGCAAAAAATTTGAGCACGCTAGGATTCGAACTCTGTATCTCGCCCACCAGCAATTTAAAATTTGCTAACCAACTCACCACCTATCACACGTGACAAAGGATTGTATACGTTTATGTATTTTCGATGGAGCGCATAGGCCACATGCCCGTCATGGGCCTCGGCCTGCGTTCTAGCGACTGGGCCAGCTCCATCAGCCCGCGCAGAAATCATCACAGGAATAAAATCATGGATATTTCATGTTGAATAGTCCCACCTTGCTGCACAAAACTAATTGTCACCAATTTATATACGTTCTGCTTCGTTGTCTGCCGTGAGCTAATTAGATGGGATCCCTCAAAAAAAATAGGTGAGAGAGGCTTTGCACCCTGTGAAAAAAGTGCATAATTAAAGAGGAAGGATTGGTGGGCTGGAGTAACTTGAAAGAAGAATTATCGGCTTGAAAAAAAGTGCATAATTAAAAGAAATATTGTGTGGGCTGGAGCAAAGGCGAAGATCGCAAGGAAAAATTGTGGGCTGGAAAAAGGTGTATAATTAAAGAAAGTATTGTGAGCTGGAGTAAAGTGAAGATCGCCAGAAACTGATTATTCATTCTCGAGTTTTTTTTAACACAGTACAGACACAAACGCTCATATACACGCGCATACACTCACCCTATGAACGCACACACGCACACCCTACCCCTATGAGCACCTCCGAGAGACTGAGCCGGCATATCATCTTGAAATTTACGAAGTCACCGTAGGCACCTCGCCGTCGACGGGAACGTCTCCTCCCACTGAATGCGCATCGCCGGAGATCCTGAAATAAATCCAGGAATAAATGCAAGCACCAGGATTTGAACCCTGGTGGGCTGGGGATACCACAGTCCCTCTAACCATCCAACCACAGGTTGGTTTGCTATTCCTTCTCGAGTTGGCTGAACGGGATTTGTCATTTGTGTGGACCGGAAAAAAAGTGCATGATTAAAGGAAATATTGTGTGGGCTGAAAAAAAAGTTGTATAATTAAAGCAAAAATCAAACTGATAATATTCTTTCTCGAGTTGCCGGAGTGGGCGTGTTGGTCGTTTTGGAGGGACAACATGCATTTTTTTCCAACGAATTTGCTACTGGGTGTTGTACTTTTATAGAACCGATAATTTTATCTTCCGTTGCAAGGACGAGCATATGTGCTTAATGCCAGGCTGATATGCATTTTTTTTCTAGCTTTGGTGTGCGCATCCCTGCCACAAGGTGGCACTATCCGGATGTTGCATTGTTGGTCACTTTGGTGGACGGGACAACTAGAATTTTCATCGTAACAAATTCCCTACAGGACCTTGGGCTTGCACATAACCAGTAATTTTCTCTCCCGTTGCAACGCACGGGCATATGTGCTAGTCATACCTATACGTCCAGGTTGTCTGCAAACCCTCATATTAAAACCAAATATAGGGTGAATATGAGGGCTCTGACGCGCCTGGTCAGTCTGCCACGTAGGACGCGACCCATCCTAGACCACCTTTTCTCTTTTGTTATTCTTTCTTTTCTTTCTCTCTCTTCATCTCCATCAATCAAATGCTTGTGACCAGACCTATAAGGGAGAAAATGAGGAGCATGGCTGCATGCACGGACACTGACCGGGCGCCTCCACGGACGTTTGGTGGGCCGGATTTGCAAGTCCGGCTGTAGATGCTCTAACTCAAAAGATGGAAGAACTGACAAAGATACTAATCTAATTGCCAATCTTATATCCTACCTTACTATGCGAGTGACAGTGACTATAATGGATGATTATAGATGACATGGCAGCTTCATATAGCTATCAGTTCCTTGCTCCATTGGGCCCGACGCGCATTCCCATGTTAATACCGACGTTGACGCCCGACAGCTTGAAGTCTGCGTAGATGAAGCCGACGTCGTTGATCTAGAGGAGCGGTGGTGTGACTAGTGTCGGCTCTTGGCAGTTGAATTTCTCTCCTTCCTATTGATCTTGGTACTCCCTTCATTCACATTATAGGGCCTAATACGTTTTTTGAGGTAGCCTTAGACCAATGATAAAATTATTAGTATATGAGATGTATGATATAAAAATTATATCATTAGAAACTCTTTTCACATACGAATTCGATGGTAATGCTTTGTGTAGCATGCATATCATATATTATTCTGCTTCTCGTGCACCTCGGCCTTTCTGTTCACCTCCCTCCACCTCTGCTCGTACCCGCTATCGAAGTCGTCGAAGTTACCATGGTAGAGGGGAGATTCTCGTCGCAAATGTATGATGCTGTTTGCACACGGCATTGAGGAAGTCCCAGTCATGGGACACGACCACCAGCGTCGTTGTTCTCCCACTGCGAGCAACAGGGTACTGCTCCAGACCGAGCACTGTATTTCAATTCGTTTTCAGGCGACTGAAGTTGAGCGATTTTGCAGTTATGCAACTGCTAGTACCCCTGTCGGCTGTCCCATGGTGATTGCTGAAACGGATTCATTTGATCATTCAAAGATTGTCGAGGAACCTGGAACTTCTCCGAGGAGGCCACGTTATGGTCAGGCTAACCAAGTTGCTAATGAGATTTCTAGAAATTTGGTGTATATGAACTAAAACTCATGTCGGTTCAAGTTTCTCCATCTTCGTGAACTGAAACTCGATCAGTGTAGAGAGAGATAATATTCAGCAGGTGATCAATTGAAGCAACAAAACACGATGTCCCGCGACCCATCCCCAGCCCAGCCCCTCTACGATCCCCTCCCGGCGCCGGCCACCACCACCCTGCGTCCTTGCCTGCTGCCGCCTCCTACGGCTTGCTTGCCGCTGGACTTCATCCCACAGGTGGTCCCTGCAGGCGCGTCGTCGTTGCCGGTGCATTTGGGTGCCAGATCCAGGTCGCCGATCCGGTCGCCGCCGCCCCATGGCCAGTCCCTGAGAGATGCGCCGGTGGAGATGGTGCCGGAGACGCCGCCTGAGCTCCAGGGCGCCCAGCCGCGGGTCGCATCCATCATCGTCGTCCCGTCGCCTCGCGTCCATGGCGCCTCGTCCTCTTCCTGCAGCGGCTCTCCAGCGGATGCGGGGCGTGATGCAGATGCGTCCGGCGAGGGATGGCAGCTCGTGTGCTCCTGGCGTGGCCCGCGCCCCCCGCCTCCTCCTGCACCGGCCTCTACTCGGCGCCCCCTCCCTGCCTGGCTGCACGGGAGACGCTGCCGCTGCCTCGTCCCGGGTCACCGTGCTTCGGTTTGCCGGGATCCCTTCAGGTGCTCCCGCTGCCTCCAGCCCGGCCACCGTGCTCGCGGATGCACCAACGCGTGGTGCCCGCTCAGCTCCCTGAAGATCCTGCGACGGCCTGCTACAGCTATCCCCCACCCCCCCCCCCGACCACCGACTCGTGGTTGGCCTGCTCCTCCACAAGCCGAAATGCCCACCTCGTCAGCATGGCCTCAACTCGGAGGCGCTGCCCTGCGGAGGGAAGGTCTTGCTGCTACGGATGTGCTGCACCAAGCACCACACAACTCCGGTCATGCGGCGACAGTTTGGCTTGCCGGGGCGCAGTCTGATGCCTCTTGCAAGGCCGTGGCAGAGGTCCTTGCGTCCGCGATCGGCGCCAGCATCGTGGAAATCAGGGTCATCCGCCAGTTTGTGGATAATGCCACCGTCGATCGTCAAGTGGAGAACGCCCGTGCTGCTTCCCCGTCCAAGCGAATGCCTGCTTCGACCGTGCTGGAGGATGTTCCTACTACGTGTGATGCTCTCCGCATTTGCTCTCCGACCAGGACTATGCTCCCCTCGTCGTCTTCATCTGCATCACGGCCTCCAGGATTTGAAGCTTCTCCCGTGATGAGCTCCGCTCCACAGACGCCGCCCTTCATCACCGATGCTTGCCGCACGCCATGCAGCGCGGCGACTGATGATGTTTGTTCCCCTGCTACCGAGACGGTCGCTGTGTCCGCTACGCCGCCCCAGACTCCTACTCCAGCACCTACTCTGCAGCTCACCCCTACGCGTCAGGTGATGGTTCATGAAGAGCAAGAGCCGCCGGCTGGGTTTGACACCCTATTTCAGCCGCGCCAGGAGGCCATCTTGGGCACCCCTCCAACTGCAAGGGAAACAGCCAGGACGACGTAGAAAGACCATGGCTGGGATGTCCATTGACCAGGAAGGGCCTGCTTTCTAGCTACGGCGCTCCAGTGCTAGGCTACGGGCAAGTGGGCGCGCGCGAATCGTTCCAGTTCAGAAAGAAGCACAAAAGGTGGTGTGTCGCAGCTTAGGAATCGTCAAAGATGAGCAAGATATCACCGTGGCGGCTCTGGCTGAGCTTGAGGAACAGTTCAAGGAAGAAACCCTGGCACGGTGTTGGCTGCACTGCGTGCCCTCTTCAAGCTCGACAATGCCAGGCCATGGCCGTCGAAGATGCCATAATTGCTCAGGGTGTGCAAAACCGAACCGAAAACCAAAAACCGAACCAAAAAAACCAAACCGAACCGAATTTTTGGTTTTTATGGTTTTCGGTTTCAGTTACGGTTTCCATATCTCAAAACCGTATGCCATTCGGTTTTTTCGGTTAAAAACCAAAAACCATTGGGTTAAAACCGAAAAACCGAAATGATGTGAAGTGCACGCTCGCTAAACTTAATTTGCATGGACTTGGAGTCAAACTCCTGACCTCGGACCAGAAGGCCCAGTGCGCTGAAGGCTACTAGCCAACCAAGCCAACTAAGTTGCTGATTTATACTTGGAAGGAAACAAATTATATACTTAATATGCATATACCATTGTACAAATTCCGCATAAAGTCACCCATCCAGGAGGTATAAAACTTGTAAAGCATAAATAAGACGGCAAAAGCACTTCGTCATCATTGGATAACTAAGTTCGTTACATGGGACTGTTGCCTATCACTCTCACATATATACTTCATTAAGTTATTTCCTACTCTAAACTTTTAAGGAAGTTGCGCATAGGAAAAAATGTACAACAATGAAACATACTTCAATCTTTGATTATCCATGAACTAAAAATCAAAATATGTGACAAAAAGTTATGTGTTCTTAAAAAAATCGCGTCAACTTTGGTTAATATGGTTATTACCGAAACCGAACCGTATTTTTATACGAAACCGTATAAACCGAAGTATAAAAACCGTATTAACCAAAAACCGTATAAACCGAACCGATTCAAACCGAAAAAACCGAACGCACACCCGTACCCTCGGCCGTGCCGCACGCGCCCGATTCCCTCACTTTCTGCGACGTGGAATCAACCGGAATCCACGCTACCAGCAAAAAACGTAATCTGTTCAAGGAAAGGAAAGAAAAAAAATTCTTTCCCGTGTAGCGTGCGCGCTGGGTGGATCCAAGATTTCGCCTGAAAACAGGCCATCCTTCTCGAATCAGCGCCGGCGCCGGTACCGTCCGTCTGCCTTGCCGTGCCAACTTCGGTGATCAGTGGGTATTTAGCGAGACACTTACTATGATCGTGGCCTAATCTTGAAGCCCTTTCTGGCTTTCTCCCTTTAGCATACGGTGCGCCGTGCGCGCGGCTGGCATGGCAAAGCGCGCGAGCGCCTCGTGCCGCCCTCGTCCCCGCGCGTGCCCAGCTCCCGCGCACCACACGCCGGGTCGCGTTTCCATCAAGGCGGATCATTTCATTTCGTCTTTGCGGCGCGGAATCCGCCGGAGTACCGGCCGTCGGGTGCCCGGCTTTTACGCGACCCAGCGGCCACATCGACCCACAGTCTCTTTCGCTGAGCCGTGGCAGCTGAAAGGGACTTCTATATCAGGTCGATTCGATTCGGGCAAGGTTTTCATGTATGCTCGACGTGAGAGGAATATTGTTTCTTTTTGGACGAAGGTGCTAGAGCATACGTACGTACTCCTGCGTACAAATATGACCGGTCAAACGAATCAAAGAAAATATGGGTTTCACAAAAGGAAAAAAAACGGATTGGTTAGTATAGTATACGGTGACTATGGGTTTTCAGAGAACAGTTCGTCCAGAGATCCTGCCGTCGCAGTCATGCATGCTGAACAGAAAGTGTGGACGTGTGGTCTTAGTCCAAAGTAATCAATCAACTGCTGCTTATACATTACTAGTAAATCGTAGCGTGTGTCCAAACTTCAGCTAGCTCGATCGATCAAATCTAGCTAAGCTGTCACCGTCACCGTTGCCATGTTCGTCTTTGCCCGGATTTCCTACATCTGAAAATGACTGATTAACGAGTAGTGAATTGGTTGATCGATCACCAGCTCGCAACGGCAAGATACATTACCTCACATGCATGCAGATAAACCCACAAATCTTACCCATCATCCACAAGCCAGCTTGTGCAGAGATTGTGCCACTTGCCCACTTCCACCTGTATTATCACCAGCTGTTTCGGGAGTTTCCTTCCTCCTGAAGCGCGCGCATCGATGGGCCGCATGATTCAGGGCTCCGCCTAGAACAGAACTTAAAAAATCAAGCGCTTAAACAGGTCATCAGGTACCCATTCATGTTTCATGTCCTCAAATCAAATGCTGGTACCCACCGTTGTCTTTTGTGGAACCGAGCAGCCACGTCCACGCGGATTTTTTTTTGTTCGTTTGCTAGCCCCAGATTGAGCCGGCTAATTTTTTTTAAATAATACATTTTTTTTTATAAATTACAGAAATAATATACGAATTTGAAAATTTTCAAAAATAGAATCCAGTCGGCTGGAGCTAAGCCGACTGGATTCAGTCGTCTGCGGCTAAGCCGACTGGGCCCAGCATAGCCGACTGCATGCCCCCCCCCCCAGCCGACTGGGGCTCCTGTCGGCTACGGCTAAGCCGACTGGCCAGTCGGCTGGGGCTAAGCCGACTGGGTTTTTTTTTTTACCCCCCTTTCGGTGATGCCGGTGATGCCCGCCGCCGCCATCCGGCTCATCTGACCTTCTGCGGCCACCATCCACAATGCTTTCGGTGATGAGTGTGACTGGCAGTGCTACTTTCGGTGGTGAGTTTGACTGGCAGTGTTGCTTTCGGTGGTGAGTTTGACTGGAAGTGTTGCTTTCGGTGGTGAGTGTGACTGGAAAACAGCAGCGCACTAAGCCTCGACGGTTATTTAAAAAGAGCTCTTCTCTGCCTCGTCCTCACAATACTTCTCCTCACTTCCTCTTCTCCTCACTACTTGTTGTGGTAGCATTAACAAATCCGCAGTGATGGGTGATCCTCGTCCATTTTCACGAGAGGCATCTTGTGATGTCTTGATGGGTGCGGTTTCCATGAAGTCCGGGCTTCATGGAACTCCAGGTGTATCTTTCGATGAATTAGTTAGCAGTGAGAGTAACTTGCGGAGGTTTAGACAAACAGCTTGTCATAGTAGAAACACAGCGGATATTCGACTAGAACTTTTTCGGTTGCGTGCAAGGTGGGAAAGACTTTGTGAACTAATATATGAATCAGCGCGATTCACACGATCATTTGATGATTTAGATCATCATGTGATAGATTTGCCAGTTGATGAATATATTGCGTTTCAAAAGGTAATTTAAATTTCGTATTTGATTTACATATTTAATATGTTTGTCGTTTTAATTCATTTTTGTTCATTTTGTGAATTGTAGAGATACAATGTGGACGCTAAAGAAATGAACCACGATGTCAGTATGTTGGCATGGTTCAAGCTTTTATTTGGGTCCGTTCCGCCACCGAAATATGTATCAACTCATGATGGCTCAAGCTCGAAGAAGAAGAAATGCAGCGATGCATCACCAAAGCCCGGTGATGATGGTTACTCTTCCAGCGATGGGTTTATGTCAGCCAATAAAAAATCTAAGTCGAAGAAACATGTTAGTGAGAATAGTGATGATGACTTTATGTAGTGTTAGCGAGAAGCACGATGATGTCTTCATGTAGTTTGTATGCAGTATTATTTATGGTCAGTCGTACCGTTTAATTCAGATGTACTTGTATCTTAATTATCTGCAGCAGTCTCTCCGGAAATGTAACTCGATTAACAAAGCGAATGAACAGAAATATGTCTTTCGCATACATAGGTAGAATATGTCTCTCGCATACATAGGCAGATATATGTCTATCGCATACATAGCTAGATATAAGTGACACACAATCATCAGCCACCTCGTCCGCCACGTCGTTGAGGTGGTGTCTCCGGCGTCGGCCACATATACCTGTGGGGTGGCCGGATGATACGGGGAGGAAGCTCGGACCCGTCCAGGTCATACTGTGTTTCCTGTGTGGGAGGTGGTGCAGGAGTCGAATACATGTCCACCCACTCGTTGTGCTGCGACAAGTATTCCTGTGTGTTATGCCCATCGTCAGGCTCACTCTCCCACCTGGATTCGGACATAGACGCGTCATGTCCGGACATAGACGCCATATATCCGTAGCCTGCTGCGGGAGGGATGGAACATAAGTACTGACGAAATACGTAGTCACAATCGATATTGGAAAGAATTAATATGAAGAAACATACCTGTAGGGGGGGGTTGCATCACGTAGCCTGGCGTGGGACCCTGCTGCTGTGGTCCTGGCCGAAACACGTAGCCTGACGTGGGATCCTGCTGCTGATGCCACGCCGAACTACCAGCCTGGTCAGGACGTGGTGGCCTGGGCGTCCACTGCTCTGCTAGACGTGGACGCGGGTCATGTCGGTGATGCGTGGGGTCTACCTGACCAGTCGAGTGACGCGGGGGGCGTTGTACGGGCTGCTGATGAAGAACGTCCGAAGTGCGTCTGCACGTGATAGCCCGATACACAGCTCGTAGCCTCCCCTCAATGCGCGCCATAAAGTTCTGCACCTGAGGCCGAGCAACGAGTAGTGGTGCATCCGAAAGTGAACGCCGATAGTTGGACACCTCCTCGCCAAGTCCGATAGTCAACTCAGCCTGAAATTGTCACGACGATTATTAAGTATGCACGGCAAAGTATGTAACAACTAGATGCATTACACAAAGAGAATATATCTTACCGCCAATTGCCTAGAGCCCGAAATATCATAGCTCGGGTACATATCGGACACACTAGGGGCAGGTAACTCATCTGGGTGAGTGTGTTGAACGATGCATAACCGTGTTGTGCTCATGTACCGCTGCAAATAGAGATCGAATTCATCGAGATCAAACTCGACATTCTCCTGCCACACAAGTGTGCTTAGCCGTAGCCGACTGAACCTGCCACGTGGCCTATCGGCTTAGCTCCAGCCGATTGGATTCTATTTTTGAAAATTTTCAAATTCGTGTATTATTTCTATAATTTATATAAAAAAATGTATTATTTAAAAAAAATTAGCGATTGAGCCGTGAGTATTCCGTCACAGTCGACAGGGACCTCCGACCTTCCACCTTCCACGTAAGGTCTGTCTATTCAGAGAATAGTATATGCTCCATGTAAGGGAATATTGTTTCTTTTAATTTGTAATTTGGCCTCAGCTGCAACCTGCAGAGTTGTTCCTCCGTTCCAAAATATAAGGTGTATTAGTTTTTTTTAAAAGGTCAAGTTTTTAGAAAAAAATAGCAATATCTGAAGTATTAAATTTATATCATTAGATCCATCACAAAGAAAAATCATATTTTATTTATTTTGTATTGTAGATTTTGATATTTATTCTATAATATTGATCAAATGTACACAAATTTGATTTGCACGAAAATCGATGCACCTATATTTTGGAATGGAGAGAGTACTAATTTAACTCGCCAGTCCGATATAAATTAAGTAAGTACTCCATGTTGGAGTAGTATCCGTGACTGACCATAGTTTTTCTTTTTGGAACGTTGACTGACCATAGATTTTCAAACGAAAGCTATACAAGATCTTGCTATCGCGGTCATGCATGCATATGGTGAAAAGGAACTGAATTTAGTCCAGAGTAATGTCACCGTCACCGTTGACATGTTCATTTTAATCCCAATATGTTACATCTGAAAATGACTGATTCGGTTTAACTAATATATCGTAGCAACGGTGACCATACGCCCGTACGATATGGTGACATTTGCTTACAGATAGTAATTTGCTTACAGATAGGCATGAAAAAGCTTGTGGTAAAGCCAAATATCTCTTCCAAAATTATAGGAAATTATAATGTAGTACACCTAGTAGCTACTAGGGTCAATTGTATGTGTGCATCAATTGATGCAGAGGTCAGAACTATGACGAGAGGGTGTGTTGTACAATAATATCAGTTCATTAAACCTCTCCATGTAGATAGACCATACTGCTGCCTTGCTTGGTTGGCTTCAGTGGTCAAATATTACTAACTAGTATAGCCTAATCTCGAAGCCTGTTCCACTTAGTATGGGTGTGTTTGGTAGAGTGCATGGAGGGTGCATGAGCTCAACAGTTCCCTCCTCGACCCACTTTTGGGTGTTTGGTAGCCTGCACGGGGCCTCCTCAGCATGCACGAGCTCAGCCCAAATACCCTCTTAGCATGCACGAAGAGAGAACACCCCAACAGCCGTTCGCTGGTCAGCATGCATGAGCGAAGCGAGCGACAACGTGTTTAAAAAATGTTCAAAATTTCTAAAAAATAATTTAATTTTCAGAAAATGTTCAGAGTACCAAAAATTGTTCAGATTTTCAAAATTTGTTAAAATTTTCAAAAAATGTCCAGATTTTCAAATTTTGTAAAAAATTTTCAAAAAATGTTTAGAATTTCAAATTTTGTTTAAATTTTCAAAAAATGTTTGGATATTTAAAAATTTTGAATTTTCAAAAAATGTTCATCTTTTCAAAATTTGTTTAAATTTTAAAAAATATCAAAAATTTAATTTTTTTAAAAAACCTTTAGAATTTCAAAAATTGTTATTTTTTCCATGTTTCAAAAAATTGTTGACATTTTTCAAATGTTTTGTTCACTTATTTGAAAATACCGGTTGCTACAATACCGACCGACATGTCTAAGCAGATGCAAGCTGCGAAACAGAGTCTCAGCTTAGCATGTCTCAGCACATACACCGCTACCAAACAACAGCAAATGCATGTACTCAGCATGTCTACACTCAGCATGTATTAGAGGAGAACAACCATGCTAGGTTGGGAATGCTACCAAACACACCCTATAAGACGCACCCGAGTACCCGACCTAAAAATGTTATCTTGGGTTGCACTTTAGAGGGCTAGCACGTTGAGGGCAGCATGAATACATGCACATGCGTCCATTTCATGACCTAACCACCACCCAGGTTAATTATCAAATCCACTGCACATGCAGCTACAACGTACAGATCACCCCTAGAGCATGCACTAGCGCGTGGAGCCAGTAGTTGTTAAACAGCCGAAATGACGATCCTTTCTGCCTGCAATGGGTTGGGAGAGCACACGCCTTACTCAATACCTAGAATAGTTATGAGTTAACCTATCTGTCTCTCCCACTATCTGGCCCGACTAATTAACAGTTGTACCTGCCATCAGCTCAATGATCATCAATACTACGCGCCCTTTGGGCCTGTGGAGGAGGCAAATAGGGCGCGTTGCCTTTCCATTCATGGGATCCGACGAGGAACGACATATAGTTTTATTATCTTGACCTCATTGATTGATTAAAAGTGAGAAATGCTTGATTATATATGCGTAGCCCTGCTATCGATGAAATTATATATGCTGGGCTGATATATATAGATCGAGCGCTAGATTTTCTCGGCGGCACGACACACGCCTTTTTTTTCTTTTTCCTATACTATGACGATCTGAAGGAGTGATGCACATGCGTGCATGCATGCATGAATTTGCCCCGAACCAATTTAGGTGTCTCACCAATCAGCAGTCACTATCGCATGACGAGTGATGCCACTTCCACGTTATCGTAGCCCCGCATCACTAATGCTAGCGTACGTGTATGGCTAGAGTGGGAACACCTGAAGGAACCTACCGCTTGCGCTGCATATTTTTCGTTTGGTTAATGTTAGTACAAAATTGTACAGTGCGGCATTTCCAAAACTTTGCCTCATTGCGAAGAGGGGCCGACACTCTTGGCTATGGCAAAAAATATGGTACTAGTTGGTTTATATGCTAACGAAACATTCTGTCTATACAAGACAAGAAGATGCGCAGTCCAACATCTTATTCTTGTACACAACTGTAATATTGTGTTTATCTCTTGTATTGTACAGAGTCAAAGTAAAACACAATATATTGCATAAGTTTTTATTTTTTTTGACAATCTTCTATTGCATGAGTTAACATGGAGATGTGGGTAGAATCAAAGGGCAGAGACTATCAGTGCACATTTTTTTTACCTTAAAAATGCAATCTCACTGGGTAGTGGGACCACACAAGCCCACAACGGCCACTGGCGCCGTTCCACCTCTCATTGGCCACCACCACATAGAAAAAGCCCAGAAAACAACACGAAACTGCAGGAGAGAGAAGAGAGAGAGATAGAGAAACCCACCCAGCCAGAGGCCAGAGCCAGACGCCGCGTACACCGAGCAGAGAATGGCGCCGACGCCGATGGCCGGGGACGGCCCGATCGCCGCGGTGGCCCCGCGCACCCCTCCCCCGCCGTCCGCCTCGGCCGAGGCGGCCTCCGTCTCCGGCGGCGCGGCGGGGTCGGCGGCCGAGGCGCCCGTGCTGATATTCGTCTACTTCCACAAGGCGATCCGCGCCGAGCTGGACAAGCTGCACGCCGCGGCGGTGCGGCTCGCCACGGAGCGCGGCGGGGCTGGGGACGTCGCGGCGCTCGACAGGCGCTGCCGCTTCCTCTTCTCCGTCTACAGGCACCACTGCGACGCCGAGGACGCGGTACGGTTGTTTATCCATGGTGGGCCCCTGAGTTCGCTCTCGCGTTCCGATTAGTTTTATTATCGAATTTGTGCGGTTGATTGGGCCACGACGTGTTGGAATGTGGAATTATGGCTGTGCTGGCGTTTAGGTCCGCTGAATTGTGGGATAGGTTCCGAGGATTTGGGTTTGATTCGGGGTTCAGAGTGAGGCGTAACACTGCCGTGATCTGAAAATGGATGGAGTTTGTAGGTATGGTGTCATGGTGATATGCTCAAATAATATGGGGCACGCTTACGATCTTGCATATACTTCACCATGTGATAGTGAACTGTTCCCTGCATTCTACATTATCCTTTTACTGCATTTCCTGGATTTTACTAGCATTTTGTTTCAAAGGCCTAGGCATGTCTTAAACTGAACTGTCAAGCCCTGGCCCTTGAGCATCTAATCAGAGGATTCCATCTCAGAGTACATAATTTCTTTTTACATTTGCCATTTGCAAAAGAAATGGTTCTGTGTTTAATAAATTGTTCACTTGGTATGGGTATGGGTGTTCTGACTGAAAATGAATTTTCCTGGCATTGGCTTCACTTGGCATGGGATGTGCCTTTGATACGTTCATTGTTCAGCACATATTTTATGGGGAAGGGATGTGCCTGTGATATGTTCATTGTTCAGAGCATGAGCTTTACGGCCTGGTATCATTTACTCTAGACTGACTTCCTATCTTATATTGATATATTTGTGAAATTTTGTAAGCCAACTTTAATTAAGTATATGTTCACACTGTAGTGAAAATTTGGAGCTAATATTTGCCTTTGATGATTGCAGGTTATCTTTCCAGCACTCGATATTCGAGTCAAGAATGTAGCAGGGACGTATTCCCTTGAGCACAAAAGGGAAAATGATCTCTTTGCCCACCTGTTCTCTCTATTACAGCTTGATGTACATAGCGATGATGGTGTCCGGAGGGAGATTGCATCCTGTGCTGGAGCAATTCGAACATTTATAACTCAACATATGTTCAAGGAAGAAGAACAGGTTTTTCCATTTCCCTGATTAGTATGTTCTGCCATTTGTATGCTGTTTGTTGAAATGACACTCAAAGGCGATTTGATTTCTTTGTCAGGCAGCAGTATGAGATATGTTGTCATAGTTGTAATTGCCTAACTGGATGTGGTATGAAGCTTCATATTAGGAAGTTTTGAGTTGTCGAATCAAACTAACAAGTTGTAATGAAAGTAATTAAAATCATATGCTGGGTAGTGGGACCTTGGAATGTACTTTTGCCTCAAGGTCTTTAACACTGAGAAGATGTTATGTAAGAGTAGAAGCAATAACATACAGATCTAGATACAGCTGCTGGTCAGTTATATGCACTCATTTTTCAGGCAGTTTTATGCACTTATGCCATTTGGCACCCTTTAGTCGCTCCTGCAGCGTCTGTAGTAAAGTAGTTTTCCTATTGTCTACGGTCTACTCCAATCTACATTTACGAACAGTATAGTGAACGCAGTATGTTGGTATATGAAACCTAAACGCTGATTCCAGGTTTGTATGCAACTTGTGGTCTGCTGAAAAGACTACATAATCAGGAAGCCACCTATTTGAGTACTATATAGTATCTCTAGAATGTCTTTGTTGGCATGCTCACTAGTCGTCGTGCCCTGTATATGAGATAGATTTTTTGCATTCTGTGCTCCCTGTGCATGCTTATTGTCCAATACCTTACTGCACAACAGTGTAAAGACATGTGCTGGTAAAGCATAGAAGCTTTGATTAAACTGCTTTTTACATCTCAGAGAACTCAATGGTGAACCTAACTGTAAAAATGAAAGTTCACAACGAGAAGTTTCTCTTGGACTCTTACAAATGATGCATAAAATCTTTTTATTATATATTTGATGACAAGTTTTCACTTTGTGTTATGTCTATATTAGTGTCATCCTCTGTCATTATTTCATTATTTGTTCCTTTCAGCATAGTGCATACAGTTTTGGCGTCTAATCATCCGTGGATGTCTCAGGTCTTCCCGTTGCTTATCACAAAGTTTTCATATGAAGAGCAAGCTGATTTAGTCTGGCAGTTCATATGCAACATCCCTGTAAACATGATGGCAGATTTTCTTCCATGGCTTTCATCTTCTGTTTCACCTGATGAGCACCAAGATATTCTTAACTGCTTACATAAAATAGTTCCTCAAGAGAAACTTCTCCAACAGGTCAGGATTAATTATCATGCATCTTCTCCTAATAACAATTTTCTTTATGTCATTTGATTTTAGTCTCAAAATTCGTGTAGGTTGTATTTGCATGGATAGGAGGGAAAGAAGTAACTGTGGCACACGATTTTGACAATTCTTGTTCAAAAGGCATTTATAGATGTGAGGATATCTCTCACCAAACAGACAAGCAAATATGCTCACACGAGAATTCTAAAATTGGAAAGAGGAAGTATGCAGAATCTAATCATAGTCAGCTTGTATCACATCCTATAGATGAGATATTGTATTGGCACGATGCTATCCGGAAAGAATTGAGTGATATAGCAGAGGAAACAAGAAAGATCCAACAGTCTGGAGACTTCTCCAATGTATCAGCCTTCAATGTGAGGCTTCAGTTTATTGCAGATGTGTGCATCTTCCACAGGTATGTGGCTTTGAATCTCGACTCATGTGCACCTTTGTTTCAATCTTGATGAACAGCCAATTTCTTGTACAACATGCGCATCATGACAAGTAATGAATTATCTCTATTATGTCATACATGTTTGTACTTCATCAGGTATACATCATTGCTTACACATAATTTGACAACACAATACTTGTATATGAACAAGTTCAGTGTATATTCATCATTACATATGAATATAGATGCATCCAATAAAATGCCTTGACGTCCAGTGGTGCTTCAGGTGCGCAACTCATGTGAATAACCATGGAGTTGTGAAAAACCAAGATACCATCAAGCACAGTGAATGAGTAGTATTACCAGTATTGTGAATATGTTACTTTCTTTGCTTTGGGGTTTACATGGTTTTCCTCAAAAGAACTGGGTCTTTATAGATCCCAGTCCTAAGTTTTTATTTTATCATGTGATGTGGCCTAATCTCGTATCCTTTGTTTGATCAGTTGTTTTTCTCTTTTGTTCATCTTCAGTATTGCCGAGGATCAAGTTATATTTCCTGCAGTTGATGGTGAAGTGTCCTTTGAGCAGGAGCATGTTGAACAAGAACAGCGGTTTAACAAATTTAGATGTTTAATTGAAGAAATCCAAACAGATGGAGCCAGATCAACTGCGGTGGATTTTTACTCTGAGTTATGTTCACAGGCTGATCAGATAATGGAGGAAATGGAGAAGCACTTCAACAATGAGGAAACAAAGGTGACCTTTTTAAGAAACGAAAGCTAGCCTATAGTAGTTATAAGAAGCTGGAACCATTTCCCTCTCAATGTGATCAGCGGGGTCTCATCTATAGTTCACCTTCTTATCTAGGTACTTCCTCAAGCTAGGATAAATTTCTCACCAGAGAAACAAAGAGAACTTCTATATAGGAGTCTTTGTGTCATGCCGCTGAAGTTATTGGAGCAGGTTTTACCATGGTTTGTATTAAAGCTGGATGATGCAAATGGACAGTCTTTTCTTCAGAATATGTTCTTGGCAGGTACCTTTTTCAATTTAATAGTTTGTTCTATGCCACTATACCGCACTAGCTGTATAAAACATCTCCAAATTTGCATGAAACAGCACCTTCCTCTGAAACTGCACTGGTTACTCTTCTCTCCGGCTGGGCATGCAAAGGTCGTTTGAAGGATACATCCAACTCGGGAAAATTCATATGCTTGCCATCAGGAGCACAGGGCTGCCCGTTGGATGGAGATGAGTTAAAAAATTGCCAATCATTCTGCCCATGTTCATTGGCCTGCAACGGAACTTTTTCAGTATCTTTGCAGACAGAAAACGGTTCAAGGCCAGTCAAGCGAGGGAATCATGCAGAATCTATTGCCAATATTAACAGAAATCACTGCTCACAAACTACTGACATTGAAGAGTCTCGATGTAGCAAGAAACCTTGCCACATTCCTGGGTTAAGAGTGGAAAGTAGCAACTTTGGTGCTGATTTATTTACTTCTGTAAACTCTTTTCGCTCACTGTCTTCCAGTTATTCTGCACCTTCTTTACACTCAAGTCTTTTTTCATGGGAGACAGACACGACATTTTCCAGCCCAGATAGCATCTCTAGGCCAATTGATGCAATATTCAAATTTCATAAGGCAATTCGCAAAGATTTAGAGTACTTAGATGTTGAATCTGGAAATCTCATTGATGGAGATGAATCTTGCCTTCGTCAGTTCGTCGGAAGATTTCGCCTACTGTGGGGTCTTTACAGAGCACATAGCAATGCTGAAGATGACATTGTCTTCCCTGCTCTTGAATCGAAAGATGCACTACATAATGTCAGTCACTCATACACCCTTGATCACAAACAGGAAGAAGAATTATTTAAAGATATATCCACCATACTGCTTGAGCTTTCACATTTACGTGATGATTCAGCTCACCCCATTGATGAAATTGATGAAGCTGGAAAAGGCCATATTTGTTCATACAGTGAGATTGATTGGTCCAGAAAGCATAATGAACTTTTGACAAAGCTTCAAGGAATGTGCAAGTCTATCAGGTTTACCCTGTCTAATCATGTGCATAGAGAAGAACTTGAGTTGTGGCCACTGTTTGATAAACATTTCTCTGTGGATGACCAAGATAAGATTGTAGGTCGTATAATTGGATCTACAGGAGCTGAGGTTCTGCAGTCTATGATACCTTGGGTTACATCGGCACTTAGTCTAGATGAACAGAACAAGATGATGGATACATGGAAGCAGGCAACGAAAAATACAATGTTTGATGAATGGCTAAACGAATGGTGGAAGAGTTCACCAACTTCATCTGGCCCCTCAAATGAGGCCTCCTCCCCCCTTTCAGAAGGTCTGCTCTGTTTTTTTTTTCTGGACTCCTCTTCAAACTGTTCCACCATGTTTTTGTTCACTATTTTACATATGTACTCCCTCTGTAAAGAAATATAAGAGCGTTTAGATCACTAAAGTAGTGATCTAAACGCTCTTATATTTCTTTACAGAGGGAGTATATACTTTCTCCACTTGGTAGTATATTTTCCAAGTCAAATGTTTTATCCATAGGAAAACCTTAATTGAGACCCACACTGTTTGATAAAGCAGATACGCATACGAGAATCACCACTTACACTGGATTTGTAAAGAGGAGGATATAACTTGCAATGACATCATGTGAAATTCTTACTCAAAGTTAAATGCTGTGTTACTTAAGTAAGACATGACAACTATTTTGGCATAAATAGTGGTGACCCGGTTGAATATAAAGTTGCAAGCTTGGTGTTTGATAGTTTGCTTCGACAAAGGGAAATATTAGAGAAGATTCCAGTTTAGGGCAAAGAAGACAGCAAAACTATATCAATGCATTTCTTTGCAACAACTAAAACTGATAATATGGACTACCTGGTTTCTCTGGGTTATTTCAATGATCAAATGTTGACATGATACAATCCTTGGTGATGTAAATTTGTGATAAAGGGGAACAGTCAAGGAGAATGAAGTTGGACATATCATACGTAAGAGCAACTGGCTAGAAAAACACGTCAGATACTAAAATAGTGGGATTGGGGTGTACATTTATGATGAACGAGGAAATAATCTTCTACACCTCTAATGTTTAAGTATAGCATGTTACAGTTTTGAGGTTCAGATTTTTATTTCACCGAGTGTTTCTTTTCTTTTGCCCTGTAGAAAGCCAAGAAAACCTTGACCAGAGTGATCAGATGTTTAAGCCTGGTTGGAAGGACATTTTCCGAATGAATCAAAGTGAGCTCGAGGCCGAGATACGAAAGGTTTCTCAAGATTCTACTCTTGATCCAAGGAGAAAAGCATATCTAATCCAAAATCTCATGACGAGGTTTGTCATTTTGAAGTTACAGCAAATAAATTGTAGGGGCTATTGCTGCTGTTTCACCCCAAAGATTTTGTATATTTAATTGGAATGACTGGTTGTATATTTCATATTGTTAATTACATGAATTTCAGCCGCTGGATAGCTGCTCAGCAGAAATCACCACAACCAAGATCAGAAGATCACAATGGATCTACTGTAATACCTGGATGTTTTCCTTCTTATGGAGATCCAGAGAAACAAATATTGGGTTGTGAGCATTACAAAAGAAACTGCAAGCTTGTTGCTGCCTGCTGCAATAAGCTGTTCACATGCAGGTTCTGTCATGATAAAGTTAGTGATCATACAATGGAGAGGTAAACTTAGTACAACCAACGTCATCTGTCTTCTGTGCTGACTGCTTAGCACTCTGTAATTCTGACAGTAACAGAATGTTCAACGTTCCCTTTTGAACACATGATCCAAATATTACAATAAAATGAGATTTAGATAACCTAGTGGTTAATTTGCTCTCATGTAAAGCAGCAAGGCGACATGATTATTTTAGGCTCGTACTCATGGCTCTTGGATTGTTTTTTCTTTTTTTCTCCTTCATCCATGTGTTCCGGAAGTTACATACTTACATTCACTTGAAATAATTGGTTGAAAAGCTTCAAATGGGCTAACATAGCCCTTGTGAACTTCTCCTTATCTTCCCCATTTGTAGCTTTTAATTGCTTTGCCTTAGCCATGTGGTAGTATATATAAATACATTACCTTTTCTGTAGTAGCATTGGTTGTTAGAGATATGTTGTGAGATAATAAGCTAAACTGATATTGCTCACATTGTGGTACTACAATTTTTAGGAAAGCAACTTTGGAGATGATGTGCATGTTATGTATGAAAGTTCAGGCTGTTGGTCCAAATTGCCAAAGCCCTTCTTGCAATGGGCTATCAATGGCAAAATATTATTGCAGTATATGCAAGTTTTTTGATGATGAAAGGTAAACCCTAAACGTGTTTGCTAGGTTTCACTTTCTCTTGCAGTAATAGTTTTTCCCTTGTGTGTGTGGGGTGGGGGGGGGGGGGGGGGGGGGGGGGGGTGCACATAAATGAATGTTCGCTCCATGATTTGTGTAGTCTTTTGGTTTGGATGGTTATCTCTATCCTCACATATGAAACCAAACTTTGCACTCAACCATGAAGATAAGATTGGGCATAAATATATCAACATGATATTTAGTTAACAGGATGAGGCATCTATTGTCATTGTGGGAACTAGCTAGCCTCTAATTATAAAAGAACACTTCTACCACCTCTCTTCTATTTTCTTGTTTCCTACCACTTCCTAAAGCCAAAATGTAGGATACCTTACTGGTGGATGGTGGCTGAACTTATTACCAATCCTCAAATGCGTGCTCATCTGCATCCAAGAATACTTACCATTCCGTTAAGTTGCTTCAAATAATACATCATCTTTGTAATGTAGGTGCATTTACGCTATGATTAATGCATCATGTGGCTCATGCCTGCCAGTCCTCCTGTGCATACCTCTTTTTAAATTTCAATCATGTGCAAAAGTACAAGCCAGTTGGTAGTAGGTTCCGTTTTGTGTAATGTGTTTTCCATCTCCGTAATATATTGCAGATGTCTAACTATGTGAACTTTACAGGAGTGTGTATCATTGCCCTTTTTGCAATTTGTGTCGTCTTGGGGAAGGATTGGGCACTGACTTCTTCCACTGCATGAAATGCAACTGTTGCCTCGGCGTGAAACTGAAAGAACACAAATGTCGGGAAAAGATGCTTGAGATGAATTGTCCAATCTGTTGCGACTTCCTATTCACGTCAAGTGCAGCAGTTAGAGGTCTTCCATGTGGGCATTTCATGCATTCAGCATGCTTTCAGGTATGATAGCCTAGTTGCAACCTGAGGCATTTTTTAACGTACTCTCTCTGGGAGTCTACTCTGACAATGTTGTCAACTCCAGGCATATACTTGCAGTCACTATACCTGTCCAATCTGCAGCAAATCCTTGGGAGATATGACGGTAAGTTGCGCCACTTGATACCAAAACTGTTTCTGTATTTCCCTCTGATGATTGTGCTCTATCTCATGAAATTTAGAAATTTCAGAAACTATTGTTTTCGAGTTAACAATTTCCTCTGTATTAATGCGACATTTCTTTTAAAAGCAAAGCGAACAAATTAATGTGAAGTCCATATCCTCTGTTTCTCTGTAGGTGTACTTTGGAATGCTCGACGGCTTGCTGGCTGCGGAAGAGCTTCCTGAGGAATACCGGAACCGGTGCCAGGTACACTATTTCTCTCATTCTGATTTTGTTCTTGGGTGTGGCTAGGTCTCAGTCGACTGAGATTTAACCAAGTCTCAGTCAAGTGCATACCATGCAAGAGAGAAAAAGAAAAAAACTGAAAAGAAAATTTTGCACGAATCTTAATGTAAGATCTCACGGATATAGCACCGACTAAGACTTAACGAAGTCTAAGTCGACTGAGACTTAGCAAGACTGTTTGTTCTTTCCATTGACTGAAGGATTTACCCTGCCGCTCTGCCTGATTGTTCCAGGATATACTATGTAATGACTGCGGAAGAAAAGGGCTTTCTCGGTTCCACTGGCTGTATCACAAATGCGGCGCCTGCGGCTCGTATAACACCAGAGTTATCAAGACCGAGGCACCAGATTGTTCCACGTCGAATTAACAGGCGAGCCCGTTTTCTTCTTCTGCTCGATTCTTTTGGAAATTCGCCTCTGTAATATTATCTCGATACAGAGGAACATTGCATATGTACAGCTGTGATGCTTAATAAAGTCAGTTCGGAGCATGGGAGATCACTTTTGGCTAGCAACGCTGCTAAGGTGTCAGTTTACTATAGCAAAACGCTATAGCTAAATGAAGTATGCATCTTAGAGCATCTCCACGGCGCGCCAAATTTTTTTTACAGCACGCGCATATCGTTTGACAACGCCGGAGTGGGTCGTTGCTTCACCAGGCGCTGCAAATTTTAGCGCGCCGCTGTAGCGCTTCAGCAGGCGTGGTAAAATACAGCGCGCGCGGCCAGCCGTCGTTTGTAAAAAAACTTGAACAACACATACGAAAAAATTTAAACAACACATAGTTCAAATTCTCACATAGTCCAAACTACAAGCCAGTTCATAGATGCTAAATAAAAAATAGATAAAACGATACTAATAAAACGACGCTGATAAAACTACTCGTCTTCCTCCTCGATGGTGTCGTCCGACGACGTAAACGCGTCGACCCACCGAGAATCATCGGAGTCCCAGGTCGACGCTTCTCCCAGCTCGATCTGGGCTTCCGCCGCCTCCTTCCGCGCACGCTTGGTCGCCCGACGCGAGGCTCGCTTCGCCCTCCTCTGCGCCCAGAACTCGTTCTCGGCGACGACATCCTGCGGGAAGCGCTCGCACCACACCACCATGGCGTGCTCGTCCGCCTCGGCGATGAGGCGGGGGAGGCGCGAGTTCATGCGCCTGCTCGCGCGTCCGCACGTCGGGGAAGTTCATCTGCGCCTGTGGCCTCCCGAGGCGCCATGCCGCCACGTCGCGCGCGCGGGCGGCCTCGTGGGCGGTCTCGAACGTTCCGAGCCCAAGACGTATGTCGTCGCCGGAGCGGATTTCCGCATAATACATGCCGGAGGGGCGGAGGCGGACGCCGCGGAAGCCCGGGTCAACTACGGCTGCGACGACACAGCCGGACGATCCGAACGGACGCCCGGATCATCCGGACGATGCCCGGATCATCCGGCCGACCACCCGGATCATCCGGCCCTACCTGTGTGCATGACGGACCTTGGGCCTTGTATCCCCACCTCACTTACCCCTTCGTGGGCTAGCACTATATATACTCCTCCTCCTCCTCCATTTAGGGTTAGCTAAGAATATATCTAGACATTAGAGCTTAGCTCATGTATCTCCCCTTGTGGGATTCCTCTTGAGAGAGAAGACTCCATGTGAGTACAAGACCCCTTCATGGGAAGATTCCTCCATGGAATTCAGGACCCATCTCTCCTAGAGATTTGGATGAACTACCTTGTATCTTTATTTCCCTTGTTGTTCTTGGATCTTGATGCACCTCTTGTATTGCTTGTGATTTGAGGAGTACTTGGAGTGAATCTTGTCCAATAGAGTTTTTTCCCCTTTGAT
Organism: Elymus sibiricus; assembly: GCA_039707655.1. Classification (NCBI taxonomy): domain Eukaryota; kingdom Viridiplantae; phylum Streptophyta; class Magnoliopsida; order Poales; family Poaceae; genus Elymus; species Elymus sibiricus. Next base: position 348,262,301 of record CM077664.1, read on the forward strand.
TTCTCCACGTTTTCCCCTTGTGTTCTTCGTGTTCCTCCTCGAATCCACCTCCAATTCGTGAACATCGGGACAAATCTCAACGATTAGGGTTCTACCCTACATCACATAGGCCTCATCCTGGATGGACTCAAGGATGGCCTGCTGCTCCGCCATCTCCTCCGATTGGGCGACGACGAACTCCGCCTCCGCCAGCTCCATATTGAAGCCCGACAGCTCCGGCTCCGACTCCTCCGCCTCCTCCGCGTCCTCCACCTCCATCGGCTCTGGCTGCTCCTCCTCCTCCTCCTCCTCCGGCTCCGGCGAGTCCGGAGGCAGCCCGGCAGCGATGTGGGCGGCACGCGCGGCTTGTCTCGCCCGGATCTCCTGCTGGATCTCAGCCCGGCGCACCGGCGTGAGCATAGCGTAGTACGTGATCTTCCTCCGGACCATGGCGGAGCGCCGGAGCGGGAGGGGGAGGAGGTGGATGGGCTCGGACTGGCGGCACGGAGAGGGGGGAGGTAGATGTGCTAGGGTTGAGGAACGCCGGCCAGCTTAAATAGCCGGATTTGACCTCGGACGACAAGCTCGAGCGGCGCCACGCGGCATTCACACCGCGGCGACGGACGCGGCGTCCGTCGGACCGCTGGGTTTCCGGGGGTTTCCGGGTGGGACCCCGCCGTCAAGCCGACGTGGCAGGCGTGCCCGGGCGTGCCCGGGCGCCCCCATATCCGCCCCATATTTGGGCTGGATATGGGGGGTGCCGGTCAGCCCGGGCGTTTGAGGCCCGTTTGAGACGCCCGGCTGGGTCGAAAAATCATGACCGGTCAGTGACCGGGCGGCCCGTCCGGGCGTATGAGACGGGTTTGAGGCGCCCGGCTGTAGATGCTCTAAGAGCATCTACAACAAGAGATAGCAAATCCAGGCTCTCAAACATCCGCACGCGCGTCCGCGGGCACTGACCGAGCACGCCTCATTTGTTGCCTTCCACACCCGCGTCACTCGTATCCGAAACCTCAAAACCATACAACCTATGCAACGCTACGTAAAAGATGATCAACACACGAAGTTCATCGGATCAACATTTCATCGCCGAACAAAAGGAGCATAGTTCATCGGAGTTCAATGGCGGACAGTGCAAATCCATACTACAAACTACATAAAACAGAGTTAAAAAATAAACAGAATGGGGAAGGGCGGAGGAAATCACCATTTCCTCGCCGGCCCCTTCCCCTTCCGGTCATCGATGCGGCTGTGCCCCTCCTTCATGTAGGAGTCGGCGTGCGGTGGTGCGTCGTCGTCGGAGCTGGAGGTGGAACCGCCCGTCAAGTCAGAGTCCGAGCTGCAGCTTCGGCCCGACAGCCTGCGGAGCAGGCGGTCCTACTCTTTCGCATGACAGGCCGCCTTCGCCTTCGCCACCGCATCCTTGCTTGCCTCGCGCTCCGACAGCTCGATGGCGAGTCGGAGTGCCTTGGCATTCTTGCGGCGGAGGCGGCGCGCATCCGCCTCCGCCGTCGTGAGAGAGTGACGGAGCACCGACGCGAGGAGCGCGGCATCAGGATCGACCGACGCACTCGCCGTTGCCCGCCGCCGCTCCCGCCGCCGCCCTCTCCCTTGCCTGCCGCCGCTCGCGGCGGGCTGCTCGTGCCTCGGACTCGACATCCTAGTGTGCGCCGACGCCTGCGTGGGCATGAGGACCCGGCGGTGGCCGGGTACCACTTCCGAAACAGAGGGTGGTGGCCGGCGTACCTGAAGGACGGGAGCGGAGCGGCCGGAGCTGCGCGTCGGGCGGGACGGGACGGCGACGTCGTCGGCGTTGCGTCGACGGGCGACGAGCTCTGAGGAAGAAGATCCGCCGCTGCCAGCGCCGCCTTGCTCGAGCAGCGACCGCCTCAAGGCGATGTGGAGGGCGACCTCCTTCCCATTGATGCTCGAGCCGTCGGATTCTCCACCGAAGCCACCGCTGCTTCCGTCGCCGGCCATTGGATCGGAGGGGAGGGGATCGAAAGTGGAGTGGACGAAGAGGGGAGTGAAATGGAGCTCGGATTGACCGGTGTCTAGGGTTTTCCAGATGGGGATATTTGTGGGGCATGGGTGGGCCAGGCTGCGCCAAGCCGACGTGGCGGACGCGCCCGGGCCGCCTCATATCCGCCCCATATTTGAGTTGTATATGAGGGGCGCCGGACGGCCTGGGCGTTTGAGGACGATTTAAGGCGCCCTTCTGGGATCGGTTTTCCATGACCGATCAGTGACCGGGCCGTCCGCCCCGGCGTTTGTGGACAGTTTGAGGTGCCCAGCTATAGATGCTCTAAGAGCATCTCTCAAATATCTTCAAACGCCCAGGCGGACGGCCGGTCAAAAATACCCGACCTAGACAGACGCCTCAAACCGACCTCAAACGCCCGATCTGACCGACACCCCTCATATTCAGTGCAAACATGGGACGGATATGGAGTAGCCCGGGCGGAGCCGCCCCACGCTGGCCCATCCGACCCCACATATATTCGCCCCTATGCGTTTTCCGAACCAAACCCTAGCCACTCCATTCCACTTCACTCCGTTCCACAAGCTCCCGTTCGGCGATCTCCGGCCTTCCCCTGACATGGCGGGCAGCGGATCTGACTCCAACCACTCCTGATCCGTCGACTGGGGTGTCATCCCATGCAAGTTGGAGGAGGCAATGGCTCTCCGCATTGCCCTCCGCCGCTCCCGGGAGGACTGCACCCGGCCGACGGCGGGATCTGTCCGGCTCGAATCCATTGCGTCGGCGCAACGGGCGCCCGGATCCTCCGGGTCTAGATCGTCAAGGTCCCTTAGCTTCCCCATCTTCGGAAGAGAGGATTATGAGAGCTACCAGGACCGGTGTGTCCGTTGTGGGAAGGAGAAGACGAGGATGGCCGAGGTTGCAGACACCCCGCTCGATCAACCGACGTTCTTCCATCGTTGACTTGAGTTCTTCGACCATTGTACACCTTTCATGTATGGTGTAATCAAACTAAAATCTGCATCGAGCACCCCATGGATGGACGCGACGAATAGTCGAACGAGCATGACACGGCCTGCCCAAGTGGCAAATTCACGGGAAAGACACGGCACAGAAGTTGCAGCTGCAGCCGCGGGAGAGCAAGCATCAGGGGAGCGATACAGCTCTCGCGACGCCCAGGTCTCTCTCGCGGGCGGGCTGGGCGTAACCCTAGCCGCCGCCGCCAGCACCATTCCCCGTCTCCCCCTCCCCTCGCCGCCGCCGGAGGGCAGGGCTGGGCCGTCAAAATCCAGGGCCCTGTGCCAAACTCTCAAATGAGGCCTATCTCCTTGGAAAAAAAATAAAAGTATAATAGATTTATTTCTAGTTGCTTTCTGAGATTGAGTTAAAATCATCTATCTGTTATTTTTCTTACATTTTTTTAATCAGATTCATATCGTCTAGATGGATTTTGTAGTGGACATGACTTGGATCTTGAAACACCAGACGTCTAGACAAATTGATGCATACCAAACAGTTAGAACAAACTATTGGTAGAACCGCTTGCTAGGTAAATCGTAGAACTCACTTGACCCGAGCTATGGACGTCGAACTTGTCTGGTTTAACTGCTCCGGGAGAGGTGCGAGGAATTGAAGGAGAAGCGAGCAGCCTAGATGCGAGATCGATCGGCGATCACGTGGAAGAAGACGAAGCAGCCAGTATTATGAGGATTGAAAAATTAAAGTGACAATGAGCTAGCACCTGTCCATGAAGTTCCCTTGATTAGTTGATTTAGTGCGTCACCGAAACACGGTCGTATGCCTGCCCTAGTCACCCGTTGGATGTTGCAGCACCACACTGCTGCGGTGCCTCCTTGCGTTGCGGGCCTTGCCGCCGCCGGCTGCGAGTCCTCTGCTGCGTCGCCAGCTGATCGTCGGCCTGCCGCTGCCAGTCCGCCGCTGCTCCGTTAGGGTTAGCACTAGATCGGGAGTCCAGCACTCACATGCGAATGATCGGTATTCTCCGGGCCATCGGATTAGCGATCAATTAACCAGAGATACGCGCGTGAGAGTTTAATTAACCGGCATGCTGGCTAAACTAGGCCTAAAATGGGGCCCCTACTACTTGGAGGCCATGTGCGGCCGCACACCCCTGCGCCCCGGCCTGCCAGAGGGCGCCGCCGCGCGAAGCCCGGCTGGCGTCGGCGGCGGCGGGGCCCCTTTTTCCCTCCTCCCCTAGTGGTAGCAGCGTGACACGCAACGAGCAGGCGGGGAGCGCGGCGCTCTCACAGGGCGACGCGGCGGCGCCTCGGGCGGCCAGGCTACGGGCGCGGCGGTGCGACGGCGCTGCGGCGGCTGCGTGGCAGAGCTGGTGGGGCGGGCCTGCGCGACGGCTTGGCGGGGGCGGCTGGCTAGGCCGGGCCCGTCAGATCCGGCGACGGGAGCCGCGGGCTGCGGCGGCGCGGACTGGGGGCACCGGCTAGCTTGGCTGGGCCGGCCTCCGGTGAGGTGGGCGTGGGCGGAGGGGCTGGCCTCGGTCTCCCCTGTTTGGACGGCGCTGGGGCGATTTGGCAGCCTTCTCGGGCAGCCTTTGGCTCGGTTCCGTCCGGATCTGGGCTAGATCCTGGTGGAGTTCTTGTACCTCGCCGGGATTAGGCTCGGCCGTCGTGCGGTGGTGGCATTCGTCGGCGAGGCGGCTGCTGTGGCTTGGGCGGCAGTGGCTGGCAGTCGGCGGCGAGGTGCGGGGGTGGGGGCTCCTCCCTTCTCCTAGGTTCGGGTCGGCGGCGCGGGCAGCTCGTGCCGCAGAGATGGCCAGGACTTGGGGCTCGTGCCTGGGCGGATCAGTTTGGGGCCCGGGGCGGGTCGGAGCTCCGGCTCTGGGTAGGCGATGGTGGGCGCGGTCCGAGTGGTGCCTGCGAGCGGTAGGTTCTTCCCCTCGTGGGTACAGTGGTCGATGGTGGTGGTCGGGACCTTGCTCTTCTGTCGGACAGATTGGGACCGAAGGCCACGGACTTGGCGTCGATCGAGAGTGCTCGGCAGCGGCCGTCGGTAGCCACGGGGTTGTGTCCCCCCCGGTCCACCGGGACTGGCTGGGGATGCAGGCGTTGGCGCCTCCTACTGTGGAGGCGCCGATCCAGATGCCGTGGCTAATGCCGGGCTAGGAGTGAAAGGAGTCACCTTCTACTCTTCCTACCGTGGTGGGTGTTCCGTGATGTGGACGAGGGGCTGTGTCTCGGACATGGACGCCGGGGTGGCGACCCCGGAAGGTGGTCCACATGGTTGGCTCTCCGGCGGGCACCATGACGGCGGTGGTGGCTCTTCCTCTTGGTCGTGTGGGCGGCAAGAGGGGTAGCGGCGGGTGACTCGGGCGTGCTCTGTCTTTGGCAGTGGCGTCGCTCCGATCTGGATCTAGGGATCTGATCTCGTCGCACGTGTCCTGGAGGCTTCATGGTGGTACAGGGGAGCTGCCGAGCGAAAGCTCAGCGCTTTGTTGCCGACGACGGTGACGCTTGCGGGCGCCGCTCTCTTCTTGAAGACGTCGTCGTGGTGCTCCTCTTCGTGTCAGGGTTCCGGGTGAAAACCCTTGTCCATGCTGGACTCGGCAGCGGCGTCGCCTAGCGTCGTTTTCCCTCCTGAGGGCGTTGTCATGGAGCTTAGGCGTTTGGGGCTTTGTGTGGCGTTGTATTCAGTTCTTCCTGTGCTTAGCGTAGTCGTGTGTCCTGCGTGGTCCGACGACCCCTGGGATTAGCTTGTATGAGGGTTCCTCACCACTTTGTATCGTTCGGTCATGTACTGTTTGCGATGGTTGCTTTATATATATAAAGCGGGGCGATAGCCTGTTTCGAGCAGCTGCAGCTGCACCCGCCGGGCCCGTGAGCACTGCTGCGCACGCCGCCTGCAGGCCACTTGCGCCGCCCCACACGGACGGCTGGAAAGCGTCGCCGGCGGGGACCTGCGTTGCGATTCCCGCCGTTTCTCAGGTGTCGGTGCCGCTTTCCGCCCAGGATCGGCCGGCCCAGCGCTAGCCACTCAACCTCAAGCTGACGCGACAGGAGACCATGGACGGAGCTACAGGGAGACCGTGGAAGATTTGAGCAATTTTCCATATATAATCTAGAAATTCAATGGATAAACCAGGAAGAACGGAACAAACATGATGATCAAACGAACACAAGTAATCTGATAGATGTCCAGATCAATTGACAGTACTAATAATCCAGAAGCAATTCCTAACATACGGGATAAGAACCCATGACATGTTGGGTGAAGAGGCGTTCACCGTCACGGTATCATCATCAGCCAGCGACATGTTGGTGAAGAGGTTGTCGGAAAGAAGTCGTCATTGGGGATGTAGTCGAATCCAACAGTCGCACTGGAAAGCCAGCGAATTTTCGAAGCCTGGGCACACTGTAAACTAAAGTACTTCATTTTTTATTTACCAAGAAACATATTTGAACAAATACCATGTATTACCTTCGTCCTAAATTAGTTGTTTTAGATTTTTCTAAATCGGATGTACCTAACACAAAAACGTGTCTAGATACATCTGTATGTAGACAAATACTACAAGACAACTAATTCTGACGGAGGGAGTACAATGTATGCAATTATTTTTTGTGCACGCGGGTAGAACAACCTAGTGTTTTTTTTTTTTTGAGCGGTGGTAGAACAACCTGGTTGTCTCAGCGCTCGTGGCCTAAGTCAGATGCTCCCTCCGTTTCTGTCTAACGAGTTGGCATATCATGGCCCAAACAGCAAATGTATGGGCCTGCTGCTGGGTGCGGGTAGCTAAGAGTAAGGCCTAGCTGGCCCATTAAAGAAAACGCTTCGTTTTTCCTGCACTGATCGTCGTTCTTGATTGTTCCAACGACTTTGATCACACTGGAAGCTCACCGGAGTTGATCGTAAGTGCCGGCGCCGAGCCTGGGCACGTGCCCGGGGTGCCCCTACGGTAAAATCGCCCCTAGCGCTCCTCAAAAACTTGATCGCCCCCTCTCGTACAGGGTCACAAGAGCCGAGGTTCTAGAGGCCTGCTGTCTCACTTGCCGATGCACGCCGAGAAGAGAGATGCGAAAGACGTAGGCCGCACAATGTTTTGGAACGACACGATAGACACATAGAGGGCGGAGTATCTCACACACTCTCGCCTAGGAAGAGGAGCGAACTCTTATAGGAGAGTCTCAAGTGACCCACTCAAAAGAGCAAGGGAAATGGTTGCCCACTAGGGAGAGGAAGAGAAAATGCCGTAATTGTTCAGATTCATCTTCCACTAGTTAAAAACTTTCCAACTTTTTCTTGCGTGAAAAAAAAAGAAGGCACCTCACACGCGTCTAACACTGCTTGGATCGCTTGATCACAAAACATGACGCGCGTGAGAGGCAGGCGGCGGAGGAGCGTACATGTATACGCCTCTTCTCAAGCTCTTAGTGGTGTGTGAAACAACCCATCTTTTATGTTGGTCTCCAACATCCTCCACTATCATTGTCATGCATGAATGGGCCATATGGGTCCATGGGATTTCCCTAAGAATTACTGAAAATAATAATTGGCCAAATCTTAATAACTTCAATGATAACGCTCGGGAGATGATGCTCGCTCGCTTGCTTCGTGTAAGTCTCGCTGGGTTTTATTCTTCTGTCTGTTTATTTGTTGGACTGGCTCGGTTTTCATCGATTTTTCTTTCTTTTCTGAGATTTTCTTTACTGTTTTCTTCAGTTTTTATTGGGTTTTCTTTCTTTTTTCTCCCTTTTAATTTTTTTTGCTTGCTTCATTCTCAGTATTCATCGGTTTTCTTTGTTTTCCTGTTTGTTGGATTTCACGGTTTTCATTCTTTTGCATCGGTTTTTTCAGGTTTTCTTCTTTGTTTTTCTTCAAGTTTCGTGTTTCTTTTACGGTTTTCATTGGTTTTCTTCGTTTTTGTTTGTTTCTTTGTCGGTTTTTACTGTTTCCACTCATTTGCATTGGTTTTCTTCGGTTTTTATATTTTATTTTCATTTTTTCTTCATTTTTCTATGGTTTCCTTTGGTTTTTCTCGGTTTTCATCGTTTAATCTTTTCTCTTTTCGTATATAACAGATATAATTTTTTATAAAAATTAACATTTTTTAAATACATGAAACATTTTTATATACATATGAAATTCTATACATGTTAAACATTTTTTAAGTACGTGGTTTGATTAATATTTTTGTCAAATATATGGTTTTGATCTCTACCTTTTTTTGTACAGATTTCACATTTTCCGTATACAAAAGGAACACTTTCTTACACATGTTTAGCTTTTTTAAACACATGATTAATATTTTATCCTATATATGTTTTTGTTCCTATTTTTCATACGCATTGTACACATTTCAAACATTATTTTTAGACATGATTAATATTTGTCAAATACATGATTAATATTTTTCCAAATATATGTTTTTTGATGTCTAATATTTTCACACACGTTGTATTATTTCGTATACATCATGACCATCGTTTTACACATGTTTAATAGCTTTAAATACATAATTAACATTATTTATATATAGTATGAAAAAATGTAGACATCAAAAACATATTTACATACAAGTTTAACACTTTTTAAATGCATGGTTAACGTTTTGTTTTATAATTTTATTTAAAATGATTTTTGTAATACATATAAAACTTTTTTTAATGGCAATAACCATTTTTTTGTCCTACAAGAACATTTTTACATTGTATAAACATGTTTTGTCTACACGCTGATCATATTTTGAAATACATGATTAACATATTTTCAAACATATACTTAGATGTCAACTTCTTCCCATACACATTCTAAATATTACATATACATCAGCAACATTTTTATATACATGTTTTAACATTTTTAAAATACATGATTAATACTTTAGAAAACTTATATATTTTTAATGTATACTTTTCCATACACATTGTACATTTTTTGTATACATCGGGAATATATTTGATATATTCTTTTCTCATTTTAAAATACATGATAAATATCTTTTATATATATATATATATATATATATATATATATATATATATATATATATATATATATATATATATATATATATATATATATATAGGACTCCTCTTTGATACTCCTGGGAGTATGTACTCCCATACTCAGTGGATAAGGTTTGTTGGATGAAACTGGTATACCCATTAGCAACAACCAAACGACCCACCTAATTAGTAGAAATTAATTAAGAAAATGCATGCGTGGATATTCCTTGGAAGTTAGGTGCGTACGTGTGTGATCCCAGTTTTGAGGTAACAGAAGTATATTCACGTTAACTATTACCTAGCGTTCTGGCCCAGTGTATTTTGCATGTATGCATGTACTCATAGTTTGCTTGTATATGCATGTCAAACTTTATGTAACATTTTTTTTCATTCTTTATGATAGTGTATATTTTTTATGCTGAGAGGGTATATTATAGTGCTTTTTTAGTGAGTATATACTTCTCTTTAGGGAGTATGCACATCCTACATTTTTATAGTAAGAGTATGATGATTTTTCATGATGGACTGCATACTTGTTTTTACGAGGGAGTATATACTGCTTTCTTTGCGGGAATATACTTCTTTGTTTTAGGAGAGTATATACTACACCACTTTTGATGAAATGAATACTTCATCTTTACAAAAGAGTATATACTGCTTTTTTTGTAGTCAGGTATATACTACATTATTTGTGAAGAAGTATATACTTCTTTCTTATATAAAGTTAGTATATACTTTATTTTTTAATGAGAGAGGGAGAGAGATCCTAAATTTCATATCAAGAAATATATACACTATGTCAAAAAAAAATACACTATTTTTCATGAGCGATCAGATACTGCATTAAACACAAAAAGGAAAAAAAATAGTACTCCTTTGTTAATCGGTATAATAAACACAAGATGATTGTATATGCGCAAAGGAAGCTGCTAAGTATCCCTCTCATGCACACATTGCATGATAAGACGTGTGCTGGGTACATGCGTCGTCGGTGGCTACGGCGTCGATTGCTGTGTTCTTCAACTCGAGGACTTGCTTGTGCTGTGCAGATCGGCAGCAAGAGAGCAGAACGGACGCATGGTAGCTGGACTGCCGGAGTTCAAGCTATGGAAGTTAGCCAGTTGGATTACTCTTATGCGTTGAACTCGCCTCACCATGGCCGCTCGGCGGCGCGGCCGCCGGCCGGCGTCTTCATCCTGTCCGGCTGCATTCTGAGAAATTGGAGTAGAGTTATGTAGGACGGCGTTGATAGACTGTTGCATTCAGAAAAATTATTCCCGTATCAGATTAGAGCGAGATCTATGTGTACCTTGACTCCTTCAGTGATTTCACTAATCAATTCATCCTGTGTAACAAGACCACAAATTAAACATGATACGACATGCATGCATCAAATTTACACACGAGAGTGCATGATAGCATCGTCATAACCTGGCGTCCTGGCCAATGGCATGGATCACCCTCTTGTAGCTTCTGAAGGCCACGGAGGCTCGTCGCATTGGTGTATACGCGTTTTCCTCATAGGCATGTGCCGGATCTGGAGGCAGACGCACTTCATCCTCTCGTCGCCGCCGGCATCGTATCGCCGCCGCCCGGCATGGCGTGAATAGAAGATTCAAAAGCCTAATTATAGATTGATATACGGTGCAACTAACGTGCAACAGTACGTGTACTTATCCCCCGTGTTCCGGAACAACTTTTCAAAGTGCACCTTATCCCTTCCGTGAGATTTTCATGTAATCAAATAATTAATTAAATAATTGGATATCCGTTGGAGTTTAATCGGGTGGGGTAGTCTCAAAGCTTACACGTGGGTAGGAGTATGTACTCCTAGGAGTACTAACCCATTTTATATATAGGACTCCTCTTCCGTACTCTTGGGAGTATGTACTCCCTACTCCCAGCTTTTGAATAGGTTGAGCCGTGAATTACCAACCCACTGTTTCACTACAAAAAGGCTAACAGACTCTTCCTCTAACAAAAAGCTAACTAACTTACTTGCATGCCGGCTCAAAAAAAAAACTTACTTGCATGCGTAACAACTACTATAAAGTAGGGAGCCCGTGTGGCGCATGCTACAAGTGTACTGATTATACAAAACTGGGTATATACATGTCGTTTGTTATGATTATACAATACCGGTATATACATCTCTTTATGATACTCGTTTTTTAGTTGATGATACACTATTATTTCTAAGGGAGAGTATACACTCTATTTTTATAAGAAGAGCATATACTATATCTGTCGTGAGAAGTATATACCCCAGTTTCACTACACTGTATATGTTGTTTAGGAGAATGTATACTTCTCTTTTACGTGAGAGTGTGTACTACATCATTAGTGAATAAGTATGTACTTGCCTGCAAAAAAAAAGAGAATAAGTATGTACTTCATTTTGATGACAGAGTATATGCTATATTGTTTATTAAGAAGTATATACTTATTATTTGCAAGGATGTGCACTTTTACGAAAGGGTATATACCATATGATTTGTGATGAAATATATACTTCATTTTACACGAGAGAGGATATACTACAATATTTATGAAGCATATTTGTTTGAAGGAAACCCCCCAGGGGTAGTACATACTTCATTTTGAATAACGAGAGTAGTATACTGAGCAAATTAATATACTTCTCTCATGTGAAAAACATTACCTTAGGAAAAATATATTTCCCTCAAGAATAGAGTATATATGTCTGTGAAATATACTTCCAAAGAAAGTGTGTAAAAATCCATATACCTCAAGAGTATAACACATCATAATACTTATCATTTTCAATCTTAAACAAATACTCCAATTGACAGCTAGCTTGAGATCTTAAGGTACTACTTCATAGTTCATACGTACGTAACTGTTAAGGGTGTAATGCATATACAAATGGAACTCAGATCTCAAGGTACTACTTTGGGTGATTTTGGTAGATATAAAGAAATTGCAACACACGTGCTAATCTACCGTACTTTTTAGATCCTAATATAAATCATCAACTCTTCGCCATCGCTGATCGCCTGCGTCGGACGAGCGCAACATAGTGAGCTGAAGATCAGCCGGTTGACGGCCACCCGCATCTCATAATCCGTCGGCGTGCCTCCAACAGACGCATCTTGTCTCCACCGTCGAGCCGCCCGGCGGACCACAAACCGTCTCTGCCGCCGGTCCGTCGAAGACTACAACTCGCCTTTGCAGTAGACCCGTCGTCTTCCTGGCGTCACTATCACGGCCTGTAACAAATGAGAGTAGCATGAGATTAATGCATGGTCTACAAGAACACTTCAGATCGTACTCCTAGGTGTTGGCTTCCAAACGGCCGGCTTAGTGGATCAGAGCAGCGACGACGTCTTGACGATGGAGCTTGGTGTTCTCCAAATTAGTTGAAAAGGAGATCCAGAAACGCGTCACCATCACCGATAGGGATCACCAGCCGGGCGCTGGTGCACTTGGAGCGCCTCACACGGTGCCGAGTGTGCCACAGATGGATGTAGAGCATATCTTCGCGTACGTCCTGATGGAACAGAATAACAAATCTATATCTATATATATATATATATATATATATATATATATATACCTACTAATAAAGCAAGGTGATATTCTTGGTTTCGTCCCGCGATTAGATTTGTTTTTGTTAGTTTTGGTCACGTATATGGCGGTCCGTCCATACTATTTGGTTCATGTACGAGCGGGATAACTGCCTATATTGGGCCTGGACGAGCAATTGTTGGCCCACACGAATCCCTGTCCCGATCAAATCACGTTGATACGGACACTACGTCACCTCCCTTAACCGCCGGGACCTATAAGTAGCGAGATTGAGAGACCGCTGAACCACGCCGATCGACCACTGTGTATGTCATTGGAGAGACGCGCAAGCGCTGCGCCGCCGAGACACCGGTGAACCACGATGATGCAACGCCGTGGCCGACTGCATGGAGACGCACAAGCACTGCGCCCCGGATTTCATGGATGAGTCATCCACGACACCACCAGACCTCCCCAAGCGGGGCCGCTGAGCTGTCCCCGGCGCCACCTCATCTAGCCAAGTCCGACTACTTCACGCCATGCCGGGATCAATTGTCCGGCGCCGCCAACGTCCCTGACATTCGACTGGCTCGACGCCTTCCGCATTGTCTTCTACACGCTTCTCAGGCAGCTCGCGGACATAATGGATGACAAGGAGTACCGCGGCGACGTGCTACGATCGGGGGTGATTGCTGCTATGGCTTCAGGTCGCTCCAGCTTGCCAGTAGGCATCAATTTTCTGACGGTAAGCTGAGGCTGCATGCAATTCTTGTTAGGCCTAGCTAATCTCATGCATGCAACGTATGAGTTTTTTCTTTCTGTTTAAAATAACGGGTGCATGGGTCGAGATGTGACCTTGGCATGCACGCACGTAGTGGGGAGCGGCAGCTAGCACGCACCTCTCCTTAGCGTTATTCTCTCCCGGACGTGGGCTTTGTCTTCTGATCCAGTCGTTGGATGGAGCGACAGAAACGGATCGAGGCAGCCACGACCGGGAGATAGTTAGCTTCAGTTTGTAATCGCTTAAAGCAAGGAATAACAGAACAGAAAAGCTGCGAAGTCGTTGCGGCACAAAACACCTCTCTCTCTCTCTCGTTCGTGTTCCTCCCGAGCTCGTTCTCCTCTCGTCGGATCGGCAACAACAATTCTATGGGGCAATCCCATAAAAAGCTATATGGAGCAACGATGGTGAGCATGTAGAAAGCGCTCGGCAACCACCCCCAATATTGTTGCAATCGATGCAATCTCGATCTCGGCATGAGGCGCACCGGACGGCCAGCCTGTACATGGACGCCCGCGGCGAATACATACCATGCGTGCAGCCCCGACCTTGGCATCTAGCGCGCGGTATCAAGCCCTTGGGTGCAGCACCGCTGCTTGGCATGGAGAGTGGTTGGGGTCGGGCATCGGCGAGGCTCAGGGATTGAGATAGATCATAGATGGGGGCTCGATCGGCTGGGGTTCCAGTGCAGCGGCTAGCGCCAGCAATCGCCTACCGTCGGCGCACCGTGCCTCCCTCCACGACAACGGCTCCCCACGCACCCCACACGCGACATGCGTAGCAGCGGTGGCAACACTTCTGATGGCTGATTGTTATGTTCGCATTTGCTGTGGCTGGTGCTTTCACCTCCTTCTCGATCTTCCCAGCCCCACCCCTATCATTCATACTTTTCTTAGTGTTTGTATTGCTTTCCATGAGGGATGTCCTGAAGGTGAGAAAATATAATTCCTCCTGGCGTTGCATTAAATATACCTCTTATTTTGATTTTGTTTTCTCCTTTAAATTTGGGAGCAGTATATTAGGTACATATATTTTGGTGAATTGCAGATTTGAGCGCAGGGTAGAATTCTTGGTTAATTCTAGAATTAGTTGGGAAGATACATTTTCATGAAGTTCGATGCGTGTACGATGTCATATTTGTCTTGTTTATATACTCCGAATGTTTCTACATCATCTGATATAAGAACAAATTATGTAATTTGATATAATTAAAATGGAGTTATGGACAATGTCATCTTCCCTGCATTGAGGGGCTTCCATAATATGAACTACTGTAGAGATATTGAACTCATCAAGGTGGGAGGCTTGCTTCAAGAGGGCTGGTGGATTTTCTTGTTTTAATATACAAAATTGATTCACATCCGACGTTTTACTGTCCGATCTGCACCCGACACTACATCATGCATCTCACGTTGTTGCGGTTATTTGATCAAGGGTGATGGGCATGCATCATGCAAGCATCGGACGGGTATTTATCATACGTATAGTGCGGTTGTTTAATATAAAAACTTGTATGACTACGACAAAAAAGAGTGAAATCATGTACGTTAGTAGCTCAGGAATTCTAGAAAAAGCACCTGGTTTTAGTTGCAGGTTCATGTGATAACTTGGAATTCGTGTTCCTTTTCTTTGTCTGCTCAAGCATGTAGATGATATAATTTTGACAACTGGATCAGCAACCGTGAATATGGGCAACATCAAGTCCCATGTTATCAACTAAAAAGAGTTCCATGTTATCCATCGATGTGTCTTTGCTATGTGGAATGGTGTGTAGATCCATAAACTAATACTAGAAAATAAATTGCCTGGGATAGATTAAATAAATTTAGAAATTGCATCTTTTGACTATAAAGATGATAATAAAGGCTTTTATTCATTCTTTCAGACATATATCTTCATGTTTATCTGAATGAAATGGAACAAATGGATAGTGCTACTCTATTCATAACAAAGGCCATTAGCGTTTCACCCTAGGTAGTTACATTTTCTTCTTAAAAGAATTTAGCTTGCATTTATGTTTTGCCTCAAGATTGAAACTTCATTTAATACTAGGAGTGGCATCCACCATCATTACAAGTACATGGAGTTACAAGTCAGTGTGTGCTAGAGTATGATGATCAAGATCATCGTCGTCTTCGGATTGATCACTTTCGTCGTGAAAAGGTGCACATTGTGACCGCATCGATGATGCTGGCGAAGAAGAGAGTTGGCAACCTGGATGGGCCGTGGGGCATGTGATTTTTTTTCTCCCGTTGCAACGCACGGGCATATTTACTATCCCGAAAAAATCGGATCACCAACGTCGTGGTTATAATCGGCAGTAGTATCCAATAATTTTCTTTTTAAGATAAAGCTAAAAGAAGGTTACGCCATTGACCTCAATATTAGTGGAAACGAATCATTGAACGACACATTGCAGGGAGTATGTACTCCTAGGAGTACTAACCCATTTTCCTATATATATATATATATATATATATATATATACACACACACACACGTTTTGATGTCTACTTTGTTCATACACATTGATAATTTTTTGTTTACGTTAATGAACATTTTTCTATATACGTTTATTTATTTTAAAATTTGTATGTAAATTAATTTTAATATTAGATGTATTTTGAATATTTCTAAATATAAGCTCAAGTAAAAAAAAGCAAACTATGACAAAGCGGATAAAAAAGGAGTGCTGAAGGCCTGTCGTCCGCGATGGACAGGCCCATTATGACGGCTGTTTGAGGCGAGACGTGCTACTCTCTTGCGACAGCTATTTCTCGCATTTGTGGTTGGGCCAACCCCATGATCAATTTTCTATTCCACATTTTGTGGCTTCCGATCAATAAAACTTAGCTTTACCCCTAAAAAAAGCTATTTCTCGCGCGTACTGATTCCTAATAGGAATCATTTACGGGCGGGAAATAGTGGGCCGACCCAACAAAGTTGCGTAGGTTTTCTATTGTTGTCTTTGTAACGGGGTTTCCACTCTTTTGTAGCCCGATTTTTTTTCATGGTTTTCCATTTTCTATTCCTTTTTTCCTTTTTTCATTCTTCGTTTTTATTTGTTTTCTTTGTTTTCTTGGTTCTTTTGTCGGTTTTCTAGGATTTAGTTTTTCTTTTTGGTTTTTTTTTGAAAAAAAACGCTATTTTTCTGTTTTCTTTCTTTCAACATGTGCCTACTTTTCTCAAGCATTATGTACATCTTTTGTATACATCAGGGACACTTTTTTGTACACGATGAACATTTTTCTAAATAGATGTTTACCATTTTATCTTTAATATATGTTTCATGTCTACTTTTCTGATACACGTTGTACCTTTTTCGAATACGTCAGGAACATCTTTCTATTCATATTTAACATTTTCAAATACATGATTAACATTTTCTTTCAAATATATGTTTTGATGCCTAATTTTTTTCATACATATTGTACATTTTTAATACATCTGACATATTTTTTATGCAGGTTTAATATTTTTTAATAAATTATTATCATTTCTGAAAACATATGTTTTGATGATTATATTTCTCATACGCATTGTACATTTTTCATCTACACCTGAAATAATATTTTCATACACATATAAAATTTTGAAAATACATGATTAACATTTTTACAAATACATGTTTTGATGACTAAGTTATTCATACGATTGTATAGTTTTCGTGTACACTAGGAACATATATTTATACACATTTAACATTTCTCAAATACATGATTAACATTCTTTAAATGTGTGATAAACACTTTGCAAGACTAAACGGAAAATAAGAAAATTAAAAAAACACAAAAGGGACAAAAATAGAAACAGAAAACATAAGCAAAAGAACGGAAAACAAAAACAGGCGTGACGGAAGTGCTACTGTGCCGACCCACGAATCGGATGCCTTCAGGCGAGGCAAAGCTACTGCCTCCATTAGGCGGGACAGAGGGAATCCTCGCCTCAGGGCAGCTCCAGATGGGCCGGCCCAGTTGCGCTTGAGGGCACATCCATGTTTTTTTTCCTTGCTTTTCATGTTATTTGTTTTCTTTTTTTCAATTTTTTTCATTGTTTACACTTCCGAACATTATAAACATATATTACAAAAATATACTTTACAAAATGTTTTAAAAAGTGTTAATCGTGCATTTAAATGCCAAAATGTGTATAGAAAAAATGTTGAGCATGTATACCAAAAATGTATACAAAATATATACGATGTGTGAGAAAGTTGATTATTTATTTAAAAATGTTAATCAAGCTTTTGAAAAAAATGTTAAAAAGTATTTGAAAAATGTTAATCAAGGATTTACATAATTGTAAAATATGTATAGAGGAAATGTTGACCATGTATTCAAAAAATATTGAATTTGTATTTGAGAAATGCTAAATGTGTATAGAGAAAATGTAGACCATGTATTAAAAAATGTTGAAATTGTATTTTAAAAATGCTAAATGTGTATAGAAAAAATGTGGACCATGTGTAGAAAAATTGTTAAACTTGTAGTTGAAGAATGTTAGATGTGTATAGAAATTGTTTTGACCATGTATTAAAAAATGTTAAACTTGTATTTGAAATTTTTTATTAAAGCAGTTGAAAAACAAAATGTTAAATATGTACAGAAAAAATGTTGATCTCGTATTCAAAAAATGTTATTCTGGTATTTGAAAAATGTCAATCAAGCATTGAAAAATGTTAATCAAGCATTTGAAAAATGTTGACCATGTATTTAAAAAATTAAACTTGTATTAGAAAAATGTTAAATGTGTATTAGAAAAATGTATTAGATATATAACAAAATGAGTCTAGGAAAACATCAAAAACACGAGAAAAAAATAGATGAAAAGCTAGAAAGAAAGAAACAAAACATAAAAAATTGAAAACCAAAAACAATAAAACCAAAGAAAATCAGAGGAAAAAAAAAAGAAAAGAAAAACCAGTAAAACCAAAGAAAGAAACGAAGAAAAACCGGTGAAAAACAAGAAAAAACTAAAAAGAAAAAACAGGAAAGCCAGTGAAAACCCGGCGTTTTTTCCTTCAAATACTTCGTGCCCTTCATATCTCCAACATGTCTTTGTGGCTACCAGCGCCACGAAGAACAAGAAGATCTAAGGTTCTTACCCCGCACCCGCCCTTTTTCTCACTATTTTACTTAATTTAACAACGCGAATGTGCCAGCCCATTACTGCAGACATCTACGCGAGAGAAGCTACCGTCTCGCTTAATGCGAAATATAGCTCTCGCGACATAGCAACGCCCTTACTCGCCCATAAAGACTTGCACCTTCCCAACATACCACCTAGCGAAAATAGGCCCCCTAACAACCCACATATCACGACGCGTTAGGACCGGTGGGCTTTTTTTTTGGGAAACGTTTATTTCCAACCAATTGATCTCTCCTCGTCGTAAGCCACGTCGTCTGTGCGACACGTACCCCTATGGGCCCGCCTACCGCTTCCCCCTTCGAGCGACCCAGCCTTATCCCTTCCGCCTCCACACATTCTTCCTCCTAACTCTCTTTTCCCCCTTTCCACTCTCCTTCGTCGCGTTGGGAGAGGAGAGGACTCCCATGGTGACACCGACTAGCGTTGCTGCGATCCGAAGGAACGACGACGGCCACTGCGTGCCGTCGGTGTTGCAACGCAGCAGGAAGGAGACCGGGGTTGAGGCCACAGCAGGGAGGCACAGTTGCCGGCGGTGCCCGCAGCTCGATACCGGTGCTGCAATGCAGGTCGCCGTTGGCGCTGCAACGCAGCACGCAAGGGGTAGAGGCGCTGGTGCTGCAACGCAGCACGCCGCTGGCTCTGCAACGCAGCACGCAAGGGATTCGGAGGCGCCAGTGCTCCAATGCAACTCGCTGCCGGTGCTGCAACGCAGCACGCAAGGGAGGCCGGAGGCGCCGGTGTTGCAACGCAGCTCGCCGTCGGTAGCTCGACAAAACGGTGCTGCAATGCAGCACGCAACGAGGAGAGGGATGACAAATCGATGCGCGTTGACTGGATCGAAAGGCTACGCGGGAAAAGGATCTGACGGCTAGCGAGCCGACTGGTCGCCCTCTGCTCGACCGTGCAGTAATCATACACGCAAACGTGCACGCTCGAGATCAAAGACGCACGGGAAGATATCACAACACAACTCTAAACTCAAATTTAAACATAAATCTTCATATTACAAACCAGGGGTCACGAGGACCCGAATACATAAGTCATACACACAAATAATATCTGGGTACAGACATAGTTAGTCAAGTTTGCCTTAAGAAGGCTAGCACAAACAGCGACACTCATCGAAAAGGCGAAGGCCTCCTGCCTAGGGCCTCCGAACTACTCCTGGTCGGCTGGCTCAACCCAGTAGTACGTGCCTCCGGGACTCTCCTAGTAGTAGTCTCCTGCGGTGGCGTCTGGCTCCGGGACTCCATCGCCTGATTGCAGCAAGCGGGTATGGGGAAAAAGATAGCAAAGCAACCGTGATTACTCATCCAAAGTACTCGCAAGACTGACATCAGAACTATACTAATTATGCATCGGTATCAAAGGAATGGGGCTATATATTTGGACTAAACTGCAGAAATGCCGGAACAGAGGGGGAGAGGCCTAGCCTATCGAAGACTAGCATCTTGAAGCATTTCTTGCAGCATCAGAAGAGAGTAGAACAAGATAATATATAAACAATCATATTTAGTAAAGCCCTGGGATCCTTCCTCGACTACCCTGTGAGAAAGTGATCCCGAGAGCAGTAGTAACAGTTTAATATTGTACCAGTAACCATTTGTAGTTGTAGCAGACCAAGATACAACTCTGAGCGTCCTGTTACCGTGGACACGGCTATTCAAATAGATCACTTCCCTGCAGGGGTGCACTACTGTTACCCAACACACTCGATCACATCTGGCCGGACACACTTGCTGGGTAATACCCGGCCTCGGGTGATCGACACGACGCAGTCCTACCTAGGCTCAGCAGAGAGGTCAGCACGCCGGTCTAAATCCTAAGCATGAAGGGGTCTTGGGCCATCGCCCTTTGCACTCCTGCACGTTGTGTGACTGGCCGGGGCCCAAGCGCGACTGTGGAAACACCACAGACGTAACCAGCTCACCCCAACAATCAGCCCGCATCTCTGAGCTGTGACGTCTGAAGAGCTTTTGGCTGATACTACGACGTAGATGTTGGAAATATGCCCTAGAGGCAATAATAAATTGGTTATTATCATATTTCCTTGTTCATGATAATCGTTTATTATCCATGCTATAATTGTATTGATTGGAAACTCAAATACATGTGTGGGTACATAGACAACACTGTGTCCCTAGTAAGCCTCTAGTTAACTAGCTCGTTGATCAAAAGATGGTGAAGGTTTCCTAGCCATGGACATGAGATGTCATTTGATAACGGGATCACATCATTAGGAGAATGATGTGATGGACAAGACCCAAACTATAAACGTAGCATATGATCGTGTCAGTTTATTGCTATTGTTTTCTGCATGTCAAGTATCTGTTCCTATGACCATGAGATCATGCAACTCACTGACACCGGAGGAATACCTTGTGTGTATCAAACGTCGCAACGTAACTGGGTGACTATAAAGGTGCTCTACAGGTATCTCCGAGGGTGTCTGTTGGGTTGGCATGGATCAAGACTGGGATTTGTTACTCCGTGTGACGGAGAGGTATCTCAGGGCCCACTCGGTAATACAACATCACAATGAGCCTTGCAAGCAATGTGACTAAAGTGTTAGCCACGAGATCTTGTATTACGGAACGAGTAAAGAGACTTGCCGGTAACGAGATTGAACTAGGTATAGAGATACCGACGATCGAATCTCGGGTAAGTAACATACCGAAGAACAAAGGGAACAGCATACGGGATTAATTGAATCCTTGACATAGAGGTTCGACCGATCTAGATCTTCGTAGAATATGTAGGAACCAATATGGGCATCCAGGTCCCGCTATTGGTTATTGGCCGTAGAGGTGTCTCGGTCATGTCTACATAGTTCTCGAACCCGCAGGGTCTGCACACTTAAGGTTCGGTGACGTTTCCGTAGAATTGAGTTATGTATGATTGGTGATCGAAGGTTGTTCGGAGTCCCGGATGAGATCCCGGACATAACGAGGAGCTCCGGAATGGTCCGGAGGTAAAGATTGATATATAGGAAGTCCCGTTTTGGCCACCGGAAAAGTTTCGGGTATTTCCGGTAGTGTACCGGGAGTACCGGAGGGCCATCGAGAGGGGCCACCCACGCCGGGAGGCCACATGGGCCTGAGGGGGGTTGCACCAGCCCTTAGTGGGCTGGGCAAACCATCCCTACAAGGCCCATGCGGCTAGGAATAAGTGGGAAAGGAAAAACCCCAAAGAAAAGGGAAGAGAGACCAAATATGGAAGGTGTCCTATTTGGACTAGGATTGAAGTGGAGGAGTCCACCTCCTCCACCTCCAATTTCGGCCAGCCCTTGAGGGTTTGAGGCTGCCTCCTCCCCTCCCTCCCTCCTATATATACTAGAGGATTTAGAGGAGAAAAATAACCCTAATTGCCACGTGCTCCCTCTACTTCATCTAGATCGGTTTCTCCTCTAGTCTAGTTTCAGCGGTGCTTAGGCGAAGCCCTGCCGGAATTGTTCCACCACCATAGCCGCCGCGCCGTCGTGCCGCCGGAGAACTCTTCTACCTCTCCGCTCTCTCTCTTGCTGGATCAAGGAGGCGGAGATCGTCATCGAGCTGTACGTGTGCTGAACGCGGAGGTGCCGTCCGTTCGGCGCTAGATCGGAAGGACCGTGATCAGGATCGCGAGACGATTCATGATTTGATTGCGGGACGGATCGTGATGGGATCGTGGGACGGATCGAGATTGGATCGCGAGATGGATCGTGATGAGATCGCGGGACACTCGGCGATTTGGATCGCGAAGACGTTCGACTACATCAACCGCGTTTCTTAACGCTTCCGCTTAGCGATCTACAAGGGTATGTAGATTCACTCTCCCTCTCGTAGATGCTCATCACCATGGATAGATCTTGTGTGTGCGTAGGAAATTTTTTGTTTCCCATGCTACGTTCCCTAACAGTGGTATCAGAGCTAGGTCTATGCGTAGATGAGATCTCGAGTAGAACACAAAGGAGTTTGTGGGCGTTGATATTCAGATTGCTTCCCTCCTTAGTCTTTTCTTGATTCAGCGGTATTGTGGGATGAAGCGGCTCGGACCAACCTTACTCGTCCACCGACGAGAGACCGGTTCCATCGACTGACATGTAACTTTGTTGCATAAGATGGCTAGCGGGTGTCTGTCTCTCCCACTTTAGTTGAATCGGATTCGACAGAGGCGGTCCTTGTAGAAGGTGAAATAGCAACTTTTATATCACCGTTGTGGTTTTTGCGTAGGTAAGAATCGTTCTTGCTAGATACCCATAGCAGCCACGTAAAACTTGCAACAACAATTAGAGGACGTCTAACTTGTTTTTGCAGGGTATGTTGTGATGTGATATGGCCAATTACATGATGAGATATATGTGATGTATGAGATGATCATGTGTTGTATAGAATATCACGACTTGCATGTCGATGAGTACGGCAACTGGCAGGAGCCATAGAGTTGTCTTTAATTATTGTATGACCTGCGTGTCAATCATTAAGCGCTATGTAATGCTTTACTTTATCGCTAAACGTTAGCAATAGTTGTGGAAGCAACAGTCGGCGCGACAACCTCATGGCAACACGTTGATGGAGATCAAGATGATGGAGATCATGGTGTCATGCCGGTGACGATGGAGATCATGCCGGTGCTTTGGAGATGGAGATCAAAAGCACGAGTTCATGGCCATATCATGTCACTTATGATTTGCATGTGATGTTAATCCTTTTATGCATCTTATTTTGCTTAGGACGACGGTAGCATTATAAGGTGATCCCTCACTTAAATTTCAAGATAAATTGTGTTCTCCCCGAGTGTGCACCGTTGCGAAAGTTCGTCGTTTCGAGACACGCCGTGATGATCGGGTGTGATAGACTCTACGTTCACATACAACGGGTGTAAGCCATGTTGCACGTGCGGAACACTCGGGTTAAACTTGACGAGCCTAGCATGTACAGACATGGCCTCGGAACACAAGAGACCGAAAGGTCGAACATGAGTCATATAGTAGATATGATCAACATGAAGATGTTCACCATTGAAACCACCTCAACTCACGTGATGATCGGACTTGAGTTGGTGGATTTGTATCATGTTACACTCGAATGACCGGAGGGATGTCAATTTGAGTGGGAGTTTTAAGTAATATGATTAACTAAACTCATTATCATGAACATAGTGAAAGTGTCTTTGCAAATTATGTTGTAGATTACTAGATCGCGCTGTAGCTCCCTTGAATTTTTATATGTTCCTAGAGAAATAGATTTGAAAGATGATGGTAGCAATAATGCAGACTGGGTCCGTGATCTGAGGATTGTCCTCAAATTGCTGCACAGAAGGCTTATGTCCTTAATGCACCGCTCGGTGCACCACCCCCTCTAGCGTCGTCTGTAGATGTTGTGAACATTTGACAGGCACGTTCTGATGACTACTTAATAGTTCAGTGCGTCATGCATTACGGCTTAGAATTGAGGCTCCAAAACGTTTTGAACGTCACGGAACATATGAGATGTTTTAAGAGCTGAAATTGGGATCTCAGACTCGTGCCCATGTTGAGAGGTATGAGACCTCCAACAAGATTCTTTGCCTGCAAGATGATGGAGAATAGCTCAATCGTTGAGCATGTGCTCAAATTGTTTGAGTGCTACAATCACTTGAATCGAGTGGGAGTTGATCTTCTAGATAAGATAGTGATTGATATAGCTCTCCAAGTCACTGCCACTAAGCTACTAGAGCTTCGTGATGAACTATAAAAGGCCAGAGATGGAAATAATGATCCCTGAGCTGTTCGCAATGTTTGACACCGCGAAGGTAGAAATCAAGAAGGAAGCATCAAGTGTTGATGGTTAGTGAAACCACTAGTCTCGAGAAGGGCAAGGGCAAGGAGGGATACTTCATGGATGGCAAGCCAGTTGCTGCTCCAGTGAAGAAACCCAAGGTTGAACCCAAACCCGAGACTAAGTGCTTCTATTATGAGGAGAACGGTCGCTGAAGTGGAACAACCCTAGATACTTGGTAGATAAGAAGGTTAGCAACGTCGACAGAAGTATATTTGATATACGTGTTATTGATGTGTACCTTACTAGTACTCCTAGTAGCACCTGGGTATTAGATACCGGTTCGGTTGCTAAATGTTAGTAACTCGAAATTAAAGCTACGGAATAAACGGAAGCTAGCTAAGGGTGAGGTGACGATGAGTGTTGGAAGTGTTTCCAAGGTTGATGTGATCACCATCGCACGCTCTCTCTACCTTCAGGATTAGTGATGAACCTAAATAAATGTTATTTGGTGTTTGCGTTAAGCATGAACGTGATTAGATCATGTTTATTGCAATACGGTTATTCATTTAAAAAGAAATAATGGTTATTCTGTTTACATGAATAATACCTTCAATGGTCATACACCCAATAAGAGTGGTTTATTGAATCTTGATCGTAGTGATACACATGTTCATAATATTGATGCCAAAAGATACAAAGTTAATAATGATAGTACCACATACTTGTGGCACTGCCGCTAAATGTCATATTGGTGTAAAACGCATGAAGAAACTCCATGCTGATGGATCTTTGGACTCATTCGATTTCGAATCGGTTGAGACATGCGGACCATGCCTCATGGGCAAGATGACTAAAACCCCGTTTTCCGGTATGATGGAGCGGGCAATTGACTTATTGGAAATGATACATATTGATGTATGCGGTCCAGTGAGTATTATAGTGTGCGGTGAATATCGTTATTTTCCTACCTTCACTGATGATTTGAGTAGATATGGGTATATTTACTTAATGAAACACAAGTCTGAAACGTTTGAAAAGTTCAAACAACATCAGAGTGAAGTTTGAGATCATCATGACAAGAAGATAAAATGTCTACGATATGATCGTGGAGGTGAATATCTGAGTTACGAGTTTGGTATACAACTTAAGACAATGTGGAAGTTGTTTCACAACTCACGCCACCTGGAACACCATAGTGTGATGGTGTGTCCGAACGTCGTAGTCATGCTCTATTGGATATGGTGCGAACTATGATGTCTCTTATCGATTTACCACTATCGTTTTAGGGTTATGCATTAGAGACAACCACATTCACTTTAAAAGGGGCACCATCTAAATCCGTTGAGATGACACCGTATGAATTTTGGTTTGGCGGAAACCTAAGCTGTCATTTCTTAATGTTTGGGGCTGCGACGCTTATGTGAAAAAGGGTTTTCACCTAATGAGCTCGAACCCAAAGCGAACAAATGCATCTTCATAGAATACCCTAACGTAACAGTTGGGTAAACCTTCTATCTTAGATCCAAGCACAAAGTGTTTGTTGCTAAAACGGGTCTTTTCTCGAGAAAGAGTTTCTTTCGAAAGATTGAGTGGGAGGAAGATAGTACTTGATGAGGTTGTTGAACCTTTACTTCAACCTGAGAGTAGCGCAGCGCAGAAAGTTGTTTCTGTGGAGCCTACGTTAGTTGAAAAGGAAGTTAATGATGATGATCATGAAACTTCGGATCAAGTTACTATCGAACATCGTGGGTCGACAAGGACGCGTACTGCTCCTGAGTGGTACGGCAACCCTGTCTTAGAGGTCATGTTGTTGGACAACACCGAACCTACGAGCTATGGAGAAGCGATGATGGGCCCGGATTCCGAGAAATGGTTAAGACCATGAAATCCGAGATGGGATCCATGTAAGAAAACAAAGTATGGGCTTTGGAAGTATTACCTGAAGGGCGAAAGGCCATTCAGAACAAATGGATCTTTAAAAGGAAGACGGACGTGGACGGTAATGTCACCGTCTATAAAGCTCGACTTGTGGCAAAGGGTTTATCACAAGTTCAAGGAGTTGACTACGATGAGACTTTCTCACCCGTAGCGATGCTCAAAGTCTGTTGGAATCATGTTAGCAGTTGCTGCATTTTTCAATTATGAAATCTGGCAGATGGATGTCAAAACATCGTTTCCTTAACGGTATCCGTAAGGAAAAGTTGTATGTGATACAACCGGAAGGTTTTGTCAGTCCTAAGGATGCTAAAATATATGCAAACTCCAGCGATCCTTCTATGGACTGGAGCAAGCATCTCAGAGTTGGAATATACGCTTTGATGAGGTGATCAAAGTTTTTGAGTCTATACAAAGTTTATGAGAAACTTGTATTTACAATAAAGTGAGTGGGAGCACTATAGAATTTCTGATAAGTATATGTGGTTGACATATTGTTGATCGGAAATGATGTAGAATTTCTGGAAAGCATAAAGGGTCGTTTGAAAAGAGTTTTTCAAAGGAAGACCTAGAATGAAGCTACTTAAATATTGGGCATCAAGATCTATAGAGATAGATCAAGACGTCTGATAAGACTTTCAATGAGTACATACCTTGACAAGATTTTGAAAGAGTTCAAAATGGATCAGTCGAAGAAAGAGTTCTTGCCTGATTTGTAAGGTGTGGAGTTGAGTGAGACTCAAAGCTCGACCACGGCAGAAGAAAGAGAAAGGACGAAGGTCGTCCCCTATGCCTTATCCATAGGCTCTGTATAGTATGCCATGCTGTGTACCGCACCTGATGTGTGCCTTGCCATGATTCTGTCAAGGGGTACAAGAGTGATCCAGGAGTGGATCATTGGACAGCGGTCAAGATTATCCTTAGTAACTAGAGGACTAAGGAAATATTTCTCGATTATGGAGGTGATAAAGAGTTCGTCGTAAAGGGTTACGTCGATGCAAGCTTTGACACCTATCCGGACGACTCTGAATAGTAGTCAGGATACATATAGTGGAGCAGCCATTTGGAATAGCTCCAAGTGGAGTGTGGTAGAAGTGTCTACAGTATGACATAGAGATTTGCAAAGTACACACGGATCTGAATGTCGCAGACCCGTTGACTAAAGACCTCTCTCACATGCAAAGCATGATCTGATCGAACCCCAGAACTCATTGGGTGTTAGATTCATAACAATGTAAATCACATGGTGATGTGAACTAGATTATTGACTCTAGTGCAAGTGGGAGACTGTTGGAAATATGCCCTAGAGACAATAATAAATTGGTTATTATCATATTTCCTTGTTCATGATAATCGTTTATTATCCATGCTATAATTGTATTGATTGGAAACGCAAATACATGTGTGGGTACATAGACAACACTGTGTCCCTAGTAAGCCTCTAGTTAACTAGCTCGTTGATCAAAAGATGGTGAAGGTTTCCTAGCCATGGACATGAGATGTCATTTGATAATGGGATCACATCATTAGGAGAATGATGTGATGGACAAGACCCAAACTATAAACGTAGCATATGATCGTGTCAGTTTATTGCTATTGTTTTCTGCATGTCAAGTATCTGTTCCTATGACCATGAGATCATGCAACTCACTGACACCGGAGGAATACCTTGTGTGTATCAAACGTCGCAACGTAACTGGGTGACTATAAAGGTGCTCTACAGGTATCTCCGAGGGTGTCTGTTGGGTTGGCATGGATCAAGACTGGGATTTGTTACTCCGTGTGACGGACAAGTATCTCAGGGCCCACTCGGTAATACAACATCACAATGAGCCTTGCAAGCAATGTGACTAAAGTGTTAGCCACGAGATCTTGTATTACGGAACGAGTAAAGAGACTTGCCGGTAACGAGATTGAACTAGGTATAAAGATACCGACGATCGAATCTCGGGCAAGTAACATACCGAAGAACAAAGGGAACAGCATACGGGATTAATTGAATCCTTGACATAGAGGTTCGACCGATATAGATCTTCGTAGAATATGTAGGAACCAATATGGGCATCCAGGTCCCGCTATTGGTTATTGGCCGTAGAGGTGTCTCGGTCATGTCTACATAGTTCTCGAACCCGCAGGGTCTGCACACTTAAGGTTCGGTGACGTTTCGGTAGAATTGAGTTATGTATGATTGGTGACCGAAGGTTGTTCGGAGTCCCGGATGAGATCCCGGACATCACGAGGAGCTCCGGAATGGTCCGGAGGTAAAGATTGATATATAGGAAGTCCCATTTTGGCCACCGGAAAAGTTTCGGGTATTTCCGGTAGTGTACCGGGAGTACCGGAGGGCCATCGGGAGGGGCCACCCACGCCGGGAGGCCACATGGGCCTGAGGGGGGTTGCACCAGCCCTTAGTGGGCTGGGCAAACCAGCCCTACAAGGCCCATGCGGCTAGGAATAAGTGGGAAAGGAAAAACCCCAAAGAAAAGGGATGGGAGACCAAATATGGAAGGTGTCCTATTTGGACTAGGATTGAAGTGGAGGAGTCCACCTCCTCCACCTCCAATTTCGGCCAGCCCTTGAGGGTTTGAGGCTGCCTCCTCCCCTCCCTCCCTCCTATATATACTAGAGGATTTAGAGGAGAAAAATAACCCTAATTGCCACGTGCTCCCTCTACTTCATCTAGATCGGTTTCTCCTCTAGTCTAGTTTCAGCGGTGCTTAGGCGAAGCCCTGCCGGAATTGTTCCACCACCATAGCCGTCGCGCCGTCGCGCCGCCGGAGAACTCTTCTACCTCTCCGCTCTCTCTCTTGCTGGATCAAGGAGGCGGAGATCGTCATCGAGCTGTACGTGTGCTGAACGCGGAGGTGCCGTCCGTTCGGCGCTAGATCGGAAGGACCGTGATCAGGATCGCGAGACAATTCATGATTTGATCGCGGGACGGATCGTGATGGGATCGTGGGACGGATCGAGATTGGATCGCGAGATGGATCGTGATGAGATCGCGGGACACTCGGCGATTTGGATCGCGAAGACGTTCGACTACATCAACCGCGTTTCTTAACGCTTCCGCTTAGCGATCTACAAGGGTATGTAGATTCACTCTCCCTCTCGTAGATGCTCATCACCATGGATAGATCTTGTGTGTGCGTAGGAAAATTTTTGTTTCCCATGCTACGTTCCCTAACAGTAGAGGGCCCCATTAAACAATTATCCCACGTGGTGGTAGTGCGTCTAGGCACGTAGCCAACTCAGATCAAATACCCAAATCCGTTAGGCGTGTTTAGTAACTCGCAGAGACGAACAGGGTTCCTGTCTCTCCGACTTGATAACACATGACGCGCGGGTACTCTTGGAGCCGACCCGTCTTTAATATTATTCTCTCGCGGGCACCCTTGGGGCCAGCCCGACTTTAACAATTTAAGTATTTGCAATATGTAACCATTTCCGTGATCATCACCCAGAGTGATCACGGCACGTTATCAAGCATGGCAACGGACAAGGGTGAAGGGCCACAGATGAATCAATAGCATAGTTAACTAGGCATCATGGGACAACAAGTAGGTATCAAGAGTAGGCGACGAAATCAGGCTATGCATCAGAATAGGAGCTATCGGAATAACAACAGAAGCAATACTAATGCAAGCATAAGAGAGAAGGAATGGACGATATCTGGATGATCAAGAGGGTTTTGCTTGCCTGGAAGCTCAGCTGAAGGGGTCTGGTCGTCGACGGCGTAGTCGTACTTTGCAGTGTCGTCGGCAGTCTCGGGGGCTATCGGGAGAGGAGGGGGAAGAAACAATAAATACACGGCAACAATGCAACAGGGATGCATGACATGCCTAAATGATATGCAGGGGTGATTTAACGCATCTCTAATTATTTTAGATAATTTAGGAATTTATTTGGATTTATTTTATCAAGGTCATGCACTATTCATTTATCGGAAACAGGCAAAAAATTCCATGTTCAGTATGTTAGAGGGGTGTGGCAGGCATGTGGATAGGATATTCGGATTCTTCACATTTTTCTGATCATTTTTCACATATAAATTATTTTCATCCGAGTTACGGTTTATTTTATATGATTTTTCAAAGTTTTACTGAATTTCTGGAATTAATTTAATTATTAAATTCGAATTTATCCGAAACAGTAGTAGATGACGTCAGCATGAGGTCAGGGTGACGTCAGCAGTCAACTGTGACCGTTGACTGGTCAACCTGACAGGTGGGGCCCATCTGTCATAGGCTAGACTAATTAAACAGCAGATTAAACTAACTAATTTAACTAATTAACCAGTGGGACCCACTGTCAGTGACAGATTAAGTTAACTAATTAACTAACAGATTAATTAACATTTTAATTAGCATTTTTATTTATTTTAAAAATGTTTTAAATTGCGGGGCCCGCATGTCAGTGACCGTAGCCGGTCTAGTCAGCAGGTGGACCGGGTCAACGGGTCAGCGGGGCCCAGAGGTAGCGGCACAGCGGTGGGGCCCGCGGCTGCCATGTCGGCGCTGACTCGGCGCCGGCCACCGGAGTGCTCCGGCGAGCCCGAGCGCGGCGGCGAACTCCAGCGAGCCCGGATTTCCTCTGTGGTGCATCAAATCGGGCGCGGTTTGGCTCTCTGGAACGACCAGTTCACGCCGCGTCCGATGGTGGGGTCACGGCGGCTGGGATGGCCGGAACAGGGCAGTGCGACGACGGCGGGCGGCGGCGATTTTGAGCGGTGCTCGGTTTGGTTGCTACGGTGCGCGCGCGTGCAAATGAAGAGGCTAGGCGAGGCCTACGCGGCGCGGCGAGCACGATGGGCAGCAGCGCGCGACCAAATGGTCATCGGAGACTCGCCGGCGACGAGCTCCGCGGCGGCGGGTACGGCCAAGCTAAACATGGCGGTTACGGCGTGAACGGAAGGGAAGGGAGGAGGGGATCCGGTGCGGCAGCTCACAGTGGTCCTGCAGAGGTGCAATAGTGGGCTCGGGGTGGCGTGACGGCGACGAATCGGGGCGGCGATCACCGACGTCCGAAGCTTGAAGACGAGCTCGTGGGCGTCGCGGTGGCGGCTCCGAGCTCCAACGGCGAGGTGTAGGCGGCGTAGTCGAGGACGGCGGTGACGCTGGACACGGCGGAGCGGCGATCGGGGCACGGTGGCCACGTGTTCTACGGAGGCGCCACCATGGGGCCGTTCGGGTGTGGGAGGAGAGCGATGTAGAGGGAGAGAGAGGCAGCTAGGGTTCGTCCTCGGGGTCGAGGAGGGGTTCTTATCCCCTCCAGAGGCGCCGCGGGTGGCCGCTATCGACTAGGAAGTGAGGGGGGCCAGTGCGGCGAGCGCGGCAGAGGCGACAGCGCGCGCGCGTGAGCAGTGCGGGAGGTAGGGGAAGGCCTAGTCGGGCTGGGCCGCGCTGTAGACTAGAGCCCAGTACAGCGGACCGTTTCCTATTTTCTTTCTTTCTTTTTCTGTTTTCTGTTTTTGATTTCTGTTTTGTATTTTCTTTTAGCTCTAATTCAATTTTGTAAAATATGAATCCTGCCCAAATAAATACAGTGAAATATTTAGCACTGTTATAAAAAGGTTTAGAGTCCATATGATTTCATTTGAATTTTAATAAAATGAAATGAGATTAAATAATGCTGTTTGGTACTGTTTTTGGATGGTAGAGTCATTTAGTGATTTTTAGTGATGTTGTTTTTCTTAACACAATTAGTTATGGATTATTTCCTATTTAATGAACATTTTAGTTTTCAAATTTGAACAACTTTTAAATTCACATTAAATTTGAATTTCATTTTGAATTGGAATTTGAAATGAGATATGATGCAAATGATGATCAAGCACTGTTAAACATGATGACTTGGCATTATCATAAGGTGATCACTGTAGCTAATACATGGGGGTGTTACACGACCCTAGCTGCGGTTAGAGCATATACATCCAGGCTCAAATAAACCGCGCGGATGGCCCAGTAAGTGTCCGGTCAGAAAAACTTGTCCAAGCATGCCTTCTCAAACCGGCGCTATATGTCCGGGCTCACCTGCATCCCTGAAATCTAACCCAAATCTGGGGTGGGTATGGGAGGCCTAGACGTGCCTGAACACCTCCGCCACATCGGACTGGCCCATGCTGGCCCACTCGGAACCCACAAATTTCCCCGCCTGAACGAACCCTAGACCCGGTTCACACCACACTCTCCGTCTCCACTCCACTCTCTGTCTCCTCCTCTCCATGCCCCCTCCCCTTCTGATCCAATGTCGGGCTCCGGCAGCCCCTCCTGGTCCGCCGCCCCCCCGCGGCTCTCCGAGTTCTTCTCCACATGTTCCTGCTGACGTCCCTAGCCACAGTTGGGTCCTTGTGCCCGCGTTGGGGCCGTCGTGCATGCGGACGCCTGAATCCGGGGCGCGCACCGCACTCCGCCAAAGGCGGCGGGAGAGGGATAGGGCGACAGCGGCGGAAGCGATGTCCTCCCGCCGATGACGCGTGCGCGCGCCGCTCGATCCAGACGAGAGATCCTTCCTAGCACTCTCTTGTGCTTGGGAAAATCTCTGCCTCTTCTCTCCTTCCGGATTGGATATTGTCTTCACAAAAGTTGACCACTGAGGATAGATACCATCAGCTAGGTAGCATCCCTTTATTGTAATGATGGGCATTGATCTCAAAGTTAACCTCTGGGTTGTGGCCTTCTGCAAGCCTTGCAAACACTGGAGAACACTGGAGCACGTTGATATCATTGTGAGAACCAGTCATGCCGAAGAAAGAGTGCAATATCCAAAGATCTTGTGAAGTCACCGCTTCTAGTATGATAGTGCAACCTTTCACATGCCCCTTGTGCTGCCCCTGCCAAGCAAATGGACAGTTCTTCCACTTCCAGTGCATACAATCTATGCTGCCAAGCATTCCCGGAAAGCCTCTATCTGCATTGATCGCCAACAACCAGGCTGTATCTGCGGCATTTGGCTCTGTCAGGTACTCAGGGCCAAACACTGCCACCACGGCCTTGCAGGACCTGTACATTGATTTGAGACATGTGGACTCACTCATGCGGACGTACTCATCCACAAGATCACTGGGAATTCCGTATGCAAGCACACAAATAGCCGCAGTGCATTTCTGATAAGAGGAGAAGCCAACCTTGCCAAGGGCATCCTCCTTGCACTCAAAGTAATCATCATATGTTACCGCTCCCTCTCGAATACAATTGAACACATGCCTAGCCATCCGGAAGCGGCGCCGAAAAAGATGTGGCTTGAAGAGCGGGGAATGCTCAAAGTAATCGGCATAGAGCTGGGCTTGACCGCTCTCCCTATTGTGGTTTAGCGCCTGGGCATCGCCCGTGATTGATCCCCTGAACCTAGGCTGCTGCCTAGCAATGTGGTCATTGACGACCAATGCAACAACCACAAGCTCTTCGTCGTCTGACGACGAATCATCCGATGAACAAATGAAGTTGTTGAAAAAAAATACTTGTCCCCACTATCCATGGTACCTTGCGAGTAAAGTGTCGAACACCTTGCGGTCGTGGTGGAGACACGGCCGGTGAAGAGCACCTCGCCCCCCTGGTACAGGCAGCAGGCCTGTGGTAGCGGAGACGGGGCCGGCATGCAGCCTTGCAGCGCGAGGCGGACAGTGTTGGGGCCGATGGGCGTCGCCGGCGGCCGTGGATTTTGTAGCACCGGAGGCGGAGTAGGAAGCCGAAAAACGCCGGCAAAAACTCCTCTAAAAAGCGGGCGACCGCTGGTATTTGTTTGGATGTGGCGGTTCTTGGGCGGCCGGCCTGGACAACGATGGAGTGGCTGGGAAATGGGTGGAGGTGGCTATGGCGACGGTGGCCGGGGGGGGGGGGGGGGTAGGCCGCGTAGGGGAAGGGGGGAAAAGGGTATGTTTCCCCGACGGACGGGCCAGGGGAGGACAAAGAGAATGCCCAGGTGCGTCCTCCGCCCGTCCATTTTGACGCAAACGCGGCTCAAAATTAGGCCGGAAATGGGTCAAGGACGGACAAAAAACGGACGCCCGTCCGTTTGCGGCCGCGCGTTGGGTCGTGATTTCTGTCCGTTTCGATCCAAACAGACGCGGCCGGACGAAATGGGGTCACGTCGGCCTAACCCGTACGCATGAGAGTGATCTGTTTTGAGGGCTGCGTGCGTATAGGCGTTGCGTCAGTGGCGGTGTAAAAACATGCCACATGTGTATTTGGATGGATAATCGATCCTCCCAATAATCATACTCCTTGTACCGCCCGCCAGTGATATGCATATTATGCGGAACTAGAGTTTCAGGCGATTCGTTCGTCGAAAACCGACCAATCATGGTATGCATGCAATCTTTCATTGGTTCGTAGATGGTCTTCCCATACCCGAGTTTTTTTTTGCGGGAAAAACTTCCGATCTATTCATCTAGCCGAAGGCGCGCCGCTGTCATCGCCCCTCCCTCACCGGAGCCGAACAAAACTTGTTGTAGTAGACAGTCGGAAAGTCGTCGTGCTAAGGCCCGAGTTACAAAGTCTAGCATCTGCCCGCAAGAACAGAAAAGGTTGCAAGTAGTAGTATCTCACGTACGTACGCCCGATTATTGCTTGCGTGGGTGGCACCACTCACCAGCAACTTGGCGCTACTTGGCCTTCTTCCCCAGCCAAGTCGGCCAGCCCCGCAGCACACGTCCATGCTGGCCATCCATCGGCTCAAGAACACGCCAAGTCATGTCGTGTCCACGTCCTGACCGTTCGATCTCCCATCAACGGACCAGCCAGTCCTCGAGGCGTCTTGCGCGAGGCAGAGCCACAAACCGAACCACGTGCACGGGGCGCTCCGCGGTTTGAACTGCATGGACGCTCTCCTTGGGTGGGCGTGGGCCTGCTGCACCCGTTACGTACGCTCTCGTGAAGCGGATTAGCGCTTAGCGGCACTGACAAGTGGGGCCGGAATTTCAATGCGGCAGGCTGGCCTTGAAGAGAAGACCAGGTCGATCTGCCTGGCCCGTACGTATCTCCCTCTCCCCCTGCGCTCCCGGCGGGAACCTGACAGGCGGGGCCCGACACTGTCGTGCGCATTGCACAAGTGGCTGATTTGCCCTTAAACTCCCCGCTGAAAAGAAGATCGACTTTTTTAATGCGCGACACATGGCCAACCCGACCGACCGTGCACGCACGCATACGGGCTCTTGGAGCGGACGGTGTATACGTACGTGTACGAGGCCGTCCGTATCACGACAGGAGAGGTACGCACGCACGGCCTCCAGAATGATGCTCCTGCTAATTAACCGAGACTAGGTACACGCGTTTTTCTTCGACATGGCTAAGGTAAATGAAGAACACGCATGCACGGCTCCGCAGGATGTTGCATGGTGTACCGGCAGCAGCAGAACCTATGTACGTGTCAAGTTGACGGGGCATTTCCCTCCATGCAAACCCGTGCTGCACCTGCACTACTATTTCTCTTGATTAATCCTCCGCTTTCTTTCTTGGGTGTGCTAGCATTAGCCATTAGCACTACTACTAGGTTGGTGATTTTGGGAGAAAGACGACGCGAAAAGTTCGCGTGCCTCCCCATTGGAGCGAGCAAGCAAACTGGTATCTCCTGCTGCAATCATATCCCGTCCCGCGTCGGCCCGGGCCCCGCAGCGGATAGCACGAGGGCCCTACCCTAGCGTACCCTACCCAGAGGACGAGAGAATCCAAAACGCCCGACGCGGCCGGGTGGCGAGCCAGCCAGCCCCCGAGAAAACGCAACGCAAAGGGAACGAAGACCGGATCGGGACCTGACCAGAAAGCCATCCCTCCCCTGGCCTGCGAGCGAGCACGGAAAGCGGGGGCGCGACCCGTGCTGCCGCGCGCGCACAGCCACATGCACCAGCACCACCCAAGCCCAGACTGACCGAGTAGTACGTACTCTACAACTAGGATGCATCAATATCGGCAGCAGGCGAGGTTAAAAAAAAACAAGTATAAATTGGCAAGTACGGAGTACTACTAGCAGTAGATTGTACGAGCACGCGACTGTACAGACGGCGAAGCAGAAACAGCATGTGACAAGGAAAGTCGGTAGCTAGAGTTTTTTGTGAACTTAATAACTGGTGAACACGAGTACATGACCGGCTCGCTCCACGCGACCACGCGTCTACGCCTAGCTGCTATAAATTCGGGCTACCTGCGACACGGGAGGTGATGCCATGAGCTTGCTGGCGGCGGGAGGGAGCGGCTACTCGTCGTCCGGCACCTTGTAGTCGTCGGCGGTGACCTCGGCCAGCCACAGCCCGGGGAAGAGCGACTGCACAGAAACGACACACGTTGGTGCTAGCTGTTGTTAGTTAGGGATCGGAGGATGAGTGTACCATTCTTGCACACAACAATCATGTTGGGATTACTATACTAGTGCTACTCTACTACGTTAAGTGAGCGCATAAAGCGTATCGATGGGATAGAACCAAGGGGCAATTCAGTAAACTGGAGCATTACTAGTACTAAATGGTTGGGAAAGGCAGGGGTAGTACGGGGAATTCGTGCTTACATCGAGCTGCCGCTGTACGGCGCGCGGCCGCTTCCTAGGCCGCCGCCGCGGCCGGCCGCCCGTCAGCGCGTAGATGTCCTCCTCGATCTCCTCCGGCTCCAGGGCCACCGAGAAAGGGGCGCGCTTGCGCCGCCTCGACGGCGGAGTCGGCGCCGCCGGCCATGACGACGACAGCGCGGCCGGCCGCCGCCGCGTGCGCTCCCGCAGCTTCCACGGCTTGTCCGCCACGTCCGCTTCCGGCTGCTGCTGCTCCGGGGGAGGTGGAGGCGGCGCCATGCGCTCTGGCTCGGGCTCCTTCGCCTTGGGCGGTGGGGGCGGCGGGGGCAGAGGAGGACTTTTCTGGGGCACGCGAAGCCGGTCGGCCGCGTCGCGCAGGTGGCCCATGAGCTTCACACGGAGCCCCTCGATCCCGTCGTCGTCGCCGGCGGCGGCCCTGCGGTGGGACTCGGACGACGAGCGGCGGCGATCGCGGGCGCCCGACGCTCCCCCCGAGGGCGACTCCACGCGGTGGGGTCGAGGCGGCTGCTGCTGCGGGCGCGCCCACGGCTCGAGGTGGTGCGTCGAGGGCGCGGCCGGCGGCTTCGCCCGCGGATCTGCCGTCGCCGCCATGTCCGACGGCTCCCTCGGCGTGGACGAGGGGCGGAGTCGGCTCGGCTCGGCGAGGAGGGAGGCGGGGCGGAGGAGGTCTTGAGGCAGGGGTCTCGCTCGCGTTTGTTTTTGTTACGGCCGGAACGCAACGCAGCGCAAAAGCAAAGGACGTCGTGGTTGTGGTGTGGTGCGCGGGGGCAGCCTGGTCATTCTCCAACCCTGGACGCGCGCGGCCGTACGTATACATCACTGATCCGTGGGACCGCGGCACGCCAGGGCCTACTTGTTTGGGTACAAACTCGCTGACTCGTGGGACCGCTGTAGAGTACGTATACTTGTCGTCGCACTTAGAAAATGCAGTCGCGGACGGAAAAGGCGAAAAGGCGACTGGGCGGCGGGGCCAATCTGTTATTAGCAGTAAAGTAGGAGTATTATCCACCAAACCAAGGATGTGAAGCTGGCGTGCCGATGTGGCGACGTCCGTGACGGCGAGAGGACGAGGGCTCCGGGTCCCGCACGACAGGGGTACAGGGCGCGGCCATGCAGCGCCGCCTTGGGTTTCTGGCCCAGGGCCCGCGGGCCAGTA
Source organism: Elymus sibiricus (assembly GCA_039707655.1). Taxonomy (NCBI): domain Eukaryota; kingdom Viridiplantae; phylum Streptophyta; class Magnoliopsida; order Poales; family Poaceae; genus Elymus; species Elymus sibiricus. The sequence goes on from CM077664.1 coordinate 348,300,042, forward strand.
GCTTAGGCACGCGACTGTACCGGGTACCGCTCTGTGTGTCCCCTAGACCTCACCTCCTGGCCAGTGAAGTTTTCCCGCCGCCGATGGGCACCGGGCTCCGATCATGAGCTGATCGGCGCTCTGTGTGTCCCCCATAGACCTCCTGGTCAGTCTTCTCGCCGGGCACCGAGCTCCGATCATCAGCCGATCGGGGTGACGACCAAGTGCTGGCTGCTGCACAGAGATCAGATTTGGTAGGAGTGCGCGAGGAGCAACGAGCCGGGCGCCGTGCATTTGACCGGAGAAACTGCTGCCCAAAACGGAGGGGGATTAATTTAATCAAAGAAAGAGCAGCGGAAAAGCTGCATGCGTGCTGCGTACGTACGCGGGGAGGTGTGATGTGCGCGCGGCGTGGCGCTGTCGCGTCCGGCCGCACCGCACCGCACCGCACCGAAGATTCTCTCCGCTGCGTGAACCTGCCGTGCCGCGCCCGGTGGAGAGCGTCGGACAAGGGCCAGTGGACGCCGTCGTCCGAAACCTGGGTTCTATCTCCAGTCGTCTGCCTGCTACACGCTGTGGTGGATCCTCAACGACCACGCCGCCACACGTGCGTGCCTCGTTGCCGCGTCGCGGCTGCTCTGCTCAAGCCGTGGCCCCTGCCAGACGCCTTTCGTTTGGCTGTTGGCTCCGGTTTCCAAACGGATTATAACTCGGAGGCACGAAATGAACACCACGATTTACATGTGTGTTTTTATAAAAAAAAAATGGAGGGGTATTTGGCAATTGCAGTATTTATTTCAAACAGTCACAGTCGCGCATCTCGCTGACCACGGTTCGAATTTCGTTTGTGTTATCTCTTTCATATGGTCTCTATCTTTACATATTGTCCATGGGCTCATCCGTGTTGCATCTTGTTTTTTTGTTTCACAAAAATCGCTCCGAGTTATGTCGGCTTGCTAGCAGTTGGAAGAATAACACGGTGCTGTTGTGGACTATGTTAGCCTATTATCATGTTGGTGCAATTTAGAGGCTCTACGAAATCAGTTGAGGCCTCGTAATTTCATTCAGGTCAAGCCGATACACTTCACGTACCTTGAGGACCAGGTCGCCAGCAGGCTCCCTCCTTGGCAGGGGAAACATTGCACGGCGACAGGCCGCACCACCTAGGTCAAATCGGTCCTTGCCGCCATCGCGATTTACCACATCATGACACTTGTCATTCCAATGGAGGTCCTGATGGGCCACTGATAAGATTCGCAGAGCTGTTCTTTGGGAGGGCTCTGACAAGGTCTCCGGCAGGGACGGAGCCAGGAATACAACATAAGGGGTTCCAATTGCACACAAAATATCTTGGAGGGGGACATATAGGCAATTTCGAGTAAATTTGAGGTCAAATCCATAAATTAATAAGGGGGGTTTTAGAACAATTTCCACCATGGGGGGGGGGGGGGAGCATGGCCCCAGCGCGCCACTAGCTCCGTCCCTGGTCTCCGGGGCAAGTTGTGACGCCCCTGCTCGAACGTGCACTAATCATACATGCAAATGCACACGATCGAGATCAGAGACTCACGGAAAGATATCACAACACAACTCTAAACACAAATAAAAGGCATACAAGCTTTATATTACAAGACAGGGGCCTCGAGGGCTCGAATACATAAGCTCGAGTCATACAAGCATCAGCGGAAGCAAAAGTATCTGAGTACAGACACAAAGTTAAACAAGTATGCCTTAAGAAGGCGAAAACAAACAACGACTCTAGATCGAAAAGGCGCAGGCCTCTTGCCTGGGAGCCTCCGAATCTACTCCTGGTCGTCGGTCTCCACGTAGTAGTAGGCTCCACCGGAAGTGTAATAGCAGTCGTCGGCGGTGGCAGCTGACTCCTGGGATCCATCATCTGGTCGCAGCAAACGGGTATGGGAAAAGAAGTAGCAAAGCAACTGTGAGTACTCATCCAAAGTACTCGCAAGACTGACATCAGAACTATACTAAGTATGCATCAGTATCAAAGGAATGAGGCTATATCTTTGGACTAAACTGCAGAAATGCCAGAATAGGAGGGAAGGCCTAGCCTATCGAAGACTAGCATCTTCAGTGTCTTGCAGCATTAGAAGAGTGCAGATTAGTATCATAACATAAAGTAACAAGCACGTAGGAGCAAAGCCCAGAGATCCTTCCTCGACTCCCTGCGAGAAAGCGATCTCGGAGCTTACAATTAATTAACATGTATCCAGTTCAAGTAGTAGTAGATCGGGATACAACACTGAGTGTCCTGTTACCGTGGACACGGCTATTCGAATAGATAACTTCCCTACAGGGGTGCACTACTGTTACCCAACATGCTCAATTAACTCTGGCCGGACACACTTTCCTGGGTCATGCCCGGCCTCGGCTGATCGACACACCGTAGCCCTATCTAGAGCTCAGCAGAGAGGTCCCCGCCGGTCTACATCCTAAGTGCGCAGGGGTCCTGGGCCCATCGCCCTTTGCACTCCGGGTCGTTGCACACATGGTTAGATCCAGGCACCACCTCTGTCCTGGATGGCGCCGATCCTGCCATGCCGCAATGCTGAACTGGACGTCTGATAGAGCTTTCGGCTGATACATACGGCGCCGAGGGTCCCATAACCATTATCCCACGTGGTGGTAGTGCGTATATGGCCAGCGGCCAACTCAGATCAAATACCCAAATCCGTTAGCGCATTATTAGGAGCTCGCGGTGACGACCAGTGCTCCTGTCGTCCCGTCTCGAGTAAGTGCAACAAGGGCCAGGCCCATCCCTCTCTAGGGCGGTCTCTGCCTGCCCGGCCACGCCTCGTAATTATCTCGCGGGTACCCTCACGGTCAACCCGACTTCGCATCTCTCGCGGGTACCCCTCGGGGTCGACCCGACTTTATTTAGTAAATGTAGCAAAATCCCGGTAACTGTGTGTTCAGAACATCAAGGAGGAATCCGAGGAATCACCGTCGTTGGATTCCTACTCGATGTACCCGTCAGGGCGAACCAGGAGGAATCACCCTCGATGGTATTCACACTTGCGGGGTTGCACGACCGAAGCCTCATCGGAGGTGGAGGAAGAGGAATCACCCTCGGTAATCCACGTCCGACTAGCTATGCTATAAAGGCATCAATGGGAGTGAGTTAAGAGGTATCAACCGCGTCACTCGAGGATAACTCTGTAGAGTCAAACAACTTAGGGGGTGTGCGGTGCTGTGCTGGCCTCAGCCCGTCGATCACATCGACCGGGACATTAGTAACTAAGCAGGGGGGGGGGAGCATGGCCCCAGCGCGCCCCTAGCTCCGTCCCTGGTCTCCGGGGCAAGTTGTGACGCCCCTGCTCGAACGTGCACTAATCATACATGCAAATGCACACGATCGAGATCAGAGACTCACGGGAAGATATCACAACACAACTCTAAACACAAATAAAAGGCATACAAGCTTTATATTACAAGACAGGGGCCTCGAGGGCTCGAATACATAAGCTCGAGTCATACAAGCATCAGCGGAAGCAAAAGTATCTGAGTACAGACACAAAGTTAAACAAGTATGCCTTAAGAAGGCGAAAACAAACAACGACTCTAGATCGAAAAGGCGCAGGCCTCCTGCCTGGGAGCCTCCGAATCTACTCCTGGTCGTCGGTCTCCACGTAGTAGTAGGCTCCACCGAAAGTGTAATAGCAGTCGTCGGCGGTGGCAGCTGACTCCTGGGATCCATCATCTGGTCGCAGCAAACGGGTATGGGAAAAGAAGTAGCAAAGCAACTGTGAGTACTCATCCAAAGTACTCGCAAGACTGACATCAGAACTATACTAAGTATGCATCAGTATCAAAGGAATGAGGCTATATCTTTGGACTAAACTGCAGAAATGCCAGAATAGGAGGGAAGGCCTAGCCTATCGAAGACTAGCATCTTCAGTGTCTTGCAGCATTAGAAGAGTGCAGATTAGTATCATAACATAAAGTAACAAGCACGTAGGAGCAAAGCCCAGAGATCCTTCCTCGACTCCCTGCGAGAAAGCGATCCCGGAGCTTACAATTAATTAACATGTATCCAGTTCAAGTAGTAGTAGATCGGGATACAACACTGAGTGTCCTGTTACCGTGGACACGGCTATTCGAATAGATAACTTCCCTACAGGGGTGCACTACTGTTACCCAACATGCTCGATTAACTCTGGCCGGACACACTTTCCTGGGTCATGCCCGGCCTCGGCTGATCGACACACCGTAGCCCTATCTAGAGCTCAGCAGAGAGGTCCCCGCCGGTCTACATCCTAAGTGCGCAGGGGTCCTGGGCCCATCGCCCTTTGCACTCCGGGTCGTTGCGCACATGGTTAGATCCAGGCACCACCTCTGTCCTGGATGGCGCCGATCCTGCCATGCCGCAATGCTGAACTGGACGTCTGACAGAGCTTTCGGCTGATACATACGGCGCCGAGGGTCCCATAACCATTATCCCACGTGGTGGTAGTGCGTATATGGCCAGCGGCCAACTCAGATCAAATACCCAAATCCGTTAGCGCATTATTAGGAGCTCGCGATGACGACCAGTGCTCCTGTCGTCCCGTCTCGAGTAAGTGCAACAAGGGCCAGGCCCATCCCTCTCTAGGGCGGTCTCTGCCTGCCCGGCCACGCCTCGTAATTATCTCGCGGGTACCCTCACGGTCAACCCGACTTCGCATCTCTCGCGGGTACCCCTCGGGGTCGACCCGACTTTATTTAGTAAATGTAGCAAAATCCCGGTAACTGTGTGTTCAGAACATCAAGGAGGAATCCGAGGAATCACCCTCGTTGGATTCCTACTCGATGTACCCGTCAGGGCGAACCAGGAGGAATCACCCTCGATGGTATTCACACTTGCGGGGTTGCACGACCGAAGCCTCATCGGAGGTGGAGGAAGAGGAATCACCCTCGGTAATCCACGTCCGACTAGCTATGCTATAAAGGCATCAATGGGAGTGAGTTAAGAGGTATCAACCGCGTCACTCGAGGATAACTCTGTAGAGTCAAACAACTTAGGGGGTGTGCGGTGCTGTGCTGGCCTCAGCCCGTCGATCACATCGACCGGGACATTAGTAACTAAGCAGGGGGGGGGGAGCTTGGCCCCAGCGCGCCCCTAGCTCCGTCCCTGGTCTCCGGGGCAAGTTGTGACGCCCCTGCTCGAACGTGCACTAATCATACATGCAAATGCACACGATCGAGATCAGAGACTCACGGGAAGATATCACAACACAACTCTAAACACAAATAAAAGGCATACAAGCTTTATATTACAAGACAGGGGCCTCGAGGGCTCGAATACATAAGCTCGAGTCATACAAGCATCAGCGGAAGCAAAAGTATCTGAGTACAGACACAAAGTTAAACAAGTATGCCTTAAGAAGGCGAAAACAAACAACGACTCTAGATCGAAAAGGCGCAGGCCTCCTGCCTGGGAGCCTCCGAATCTACTCCTGGTCGTCGGTCTCCACGTAGTAGTAGGCTCCACCGGAAGTGTAATAGCAGTCGTCGTCGGTGGCAGCTGACTCCTGGGATCCATCATCTGGTCGCAGCAAACGGGTATGGGAAAAGAAGTAGCAAAGCAACTGTGAGTACTCATCCAAAGTACTCGCAAGACTGACATCAGAACTATACTAAGTATGCATCAGTATCAAAGGAATGAGGCTATATCTTTGGACTAAACTGCAGAAATGCCAGAATAGGAGGGAAGGCCTAGCCTATCGAAGACTAGCATCTTCAGTGTCTTGCAGCATTAGAAGAGTGCAGATTAGTATCATAACATAAAGTAACAAGCACGTAGGAGCAAAGCCCAGAGATCCTTCCTCGACTCCCTGCGAGAAAGCGATCCCGGAGCTTACAATTAATTAACATGTATCCAGTTCAAGTAGTAGTAGATCGGGATACAACACTGAGTGTCCTGTTACCGTGGACACGGCTATTCGAATAGATAACTTCCCTACAGGGGTGCACTACTGTTACCCAACATGCTCGATTAACTCTGGCCGGACACACTTTCCTGGGTCATGCCCGGCCTCGGCTGATCGACACACCGTAGCCCTATCTAGAGCTCAGCAGAGAGGTCCCCGCCGGTCTACATCCTAAGTGCGCAGGGGTCCTGGGCCCATCGCCCTTTGCACTCCGGGTCGTTGCGCACATGGTTAGATCCAGGCACCACCTCTGTCCTGGATGGCGCCGATCCTGCCATGCCGCAATGCTGAACTGGACGTCTGACAGAGCTTTCGGCTGATACATACGGCGCCGAGGGTCCCATAACCATTATCCCACGTGGTGGTAGTGCGTATATGGCCAGCGGCCAACTCAGATCAAATACCCAAATCCGTTAGCGCATTATTAGGAGCTCGCGGTGACGACCAGTGCTCCTGTCGTCCCGTCTCGAGTAAGTGCAACAAGGGCCAGGCCCATCCCTCTCTAGGGCGGTCTCTGCCTGCCCGGCCACGCCTCGTAATTATCTCGCGGGTACCCTCACGGTCAACCCGACTTCGCATCTCTCGCGGGTACCCCTCGGGGTCGACCCGACTTTATTTAGTAAATGTAGAAAAATCCCGGTAACTGTGTGTTCAGAACATCAAGGAGGAATCCGAGGAATCACCCTCGTTGGATTCCTACTCGATGTACCCGTCAGGGCGAACCAGGAGGAATCACCCTCGATGGTATTCACACTTGCGGGGTTGCACGACCGAAGCCTCATCGGAGGTGGAGGAAGAGGAATCACCCTCGGTAATCCACGTCCGACTAGCTATGCTATAAAGGCATCAATGGGAGTGAGTTAAGAGGTATCAACCGCGTCACTCGAGGATAACTCTGTAGAGTCAAACAACTTAGGGGGTGTGCGGTGCTGTGCTGGCCTCAGCCCGTCGATCACATCGACCGGGACATTAGTAACTAAGCAGGGGGGGGAGCATGGCCCCAGCGCGCCCCTAGCTCCGTCCCTGGTCTCCGGGGCAAGTTGTGACGCCCCTGCTCGAACGTGCACTAATCATACATGCAAATGCACACGATCGAGATCAGAGACTCACGGGAAGATATCACAACACAACTCTAAACACAAATAAAAGGCATACAAGCTTTATATTACAAGACAGGGGCCTCGAGGGCTCGAATACATAAGCTCGAGTCATACAAGCATCAGCGGAAGCAAAAGTATCTGAGTACAGACACAAAGTTAAACAAGTATGCCTTAAGAAGGCGAAAACAAACAACGACTCTAGATCGAAAAGGCGCAGGCCTCCTGCCTGGGAGCCTCCGAATCTACTCCTGGTCGTCGGTCTCCACGTAGTAGTAGGCTCCACCGGAAGTGTAATAGCAGTCGTCGTCGGTGGCAGCTGACTCCTGGGATCCATCATCTGGTCGCAGCAAACGGGTATGGGAAAAGAAGTAGCAAAGCAACTGTGAGTACTCATCCAAAGTACTCGCAAGACTGACATCAGAACTATACTAAGTATGCATCAGTATCAAAGGAATGAGGCTATATCTTTGGACTAAACTGCAGAAATGCCAGAATAGGAGGGAAGGCCTAGCCTATCGAAGACTAGCATCTTCAGTGTCTTGCAGCATTAGAAGAGTGCAGATTAGTATCATAACATAAAGTAACAAGCACGTAGGAGCAAAGCCCAGAGATCCTTCCTCGACTCCCTGCGAGAAAGCGATCCCGGAGCTTACAATTAATTAACATGTATCCAGTTCAAGTAGTAGTAGATCGGGATACAACACTGAGTGTCCTGTTACCGTGGACACGGCTATTCGAATAGATAACTTCCCTACAGGGGTGCACTACTGTTACCCAACATGCTCGATTAACTCTGGCCGGACACACTTTCCTGGGTCATGCCCGGCCTCGGCTGATCGACACACCGTAGCCCTATCTAGAGCTCAGCAGAGAGGTCCCCGCCGGTCTACATCCTAAGTGCGCAGGGGTCCTGGGCCCATCGCCCTTTGCACTCCGGGTCGTTGCGCACATGGTTAGATCCAGGCACCACCTCTGTCCTGGATGGCGCCGATCCTGCCATGCCGCAATGCTGAACTGGACGTCTGACAGAGCTTTCGGCTGATACATACGGCGCCGAGGGTCCCATAACCATTATCCCACGTGGTGGTAGTGCGTATATGGCCAGCGGCCAACTCAGATCAAATACCCAAATCCGTTAGCGCATTATTAGGAGCTCGCGGTGACGACCAGTGCTCCTGTCGTCCCGTCTCGAGTAAGTGCAACAAGGGCCAAGCCCATCCCTCTCTAGGGCGGTCTCTGCCTGCCCGGCCACGCCTCGTAATTATCTCGCGGGTACCCTCACGGTCAACCCGACTTCGCATCTCTCGCGGGTACCCCTCGGGGTCGACCCGACTTTATTTAGTAAATGTAGCAAAATCCCGGTAACTGTGTGTTCAGAACATCAAGGAGGAATCCGAGGAATCACCGTCGTTGGATTCCTACTCGATGTACCCGTCAGGGCGAACCAGGAGGAATCACCCTCGATGGTATTCACACTTGCGGGGTTGCACGACCGAAGCCTCATCGGAGGTGGAGGAAGAGGAATCACCCTCGGTAATCCACGTCCGACTAGCTATGCTATAAAGGCATCAATGGGAGTGAGTTAAGAGGTATCAACCGCGTCACTCGAGGATAACTCTGTAGAGTCAAACAACTTAGGGGGTGTGCGGTGCTGTGCTGGCCTCAGCCCGTCGATCACATCGACCGGGACATTAGTAACTAAGCAGGGGGGGGGGGGGAGCATGGCCCCAGCGCGCCCCTAGCTCCGTCCCTGGTCTCCGGGGCAAGTTGTGACGCCCCTGCTCGAACGTGCACTAATCATACATGCAAATGCACACGATCGAGATCAGAGACTCACGGGAAGATATCACAACACAACTCTAAACACAAATAAAAGGCATACAAGCTTTATATTACAAGACAGGGGCCTCGAGGGCTCGAATACATAAGCTCGAGTCATACAAGCATCAGCGGAAGCAAAAGTATCTGAGTACAGACACAAAGTTAAACAAGTATGCCTTAAGAAGGCGAAAACAAACAACGACTCTAGATCGAAAAGGCGCAGGCCTCCTGCCTGGGAGCCTCCGAATCTACTCCTGGTCGTCGGTCTCCACGTAGTAGTAGGCTCCACCGAAAGTGTAATAGCAGTCGTCGGCGGTGGCAGCTGACTCCTGGGATCCATCATCTGGTCGCAGCAAACGGGTATGGGAAAAGAAGTAGCAAAGCAACTGTGAGTACTCATCCAAAGTACTCGCAAGACTGACATCAGAACTATACTAAGTATGCATCAGTATCAAAGGAATGAGGCTATATCTTTGGACTAAACTGCAGAAATGCCAGAATAGGAGGGAAGGCCTAGCCTATCGAAGACTAGCATCTTCAGTGTCTTGCAGCATTAGAAGAGTGCAGATTAGTATCATAACATAAAGTAACAAGCACGTAGGAGCAAAGCCCAGAGATCCTTCCTCGACTCCCTGCGAGAAAGCGATCCCGGAGCTTACAATTAATTAACATGTATCCAGTTCAAGTAGTAGTAGATCGGGATACAACACTGAGTGTCCTGTTACCGTGGACACGGCTATTCGAATAGATAACTTCCCTACAGGGGTGCACTACTGTTACCCAACATGCTCGATTAACTCTGGCCGGACACACTTTCCTGGGTCATGCCCGGCCTCGGCTGATCGACACACCGTAGCCCTATCTAGAGCTCAGCAGAGAGGTCCCCGCCGGTCTACATCCTAAGTGCGCAGGGGTCCTGGGCCCATCGCCCTTTGCACTCCGGCTCGTTGTGCACATGGTTAGATCCAGGCACCACCTCTGTCCTGGATGGCGCCGATCCTGCCATGCCGCAATGCTGAACTGGACGTCTGACAGAGCTTTCGGCTGATACATACGGCGCCGAGGGTCCCATAACCATTATCCCACGTGGTGGTAGTGCGTATATGGCCAGCGGCCAACTCAGATCAAATACCCAAATCCGTTAGCGCATTATTAGGAGCTCGCGGTGACGACCAGTGCTCCTGTCGTCCCGTCTCGAGTAAGTGCAACAAGGGCCAAGCCCATCCCTCTCTAGGGCGGTCTCTGCCTGCCCGGCCACGCCTCGTAATTATCTCGCGGGTACCCTCACGGTCAACCCGACTTCGCATCTCTCGCGGGTACCCCTCGGGGTCGACCCGACTTTATTTAGTAAATGTAGCAAAATCCCGGTAACTGTGTGTTCAGAACATCAAGGAGGAATCCGAGGAATCACCCTCGTTGGATTCCTACTCGATGTACCCGTCAGGGCGAACCCGGAGGAATCACCCTCGATGGTATTCACACTTGCGGGGTTGCACGACCGAAGCCTCATCGGAGGTGGAGGAAGAGGAATCACCCTCGGTAATCCACGTCCGACTAGCTATGCTACAAAGGCATCAATGGGAGTGAGTTAAGAGGTATCAACCGCGTCACTCGAGGATAACTCTGTAGAGTCAAACAACTTAGGGGGTGTGCGTTGCTGTGCTGGCCTCAGCCCGTCGATCACATCGACCGGGACATTAGTAACTAAGCAGGGGGGGCCCAGCGCGCCCCTAGCTCCGTCCCTGGTCTCCGGGGCAAGTTGTGACGCCCCTGCTCGAACGTGCACTAATCATACATGCAAATGCACACGATCGAGATCAGAGACTCACGGGAAGATATCACAACACAACTCTAAACACAAATAAAAGGCATACAAGCTTTATATTACAAGACAGGGGCCTCGAGGGCTCGAATACATAAGCTCGAGTCATACAAGCATCAGCGGAAGCAAAAGTATCTGAGTACAGACACAAAGTTAAACAAGTATGCCTTAAGAAGGCGAAAACAAACAACGACTCAAGATCGAAAAGGCGCAGGCCTCCCTCCTGGGAGCCTCCGAATCTACTCCTGGTCGTCGGTCTCCACGTAGTAGTAGGCTCCACCGGAAGTGTAATAGCAGTCGTCGGCGGTGGCAGCTGACTCCTGGGATCCATCATCTGGTCGCAGCAAACGGGTATGGGAAAAGAAGTAGCAAAGCAACTGTGAGTACTCATCCAAAGTACTCGCAAGACTGACATCAGAACTATACTAAGTATGCATCAGTATCAAAGGAATGAGGCTATATCTTTGGACTAAACTGCAGAAATGCCAGAATAGGAGGGAAGGCCTAGCCTATCGAAGACTAGCATCTTCAGTGTCTTGCAGCATTAGAAGAGTGCAGATTAGTATCATAACATAAAGTAACAAGCACGTAGGAGCAAAGCCCAGAGATCCTTCCTCGACTCCCTGCGAGAAAGCGATCCCGGAGCTTACAATTAATTAACATGTATCCAGTTCAAGTAGTAGTAGATCGGGATACAACACTGAGTGTCCTGTTACCGTGGACACGGCTATTCGAATAGATAACTTCCCTACAGGGGTGCACTACTGTTACCCAACATGCTCGATTAACTCTGGCTGGACACACTTTCCTGGGTCATGCCCGGCCTCGGCTGATCGACACACCGTAGCCCTCTCTAGAGCACAGCAGAGAGGTCCCCGCCGGTCTACATCCTAAGTGCGCAGGGGTCCTGGGCCCATCGCCCTTTGCACTCCGGGTCGTTGCGCACATGGTTAGATCCAGGCACCACCTCTGTCCTGGATGGCACCGATCCTGCCATGCCGCAATGCTGAACTGGACGTCTGACAGAGCTTTCGGCTGATACATACGGCGCCGAGGGTCCCATAACCATTATCCCACGTGGTGGTAGTGCGTATATGGCTAGCGGCCAACTCAGATCAAATACCCAAATCCGTTAGCGCATTATTAGGAGCTCGCGGTGACGACCAGTGCTCCTGTCGTCCCGTGTCGAGTAAGTGCAACAAGGGCCAGGCCCATCCCTCTCTAGGGCGGTCTCTGCCTGCCCGGCCACGCCTCGTAATTATCTCGCGGGTACCCTCACGGTCAACCCGACTTCGCATCTCTCGCGGGTAACCCTCGGGGTCGACCCGACTTTATTTAGTAAATGTAGCAAAATCCCGGTAACTGTGTGTTCAGAACATCAAGGAGGAATCCGAGGAATCACCCTCGTTGGATTCCTACTCGATGTACCCGTCAGGGCGAACCCGGAGGAATCACTCTCGATGGTATTCACACTTGCGGGGTTGCACGACCGAAGCCTCATCGGAGGTGGAGGAAGAGGAATCACCCTCGGTAATCCACGTCCGACTAGCTATGCTACAAAGGCATCAATGGGAGTGAGTTAAGAGGTATCAACCGCGTCACTCGAGGATAACTCTGTAGAGTCAAACAACTTAGGGGGTGTGCGGTGCTGTGCTGGCCTCAGCCCGTCGATCACATCGACCGAGACATTAGTAACTAAGCAGGGGGGGGGAGCATGGCCCCAGCACGCCCCTAGCTCCGTCCCTGGTCTCCGGGGCAAGTTGTGACGCCCCTGCTCGAACGTGCACTAATCATACATGCAAATGCACACGATCGAGATCAGAGACTCACGGGAAGATATCACAACACAACTCTAAACACAAATAAAAGGCATACAAGCTTTATATTACAAGACAGGGGCCTCGAGGGCTCGAATACATAAGCTCGAGTCATACAAGCATCAGCGGAAGCAAAAGTATCTGAGTACAGACACAAAGTTAAACAAGTATGCCTTAAGAAGGCGAAAACAAACAACGACTCTAGATCGAAAAGGCGCAGGCCTCCTGCCTGGGAGCCTCCGAATCTACTCCTGGTCGTCGGTCTCCACGTAGTAGTAGGCTCCACCGGAAGTGTAATAGCAGTCGTCGGCGGTGGCAGCTGACTCCTGGGATCCATCATCTGGTCGCAGCAAACGGGTATGGGAAAAGAAGTAGCAAAGCAACTGTGAGTACTCATCCAAAGTACTCGCAAGACTGACATCAGCACTATACTAAGTATGCATCAGTATCAAAGGAATGAGGCTATATCTTTGGACTAAACTGCAGAAATGCCAGAATAGGAGGGAAGGCCTAGCCTATCGAAGACTAGCATCTTCAGTGTCTTGCAGCATTAGAAGAGTGCAGATTTGTATCATAACATAAAGGAACAAGCACGTAGGAGCAAAGCCCAGAGATCCTTCCTCGACTCCCTGCGAGAAAGCGATCCCGGAGCTTACAATTAATTAACATGTATCCAGTTCAAGTAGTAGTAGATCGGGATACAACACTGAGTGTCCTGTTACCGTGGACACGGCTATTCGAATAGATAACTTCCCTACAGGGGTGCACTACTGTTACCCAACATGCTCGATTAACTCTGGCCGGACACACTTTCCTGGGTCATGCCCGGCCTCGGCTGATCGACACACCGTAGCCCTATCTAGAGCTCAGCAGAGAGGTCCCCGCCGGTCTATATCCTAAGTGCGCAGGGGTCCTGGGCCCATCGCCCTTTGCACTCCGGGTCGTTGCACACATGGTTAGATCCAGGCACCACCTCTGTCCTGGATGGCGCTGATCCTGCCATGCCGCAATGCTGAACTGGACGTCTGACAGAGCTTTCGGCTGATACATACGGCGCCGAGGGTCCCATAACCATTATCCCACGTGGTGGTAGTGCGTATATGGCCAGCGGCCAACTCAGATCAAATACCCAAATCCGTTAGCGCATTATTAGGAGCTCGCGGTGACGACCAGTGCTCCTGTCGTCCCGTCTCGAGTAAGTGCAACAAGGGCCAGGCCCATCCCTCTCTAGGGCGGTCTCTGCCTGCCCGGCCACGCCTCGTAATTATCTCGCGGGTACCCTCACGGTCAACCCGACTTCGCATCTCTCGCGGGTACCCCTCGGGGTCGACCCGACTTTATTTAGTAAATGTAGCAAAATCCCGGTAACTGTGTGTTCAGAACATCAAGGAGGAATCCGAGGAATCACCCTCGTTGGATTCCTACTCGATGTACCCGTCAGGGCGAACCCGGAGGAATCACCCTCGATGGTATTCACACTTGCGGGGTTGCACGACCGAAGCCTCATCGGAGGTGGAGGAAGAGGAATCACCCTCGGTAATCCACGTCCGACTAGCTATGCTACAAAGGCATCAATGGGAGTGAGTTAAGAGGTATCAACCGCGTCACTCGAGGATAACTCTGTAGAGTCAAACAACTTAGGGGGTGTGCGGTGCTGTGCTGGCCTCAGCCCGTCGATCACATCGACCGGGATATTAGTACCTAAGTAGGGGGGGGGGAGCATGGCCCCAACGCGCCCCTAGCTCCGTCCCTGGTCTCCGGGGCAAGTTGTGACGCCCCTGCTCGAACGTGCACTAATCATACATGCAAATGCACACGATCGAGATCAGAGACTCACGGGAAGATATCACAACACAACTCTAAACACAAATAAAAGGCATACAAGCTTTATATTACAAGACAGGGGCCTCGAGGGCTCGAATACATAAGCTCGAGTCATACAAGCATCAGCGGAAGCAAAAGTATCTGAGTACAGACACAAAGTTAAACAAGTATGCCTTAAGAAGGCGAAAACAAACAACGACTCTAGATCGAAAAGGCGCAGGCCTCCTGCCTGGGAGCCTCCGAATCTACTCCTGGTCGTCGGTCTCCACGTAGTAGTAGGCTCCACCGAAAGTGTAATAGCAGTCGTCGGCGGTGGCAGCTGACTCCTGGGATCCATCATCTGGTCGCAGCAAACGGGTATGGGAAAAGAAGTAGCAAAGCAACTGTGAGTACTCATCCAAAGTACTCGCAAGACTGACATCAGAACTATACTAAGTATGCATCAGTATCAAAGGAATGAGGCTATATCTTTGGACTAAACTACAGAAATGCCAGAATAGGAGGGAAGGCCTAGCCTATCGAAGACTAGCATCTTCAGTGTCTTGTAGCATTAGAAGAGTGCAGATTAGTATCATAACATAAAGTAACAAGCACGTAGGAGCAAAGCCCAGAGATCCTTCCTCGACTCCCTGCGAGAAAGCGATGCCGGAGCTTACAATTAATTTACATGTATCCAGTTCAAGTAGTAGTAGATCGGGATACAACACTGAGTGTCCTGTTACCGTGGACACGGCTATTCGAATAGATAACTTCCCTACAGGGGTGCACTACTGTTACCCAACATGCTTGATTAACTCTGGCCGTACACACTTTCCTGGGTCATGCCCGGCCTCGGCTGATCGACACACCGTAGCCCTATCTAGAGCTCAGCAGAGAGGTCCCCGCCGGTCTACATCCTAAGTGCGCAGGGGTCCTGGGCCCATCGCCCTTTGCACTCCGGGTCGTTGCGCACATGGTTAGATCCAGGCACCACCTCTGTCCTGGATGGCGCCGATCCTGCCATGCCGCAATGCTGAACTGGACGTCTGACAGAGCTTTCGGCTGATACATACGGCGCCGAGGGTCCCATAACCATTATCCCACGTGGTGGTAGTGCGTATATGGCCAGCGGCCAACTCAGATCAAATACCCAAATCCGTTAGCGCATTATTAGGAGCTCGTGGTGACGACCAGTGCTCCTGTTGTCCCGTCTCGAGTAAGTGCAACAAGGGCCAGGCCCATCCCTCTCTAGGGCGGTCTCTGCCTGCCCGGCCATGCCTCGTAATTATCTCGCGGGTACCCTCACGGTCAACCCGACTTCGCATCTCTCGCGGGTACCCCTCGGGGTCGACCCGACTTTATTTAGTAAATGTAGCAAAATCCCGGTAACTGTGTGTTCAGAACATCAAGGAGGAATCCGAGGAATCACCCTCGTTGGATTCCTACTCGATGTACCCGTCAGGGCGAACCCGGAGGAATCACCCTCGATGGTATTCACACTTGCGGGGTTGCACGACCGAAGCCTCATCGGAGGTGGAGGAAGAGGAATCACCCTCGGTAATCCACGTCCGACTAGCTATGCTACAAAGGCATCAATGGGAGTGAGTTAAGAGGTATCAACCGCGTCACTCGAGGATAACTCTGTAGAGTCAAACAACTTAGGGGGTGTGCGGTGCTGTGCTGGCCTCAGCCCGTCGATCACATCGACCGGGACATTAGTAACTAAGCAGGGGGGGGGGGGAGCATGGCCCCAGCGCGCCCCTAGCTCCGTCCCTGGTCTCCGGGGCAAGTTGTGACGCCCCTGCTCGAACGTGCACAAATCATACATGCAAATGCACACGATCGAGATCAGAGACTCACGGGAAGATATCACAACACAACTCTAAACACAAATAAAAGGCATACAAGCTTTATATTACAAGACAGGGGCCTCGAGGGCTCGAATACATAAGCTCGAGTCATACAAGCATCAGCGGAAGCAAAAGTATCTGAGTACAGACACAAAGTTAAACAAGTATGCCTTAAGAAGGCGAAAACAAACAACGACTCTAGATCGAAAAGGCGCAGGCCTCCTGCCTGGGAGCCTCCGAATCTACTCCTGGTCGTCGGTCTCCACGTAGTAGTAGGCTCCACCGGAAGTGTAATAGCAGTCGTCGGCGGTGGCAGCTGACTCCTGGGATCCATCATCTGGTCGCAGCAAACGGGTATGGGAAAAGAAGTAGCAAAGCAACTGTGAGTACTCATCCAAAGTACTCGCAAGACTGACATCAGAACTATACTAAGTATGCATCAGTATCAAAGGAATGAGGCTATATCTTTGGACTAAACTACAGAAATGCCAGAATAGGAGGGAAGGCCTAGCCTATCGAAGACTAGCATCTTCAGTGTCTTGCAGCATTAGAAGAGTGCAGATTAGTATCATAACATAAAGTAACAAGCACGTAGGAGCAAAGCCCAGAGATCCTTCCCCGACTCCCTGCGAGAAAGCGATCCCGGAGCTTACAATTAATTAACATGTATCCAGTTCAAGTAGTAGTAGATCGGGATACAACACTGAGTGTCCTGTTACCGTGGACACGGCTATTCGAATAGATAACTTCCCTACAGGGGTGCACTACTGTTACCCAACATGCTCGATTAACTCTGGCCGGACACACTTTCCTGGGTCATGCCCGGCCTCGGCTGATCGACACACCGTAGCCCTATCTAGAGCTCAGCAGAGAGGTCCCCGCCGGTCTACATCCTAAGTGCGCAGGGGTCCTGGGCCCATCGCCCTTTGCACTCCGGGTCGTTGCGCACATGGTTAGATCCAGGCACCACCTCTGTCCTGGATGGCGCCGATCCTGCCATGCCGCAATGCTGAACTGGACGTCTGACAGAGCTTTCAGCTGATACATACGGCGCCGAGGGTCCCATAACCATTATCCCACGTGGTGGTAGTGCGTATATGGCCAGCGGCCAACTCAGATCAAATACCCAAATCCGTTAGCGCATTATTAGGAGCTCGTGGTGACGACCAGTGCTCCTGTCGTCCCGTCTCGAGTAAGTGCAACAAGGGCCAGGCCCATCCCTCTCTAGGGCGGTCTCTGCCTGCCCGGCCACGCCTCGTAATTATCTCGCGGGTACCCTCACGGTCAACCCGACTTCGCATCTCTCGCGGGTACCCCTCGGGGTCGACCCGACTTTATTTAGTAAATGTAGCAAAATCCCGGTAACTGTGTGTTCAGAACATCAAGGAGGAATCCGAGGAATCACCCTCATTGGATTCCTACTCGATGTACCCGTCAGGGCGAACCCGGAGGAATCACCCTCGATGGTATTCACACTTGCGGGGTTGCACGACCGAAGCCTCATCGGAGGTGGAGGAAGAGGAATCACCCTCGGTAATCCACGTCCGACTAGCTATGCTACAAAGGCATCAATGGGAGTGAGTTAAGAGGTATCAACTGCGTCACTCGAGGATAACTGTGTAGAGTCAAACAACTTAGGGGGTGTGCGGTGCTGTGCTGGCCTCAGCCCGTCGATCACATCGACCGGGACATTAGTAACTAAGCAGGGGGGGGGGAGCATGGCCCCAGCGCGCCCCTAGCTCCGTCCCTGGTCTCCGGGGCAAGTTGTGACGCCCCTGCTCGAACGTGCACTAATCATACATGCAAATGCACACGATCGAGATCAGAGACTCACGGGAAGATATCACAACACAACTCTAAACACAAATAAAAGGCATACAAGCTTTATATTACAAGACAGGGGCCTCGAGGGCTCGAATACATAAGCTCGAGTCATACAAGCATCAGCGGAAGCAAAAGTATCTGAGTACAGACACAAAGTTAAACAAGTATGCCTTAAGAAGGCGAAAACAAACAATGACTCTAGATCGAAAAGGCGCAGGCCTCCTGCCAGGGAGCCTCCGAATCTACTCCTGGTCGTCGGTCTCCACGTAGTAGTAGGCTCCACCGGAAGTGTAATAGCAGTCGTCGGCGGTGGCACCTGACTCCTGGGATCCATCATCTGGTCGCAGCAAACAGGTATGGGAAAAGAAGTAGCAAAGCAACTGTGAGTACTCATCCAAAGTACTCGCAAGACTGACATCAGAACTATACTAAGTATGCATCAGTATCAAAGGAATGAGGCTATATCTTTGGACTAAACTGCAGAAATGCCAGAATAGGAGGGAAGGCCTAGCCTATCGAAGACTAGCATCTTCAGTGTCTTGCAGCATTAGAAGAGTGCAGATTAGTATCATAACATAAAGTAACAAGCACGTAGGAGCAAAGCCCAGAGATCCTTCCTCGACTCCCTGCGAGAAAGCGATCCCGGAGCTTACAATTAATTAACATGTATCCAGTTCAAGTAGTAGTAGATCGGGATACAACACTGAGTGTCCTGTTACCGTGGACACGGCTATTTGAATAGATAACTTCCCTACAGGGGTGCACTACTGTTACCCAACATGCTCGATTAACTCTGGCCGGACACACTTTCCTGGGTCATGCCCGGCCTCGGCTGATCGACACACCGTAGCCCTATCTAGAGCTCAGCAGAGAGGTCCCCGCCGGTCTACATCCTAAGTGGGCAGGGGTCCTGGGCCCATCGCCCTTTGCACTTCGGGTCGTTGCGCACATGGTTAGATCCAGGCACCACCTCTGTCCTGGATGGCGCCGATCCTGCCATGCCGCAATGCTGAACTGGACGTCTGACAGAGCTTTCGGCTGATACATACGGCGCCGAGGGTCCCATAACCATTATCCCACGTGGTGGTAGTGCGTATATGGCCAGCGGCCAACTCAGATCAAATACCCAAATCCGTTAGCGCATTATTAGGAGCTCGTGGTAACGACCAGTGCTCCTGTCGTCCCGTCTCGAGTAAGTGCAACAAGGGCCAGGCCCATCCCTCTCTAGGGCGGTCTCTGCCTGCCCGGCCACGCCTCGTAATTATCTCGCGGGTACCCTCACGGTCAACCTGACTTCGCATCTCTCGCGGGTACCCCTCGGGGTCGACCCGACTTTATTTAGTAAATGTAGTAAAATCCCGGTAACTGTGTGTTCAGAACATCAAGGAGGAATCCGAGGAATCACCCTCGTTGGATTCCTACTCGATGTACCCGTCAGGGCGAACCAGGAGGAATCACCCTCGATGGTATTCACACTTGCGGGGTTGCACGACCGAAGCCTCATCGGAGGTGGAGGAAGAGGAATCACCCTCGGTAATCCACGTCCGACTAGCTATGCTACAAAGGCATCAATGGGAGTGAGTTAAGAGGTATCAACCGCGTCACTCGAGGATAACTCTGTAGAGTCAAACAACTTAGGGGGTGTGCGGTGCTGTGCTGGCCTCAGCCCGTCGATCACATCGACCGGGACATTAGTAACTAAGCGGGGCAACTAGAGCAAGGAAGAGGGGTCACCGATGGATTATCAACCAAACTATACTAAGTATCTCGGATAACAGGCATGTATCAATAACAATTACAAAAATAGGCTATGCAGCAGAATAGGATAAAAGAGAGCAGTAGCAATTTCTAATGCAAGCAGGAGGGAGAAGGAATAGGTGATATAGGCATGCGTCAAGGGGGTTTGCTTGCCTGGTTGCTCTGCGGCAAAGGAGGGATCGTCGGGGATGTAGTCGGTCTCCTGGGCAGCGTCGGTCTCAGGGTCTACCGGAGAGAAGAGGGGGAAGAAACAATAAATACAAGCGACAAATGCAATCACAGATGCATGGCATGGCAGCACATTATTCGAGGAGTGCCCTAATGCAGTACCACGCAAGTTAGTCGGAGCGGGAAACATTTGGGGGTGTTTTACCAGCTCCGGGCATTTAGCGGACAGATGAACTGGAGGGGAAAGTTCCATGTTCATCATGTTAGAGAGGTGTGGCAGGTATGTGGGTGGCATATTCGGATTCTTCATATTTTTCTAATCTTTTTCATATATAAATTATTTTCATCCGAGTTACGGTTTATTTTATATGATTTTTCAAAGTTTTAATCATTTTCTGGAATTTCTAGAATTTAATTTAATTCGAAAATTAATAAGAAAACGCTAAGTGCACCCAGCACAGTGTACACAGAAGTGTACAGTGGCTGACAGGTGGGTCCCGTTGACTGCCGAGTCAGCAGTCAACGGTTGACTGGTCAAAGGGTGAACAATGTCGTGGGTCCCGGTGGTCAGTGAGTGTTTAGACTAACAGATTAATTAAACTGGTTTAATTAGTGGTGGGACCCAACAGTCAGTGTCACAAGAGTGTATTAGTGCTAATTTAACCGCTACAGTGGTTGGGCCCCACATGTCAGTGTCATGTGTACTAAACGAAGGGTTATTCACGGTGGGGCCCAGTTGTCGGTGTCTGTTAACTTAACTAATCGGTGATTAGCACCTAATCTAATTACCCTGACACACGGGCCCACTGGGCAGTGGCACACGGCCATGTTTTAAACGCGCGCGCGTGCGCGTGGCCGCCGGCGACTACAGGCACGGCGGCGGTCCACCGGAGACACGCTCCGGCGACCAAACGGGCGGCGGAGGGCAGGGATCGGACGAGGGGCTCGCCGCGCATCTAATGGCGCAAGTGGCCGAGGCAGGGGGTGACCGGAGTGACGGCTACGACGATGACCGAGCGGCGGCGAGCTACGACTCCGATGACGGCGAGCGATGGAGCCACGGATTCGAGCGGGGAAGAGAGGGGTTTCGCGCGTGAGCTCACAGTGGCGACGAAGAGAAGCTCGGGGAGGCCGGGGAGCTCGCGCTGGCGCAGATCGACGGCGAGGTCGTGCGGTGGCCGAAGGCGGAGAAGAGCTCGATGGGGACGGCAGGGAGCTCTCCGGCTCGAACCGAAGGGCGGGGACGATGTGGTCGAAGGCGACGCGGCTACTGGACGTCCTCCCGGACGTCGGGGAGGCTGGTGGCCGCGGTAATGGCGAGGCGGCGGCGACGGCGTTCGGGCAGACGAGGCAGAGAGGGAGAACGGCGTGCGAGGGGGAAAAGGGGAAAGCTAGGGTTAGCGGGGAGAGAGCGAGGGACACGGCGGTGCGAGCGCAGCGTCGGTGGCCATGGCGCGCGCCGGCCTTTACCGTGGCGCGGCATGAGGTAGGGGAAGGCCGGCTCAGTGGGCTGGGCCGTTTACTATTTGACTTAGGCCCGAATGCACAATAGGAGTTAGAACTTTTCCTTTTCTTTTTCTGCCTTTTTAATTCTCTACTGTTTTGCAAATTGTCAGACCACAAAAAGACTTTTGTAAAATAAGAGACTTGGCCCAACAAATACCAGGCAATATTTGGCACTGCTATAAAATGGTTTGGAGTCCAGATGTTTTTATTTGAAGTTTATTTAAATGAAAATGGATTAAATACTTCTGTTTTGGTACTGTTTTAGTTGCTAGGGTCAAATTTGGAATTTAAATAATGTTGGCTTTATTTTATAACTGCTTTGGGATTATTTGAAATATTATGAACATTTTTATTTTGCTGTTTGGATAATTACTAATTTTGACTTTATTTTAAAATTTGAATTTGAAGTTGGATTATTCTTAATTGTTTTTATTGGGCTTAATGATGATGACTTGGCATGACTAATTGGCATAATTACTGTTTAGTAATCTGGGGATGTCACACAAGTGCAAGATTTACTGGACATTGGTGTGTCAGCCCTTAAACGTTGATGGCCTTGGGATCTTAAACCTGTAGAAGATTGCCCGCGCTCTCCGCCTTCGATGGCCGTGGCTTGAATGTGAAGTGTCGGAAAGAACTTGGGTGGACACCGAGAACTCGTGCGATGCCGAGGACATGAATTCGTTTCATGCGCTTACGAAGGTCACCATTAGTGATGGGAGTAAGAGCATCTACAGCCGCATATGGCAAATCCGGCCCCTCAAACGCCCGCGGACGCGCCCGAGCGCGTCTGCGGGCAGTGACCGGACACCCCTCAAATTTCAGTAGTTGCATCCGGACATCTCATACTAGATTCTTAAATCCATACAAAGACATGCAAAGTAGTAAACTTACGTACTACGTCGATCCTAGCTACTCCTCGTCGGAGATCACGACGATCTCCGTGCCAGGCTCCGACAGCATGGGCGGCAGCTGCAGCTCCGGCTCCTCCGGCGCCTCCGGCTGCTCCGCTCCGGCCTCCTCCTCCTCCTCTATCTCCGCGTCGAGTTCGGCGAAGAGCGCGTCCGATGCCGCCTGCTCCTGCCGGAGGAACGCCTGGTTGGCCTCCACATAGGCCTCATCCTGGATGGACTCCAGGATGGCCTGCTGCTCCGCCATCTCGTCCGATTGGGCGACGGCGAACTCCGCCTCCGCCTACTCCATGTTGAAGCCCGGCAGCTCCGGCTCCGGCTCCTCCGCCTCCTCCGTGTCCTCCTCCTCCATCGGCTCTGGCTCCTCCTCCTCTCCCTCCGGCTCCTCCGGCTGCTCCTCCTCCTCCTCCGGCTCCGGCGAGTCCAAAGGCAGCCCGGCAGCGATGCGGGCGGCACGCGCGGCTTGTCTCGCCCGGATCTCCTGCTGGATCTCAGCCCGGCGCTCCGGCGTGAGCATAACGTAGTACATGATCTTCCTCCGGACCATGGCAGAGCACCGGAGCGGGAGGGGGAGGAGGTGGATGGGCTCGAACTGGCGGTGCGGAGAGGGAGGAGGTGGATGGGCTAGGGTTGAGGGACGCCTGCCGGCTTAAATAGCCGGATTTGGCCTCGGGCGGCGAGCCGGAGCGGCGCCACGCGGCGTTCACACCGCGGCGATGGACGCGGCGTCCGTCGGACCGCCGGGTTTCCGGGCGTTTCCGCGTGGGACCCCGCCGTCAGGCCGACGTGGCGGGCGTGCCCGGGCGCCCCCATATCCGCCCCATATTTGGGCTGGATATGGGGGGTGCCGGTCTGCCCGGGCGTTTGAGGCCCGTATGAGGCGCCCGGCTGGATCGAAAAATCGTGACCGGTCAGTGACCGGGCGGCCCGCCCAGGCATTTGAGGGAGGTTTGGGGAGTCCGGCTGTAAATGCTCTAAGGTGAGCTTCTGGGAGTCGGCATGGGTGGATGGGCAAAGGCCAAAACACATCACACCCCTCATTTTTGATATATCCAAGAGCAAAAATGGTGCGCGAGGAAGGTTGCTCAAAATGACGCTTGGGTCGATCAAATCAATATGACTAATGGGCTCACGGTGGCGCACATACAAGAATTCATCGCACTCTGGGCACATGTGTCCCAGGTGGTCCCCCACGATGGCCGTCCCGACACAATTACCTGGACGCTCACCACCTCGGGGCGCTACTTGATGACCCACAAGTATAGGGGATCAATCGTAGTCCTTTCGATAAGTAAGAGTGTTGAACCCAACGAGGAGCAAAAGGAAATGACAAACGGTTTTCAGCAAGGTATTCTCTGCAAGTACTGAAAGTAGCGGTAACAAATAGTTTTGATACCAAGATAATTCGTAACAAGTAACGAGTAGTAACGGTAACAAAAGTGCGGCAAGGAGGCCCAATCCTTTTTGTAGCAAAGGACAAGCCGGAACGAACTTGTATAATAAGCAAAGCGTTCTTGAGGACACATGGGAATTTCATCCAGTCACTTTCATCATGTTTGTTTGATTCGCGTTCGCTACTTTGATAATTTGATATGTGGGTGGACCAGTGCTTGGGTGCTGTTCTTATTTGAACAAGCCTCCCACTTATGATTACCCCCTCTCGCAAGCATCCACAACTACGAAAGAAGAATTAAGATAACTCTAACCATAGCATGAAACATATGGATCCAAATCAGCCCCTTACGAAATAGCGCATAAACTAGGGTTTAAGCTTCTGTCACTCTAGCAACCCATCATCTAATTACTACTCCACAATGCCTTCCCTTAGGCCCAAAGATGGTGCAGTGTCATGTAGTCGACGTTCACACGACACCACTAAAGGAAGCAACACCATACATATCATCAAAATATCGAACGAATACCAAATTCACATGATTACTTATGACAAGACTTCTCCCATGTCCTCAAGAACAAAAGTAACTACTCACAAATCATATTCATGTTCAAGATCAGAGGGGTATTGAATAGCATTAAGAATCTGAACATATAATCTACCACCAAATAAACCAACTAATATCAACTACAAGATGTAATCAACACTACTAGCAACCCACAGGTACCAATCTGAGGTTTTGAGACAAAAATTGAATACAAGAGATGAACTAGGGTTTGAGATGAGATGGTGCTGGTGAAGATGTTGATGAAGATTGGTCCTCCCACGACGAGAGGATCATTGGTGATGTCGATGGCTTCGATTTCCCCCTCCCGGAGGAAAGTATCCCCGGCGGAATCGCTCCACCGGAGAGCAAAATAGCTCCTGCCCGGGTTCCGCCTCGAGACGGCGGCGCTTCGTCCCGAAAGTCTTCTCCTTATTGTTTCTAGGGCAAATAGCTTCATATAGCAGAAGGAGGGGGCCAGAGGCCAGCTGTGGGCCCCACAAGGCATCAAAGCGCGCCCAGGGGGGCCGCGCCCTGTTGCCTTGTGGGCAACTGGTGGGTCTCCTCTGTTATTTCTTTTCTCCAGTATTTTTTTATATATTTAATAAAAAAATCTCCGTGAAATTTCAGGTCAATTGGAGCTCTGTAGAATAGGTATCTCTGATGTGGCTATTTCAGGTCCAGAATTCCAGCTGTCGGCATTCTCCCTCTTCATGTAAATCTTGCAAAATAAGAGAGAAAAGGCATAAGAATTGTACCATAAAGTGAAATAATGATTAAAACACAATAATTATTCATAGGAAATTATGATGCAAATTGGACGTATCACTACTCCATGGTATTGGCCTATAAGGCGCAATTTCTCGGTACCACGACAACGAGTTTCAAGGGTACGAGCTGGAAGAATTGGGTGCCGCCAAAGTGCAAGTTTTTTTCTTGGTTGACCATGCAAAACCGCGATTGGACGGCTAACCGTCTGGCAAGGCGTGGATGGCCAGATTGCGGGAATTGCCCCCTTTGCAACAAGGTGCCAGAGTCGGCTGCGCACATCCTATTTTAGTACAGATTCTCTGTGGTGTATGGTTAAATATTGGCTACAACTACATGTGTTTCATCCGGATGCGTGGCAAGGCGTCCAGGACGTCAAATCATGGTGGTCTGCCATTGTTCATGGCGGGCTTTGGAACGAGCGCATTGCGAGGATCTTCAACAGTTTGCACCACCGACCATCATCATGTGTAAAATCAGGTGCGAGGCGAAGAATTGAGGGCCTGCAGGTGCAACTCATTTGTGTAATATCATTGCCGGGAGAGTAGACTTTTGTGAGACCATCTACTTGCCCTCGGGCGCTAAAAAACTGTTCTTAACTCTCTCTTAATTAATGAATGCGGTAAGTCTTTTGCACTTTTCAAAAAAAAAGTCATCCAGGTGTCTTTTTGCAAAAGAAAAAAATCATCCAGGTGTCATGTTTTTTTTTTCGAGGGAGGTGTCATGTTTTTTTTTATGCAACGTTAGTTTATCCCGCTAGTGTTCAATTGCCCGTGGAAGGTTTGAGGCCACAGGTTTACCTCGTGCTTTGTTTACGGCCGCGACGCAACGCAAAGCGTTTGTGTGCCGCGAGGGGCACTCTGGCCATTCTCCTGCCAGGACCCGCGCCATGGTTCATCGGTTCTAGTCCTGCCCACTGATCTGCGGGTCGGCCCGCGGTCGGCTTGTCAGTTGTCATCGAGAAATCGTGGAGTGCGCACGCGGCGGCGAGATCGCCGACGGAAAAGGCATGTCCGTTATTATCCACCACCAAACGGAGGAGGGAAGAAGCTGGCGTGCGGATGAGGCGACGTCCGTGACGGCGAGAGCTGGAGACAGGGACCCAGAGGGAAGGCTGGGAGAGCGTCCATGCAGCGCTGCCTTGTGTTTCTGGCAATGGGCCCGCGGGCCAGTAACTTGCGCGCCGCCCTGTTTCGTGGACCTGGTCTTTCCGCCGGGTCGGGTCGGGCACCGGCTCCGGTCGGTCCTGGAACTGTTCAAAAATTTTGCCTCCTTTCCTTTGCACAAGCGTGTCCACGATCAATGTACCGGCGATGACTGGAAGAACGGCGGAAAAAAATGGAGTGTCGGCTCCGGGCCTTCCACCCGGTTTGTAGCGTGCGTGCGTGGAATAATGAGGTGGCCACCGTGCAGTTGACCCCAAAAAAGAATGCTGCCAAAGTTTGGAGACGGAGGAGGATGATGATTGATCCAAGAAGCGAGCAGAGGAAAAGGTACGTGCTCCTACGTGAGTGTGTACGTAGGCGGGATCGAGGTGTGGGTGGCGCTGGCGCTGTCGCGTCCGGGCGGGCCGACTGGTTCTCCCTGCTGCCGATGCCACGCCGGTGCCGGACCTGGTGGAGAGCGTCGGGCTGGTTGTGATAAGTTGGGTTCTTCCACGACGACCAGCTACGCACGTACGGTCGTAAACACGTGCCGGGGCGGTGTTGGGTCCGCGACGACCACGCACGATGTGCCTAGGTTTGCCGCGTCCAATGTCAAAAAGGAAAGCTGCCGCAGGGCGACGAGACACTTGGCGCCGAGGCCGAGCTACCACTCAGACACGACAACACCCAGCATTTGAGCACCGGCGGTGTGATGGCCGGAAAGAAGCGAGCGAGCGTGCGCGCGAGGAGGCCAGGGGGCCTGCACCGCACGCCCACTGGTGCTGGCCAGGGGGCCGCGACGCAACGGAACGCAATGACGCAAGGGTGTTGGTTGGTGGTGTACTCCGCCGCCCACCGTCACACCGTGCGACCGCCGACCGGGCGCCGCTCCGCGACGTGAAATGAGGCGAGACGGGACCGGTCGGGGGTCGGTCACTCTTGCAGAGGCCGACGGCCCGACGCGATCTTAGCCCAGGCCCAACAGTCACCGCCACCTCCCCCTAGACAGCAAAGAGGTTTGCCTCAAAAAAAAAAAAAAAGCTAAGAGGTGAGACCGAGACCGAATCAGTCCACTTCACACATTTAGTATTTTTGCAATTCTCTACACTGATACTTGTGGGCTGTGGTACTACTGCTTGACATTACGAAATCTTGAGAAGATCGACTCCTTTTGTCCGATTGTTATTAATTGCTAAGTAGGGAAATATACAACTATATATGCTTTGAATCACTAAGATCATACTCCCTCCGTTCCTAAATATAAGACCTTTTAGAGATTCTACTATAGACTACATACGGAGCAAAATGAGTGAATCTACACTTTAAAATATGTCTATATACATCCGTATGTAGTTCATAGTGAAATCTCTAAAAGATCTTATATTTAGGAACGGAGGGAGTAGTATTTATTTTGGATATATGCAATCAGCACACTAGATAACAAAAAGACCGAGATCGAATCAGTCCACTTCATGTATTCAGTATTCTTGCATGCCTCGACATTAAGATATGTGGTAGTGGTATTTGACTCCCAAAATCTCGAGAAGATTGACTCCTTTTGGTCGATTGTTAATTGCTAGATAGGGACATATATACAACTAAATATGGTTCAAATCACGTAAGATCTTAGTATTTATTTTGAACAATCAAAGGAGATTTGCCTGCATCAAAGTACCGAAACAGGAAAACTTATTTTTTCCACTTTGGTTTGGAAAACTAGTCTACGAGGGCGGTATATTGCAATTTGAGGGGCCTTTAAGAAAAGGGCCTTCAAAAAATAAAAAAAATATGGATAACCAAGCACTTATTTTCACTCAATTATATGGCGATTTTCTATTTGTCGCTCTTTGCGATGAAGCGCCAGGCAATCGCACAGGACCACATCAGTGAGCGACAGGGTGGCCCAACCCATTTAGCTAGGTAATGGCTTTATTTTTGTTTTTCTTCTTTCCCTTTTTTCTGAAATTTTTCTTGTTTTGTCAAAAAATGTGCCCATTTTCTCAAGAAGCAATTTTCTTAAAATTTCAATTTTTGGGACTTCTACAAAATGTTCACGCTTTTAAAAGCAATGGTCACAGACATTTAAAAATATGCATGTTTTCAAAAAATGTTCTCAGATTTTAAACAAACCCGCCGATCATCACTAGAGTAGTGACTAAATCATGCTTCACATCTTGCAACGACGAATATGAAATCACCACCCATAGAGAAGATAGAGATCAAGATCGAATCAGTTCACTTAAGAACTCTTGCATGTCTTGCCATTAAGATCTGTGATAGTATCTGAAATCCTGAAATCTCGAGAAGATCGACTCCTTTTGTTCAATCGTTAATTGCGAATTAAGGAAATACTCCCTCCGTCCGAAAATACTTGTTGGAGAAATAAATGTATCTAGACGTATTTTAGTTTTAGATACATCCATTTTTATCCATTTCTCCGACAAGTATTTCTGGACAGAGGGAGTATACAACTAAATATGTTTCGAAGCACATAAGGTCTTAGTATTTATTTTAGAAACTAGCATGATGCCCGTGCGTTGCCACGGAACCATTGACGTAGAGGTGGTGAAATAACGTTAGTTTCCTTCTCCCGCAAAAAAAAACGTTAGTTTCCTTTATGGTCGTTGCGTGATTTACGATTAGAAAAGATAGCAAAAATATGGTGAGAGACATGCAGCGTCAGAGAATTTTGAATGACCATAGTAGGCTGAGAAGAGAACTAAAACCAAGATCGATTTTGAGTTGAAGTCATATTTTTATCTTTGTTATTTGTGTCTTTTTACAAAAAGTTGGCCTCACATGAAAGTAGTGTATTTGTTTATTTATGTTAGATCACACATGTGAGTAAATTACATTTGCTTATATATCTCTAGGAAAGTCGCTAGTTCCACATGTGGGGATGCGTGTATTTGTTTATTTGAAAAGGATGTTGGACCCATATGTGAATTCACCACCAACTGCAATCTTTATAAGTAGGAAAGAAATTAGAGGAGATTTTCCTCCATCAATGTATCTAAATAGAAAATTTTAATGTTCCACTTAGTTTTGGAAAGCTAATCTAAAATACAAGGGCCATATCTTGCAATTGGGGGGGGGGGGGGGGGGGGCATTATGAAACGGGCCTTCAAAAATAATACAGTAATAAAAAATGTGGACAATCAAGCAATTATTTTCACTCAATTATAAGGCGGTTCCCTATTTGTCGCTCTTTGCAATGAAGTGTCAGGCAATCGCACAAGACCAACGCACCGAGCCACATAATCGGCCGACCCATTTAGCCACGTAATGTACTACATGATTGGTATTTTTTCTACCAGTTTCCATGGCTTTATTTTTGTTTTTATTCCTTTCCCCCTTTTTTCTGTATTTTTCCTATCTTCCCAAATTTCTTCCCAATATACTTTTAAAAAATGTTCTCCAAATTTCAAAAATTCTTTGCGGCTTTTACAAAATGTTCATATCTTTGAAAACAATGTTCACAACTTTTCAAAAAAAAAGTTCACATACGTTTTAAACACATTCAAGTTCTTCAGAATGTTCTCAATTTTATTTAACAAACCCATCGATTATCATCAGAGTGGCAACTAAACCATGCTTCAAATTTTGCAACGGCGAATATGCAATCACCCCCCTAGACAACAAAGAGATCGAGATTGAATCAGTCCACTCCAGAATTTTTGCATGTCTCGCCATTAAGATCTGTGATATTATTTGACATCCTGAAATCTCGAGAAGATCGACTCCTTTTGGTCGATCGTTAATTGGTAAGTAGGGTAATATACAACTAAATGTGCTTTGAAGAACGTAATGTTGGGTAACGTTGCATGGGAAACAAAAATTTTCCTACGCACACGCAAGATCTATCCATGGTGATGAGCATCTACGAGAGGGAGAGTGAATCTACATACCCTTGTAGATCGCTAAGCGGAAGCGTTAAGAAACGCGGTTGATGTAGTCGAACGTCTTCGCGATCCAAATCGCAAGTCGTCCCTCGATCCAAACACGATCTAGCACCGAACGGACGGCACCTCCGCGTTCAACACACGTACGGCTTGATGACGCCTTCACCTCCTCGATTCAGCGAGCGATGGTGAAGTAGTGGATGAGTTCCGGCAGCACGACGGCGTGGTGATGGTGGTGAGGAACAATCTCTGCAGGGCTTCGCCAAGCACTACGGAGATTATGACGGGAGAAACTAGAGGGTTAGGGTTGCCGGCACACGGCTTGGGAAATCTTGATGTGTCCCGTGTGCTAGCCCTGCCCCTCTATTTATATGTTGAGCCCTGGGGTCTAAACTTGGAGAGAAAGCCTCCACAAGGTCGGTTTTGCCCGCACAAGGTCGGTTTGACCCGCACGGAAAGAGTCCAACTCGGATTCCAGCAGTACCGCGTACAAGCGGTAGTACCGCTCACGAGCGGTAGTACCGCTTCAGCGGTAGTACCGCTTCACACAAGTGGTAGTACCGCTTACGCGGTAGTACCGCTTCACACAAGCGGTAGTACCGCTTACGCGGCAGTACTGCCTTATCAGCGGTAGTACCGCTTAAGGCAGCAGCAAAACTTCCTTTTGCACTTTCCAATACCTCGTGGGCTTTACCCCTTTGGCCCATATAAAGTGTTGCTGCACCCGAACACTTCGGTAAACACCCGGAACCCCTTCCGGTGAATTCCGGAACCCTTCCGGAGATCAAAACACTATTATCACATATATCAATCTTTACCTCCGGACTCTTCCGGAGATCTTTGTCATGTCCGGGATCTTATCCGGGACTCCGAACAACCTTCGGTCACCTACACAATAACTCAACTATACTAATCGTCACCAAACGTTAAGTGTGTAGACCCTGCGGGTTCTAGAACTATGCAGACATGACCGAGACACCTCTACGGTCAATAACCAATAGCGGGACCTGGATGCCCATATTGGTTCCTACATATTCTACGAAGATCTTCATCGGTTGAACCTCTATGTCAAGGATTCAGTTAATCCTGTATACTGTTCCCTTTGTTCTTCGGTATGTTACTTGCCCGAGATTCGATCGTCGGTATCTCTATACCTAGTTCAATCTCGTTACCGGCAAGTCTCTTTACTCGTTCCGTAATACAAGATCCTGTGGCTAACTCTTTAGTCACTTTGCTTGCAAGGCTCATTGTGATGTTGTATTACCGAGTGGGCCCTGAGATACCTCTCCGTCACACGGAGTAACAAATCCCAGTCTTGATCCATGCCAACCCAACAGACACCCTCGGAGATACCTGTAGAGCATCTTTATAGTCACCCAGTTACGTTGTGACGTTTGATACACACAAGGTATTCCTCCGGTGTCAGTGAGTTGCATGATCTCATGGTCATAGGAGCAGATACTTGACATGCAGAAAACAATAGCAATAAACTGACACGATCATATGCTACGTTTACAGTTTGGGTCTTGTGCATCACATCATTCTCCTAATGATGTGATCCCGTTATCAAATGACATCTCATGTCCATGGCTAGGAAACCTTTACCATCTTTTGATCAACGAGCTAGTTAACTAGAGGCTTACTAGGGACATAGTGTTGTCTATGTACCCACACATGTATTTGAGTTTCCAATCAATACAATTATAGCATGGATAATAAACGATTATCATGAACAAGGAAATATAATAATAACCAATTTATTATTGCCTCTAGGGCATATTTCCAACAGTCTCCCACTTGCACTAGAGTCAATAATCTAGTTCACATCACTATGTGATTTACATTGTAATGAATCGAACACCCATGCAGTTCTGGTGTTGTTCATGTTTAGCCCTTGGAAGAGGTTTAGTCATCGGATCTGCAACATTCAGATCCGTGTGTACTTTGCAAATATTTATGTCGTCCTCCTTGATGTAATCGCGTATGGAATTGAAACGTCGCTTTATGTGTCTGGTCCTCTTGTGAAATCTTGGTTCCTTGGCTAGAGCAATGGCACCAGTATTATCACAAAACAGAGTCATTGGGTTAAGCGCACTAGGCACTACTCCAAGATCTGTCATGAACTCCTTCATCCAGACACCTTCCTTCGCCGCCTCCGAGGCAGCGATGTACTCCGCTTCGCATGTAGAATCAGCTACCACGCTTTGCTTGGAACTGCACCAGCTAACCGCACCCCCATTAAGAATAAATACGTATCCGGTTTGTGACTTAGAGTCATCCGGATCAGTGTCAAAGCTTGCATCGACGTAACCCTTTACGACGAGCTCTTGATCACCTCCATAAACGAGAAACATGTCCTTAGTCCTTTTCAGGTACTTCAGGATATTCTTGACCGCCGTCCAGTGTTCCATTCCTGGATCACTTTGAAACCTTCCGACCATACTTATGGCAAGGCTGACATCGGGTCTTGTGCACAGCATTGCATACATGATAGAGCCTATGGCTAAAGCATAGGGGATGACACTCATCTTTTCTCTATCTCCTGCAGTCACTGGGCATTGAGTCTTACTTAACTTCACACCTT
Source organism: Elymus sibiricus (assembly GCA_039707655.1). Lineage (NCBI taxonomy): Eukaryota > Viridiplantae > Streptophyta > Magnoliopsida > Poales > Poaceae > Elymus > Elymus sibiricus. The sequence continues at coordinate 348,332,667 of CM077664.1, forward strand.
GCAAAACAGGCAAGAACCCCTTCTTGGACTGATCCATTTTGAACTTCTTCAAAATCTTATCAAGGTATGTGCTTTGTGAAAGTCCTATTAAACGTCTTGATCTATCTCTATAGATCTTGATGCCTAATATGAAAGCAGCTTCTCCTAGGTCCTTCATTGAAAAACTCTTGTTCAAATAATCCTTCACGCTTTCCAACATTTCTATATTGTCTCCAATCAGTAATATGTCATCCACATATAATATTAGAAACGCTATAGAGCTCCCACTCACTTTCTTGTAAATACAAGCTTCTCCGTAAACTTGTATAAACTCGAACTCTTTGATCACCTCATCAAAGCGAAGATTCCAACTCCGAGATGCTTGCACCAGTCCATAAATGGATCGCTGGAGTTTGCAAACTTTGTCAGCATTCTCTGGATCGACAAAACCTTCTGGTTGCATCATATACAACTCTTCCTTAAGGAAACCGTTAAGGAACGCTGTTTTGACATCCATCTGCCAAATTTCATAATCGAAAAAGGCAGCTATTGCTAACATGATTCTGACGGACTTAAGCATCGCTACGGGTGAGAAGGTCTCATCGTAGTCAACTCCTTGAACTTGTGAAAAAACCCTTTGCCACAAGTCAAGCTTTATAGACGGTGACATTACCATCCGCGTCCGTCTTCCTCTTAAAGATCCATTTGTTCTGAATGGCCTTACACCCTTCAGGTAATACTTCCAAAGTCCACACTTTGTTTTCATACATGGATCCCATATCGGATTTCATGGCCTCTAACCACTTCTCGGAATCCGGGCCCATCATCGCTTCTCCATAGCTCGTAGGTTCATCGTTGTCCAACAACATGACCTCTAAGACAGGGTTGCCGTACCACTCAGGAGCAGTACGCGTCCTTGTCGACCTACGAGGTTTGATAGCAACTTGATCCGAAGCTTTATGATCATCATCAACTTCCTCTTCAGCTGATGTAGGCTCTATAGAAACATCTTTCTGCGCTGCGCTAATCTCAGGTTGAAGTAAAGGTTCATCAACCTCATCAAGTTCTATCTTCCTCCCACTCAATTCTTTCGAGAGAAACTCTTTCTCAAGAAATGTTCCGTTTTTATCGACAAACACTTTGCCTTCGGATCTGAGGTAGAAGGTATACCCAACTGTCTCTTTTGGGTATCCTATGAAGACGCATTTCTCCGCTTTGGGTTCCAGCTTTTCAGGCTGAAGCTTTTTGACATAAGCATCACATCCCCAAACTTTAAGAAACGACAGCTTTGGCTTCTTGCCAAACCAAAGTTCATATGGCGTCGTCTCAACGGATTTCGATGGTGCCCTATTTAAAGTGAATGCAGCTGTCTCTAATGCATAACCCCAAAACGATAGTGGCAAATCGGCAAGAGACATCATAGATCGCACCATATCCAATAAGGTTCGATTACGACGTTCGGACACACCATTACGCTGTGGTGTTCCAGGCGGTGTCAGTTGTGAAACAATTCCACATTGTCTTAAGTGACTGCCAAACTCATAACTCAGATATTCTCCTCCTCGATCAGATCGTAGGAATTTAATCTTCTTGTTACGATGATTCTCAACTTCACTCTGAAATTGTTTGAACTTTTCAAATGTTTCAGACTTGTGTTTCATTAAGTAAATATACCCATATCTACTTAAGTCATCAGTGAAGGTGAGAAAGTAACGATAACCACCGCGCGCCTCAATGCTCATCGGACCGCACACATCAGTATGTATGATTTCCAACAAGTCACTTGCCCGTTCCATTGTTCCAGAGAACGGCGTTTTAGTCATCTTGCCCATGAGGCATGGCTCACATGTGTCAAGTGATTCAAAATCAAGTGACTCCAAAAGTCCATCAGCATGGAGCTTCCTCATGCGTTTTACGCCAATATGACCTAAACGGCAGTGCCACAAGAAAGTGGTATTATCATTATCAATTCTACATCTTTTGGCATCAATGTTATGAACATGTGTATCATTACTATCGAGATTCAATAAGAATAAACCCCTCACATCGGGTGCATGACCATAAAAGATATTACTCATATAAATAGAACAACCATTATTCTCTGATTTAAATGAGTAACCGTCTCGCAATAAACAAGATCCAGATATAATGTTCATGCTTAACGCATGCACCAAATAACATTTATTCAGGTTCATCACTAATCCCGATGGTAATCGAAGAGCGAGCGTGCCGACGGCGATCACATCAACCTTGGAACCATTTCCCACGCGCATCGTCACTTCGTCCTTTGCCAACCTCCGTCTATTCCGCAGTTCCTGTTTTGAGTTGCAAATATGAGCAACCGCACCGGTATCAAATACCCAGGCACTACAACGAGAGTTGGTAAGGTACACATCAATAACATGTATATCATATATACCTTGTTTGTTGTTGGCCGCCTTCTTGTCAGCCAAATACTTGGGGCAGTTCCGCTTCCAGTGTCCAGTCCCCTTGCAATGAAAGAACACAGTTTCTGGTTTGGGTCCAGCCTTGGATTTCTTCACGGGAGGAGCAACTGCTTTGCCACTCTTCTTGGAGTTACCCTTCTTACCCTTGCCATTTTTCTTGAAACTAGTGGTTTTATTGACCATCAACACTTGATGCTCCTTCTGAATTTCAGACTCAGCGGCTTTCAGCATCGCAAACAGCTCGGCGACTGACTTGTTCATCCCGTGCATGTTATAGTTCAACACGAAGCTCTTGTAGCTAGGTGGCAATGATTGAAGAACTCTGTCAGTGATAGCCTCTGGCGGAAGGGGCATCCCCAATTCAGCCAGACGGGTGGAGTACCCAGACATTCTGAGTACGTGATCACTGATAGACCCGTTCTCCTCCATCTTGCAAGCATAGAACTTATCGGAGATCTCATACCTCTCGATCCGGGCATTCTTTCTGAAAGATAAACTTCAACTCCTGGAACATCTCATATGCTCCATGATGTTCAAAACGTCTTTGAAGTCCCGGTTCTAAGCCATACAATATTGCACATTGAACTATTGAGTAATCTTCAGAACGAGCCTGCCAGGCGTTCACAACGTCTAGAGACTCAACTGGAGCGGGTGGATCACCAAGCGGTGCATCAAGGACATAAGCCTTCTAGGAAGCCGTAAGGATAATCCTTAGATTACGGGCCTAGTCCACAAAGTTACTTCCATCATCTTTCAACTTAGCTTTCTCTAGGAACGCATTAAAATTCAGGGGTGCTACTGCACGAGCCATGATCTACAACATAAATATTGCAAAGACAATTTAGACTATTGTTCAAGATAATGAGTTTAGTTAATCATATTACTTAAAACTCCCACTCAGATTGACATCCCTCCGGTCATTCGAGTGTAACATGATCCAAATCCACCAACTCAAGTCCGATCATCACGTGAGTTGAGGTGGTTTCAATGGTGAACATCTTCATGTTGATCATATCTACTATATGACTCATGTTCGACCTTTCGGTCTCTTGTGTTCCGAGGCCATGTCTGTACATGCTAGGCTCGTCAAGTTTAACCCGAGTGTTCCGCACGTGCAACACTGGCTTGCACCCGTTCTATGCGAACGTAGAGTCTATCACACCCGATCATCACGTGGTGTCTCGAAACGACGAACTTTCGCAACGGTGCACACTCGGGGAGAACACAATTTTATCTTGAAATTTAAGTGAGGGATCACCTTATAATGCTACCGTCGTCCTAAGCAAAATAAGATGCATAAAAGGATTAACATCACATGCAAATCATAAGTGACATGATATGGCCATGAACTCGTGCTTTTGATCTCCATCTCCAAAGCACCGGCATGATCTCCATCGTCACCGGCATGACACCATGATCTCCATCATCTTGATCTCCATCAACGTGTCGCCATGAGGTTGTCGCCCCGACTGTTGCTTCCATGACTATTGCTAACTCATAGCGATAAAGTAAAGCAAAATGGCGAAAATAATTAAAGACAACTCTATGGCTCCTGCCAGTTGCCGTACTCATCGACATGCAAGTCGTGATATTCTATACAACACATGATCATCTCATACATCACATATATCTCATCATGTAATTGGCCATATCACATCACAACATACCCTGCAAAAACAAGTTAGACGTCCTCTAATTTGTTGTTGCAAATTTTACGTGGCTGCTACGGGTTTGCAAGAACCGTTCTTACCTACGCAAAACCACAACGTGGTGTAGTGATTGCTTTTTGATCTTCTAAAAGAACCCTCTTCATTGAAATCGATTCAACTAAAGTGAGAGAGACAGACACCCGCCAGTCACCTTTATGCAACGAGTGCACGTAGCGGTGAAACCTGTCTCGCGTAAGCGTACGCGTATTGTCGGTCCGGGCCGCTTCATCTCACAATACCGCCGAATCAAGTATCAACTAGTAACAGCAAGCAATATGTATACACCCACGCCCACAACTCGTTTGTGTTCTACTCGAGATCTCATCTACGCATAGACCTAGCTCTGATACCACTGTTGGGTAACGTTGCATGGGAAACAAAATTTTTCCTACGCACACGCAAGATCTATCCATGGTGATGAGCATCTATGAGAGGGAGAGTGAATCTACATACCCTTGTAGATCGCTAAGCGGAAGCGTTAAGAAACGCGGTTGATGTAGTCGAACGTCTTCGCAATCCAAATCGCAAGTCGTCCCTCGATCCAAACACGATCTAGCACCGAACGGACGGCACCTCCGCGTTCAACACACGTACGGCTTGATGACGCCTTCACCTCCTCGATCCAGCGAGCGATGGTGAAGTAGTGGATGAGTTCCGGCAGCACGACGGCGTGGTGATGGTGGTGAGGAACAATCTCTGTAGGGCTTCGCCAAGCACTACGGAGATTATGACGGGAGGAACTAGAGGGTTAGGGTTGCCGGCACACGGCTTGGGAAATCTTGATGTGTCCCGTGTGCTAGCCCTGCCCCTCTATTTATATGTTGAGCCCTGGGGTCTAAACTTGGAGAGAAAGCCTCCACAAGGTCGGTTTTGCCCGCACAAGGTCGGTTTGGCCCGCACGGAAAGAGTCCAACTCGGATTCCAGCAGTACCGCGTACAAGCGGTAGTACCGCTCACGAGCGGTAGTACCGCTTCACACAAGTGGTAGTACCGCTTCACACAAGCGGTAGTACCGCTTACGCGGCAGTACTGCCTTACCAGCGGTAGTACCGCTTAAGGCAGCAGCAAAACTTCCTTTTGCACTTTCCAATACCTCGTGGGCTTTACCCCTTTGGCCCATATAAAGTGTTGCTGCACCCGAACACTTCGGTAAACACCCGGAACCCCTTCCGGTGAATTCCGGAACCCTTCCGGAGATCAAAACACTATTATCACATATATCAATCTTTACCTCCGGACTCTTCCGGAGATCTTTGTCATGTCCGGGATCTTATCCGGGACTCCGAACAACCTTCGGTCACCAACACAATAACTCAACTATACTAATCGTCACCAAACGTTAAGTGTGTAGACCCTGCGGGTTTGAGAACTATGCAGACATGACCGAGACACCTCTACGGTCAATAACCAATAGCGGGACCTGGATGCCCATATTGGTTCCTACATATTCTACGAAGATCTTCATCGGTTGAACCTCTATGTCAAGGATTCAGTTAATCCTGTATACCGTTCCCTTTGTTCTTCGGTATGTTACTTGTCCGAGATTCGATCGTCGGTATCTCTATACCTAGTTCAATCTCGTTACCGGCAAGTCTCTTTACTCGTTCCGTAATACAAGATCCTATGGCTAACTCTTTAGTCACTTTGCTTGCAAGGCTCATTGTGATGTTGTATTACCGAGTGGGCCCTGAGATACCTCTCCGTCACACGGAGTAACAAATCCCAGTCTTGATCCATGCCAACCCAACAGACACCCTCGGAGATACCTGTAAAGCATCTTTATAGTCACCCAGTTACGTTGTGACGTTTGATACACACAAGGTATTCCTCCGGTGTCAGTGAGTTGCATGATCTCATGGTCATAGGAGCAGATACTTGACATGCAGAAAACAATAGCAATAAACTGACACGATCATATGCTACGTTTACAGTTTGGGTCTTGTCCATCACATCATTCTCCTAATGATGTGATCCCATTATCAAATGACATCTCATGTCCATGGCTAGGAAACCTTTACCATCTTTTGATCAACGAGCTAGTTAACTAGAGGCTTACTAGGGACATAGTGTTGTCTATGTACCCACACATGTATTTGAGTTTCCAATCAATACAATTATAGCATGGATAATAAACGATTATCATGAACAAGGAAATATAATAATAACCAATTTATTATTGCCTCTAGGGCATATTTCCAACACGTAAGATCTTAGTATTTATTTTGGATATCAGAAGAGATTTGCCTCCACCAATGTATTGAAGTAGGAAAAATTAATTTCCCACTTTGTTTTGGAAAGCTAATCTAAAATACAAGGGGCGTATCTTGCAATTTGAGGGCTCTTTAAGAGATGCAAGATGGGCCTCAAAAAAATAAAAAATGCGGATAGCCAAGCATGTTTTCTCACTCAACTACATGATTTCTTGTCTCAAAAAATAATAATACTCAACTACATGATTTCCTCATCCTAGAAAACATGACGAAAAATGAGGAAAGAAACGCGTTCCTTTTTGTTTGAGAAACATAGTAAAGAGGCAGACACTCGGTACATGAATTTTATATCTAGCAAGACAACAATAAGAGGAAATAAACGCCTTCCTACTGCACGACTTACAATACATTGAATCTTGTTAGGCCAGACTCCATGGCACAAAATTATAGGACGTTGTGTGCAGGATACATCCATTCTTGATTCTTTTGTTAAGTGGATTTGCAGATGCAGAGGCCTGGGTTCAATCATCCTTTATCCAAAGAAAATGCAGGGTTTGAGAATTCAGATTTGCTATTTCACATCTAGATGTGAAATAGTTACCTCACATGATTTAGACATCAAGATTCGTATTATTTAGTCTTTTTTTTTGCCATTTGGCGTTGTTCCTGTACACGTCGCTGGGTCACATCGTGGTGTTAAGGCCGTTGTTTCTTTTTCACTGCCCTCGTGCGTTGCCTCAGTGTGGGCTGCGCCCACAAACGGTTTTTCTTTTCGATTTTCTTTTTTTTGTTTCTTTTCTTTTTTCTTAATTTTTTTATTTTTTGTTTCAAATTCGTAAACTTTTTATATTCATTAATTTTTTTATTTTCTCTTTTCCATTTTTTCTTTTTCATTTTTTAAATTCATGAATATTTTCCATCACTGTTAGTTGACTATCCACCATCAAACAGGGGGCTGTCCTTTTTCTTGTCCTAGTTGCAAGTCCATCCTCAACTTGTAAGTGGGATCGACCTTCTTTTGTCACAGTCGCAATCCCACCCTTGACTTGCAACCGGGCCTTGATATTTTCTTGTCTCAGTTGCAAGTCCACCCTCGACTCGCAACTAGGGCCAAAACTTTTTTTCTCCCAGTTACAAGTCCACTCTCGACTTGCAACTGAGGCACAACCTTTTTTGTCCCAGTTGCCCGATCTTTTTTAGTCCCAATTGCAAGTCCACCCTCGACTCGCAACTAGGTCCGACTTCTTTTGTCCCGGTTGCAAGTCCACCATCGACTCACAACTAGGGCCCGACCTTTTTTTGCAGTTGATAGTTCAACCTCGACTCACAACTGGGGTCAACCTTTTTTGTCTCAGTTGCAAGTCTACCGTCGACGCGCAACAGGGTCCAACCTTTTTTTCCCCAGTTGCAATTCCACCCTCGACTCGCAACTGGGGCTCGACAGTTTTTTTGTCTCAATTGCAAGTCCACCCTCGACTCGCAACTGGGGCCCAATACTTTTTGTCCTAGTCGCAAGTCCACCCTCGATTCGCAACTGGGGCGCGACCTTTTTGTGTCCTAGTTGCAAGTCCACCCTGGACACGCAACTGGGCCTGACACTTTTTTTGTTCCAATTGCAAGTCCACCGTCGACACGCATCTGGGCCTGACCCCTTTTTGTCCCAGTTACATGTCCACCCTCGACTCGCAACTAGGCTTGTAGTTGTAGTTACCCTAGTTGCAAGTCCACCCTCGACTCGCAACCGGGGCTTGTAACTGTAGTTGCCCTAGTTGCAAGTCCACCCTCGACTCACAAGTGGACCCGTAGTTTGTTTTCATCCCAGTTGCAAGCCCACCCTCGACTCGCAACCGAGCATGTAGTGTGTTTCTCGTCCCAGTTGCAACTCCACCCTCGACTCGCAACTTGGCCCGTAATTTTTTCTCATCCTAGTTGCATGCCTACCCACGACTTGCAACTAGGACTGTAGTTGTTGCTGCCTCAGTTGCAAGCCTACCCTCGGCTCGCAACTGGACCCTGTGTTTTTATTCGTGCCCAGCTGCAAGCCCGCCGTTGACTCGCAACATGGGCTGACCTTTTTTTTCACACTTAGTCGCAAGTCCACCCTCTACTTACAACCGGGCCCGAATTTTTGTTGTTGCCCAAGTTGCAAGTCCACCATCGACTTGCAACAAGGCTGTGAAGTTTTTTGTTGCTACCTCAAGTGCAAGACGATCATGTGAGACTCACAACCGGGCTTCAAATTCATGACCATTTTTTGAATCCACAAACAAATTTTGAACTTGTGATTTTTTTTTTGGAATCATAAATATTTTTGGAATTCATGAATATTTTTTCAACATCTTGATTTTTTAAAGTCGCAAACATTTTTCAAACTCGTGAAGATTTTTTGTACCAGCCAAGTTCGCGGACATTTTTCAAAGTAGTGCATGATATTTAAATTCATCAACTTTTATTAAATTAAAATATTTAATTGAAAAATGTAAGCTTTTTACCCCAAATGCACTTTCATGTTTTGAAAAGGAAAAAATATTTTTAATGTCTGCGTAGATGCTTTTTTGGGACGTACACGCTTCTGTGCTTTTTCTTAAAGTTAGTGTGATACAAGTTACAACCGATCGTTGTTTTTCACGACCGTTGTTTTCTTGCAGCAGCCCAAGTGGGAGAAACGTTAGTGATGGGTTGGAGTAAGGATCGTGACAAAATGGGCTGGACGTTAGCTACGTGAGCGACATTAGTGATCGTGACAGAAACAAACAAACAAACAGGCTACAAACAATTGCTGATGTTATATTTAGATGTGAGGTATTATCTCACATCTAGATGAGATATAGTCAGACCCGAGAGAATTTGCATTACATGACCGACGCACCATTTTGATTCATGCGATTCCAATGGCAAGAGAAAAAGGAAAAAAAAAACAGGAGATTGCAAACCATGCTCACTCATATCCTATAGGATTTCGTTTGCACCAAAGTCTGTTTGATTGCAATACACGCAAACAAAAATCACTTTTCGAAAGGTTTCAGTGGATAGAAATTTTTCTTATGAAATGTAGTACAAAATATCCTTAGGACAATTTCTTATAGTACTCAATCCTTACAAGCCATGTAGAAAACATTTCGAAGGAACCTAATCCTCCATAATTCATATAACTGAGGAGACTGTAAGAAGATAAAACATTTTTTTAGGATGAAGAGGTCAAGAAGAGAAAACTCTTGCCCATAAGAAGCAGGTGTGAAATAGTGAACCGTACAACATCTGCGCAGTTACGGTGGCTGCATTACGTTGCCTCAACCGCGGGCGATCGTGTGAGTAAATGCTGGCAAGAAGCATGTCATAAACGGCATTCAGAGAGCCAGTGACGCCTGAGCTCATTGGGCACACAAGATCGTCAAGTACAAATTGTCAGCCACCGGCACTCTGACTCTGTCACGAAGTTAGGGACGCCATAAAAGTCAGCCACTGCCTAGCTTTGCCATGGCGATCAAGGAGACACAGTGCAACAGTGACAGTTTGGTGCCTGAAGGCTGGCGCCCTTGCTAAAACCAAATAAGCAACACATGAGCGTGACACCGTGGCACTTAATTGTAAGTGCAAAGCTGAACCAAAATACAAATTCTCAAAAATCATGTTTTATAATATTTTGGTGGTCAGATGGGCTGGGAAAAGCATTTAGCTGAAAGATAGAAAAAAAAAATACAGTTCTGAAGTTCAAGCAGTCGCTTTCAGCGATGAGTAGCGAGTAGGCAGATCAGGATAATGATTGGGAGATCATGCGGTTTGGACTCATTACCCAACACAGCCTTTGGAAGTCTTTTCTTTCTATTGAGCTAGCCGGCGTCATGTGCTAGACAAGCCAGGAGCAGGACAGCAGCACACCATCCTCTCAAGTTTCAGCATGGATATCTGAAGCACTTCCATGGCAGTCAAATGGCCCTGACTTGGGTTTGCTGCTAACCTTACCTTAACCTGGGTTTATTTTGCTGCTAACCTTACCTTTGCTTAACTGAATCTGGAAAGATTGGCAAAGTGTTCCTCCTAACTGATTTTGGCCTGCCTATTTCTGCATCTCTGTCTTCACGCTGAGTTTGAGTGTGAGCAGCAGCAGCATGGCCAAATGCTCATCCAAATGCTGTTTAGATAAAAACAAGGGAGATAAGTGTACTCATGCTACCAGAGTACACTTATCCAAATGCTGTTTTTATCTCTGTCTTCATGCTGAGTTTGAGTGTTAGCAGCAGCATGGCCAAATGCTTATCCAAATGCTGTTTAGATAAAAACAAGGGAGATAAGTGTACTCATGCTACCAAACTGAAGGCTGTTTTTTGCTTTCTGTCAGATGGAGACGAGCAAGTGCTGCTGGACATATGTGGAATGTGGTGGTTGTGGCAAGAACTAACCACAACATAGGAACAAAACAGAGTATGCATGGCTCCAAAAAAAAGAAAAAACACATGAACAGAGTACATCTACTGTTCTAGCAATGCAGAGAGTTCAGATCAAGATGGAGAAATGCTTCAGGAAAACAAAAGATGCAGCAACAAAAAAGGATATAAATTAACGACTATGACTGACATGAAAAGTTGATGAAGATTCTACAATAGTCCCATTTCTGCCGGCCTGCAACCAAGATTTGAGGTTCTTCTGCAGCACAACTGGCTTCGACACTCAACAACAGATACATGAGCAAAACAGGAGAAATCCTTGAACCATATCCCGATGATAAACCAAGAAAACACCCCCCCCCCCCCCCCCAACATACACTGTATTAGGGTTTGACTGACTCACATTATACACGATCAATTGCCAAAGCATTGACTAACTGAAACTATTCAACCCTGAATCTATCTATCGACTCTGCTGACATGACGCACTTCGACTTCAACCTCAACTCTGATGAACCATCTCTTGCTCGACCCACAATTCCCGGTAGGAAATCCATCTCTTGCTCCGAATCGCAACTCCTCAGAATCCCCCTTTCTGCACCAATCCAGCGCCGAATCAGCGTCCGGAACATCCAGGAACAAGCGGCAGATAGACCAAAGATTGACATTTTTATTTGGAGAATGCTTACCTCGTTCACCTTGTAGCGATCGCGGTTCACCTCCGAGAGAAACTCGCCGGGGCAGATGGACTGCGGGAGAAGACAAGAGGAGAGGTTAGTAATCGGAGGAGTGAAGGAGAGGGTTTCGCGAGCGCGATCGAGGAATTTTTTTTCGGGATTGGTGGCGGTGCTTGGGGCGTGTCTTGCTTACGCACGTTGATTTGGCGCTGGACAGCCTTGGGCCGCCTCTTGTACCGGCGCGGCGGCTTCTTGCCGGTCATCGCGAGGAAGTCCGCCTCGATCTCCTGCTTGGTGAGCTCCACCGAGAACCCGGCGCTAATCCTGCCGCCGGAGGAGGAGCCGCCGCCATCCATGTTCCACAGCTTCCTGTGCTCCTGCGCGTCCTCCGCGCCGTCCCGGCCGCCCCTCCGGTCCCTCAGCTCGTAGTACTGCTTCCGGGCAGATTCCTCCGCCGCGGCGCCCTCGTCGGCCGGAGGGGCGTGCTTAGCCTCCCCCGCCGCCGCCACGGGGGCGGCTTTCGGTGGGGATCGGGAGCTGTTGCGCTGCGCCTCGTCACCCGCCGCCGCCGCCGCCGCCGGGCTGGAGTCGGGGTCCTTGCAGAAGGCCATGGGCCGGCGGTACCCCCAGGAGGCCGGGAGGTCGAAGCCGACCAGGAGGCGATTGTCCCTCGATCGCGACGACGGAGCGGGGGACGGCGCCTTCATTGCTGACGCGGGCGTCGGCGAGGACTCCATCGGCGCGAGACGACAAGGAGGAGGGTGGAAGGGGATTAAAGGGGGCAGCAAATGTGTTGCGGAGGTTCTAGTCTGGCAATTGCTTGCATGCGCCGTCTATATATAGCAAAATTCCGAGGAGCGAACGCTCGCTGTGGTTTTCTTTTCTTGTGGGTTTGGGCTCGACGCCGGCGTGTGCCGCCCGCAGGAGTCCGGCCCCGCGCGCGTGTGTGTGGCATGAGCTCTCCCTCCCTCGTGATCCAACCGTGGAGGGCCGTCGGATTACCATCAGATCCGACGGCGCCTGGCAGCGTTCCAGATTTACTTGGTATTTCCATATTTATTGTTTATTGAAAATAAATAATTCGGAATATGTCCGCGTACGTATCTTTGGAAAATATTTAAGGAATGACTAAATGAATGGAAATAGATATCGGAATATCTAACACAACACGTGTGGTATCACCCGCAATGCCCAGCAGTTCGGAGATGTGCTGGAAGGTCGCGTGTTGGGTCAATGGCTGGCTGCTGGCACGTCACGCCACGCCACACTTGCTGGCTGCCAGGCGATGTGCTGGAGGGTCGCGTGTTGGGTCAATGGCTGGCTGATGGCACGTCACGCCACGCCAGCTGGCTACCTGACCAGGCGATGTGCTGGAGAGCCGCCCGTTGGGCCAACGATTCGCTCCTGGCACGTCACGCAACACCAGCTGGCTGCCTGATCCGGCGATGTGGGTCGCGCGTTTGGCCAACGGCTAGCTCCTGACACGTCACGCAACGCTAGTTGGCTGCCTGATCCGGCAATGTGCTAGAGGGTCGCGTGTTGGGTTAACGGCTGGCTCGTGGCACGCCACGCAACGCCAGCTAGCCGCGCTGATCTGACGATGTACTGGAGGCACGCACGTTGGGCCAACGGATGACTCCACACATGTCATGCCACGCCCAGCCGATCGCATGATCTGGTGATGTGCTGGAGCGAGCTGGCTCAATGTGCCGCGCGTTGGGCCAACAGATAGCTCCTAGCACGTGTCGCAAGGCCCAGGCGATCGCCTGATCCGTTGATGTGCTGGAGTGGAGATGGCCCAATGCGCCGCGTGTTGGGCCAATGGACGGCTCCTCGCACGTCACGTAACGCCCAACTGGCCGCCTGATCTGGTGATGTACCGGAGAGAGCTGGCTCAGTGCACCACATGTTGGGCTAACAGACGGATCTATATGCGTCACACAACGCTCGGCTGGCCGTCTGATCCGGCAATGCGCTGGAGGAAGCTGGCTCAATACGCCGCACATTGGTCTAACGGACGACTCCTGACACATCACGCAACGCCCGATTTGTTGTCTTGTTGGCAATGAGTCGGAGGGAGCTAGCTCAATGCACCTTGCGTTGGGCCAACAGACGGCTCCTGGCATGTCGCACGAATCCCGACTATTCGTCTGATCTAGCAATGCGTCCAAGGGGAGCTGGCTCATGCTACTTCGGTAGAAGTTGTTGGAAACCCCCAAGTAGAAGGGCTGAAATAGTCCAGCAACAAGTATTTCCCCAGTAGAGAACCAATGTTTATCGATGGTAGGAACTACCATACGTAAGTTAATGATAAGTACTTGCACACAACCAACTGACTTTTGCTTGTCCCCAATGGGCTAGATTGGTTGTCAGGCTTCCTGTCTAGCTAGTTACAAGGATTAAACATATGGTGTGATAGAAATTGATAAATAATGATAATGAACAAATGGTTCAGGCTGTAGGTAATAATAAATCAAGAGATCGACAATGAAAGCAATGGGTATAGATTGGACCGGGATACATAGTTTCAGTAGAGGCATCCCTCCAAAAAACATAAACAACTGTCGTTAACAAATTACATTTTTGACGGTACGGGGTAGAGTGACGAACATGGTCGGAAGTACCAGAAGGGAGTTCGCACAAGGGGGTTACCAAGGTTCGTGCCCTCATGGTGAGGTAATACCCTACGTCCTGCTTTGTTTTAGATTGATGGTGGAACACCTCATGTGAGGTGGTTACAAGATGATGGAGATTGCGAGTACGATCTAGTGAATAGATGGGAATGGCTACCCCTAGCCTCGCCTTATATAGGGGACGAGAGCTAGGGTTTACAGGGTCCCTAATCGACCTCACGCTGAGATCATCTTGGCTTCCACGCCAAGATTATCTTCTCGTTCTGTGCCGCCCCCAGGCCGACCCCTGGAGCCGGGCCAACATTAGGCCTCCGGACCCCGAAGCCTGCGCAACACCAGGCTTCCTGGCTGATGGGCCACCCTTGGTGTATTACACCGCCAGTAGCCCCTGAGCGTGCCTGGAGTTGGAGTTTTATGTGTTCGAGAATGAGAACCCAGACGGGCGCTTCCTGCCTTGGTAGGTATGATTGCTGATACGTCCCAAACGTATCTACTTTTCCAAACACTTTTGCTCTTGTTTTGGACTCTAATTTGCATGATTTGAATGGAATTAACCCGGACTGACGCTGTTTTCAGCAGAATTGCCATGGTGTTATTTCTGTGCAGAAATAAAATTTCTCGGATTGAGTTGAAAATTTACGGAGAATTATTTCAGAATATATAAAAAATACTGGCGAAATGATCTACTGGAGGGGGCCACCCAGGAGCCACAAGCTCAGGGGGCACGCCTACCCCCCCAGGGCGTGCCCCCTAGGCTTGTGGGCCCCTGGCAGCTCCGGCAACCCTAACTCCAAGTCCATATATACCTATTCATGGAGAAAAAAATCAGAGAGAAAGAATCATCACGTTTTACGATACGGAGCCGCCACCACCTCCTGTTCTTCATCGGGAGGGCTGACCTGGAGTCCATTCGGGGCTCCGGAGAGGGGGATTCGACGCCGTCGTCATCATCAACCATCCTTCATCACCAATTTCATGATGCTCATCACCGGGTGTGAGTAATTTCTTCGTAGGCTTGCTGAACGGTGATGGGTTGGATGATATTTGTCATGTAATCGAGTCAGTTTTGTTAGGGCTTGATCCCTAGTATCCACTATGTTCTGAGATTGATGTTGCTATGACTTTGCTATGCTTAATGCTTGTCACTTGGGCCCGAGTGCCATGATTTCAGATCTGAACCCTTTATGTTTTCATGAATATATTTGAGCTCTTGATCCTATCTTGCAAGTTATATGCACCTATTACGTGTTATGATCCGCATACCCCAAGATGACAATAATTGGGATTCTTTCCGGTGATTACCATTGTTTGAGAAGTTCATGTATTCACTAAGTGCTAATGCTTTGTTCCGGTTCTCTATTAAAAGGAGGCCTTAATATCCCTTAGATTTCCTTATGGACCCTGCTGCCACGGGAGGGTAAGACAAAAGATGTCATGCAAGTTCTTATTATAAACACGTATGACTATATACGGAATACATGCCTACATTACATTGATGAATTGGAGCTATTGTGTATTGCTCTAGGTTGTGACTATTACATGATGAATGTCATCCAACATAATTATCCATCACTGATCCAATGCCTACGCTTTTCTCATATTAGTTTTTGCTAAGTTACTCTGTTACTGTTGCTGTTACAATCACTACAAAACTGCTACTGTTACCGTCTTTGTTACTATTGCTACTGTTACTACAGCTATCAAAACTATAATACTACTGTGCTACTAAACACTTTGCTGCAGATATTTAGTTCTTCAGGTGTGGTTGAATTGACAACTCAACTGCTAATACTCGCAAATATTTTTTGGCTCCCCTTGTGTCGAATCAATAAATTTGGGTGAAATACTACCCTCGAAGACTGTCGCGATCCCCTATACTTGTGGGTTATCAAGACCTTTTTCTGGCGCCGTTGCCGGGGAGCATAGCTCTATTTGTTGAGTCACTTAGGATTTATATCTGTTGATCACTATGAAGAATCTGAAAGACGCTAAGACCAAGATCGTTCCCTCTATGACTATTAGAGGTAAGGAACTGCCATCACACTCTGCACTTGATTCACCTTCTGTTTTGAGTAGGCTTGCGACACCACCACCTGCTATTCATTCTGATATGTCGCAAGTAATTGATGATACTACTTCTGCTATAAATGAAACTTGTGATGATGCTAGTACTATGCTTGATAATACTGTGCCACTAGGTGAATTTCTTGATGAACAAATTGCTAAAGCTAAAGAAATTGAGAATGCTGAAATTGATGAGACTTCTGAAAATTATAATTCACCTATTATTCCTAGCTCTCCTACTAGAGTTGAAATGCCTAAGATACCTGATGGTTATGTTTTAGATGGAGAAACAACTAGATGGAGAAACAACTAGAGAGATCCTTGCTTGTAATGATAGAGATGATGTTAGAAAATTACTGGCTAAGCTTAAAGAAAAGTCTATGATGGAGAGAATGAAATATGATCCTAAGTTTGCAACCTCTCCTATCTTTGTTACTGATAAGGATTATGAATTCTCTGTCGATCCTGAGTTAATTACTTTGGTTGAATCTGATCCTTTTCATGGTTACGAAACTGAAACTGTTGTAGCACACCTTACTAAATTAAATGATATAGCCACCCTATTTGCTCATGAGGAAATTTTTTGCTATTATTTTATTCTTAAGTTATTTCCTTTCTCATTAAAGGGTGATGCCAAGAAATGGTTTAATACTCTTGCTCCTGGTTGTGTGCGTAGTCCCCAGGATATGATTTATTACTTCTCTGAGAAATATTTTCCTGCTCATAAGAAACAAGCTGCCTTATAGGAAATATTTAACTTTATGCAAATTAAAGAAGAGAATCTCCCTCAAGCTTGGGGGAGGCTTCTCCAATTACTTAATGCTTTGGCTGATCATCCTCTTAAGAAAAATGAAATACTGGATATCTTTTATAATGGACTAACCGATGCTTCTAGGGACTACCTAGATAGTTGTGCTGGTTCTGTTTTCAGGGAACAAACTGTTGGACAGGCTGAAGAGCTATTGAATAATATGTTGAGAAATACCGATGATTGGACACTTCCTGAACCACCACCTAAGCCAACTCCGAAGAAGAGAGGTATTCTATTCCTCAGTCCAGAAGATATGCAAGAAGCTAAGAAATCTATGAAAGAAAAAGGTATTAAATCTAAAGATGTTAAGAATTTACCACCTATTGAAGAAATACATGGGCTCGACACACCGACACATGTAGTAGAGGTAAATTCTCTTATTAGATTCGATGAAGGTGATATTCCTTATAATAAATCTGCTAGCCAATGCTTGTATGAATTTGATAATTACATCATTAAGCAGGAACACTTCAATTTGTATGTTAGCAATCAATTGAAACGCAATGCCTTCATGATAGATCGTTTGAGTGATTTGATGTTTAGAACTGCTAATGATGTTAAAGGTTTAAGTAAACATTCTTCTATGGTTCATACTCAACTAGAACAAATTGCTAAGTCCCAAAATGATTTGCTTGATGAGATGAATAATAAAATGAATGATCGTGCTGTTAGAGTTGTTACTAGAGGAGGTAGAATGACTCAGGATCCTCTATATCCTGAAGGTCATCCTAAAAGAATTGAGCAAGATTCTCAAAGAATTTATACTGATGCACCTAGTTCATCTAAGAAGAAAAAGAAAAATGATAAAACTTTGCCTGCTTCTAGTGAACATGTGATAGAAGAACCTTATGAGAATCCTAATGATATTTCTATTTCTGATGCTGAGATACAATCTGGTAATGAACATCCACTTAATGATAATGATGTTCATGTTGATGCTCAACCAGATAATGATGTAGAAATAGAACCTGCTGTTGATCTTGATAACCCACCTCCTAAGAATAAAACATATGATAAAAGTGATTTCATTGTTAGAAAACATGGAAAGGAAAGAGAACCATGGGTTCAAAAACCTATGCCTTTCCCTACTAAACCACCTAGAAATAAAGATGAAGAAGACTTTGAGCGCTTTGTTGAAATGCTTAGACCTATCTTTTTGCGCACTCACTTGACTGATATTTTGAAAATGCCTCCATATGCTAAATACATGAAAGATATTGTCACTAATAAAAGAAAGATACCCGAGGCTGAAATTTCCACCATGCTTGCAAATTATTCAATTAAGGGTGGAGTACCTAAGAAGTTAGGAGATCCAGGAATACCTACTATACCATGCTCCATTAAAAGAAGTTATGTTAAAACTGCTTTATGTGATTTAGGAGCCGGTGTTAGTGTTATGCCTTTCTCTTTATATAGGAGACTTGATTTGAATAAACTCACACCTACTGAAATATCTTTGCAAATGGCTGATAAATCAACTGCTATACCTATTGGAATTTGTGAGGACGTTCCCGTCGTAGTTGCAAATGTTACTATCTTAACAGACTTTGTTATACTTGATATGCCCGAGGACGACAACATGTTGATTATCCTTGGTAGACCCTTTTTGAATACTGCAGGGGCTGTTATTGATTGCAACAAAAGCAAGGTTACTTTTCATATCAATGGTAATGAGCATACAGTCTATTTTCTGAGGAAACAAACTTCAGTGAATGGTATCAACATTATTGAAAAAATTGCGACAATCACTATTGGAGGTTTTGAATTTCCTCTTCCTTCAGTTAAAAAGAAATATGAAACTCTTATTGTTGGGGAGATGCATATCCCCGTGGAGGTAACTTAGTGTTATACAAAAATTCTTTGGTTTCATGTCACTCGGAAATAGTTTGTTAATAAGACTTGATCAACCTTATTAATGGATTCTTTTTGAGGGGCATGTGGCCGATGAATCTAGTAAACACAACCTACAATACCTATCTTTTGCTCTCTGTTATTTCAAGTTAATAAAGCAAAAATGCCACGATTATCCTGTTTTCTGAATTAAAAATCCGTGCAATAAAAAATGGCCCAAAAATAAAAGTTCTCAGAATACCCTGAAAATTTAGTATGATTTTTCAAGCAATATTTAAGAATTTTTGGCACTGAACACACCTCAGGGGGGGGGGGGGGTGCACCTGTGAGCCACAAGCTCACAGGGCGCGCCTAGTGGGCTTGTGGGTCCCACAGGGACCCCCTCACTTATTCCAGCCGCCCACTACCTTCTTCTTCCTCCAGAAAAAATCAAACTTGCTCCCAAGCCCGTGTTCTTGCTCATTTCTGTGAGATTTTTGATCTCTTTGCTCGGAATTTCGTTTCCGAAACTGTTTTGGGGGATTACTCCTCGGTATGTGACTCCTCCAATGGTCCAATTAGTTTTTGTTCTAGTGCTTTATGTTTTGCAAATTTTTGCTGCTGTGGTGACCATGTATATGAGCTTGCATGTTGAATTTGTATGGTCCAAAGTAGTTTTGGTGCATGATATAGCCTCTAGATATTTGTGGAAGAAGTTGCTATCAATTTTGTTGAGTTTTGTTCATTTTTATTTTGAGTCACTAAAAATTTCAGAAATTTTCAGAAAAAGGAAAATGCTCAAGTGGAGGTTGAGAGGTTCTTCGAGCCAGAATCCTAAGGAGGCTCTGAAGCCCAAGTACAACCTTCCTCGTGCAGCGGAGGTGCGGCCGTGCGAATGGCCATGCGACACATTCTTGAGGGATGCGGGAATTTTCGGTGATTTCTATTACTTGGCGAACAATGCCGGCCTTATCCCGTTCCTCGAAGATAAGTGTGAACAATATCTCCTCCTCACTAATACTTTCGTGCAAAGTTTTCACTTTCATTCTAGGAGAGAGATACCCATGGTGTCATTCAACCTATACGATATTCCTAGAGAGATGACACTTGAGGAATTTTGCCGAGTGTGCAAACTTCCTAATGAGGGCAGCCCAATAGAGCCACGTCCAAGGGACGTAGCGGATTTTATATCCGCGGTGACCGTGGGGGAGTTGAGAGTAGTTTCTGAGGCTAGGGTTGCTAGTTTACACTTCCCCTTTTTGCGTTATTATTCATTATTTGTTGGGAGGTGTTTGACTGGTCGGTGGGTGATGTCTACTACGCAACTTTTATTCTTGTAGACGTTGTTGGGCCTCCAAGTGCAGAGTTTTGTCGGACAGTAGCAAATTTCCCTCAAGTGGATGGCCTAAGGTTTAGTGTAGGATGAAGATGGTCTCTCTCAAACAACCCTGCAATCAAATACAAGAAATCTCTTGTGTCCCCAACACACCCAATACAATGGTAAATTGTATAGGTGCACTAGTTCGGCAAAGAGATGGTGATACAAGTGTAGTATGGATAGTAGATATAGGTTTTTGTAATATGAAAATATAAAAACAGCAAGGTAGCAAGTAGTAAAAATGAGCACAAATGGTATTGCAATACTTAGAAACAAGGCCTACGGTTCATACTTTCACTAGTGCAATATCTCAACAGTGCTAACATTGTTGAATCATATAACAATCCCTCAACGTGCAACAAATAATCACTTCAAAGTTCCTATTAGCGGAGAACATAGGAAAGAAATTGTTGTAGGGTACGAAACCACCTCAAAGTTATCCTTTCCGATCAATCTATTGAGCCATCCCTTTAAGTGTCACAAACAGCCCTAGAGTTCGTACTAAAATAACACCATATGATACCCATCAACCAACTCTAATGTCACCTAGATACTCCAATGTCACCACAAGTATCCGTGAGTTGATTATTCGATATGCATCAAGCAACTTCAAATTCATAATATTCAATCCACACAAAGAACTTCAAAGAGTACCCCAAAGTTTCTTATCGGAGAAAAGATAATGAAAACGTGCAACCAAGCCCTATGCCTAGATCACCCCAAGGTCACAGGAATCCGTGAGTTGATTACCAAAACATACATCAAGTGAATCAATAGAATACCCCATTGTCACCACGGGTATCCACATGCAAGACATACATCAAGTGTTCTCAAATCTGAAATATTCAATCCGACAATAAGGAAACCTCAAAGGGAAAGACTCAATCCATCACAAGAAGATAGAGAGGGAAGAAACACCATATGATCCAACTATATTAACAAAGCTCGCGATACATCAAGATCGTGCCAAATCAAGAACACGAGAGAGAGAGAGATCAAACACATAGCTACTGGTACATACCCTCAGCACGAAGGGTGAACTACTCCCTCCTCGTCATGGAGACCGCCGGGATGATGAAGATGGCCTCCTGTGATGATTTCCCCCTCCGGCAGAGTGTCGGAACAGGGCTCCGGATGAGATCGCTTCGGAACAGAGGCTTGCGGCGGCAACGTGGAAGTTCTAGGTTTCTTTCTGGGGTTTTCTATATTTATAGGAATTTTTGGCGTTGGATTCACTTCAAGGGGGCCCACGAGGGAGCGACAAGCCTGCTCCGCGTGCCCTGGGGGGAGGGCGCGCCCCCTAGTCTTGTCGCTTCCTCGTGAGGCTTCTGGTCCTTCCTCCAAGCTTCGGGGGTCTCTTTTGGTCCATAAAAAATCACCGTAAATTTTCAGCCCATTCCGAGAACTTTTATTTCTGCACAAAAAACAACACCACGGTAGTTCTGCTGAAAACAGCGTCAGTCCGGGTTAGTTCCATTCAAATCATACCAAAACCATATAAAATTGTTGTAAACATGGCACGAATACTTCATAAATTATAGATACGTTGGAGACATATCAGCATCCCCAAGCTTAATTCCTGCTCGTCCTCGAGTAGGTAAATGATAAAAGAAATAATTTATGAAGTGTGAATGCTAGCATAGTGCATAAGTTTGATCAATGATAATTCCAATCACTTTTCCTAGCATCATAACAGCAACTTTTTCTCATGAAGCTCATCATGATAAAGTAGCAATCAATTCACATGTCATGGTTCAAACAATGCATTCTCTTGAAACTTAACAACCTATGTTCTTAGTCACCAAACAATTGCAATTCAACTTATCTTCAAAAGAGTCTAAGTAAGAGCTTCACATACTCAATTAACATATAGTCTTCTATGATTGCTAGTACCCAGAGCATATTTTTAGAACAAATAGCATCCATCGAACACAGAGAAAGATAGGGGCTGAAAGTTTTGCCTCCCAACTTATTTATCATAGAGATAATTGTCAACAATAATAATTCATGATCAAATATATTTGAATGGATATATGTGTCTGGATCTATCCCCACCACATGATGCTTGCCAACTAGAGAATAGGTTGGAATAGGAAGTTGACTCAACATAAAAAGTAAATAACATGAAAGTAAATAACATAAAAGTAAATAGAATGCCCCTTCACAGAGGGAAGCAGGGATTTGCAGAGGTGCCAGAGCTCATAGCTTAAAACAGAGATGAATACATTTTGAATGGCATGCCTTTCCTGTCAACGTCACGACTAAGATATTCAATATCTTCCATACTAAACACATTATGGCCGGTTCCCATGCAGAAATGAAAATTTTAACTCCCCCTCAACCATTCAAACACGAGCCATGGCTAGCCGAATTCACGGGTGCCCTCCAAACTTTCAACTTTCCAGGGGGAGCCTTTGTTTGATTATATATATTTTTGTTTTGCGGGACGGTGCATCCCAATTACTGGCCTCTCTCATGCAATGACAAGTGAATAAACACCCATCATGAGAATAACCCGCTTAGCATGGTAGATACTGACCGCCCCGTCACTCCATGAGCGGTACAGGCACACAAAACAGATGTTTATTTGAAGGTTTTAGAGATGGCACATGCAAATTTACTTGGAACGGCAGGGTAATACCGTATATAGGTAGGTATGGTGGACACTCATGGAAGAAACTTGGCTCAAGGATTTTGGATGCACAAGCAGTATTCCCGCTTAGTACAGAAATTTTGGCTAGCAAAAGATTCTAAACAAGCACCACATGTTGGAGGATCCATAACAATATAACTTCTATGCAAATATACCCAAACATAACTCATTATGTTGTCTTCCTTGTCCAACTTCAACTAATTTTCTCAAGTTATAAAAATAATTAATGGGTATTCACAATCATAAAATATGTCCAAGATAATATATTTGTATGTGAAAGTTCTCTTCCATATACTATCTTTCATGAATTGCTTGTATGACCAATATTGTGATTGTTAAATTTCAATAGATTTTACTTTCTAAACCCAATGTGAAATATTACTAAGCATATATAGCATATATAATTTCAGATTTATGATATTCAATTCATTCAAACATTTACTCAAAGGATGTAAGTGAAGCACAAGAATGAATGACAAACTACTCCAAAAGTTATAAGTGAAGATCAATGAGTAGTTAAACAAATAAGTAGCTATGTTAAGACTCTCTCCAAATAAAGATTTCAGATCTTGATAATTTTATTCAAACAGCAAACAAAATGAAAATAAAAGGACACTCCAAGAATAGCACATATCCTGTGAACAAGTAAAAACTTAGGCTAATCGATAGGTGTTGATGAAGAAAGGTGGGATGCCTACCGGGGCATCCCCAAGCTTAGATACTTGAGACTTCTTGGAATGTTATCTTGGGGAGCCTTGGGCATCCCCAAGCTTGAGCTCTTGTGTCTCCTAAATTCTTCTCATATCATGGCTTCTCCTAAATCTTAAAAACTTCATCCACACAAAACTCAACAAGAACTCGTGAGATAAGTTAGTATAAATCAACCTAAAACCTTAACATTCTCTACTGTAACAAATAAATAAAATTATAATTAAAAATTTCATACTAAATTCCTCTGCATATTTAATACTCCTATCCACAAATAGAAACATTAAACAAGCAAACATATGCAAACAATGCAACCATAACCGAAATCTGCCAAAACAGAACAGTCTGTAAAGGGGGATTTAAAATTCATACTTTCCTAACTCCAAAAATTCTGAAAAATTACCATGTGACAGAGAACTCATGCATTCTTACTGTGTAAAAATTTCAGATTTTATCATGTTCTGACAATTCACAAAAATTCAGGCATAACAGAAAACTTTCTGTTTTCAAACAGCAACACATAAACTTGCAAAATGAGCATGGTAAAGGCTATACTTGACATTTTATTGAACTAAAAGATACAAAACATGATTATTGATAACAACAAGCAAATATTAACAAAATAAAATGATGCTCCAAGCAAAACTCATATCATGTGATGAATAAAAATATAGCTCCAAGTGAGATTACCGATAATGTTGAAGACGAAAGAGGGGATGCCTTCCGGAGCATCCCCAAGCTTAGTTGATTGGGTATTCCGTGAATATTACCTTGGGGTGCCTTGGGAATCCCCAAGCTTAGGGTCTTGCCGCTCCTTATTCTCCTCATATCGTTATCTCACCCAAAACTTGAAAACTTCAATCACACAAAACTTAACGGAACTTCGTGAGATAGGTTAGTATGATAAAAATAAATCATCCACTTAGGTACTGTCAAGGCAAGATTAATATTTTTTATCACATAATTCCTACTGTATTCCATAATTTCCACAATTTATATTACTCAATATAAGCTATGGAAACACTAAAACAAGCAAACTATGCACCGAAAACAGAATCTGTCAAAAACAGAACAGCATGTAGTGAGCGATTTAAAAACCATACTTCTGTATCTCCAAAAATTCTGAAAAATTAGGAAAACGTAATTACTTTATAACCCAATAATGTGAATTTTTTTCAGAATTTTATCACATTTAAGTACAGAATAGAAATTGCAGCACTGCACGCAAAAGTTTCTGTTTTTGCACAGAATCAAATCAACAAGTAACCACACTATCCCAAAGGCTTTACTTGGCACATTATTGAAAGAAAACATATACAACATGATTACTACAGTAGATTAATAATGTGGACACACAAAAACTGTAGGTATAAATATTGGGCTGTCTCCCAACAAGCGCTTTTCTTTAACGCCTTTTAACTAGGCATGATGATTTCAATGATGCTCGCATAGAAGTAAAGAATTGAAAAGTAACGAGAGCATCATGAAGCATATGACTAGCACATTTAAGCCTAACCCACTTCCTATGCATAGGGATTTTGTGAGCAAACAATTTATGGGAGCAAGAATCAACTAGCATAGGAAGGACAAACAAGTATAACTTTGAAACTTTCAACACATAGAGAGGAAACTTGATATTATTGGAATATATATAAGCATATATTCCCCTATCATAAGAATTTTCAGTAGCATCATGAATAAATTCAACAATATAGCCATCACATAAAGCATTCTTTTCATGATCCACAAGCATAGGATTTTTACTACTCTCCACTTAAGCAATTTTCTTCTCATCAATAATAGTGGGAGCAAATTCAATGAAATAACTATCATATGATACTTGATTGATATAATCCAATTGAAAATTAAAATCATGATGACAAGTTTCATGGTTATCATTATTCTTTATAGCATACATGTCATCACCATAATCATCATAGATAGCAACTTTGTTGTCATAATCAATTGAAACCTCTTCCAAAATAGTGGATTCATCACTAAATAAAGTCATGACCTCTCCAAATCCACTTTTGTCATTATTCCAATAAGATTCAACACGCTCCAAAATAGTGGGATCATTATTACATAAAGTTGACACTCTTCCAAACCCACTTTCATCATTGTAATCATCATAAATAGGAGGCATGCGATCATCATAATAAATTTGCTCATCAAAACTTGGGGGACTAAAAATATCATCTTCATCAAATATAGCATCCCCAAGCTTATGGCTTTGCATATCATTAGCATCATGGATATTCATAGAAAGCATACTAACAACATTGCAATCATGCTCATCATTCAAAGATTTTATGCCAAACATTTTATTGAATTCTTCTTCTAACACTTTGGCACAATTTTCCGATCCATCATTTTCAAGAAAGATATTATAAAGATGAAGCGTTTGAGGCAACCTCAATTCCATTTTTTTGTAGTTTTCTTTTATAAACCAAACTAGTGAGAAAACAAGAAAATAAAAGATTCAATTGCAAGATCTAAAGATATACCTTCAAGCACTCACCTCCCCGGCAACGGCACCAGAAAAGAGCTTGATGTCTACTACGCAATTTTTATTCTTGTAGACGTTGTTGGGCCTCCAAGTGCAGAGTTTTGTAGGACAGTAGCAAATTTCCCTCAAGTGGATGACCTAAGGTTTATCAACCCGTGGGAGGCGTAGGATGAAGATGGTCTCTCTCAAAAAACCCTGCAATCAAATACAAGAAATCTCTTGTGTCCCCAACACACCCAATACAATGGTAAATTGTATAGGTGCACTAGTTCGGCAAAGAGATGGTGATACAAGTGTAGTATGGATAGTAGATATAGGTTTTTGTAATCTGAAAATATAAAAACAGCAAGGTAGCAAGTAGTAAAAATGAGCACAAACGGTATTGCAATGCTTAGAAACAAGGCCTAGGGTTCACACTTTCACTAGTGCAATCTCTCAACACTGCTAACATAGTTGAATCATATAACAATCCCTCAACGTGGGACAAAGAATCACTCCAATGTTCCTATTAGCGGAGAACATAAGAAAGAAATTGTTGTAGGGTACGAAACCACCTCAAATTTATCCTTTCCAATCAATCTATTGACCCATCCCTTTAAGTCTCACAAACAGCCCTAGAGTTCGTACTAAAATAACACCATATGATACGCATCAACCAACTCTAATGTCACCTAGATACTCCAATGTCACCACAATTATCCGTGAGTTGATTATTCGATATGCATCAAACAACTTCAAATTCATAATATTCAATCCACACAAAGAACTTCAAAGAGTACCCCAAAGTTTCTTATCGGAGAAAAGATAATGAAAACGTGCAACCAAGCCCTATGCCTAGATCACCCCAAGGTCACGGGATTCCGCGAGTTGATTACCAAAACATACATCAAGTGAATCAATAGAATACCCTATTGTCACCACGGGTATCCACATGCAAGACATACATCAAGTGTTCTCAAATCTGAAATATTCAATCCAACAATAACGAAACGTCAAAGGGAAAGACTCAATCCATCACAAGAAGATAGAGAGGGAAGAAACACCATATGATCCAACTATATTAACAAAGCTCGTGATACATCAAGATTGTGCCAAATCAAGAACACGAGAGAGAGAGAGATCAAACACATAGCTACTGGTACATACCCTCAGCCCCGAGGGTGAACTACTCCCTCCTCACCATGGAGATCGCCGGGATGATGAAGATGGCCTCTGGTGATGATTTCCCCCTCCGGTAGAGTGCCGGAATAGGGATCCGGATGAGATCGCTTCGGAACAGAGGTTTGCAGCGGTGGCGTGGAAGTTCTAGGTATCTTTCTGGGGTTTTCTATATTTATAGGAATTTTTGGCGTTAGATTCATGTCAAGGGGGCCCACGAGGGAGCGACAAGCCTGCTCCGCGCGCCCTGGGGGGGAGGGCGCACCCCCAAGCTTGTCGCTTCCTCGTGAGGCTTCTAGTCCTTCCTCCAAGCTTCGGGGGTCTCTTTTGGTCCATAAAAAATCATCGTAAATTTTTAGCCCATTCTGAGAACTTTTATTTCTGCATAAAAAACAACACCACGGTAGTTCTGCTGAAAACAGCGTCAGTCCGGGTTAGTTCCATTCAAATCATACCAAAACCATATAAAATTGTTGTAAACATGGCATGAATACTTCATAAATTATAGATACATTGGAGACGTATCAGTGGGAGAGTGGAACGCTTAGTGCACCTGACCTTGCTATTTTACGCCATGCTCTTTATGCTGATAGAACTTTTAGTTTAGGAGCTATGGTTGCTCGACGGTTACACACCAACCTTTTGAAGGGCGTTATCTATAGTGGTATTTATGCTTCTCGCCTCGCTAAACATTTTGAGATTCCTATTAGGCACGGCGAGGAGGAAGAAAGGCTCTTACCTACTAAATATATTGATTATAGCAGCATGGTTGGGCATAAATTTATTGATTCTGGAGACATTCGCTTTAGATATAACTTGGTGTTCAGTCAGGGCACTTGCGAGATTATTACTTTGCCTGCACCGTCTTTGTTCAATCTTTCTAGTGGCAGGTACACCATCATGCCTGAAGACATCTACATTTACTGGGGCCTAACACCGCCCCCAGCACCTGAGCCAGCACCCGTTCCAGCATCGATCTATAAGTGGGACCCTCAGTAGCCACTATGGGATCCTTAGCAGCCTCAGTATTATCCTGGAGGTGCTAACTTCGATCCGTGGCCGTAGACCAATTTTGGCCAAAGCTTGGGGGAGTACGTATTTCTCACCGACATTACATTCATGTTCACATATTCATTCCAGTTGTCGGTGTTCATCCTTTTTCATTGTATTATCCATGTTAGGTTTATTCTCGCTTTCTTCTTGTGTGTTTGATAAATTTCAAAAATCCAAAAATATTTCTCGCTTCTTTTCGGTTTTTCTTTCTCGTTAGTTAGTTTGTAGTATTAAAAGAAAACCCAAAAAGATTTCTTGTTTCTTCTTTTGCTTGTTGGGAGTTCCCCCGTGTAAATAGTTTTTCTCGCTTTTCGTTTTTCTTCGTTAATTTGCTTTCTTCAGAAAAACCAAAAACTCCAAAAATATTTTAGTGTGTTTCTCTGAATTTCTTTTCTTTTTGAGTCATCGTAAGGAGAAGACCACGATGAAAATGTTGAGTGGCTCTCATATGCTTTATTGTTGAACTAACGAAGAGCCACTATTACCTTGTCTTCTCCTTTGAATAAATAGTTGCAGATTCCAGCTTAGCCCACGGCACACTTGCACTATTATTATCATCACATCATTCAGTCATGCAAGTGAAAGGCAATAATGACGATATTTGATGAAGTGATCGCGGTGAATAAAAGCTGGTATGAACTCTTCTTGTTTTTGTCTTTGTAAATATGTTTAACTCAGTATTCATGATTCAGCATTATTATGAGTAAACATGTTTGTGATGACATTTAGAGATTATAGTTGCTCATGCCATGCTTAAATAGCCAGGAGTGGATAATGATTTATCTTGTGTGTCAACATGCATTAAAATGGTTGTGATGTAGTATGATAGTATGGTATCCTCCTCTGAGTAATTTGAGTGGCTTGACTTGGCACATGTTCACACATGTAGTTGAATCAAAACCAACATAGCCTCTATGAAATTTATTTTCAGGGTGCTTATATCCTACTCATGCTCATATTCAATGTTAATTATTCGCAATGCATGACTATGACCGTTTTCGCTCTCTAGTTGGTCGCTTCTCAATCCATTTGCTAGCCTTTGCCTGTACTAAGCGGGAATACTGCTTGTGGATCCAAATCCTTAAACCCAAAGTTGTTCCAGATGAGTCCACTATATCTACCTATATGCGGTATTACTCCGCCGTTTCAAGTAAATTTGCATGTGCCACCTCTAATCATTCAAATAAACATCTGTTTTGTGTGCCCGTACCGCTCATGGAGCGACAGGGGGCATTCAGTATCTTCCATGCTAAGCGGGTTATTCTCAGATGAGTGTTTATTTACTTGTCATTGCACGAGAGAGGCTGGTAACTGGGATGCCCAATCCTTTAATCAAAATAAAGACCAATATAATAAAACAAACTCCCACAGAAATTTGATCGTTTGGAGGGCACTCGTGAATTCGGCTAGCCATGGCTTGTGTTTGTATGGTGGAGGGGGAGTAAACTTTAACTTTCCGCTTGGGAATTGCCTATAATGTGTTTAGCATGGAAGATATTGAAAATCCTCGGTCGTGACGTTGACAGGAAAAGCAAACCTCTCAAAATTGTTTTCATCTCTGTTTTAAGCTCTGAGCTCTGGCACCTCTGCAAATCCATGCTTCCCTCTGCGAAGGGACTATCTATTTACTTTTATGTTATTTTACTTTTATTGTTGAGTCATCACCTTCTCATTCAAGCACCAGTTGGAGAGCACTATTGTCATTTTCATGCATTGAGTATAGTTAATGTTGGGTGTGACCATGAATGGATATCTTCTACCCTGAATTACAATGTTTAGTCACTGCTTGAACCTCAGAGGTGCTCTGCATTTATGTTTTGCGGTCTCAGAAAGGGCTAGCGAGATACTATGTTATCATATCATATTATGATTGTTTTGACAAATTGTTGGCATCCAAGATGTTTTATTATTGCTCGCTAGTTGGTTATGTTATTGCCATGAGTAAATGTGAGACCTAAGTGTTATCATTCATATGGTTAGTTCATAATCTTTGCTGAAAACTTGGATGCTAGTTAAGTATATATACAGACAGCAAGAACAAAAGAGTTTGTAAAACTTTTTCTTTATCACTTTCAGTTTGTCAGAATTGCTTGAGGACAAGCAATGAGTTAAGCTTGGGGGAGTTGATATGTCCCAAACGTATCTACTTTTCCAAACACTTTTGCTCTTGTTTTGGACTCTAATTTGCATGATTTGAATGGAACTAACCCGGACTGACGCTGTTTTCAGCAAAATTGCCATGGTGTTATTTTTGTGCAGAAATAAAAGTTCTCGGATTGAGCTGAAAATTTATGGAGAATTATTTCAGAATATATACAAAATATTGGCGAAACGATCTACAGGAGGGGGGCCACCCAGGAGCCACAAGCTCAGTGGGCGCGCCTACCCCCCAGGGTGCGCCCCCAGGCTTGTGGGCCCCTGGCAGCTCTGGCAACCCTAACTCCAAGTCCATATATACCTATTCATGGAGAAAAAAATCAGAGAGAAAGAATCATCGCGTTTTAAGATACGGAGCCACCGCCACCTCTTGTTCTTCATCAGGAGGGCTGATCTGGAGTCCGTTCGGGGCTCCGGAGAGGGGGATTCGACGCCGTCGTCATCATCAACCATCCTCCATCACCAATTCCATGATGATCACCACCGGGTGTGAGTAATTTCTTCGTAGGCTTGCTGGACGGTGATGGGTTGGATGAGATTTGTCATGTAATCGAGTCAGTTTTGTTAGGGCTTGATCCCTAGTATCCACAATGTTCTGAGATTGATGTTGCTATGACTTTGCTATGCTTAATGCTTGTCACTAGGGTCCGAGTGCCATGATTTCAAATCTGAACCCTTTATGTTTTCATGAATATATTTGAGTTCTTGATCCTATCTTGCAAGTTATATGCACCTATTACGTGTTATGATCCGCATACCCCAAGATGACAATAATTGGGATTATTTCCGATGATTACCGTAGTTTGAGGAGTTCATGTATTCACTAAGTGCTAATGCTTTGTTTCGGTTCTCTATTAAAAGGAGCCCTTAATATCCCTTAGATTTACTTATGGACCCCCTGCCACGGGAGGGTAGGACAAAAGATGTCATGCAAGTTCTTATTATAAGCACGTATGACTATATACGGAATGCATGCCTACATTACATTGTTGAATTGGAGCTATTGTGTATCACTCTAGGTTGTGACTGTTACATGATGAATGTGATCCAACATAATTATCCATCACTGATCCAGTGCCTACTGTTACCAACTCGATAGTGCACTAATCATACACGCAAATGCACACGATCAAGCCGAAGGACTCACGGGAAGATATCACAACACAACTCTAAACACAAATGAAAGTCACACAAGCTTTATATTACAAGCCAGGGGCCTCGAGGGCTCGAATACATAAGCTCGAGTCATACAAGCATCAGCGAAAGCATCAGATATCTGAGTACAAACATAAAAGTTAAACAGATATGCCTTAAGAAGGCGAGGCAAAACAACGACAATGATCGAAAAGGCGCAGGCCTCCTGCCTGGGTGCCTCCTAACTACTCCTGGTCGTCGGTCTCCACGTAGTAGTAGGCTCCTCCAGAGGGGTAGTAGTAGTCGTCGACTGGGGCAGTTGGCTCCGGGGCTCCGTCATCTGGTCGCAGCAATTGGGTATGGGGAAAAAGGGAAGCAAAGCAACCGTGAGTACTCATCCAAAGTACTCGTAAGACTTACATTAGAACTATTCTACTTATGCATTGGTTTCAAAAGAAGAGCTGTATCTGTGGACTAGACTGCAGAAATGCCAGAATAGAGAGAGGGCCTAGTCTATCGAAGACTAGCATCTTCAGCGTCTTGCAGCATTAGAAGAGTGTAGATTAGTACATAAATATAGTAGTAAGCTTATGTAGAAGCAATGCCCAGAGATCCTTCCTCGACTCCCTGCGAGAAAGCAATCCCGGAGCTAACATATTATTAAGTTCACAGTATTCAGTTATAGTTGTAGTAGATCGGGATACTACACTGAGCGTCCTGTTACCGTGGACACGGCTATTCGAATAGATAATCTTCCCTGCAGGGGTGCACTACTGTTACCCAACACGCTCGATTAACTCTGGCCGGACACACTTTTCTGGGTCATGCCCAGCCTCGGCTGATCGACATGACGTAGTCCTACCTAGGCTCAGTAGAAAGGTCCCCACCAGTCTACATCCTAAGTGCTCAGGGGTCTTGGGCCCATCGCCCTTTGCACTCCAGGTCGTTGTGCGCAGCGTGGATAACAGCGCCACCCCTCTCATGGATGGCACTACCCGACCGTGCCACAATACTGAACTAGACGTCTGACAAAGCTTTCGGCTGATACATACGGCGCCGAGGGCCCCATTAAACCATTATCCCGCGTGGTGGTAGTGCGTATAGGCCAGTGGCCAACTCAGATCAAATACCCAAATCTGTTAGTGAATTATTAGGAGCTTGCGGAGATGAGCAGAGATCCACGATCATGTGACCCCGTCGCCCCGTCTCGTGGACTTATGGCAAGGGCGAAGAATGCCCGGCCGTGCCACGTAACTATCTCGCTGGTACCCTCGCAGTCAACCCGACTCCACATCTCTCGCGGGTACCCCTCGGGGTCGACCCGACTTTAATCAGTGACTAAAATAATCATAAGGTAACCGTGTGTCCAACACATCAGGTAGGAATCCGAGGAATCACCCTCGTTGGATTTCCTCTCAGTGTATCCGTCAAGGTGAACTCGGAGGAATCACCCTCGTTGGATTCACTCTTGAGGAGTTGCACGACGGAAGCTTTGTCGGAGGTGGTGAAAGAGGAATCACCCTTGTTAATCCACAACTGACTAACTATACTACAGAGGCAACATCAGGAGTGAGATAAGAGGTATCACCCTCGGCACTTGATGGTAGCTCTGCAGAGTCGTGCAACTAATGGGGGTGTGCGGTTCTGTGTTCGGTCTCTGTACATCGATCACGCTGATCGAGTCACCGATGGTAAAGCATGGCAACAAGGACAAGGGTGCGAGGCCAATGGTGGATCCCTAACCAGCCTATACTAAGCATTTAGGATAACAGGTAAAGTATCAACAGCAGGTTACAAAATCAGGCTATGCATCAGAATAGGAGCAATCAATTACAGTAGAAAAATCTAATGCAAGCATGGGAGAGAAAGAATGGGCGATATAGGAATGATCAAGGGGGTTTGCTTGCCTGGAAGCTCTGCGGCAAAAGAGGGGTCGTCGGGGATGTAGCAGTCCTCTGGGGAAGCGTCGGTCTCGGGGTCTAACGGAAGAGAAGAGGGGGAAGAAACAATAAATAAAAGCAATCAAATGCAACACAGTGCATGGCATGGCAAAATGCAGTGTTGGTGGTGACCTAATGCAATGCTACATGTTGCAGACGAAGCGAGAAAATATCTAGGATAGTTTCCCGGCTTTTAGGCAGTTATCGGTATACTGAACCGGAGGGGAAGGTTCCATGTTTAGATAGTTAGGAGTGATGGTCAAGCATTTTGACCACATATTCGGATTCGTCTCGTTTTTCTGATCAACTTTCATGTTGAAAACTCTTCGATCCGAGCTACGGTTGAATTTCTACGAATTTTCAAAGATTTAAACCTTTTTCTAAAAATCCTAGAATTATTTTAATTAATAAATTCGCATTATCCAGAACAATGACTTATGATGTCAGCATGACGTCAGCATGGCGTCGGTGGTCAACCCCAGCTGTTCCAGGTCAAACCTGATAGCTGGGTCCCACATGTCAGTGGCTCTGGTCTAATTAGAGCTTAAATTAAACTAAACAGAGACTAACTAGGGATGGGCCCCACATGTCAGTGTCTAAACTAATTAGTAGATTAAATTTAAAAACTAATTAGTTATTTAAGCGAGTGGGGCCCGCCTGTCAGTGGTACTGTGTGCCTAGTCAGCCGAGTTGACCAGGTCAACTGGGGCCCCTGGGCCCACTGGCGGCGGCCCAGCGTGGGTACCAGCGTGGCTGCCAGCTCGGCGGCGGCCGGCGGCAAGTCGCCGGCGACGCCAAACGTGGCGGAGGCACATGGGATAGCGGCGAATCTCGCCGTCCGGCGTCCATTTGGCGCGCGCGACCCCGCGTTCGAACGAGCGAAGCGATGCACGTTGATTGGTGGCGGTGGCGTCGCCGGAGTCAGCCGGAGTTGATGGCGGCGAGCTCGTGGGCAGCGCCGGAGTTCGGGCTCGAACGGCTATGGCGCTAGGGAGCATGGCAAGAGTAACGGGCGGCGGCGTTGAGCTCCTACGGCTGCGCTGAGAACGGCTGCGTGCTCGGACAAGCTCGCCGGTGACGACATTGATGGCGATGAGCTCGGCGGCGGCGTCGCGTTCGGGCACGGCGAAAGCGCGACTATGGCGCGGGAAGAAGAGAAAGAAGAGGGGGAAATGGCGTGGAGCTCACCATGAAGGCGCACAGTGGCCCATTGACGGCTTAGGAGTGCAGTACGGCGGCGAAAGCAACGGTGACCGAAGAGGAAGAAGAGCTCGCCGGGCTCGCTGCGGTGGCTCCCGGCTCCCGGCTCGCTCTCGAGGACGGGGACGAGGTGGACGACGACGGCGGAGACGTTGGACAAGGCGGCGAGGCGGGAGGAGCTCGGTGGCCGCGGGATCGACGGCGTGCGGCGACGACCGCTCTCAGTCGAGCTTGGGAGAGAGAGAGGGAGGCGATGGAGGAGGGGGGAAAGTGGCTAGGGTTGACGGGGAGGACGAGAGGGCCGTTCTTATCCCCTCGCCTACCCTGTAGCGCCGCGGTGTCGGCCGCTGGCCGGCGAGCGTGCGCGCGGCCACGGCGAGCCTGACACGGGGAGGAGAGAGGCGGGAGGTAGGAGAGAGAGGGAGGTTGGGCTGGGCCGAGTGCACTGTGCACTTAGGCCCAGTCGGTTTAGGCCTTTTCCTTTTCTTTTTCTGTTTTTCTTTTACAGAAAGGATTAGCGAAAATATTTGAGCTGCCAAATGCATTTAGTAAAATGTGAAACTTGTCCACAAAAATACTTTGCATTATTCTGCACTGCCACAAAAAGTTTGGGCAATTTTTGAATCCATTTGAATTTTTCAAAAATGGAAAGGCATTTAAAATGCTGCTTTTGCACTGTAATAATTGCCCTAGTCCACATTTAGCTTGATGGTGATGTTGTTTTCCTGAACAATAATTTGTTTTGGAATTTTTGCTAAATGATGAACTATTTTCCAGCAATTTTTGAGCAACTTCAATTTTCACTGATGATTTGAATTGAATTCAAAAGATGGAATTTGAAATGAGATATGATTCCATTGTGATCATGCATTGCAAATCACAGTGACTTAGCAAAACCATTCTGGATCACTGTTGCTCATTACAGAGGGGTGTTACAATTCTCCTCCTCTAAAAGAAATTCTCGTCCCGAGAATTTAGGAGGTAGAAGGGAAAAGATCGGGGTATTCCCGAAAGTCCTTCTAAAAGTACCCCTTAGAAGTCGCGAACGGCTGGAATGTTTCAACTCATCATATTTAATGCCATGCATGTATGCAAAAGCTTCGGATATGAATGAATTCGATACTTCGAAATCAAATAGAACAGAAGCTGGTACTAAGTTAACAAGAAGAGTACCCTTCACAGAAGCAGGTTGACCTTGAGCTTCATTCAGTTCAACATGATAAGCTTGACCATGACCATAAGAAGGCCTGGCATTGTTGTTGTGGTGCTGGTTGTTGCCACGGCCATTTCCACGGCCAGCAGGGGGAAGTGCAAGCTGATTTTGATTCTGAGGGCATTCTCTGGAACGGTGACCAGGACGGCCACACTTGAAGCAGAGCCCATCATTGGGACGGGGAGCCGGATCTCGAAACAGTGGAGCCTGAGGTCTTGGCTGACCCGGCGGTGGAGGAGGTGCAACTGGATGGTACATGCTATGAGGAATACAGATACGGCGCTTCTGTGATGATCAGCCCGAAGATGAGCCCGCTTCATGGGTGCGCTTAAGAGCGTCCTTGTGATCCTTCAGACCAGTCTCAACCTGTATAGCCTTGTTCACCAAGGTGGCGAAGTCGGCAAAGTCCTCGACTAGCAGTGCAAGCTTGATATCTAGGTTGAGCCCTTCACGGAACTTCTCCTGTCTGCGGGCATCAGTAGCAATGTCCTCTTCAGCGTAGCGAGATAGTTCCAGAAATTCCCGCTGATAGGCTTCCACAGTCTTGTTGCCCTGTGTGAGGTTGCGGAACTCACGCTTCTTCCGGTCCATGACTCCTTGCAGAATGTAACAGGCATGGAAAGCAGCTTGGAATTCCACCCAAGTGATGATGGTTCCAGCAGCTAGGGTATGCCTGTGAGTGTCCCACCATTGGGCTGTGGGTCCCTTCAGAAAGTATGATGCAAAAGTGACATAGCTGGCAGGGGCCACATTCGCAGACTCCATCTCGAAAGTGATGTCGCGGAGCCAGTCATCAGCGTCAAGGGGCTGAACTGAGTTGCGGAAATTGGCTGGGTTCAGGTGCACAAACTCTTGCAAAGTTATTGCGGCTGGGTGCTGGTTGGCATTAGGACGAGGAAACTGATCCATGAGTCCTTGCATGAACTGACAGTGCATTTCGAATTGTTGCATCATTGCAGCCATATAGTCGGGCGGTGGTGGATTGTTGGCACCACGGCCACGACCACGACCTGCTGGTCTAACCATCCTACTAAAGATTAACAGGGGTAGTTTAGCAACGAGCATTGCAGGTGTATGGAATCTTTCATGAAGTAACACGCACAACAAAAAGAAGTGCAATAGATACATCATCATAGTCAACATGACATAAAGATCCATACATAGATTCGGATACAAGCCAGCATTACAACAGCGAAAAGGAAAGCTAGACAACTAGGCGGCACGCAGGCACGCGGTGGAGGGATACAATAACGGGACATAGTGATAGCTACATCAACGTCGGAGAAAACCACTGAAGCCAGGCAGCTGCAGGTGACGACGCAGGGTACCCTCGATGTAAGGATCCTGCGCTCCGTGAACACTCTGGTGCAGAACCTGGTCCCGAACTGGAAGAAGAGGACCACGTGGAGGAGTACAACCTCCAACAGCAGGCCACTCAAGACCTGGTGGCATCTCCGTCCTGCGCGGGTAAAGGATGTACTCTGGATGCATCCTCGCACTGACTGCTGGTAGCAACTATGTCAGAGTGTCGTAGAGACGAGTACGAGTGGCATACAACTCGACAGCAAGAGCTCGAGCAGTGCGGTCCAGAGCCTGAGTGTACTGTACCAAAACCTGCGGGTCATAGTGACGCAGCACGTAAGGAGTACAGACAGCAGTGTAATATCCAGTCTCATCCCCAGCGGGGGCATACGGGATGTATCTGAAAGCAGTCTCCTCCAAGCGACTGTTGTGCTCTCCACGAAGACGGGCAATAGCAGTATAGGCAGCATCATAGACGGCCATGTCGACAGCCACTCCAACACCATGAAAGGTGTGCAACTCAGTGATGGAGTTGTTCTGCTGATCAAAGATGCCAACCACAACATGGTACTGCTCCTGGTTGAACTCGCGGTAATCCTCGTAAACTGTGTACTCGGGGTACCAGCGATATCCCAGCCTGGTCAAGAGGTCGACAAAAATAGCAGGGAACCTAGTCGCATCAACAGCCATAGTGTGGCGTACGAGCTGTCTTGCGGGACTGAAACAAGGAGTGCAAGAAGTCAAATGACAGTGTGAGAGGCATATGATAACATTGGAAAGAAATGTTTGCTGATAATCCAGCTCTCCGGGTGAATGTGAACACGAGAACCTAATGTCAGTGTTAGCCAAATCATTTAACCCGAAAAGAAGAGAAATCAGAGTCCCAGAGTATGGAAGAGGAATAAAAGATCCTAATACCACCCATTGGCGACGTGAGCCCGTAAGCCACACAACCATGTTAGTAAAACGGTTTTTTCAAGGACTAGACTAAACTTCAGCCAAGGAGTTGGAAAGGGGGTTCCTACGGGCAGTCGGCTATGATACCAACTTGTGAGGCCCCAACTCAATCGTGCACTAATCATACACGCAAATGCACACGATTAAGCCTAAGGACTCATGGGAAGATATCACAACACAACTCTAAACACAAATAAAAGTCACACAAGCTTTATATTACAAGCCAGGGGCTTCGAGGGCTCGAATACATAAGCTCGAGTCATACAAGCATCAACGGAAGCATCAGATATCTGAGTACAGACATAAAAGTTAAACAGATATGCCTTAAGAAGGCGAGGCAAAACAACGAAAACGATCGAAAAGGCGCAGGCCTCCTGCCTGGGTGCCTCCTAACTACTCCTGGTCATCGGTCTCCAGGTAGTAGTAGGCTCCTCCAGAGGGGTAGTAGTAGTCGTCGACTGGGGCAGCTGGCTTCGGGGCTCCGTCATCTGGTCGCAACAATCGGGTATGGGGAAAAAGGGAAGCAAAGCAACCGTGAGTACTCATCCAAAGTACTCGCAAGACTTACATTAGAACTATTCTACTTATGCATTGGTTTCAAAAGAAGAGCTGTATCTGTGGACTAGACTGCAGAAATGCCAGAATAGAGAGAGGGCCTAGTCTATCGAAGACTAGCATCTTCAGCGTCTTGCAGCATTAGAAGAGTGTAGATTAGTACATAAATATAGTAGTAAGCTTATGTAGAAGCAATGCCCAGAGATCCTTCCTCGACTCCCTGCGAGAAAGCAATCCCGGAGCTAACATATTATTAAGTTCACAGTATTCAGTTATAGTTGTAGTAGATCGGGATACTACACTGAGCGTCCTGTTACCGTGGACACGGCTATTCGAATAGATAATCTTCCCTGCAGGGGTGCACTACTGTTACCCAACACGCTCGATTAACTCTGGCCGGACACACTTTTCTGGGTCATGCCCAGCCTCGGCTGATCGACATGACGTAGTCCTACCTAGGCTCAGTAGAAAGGTCCCCACCAGTCTACATCCTAAGTGCTCAGGGGTCTTGGGCCCATCGCCCTTTGCACTCCAGGTCGTTGTGCGCAGCGTGGATAACAGCGCCACCCCTCTCATGGATGGCACTACCCGACCGTGCCACAATACTGAACTAGACGTCTGACAAAGCTTTCGGCTGATACATACGGCGCCGAGGGCCCCATTAAACCATTATCCCGCGTGGTGGTAGTGCGTATAGGCCAGTGGCCAACTCAGATCAAATACCCAAAGCCGTTAGTGAATTATTAGGAGCTCGCGGAGACGAGCAGAGATACACGATCATGTGACCCCGTCGCCCTGTCTCGTGGACTTACGGCAAGGGCCAAGAATGCCCGGCCATGCCACGTAACTATCTCGCGGGTACCCTCGCGGTCAACACGACTCCACATCTCTCGCGGGTACCCCTCGGGGTCGACCCGACTTTAATCAGTGACTAAAATAATCATAAGGTAACCGTGTGTCCAACACATCAGGTAGGAATCCGAGGAATCACGCTCGTTGGATTTCCTCTCGATGTATCTGTCAAGGTGAACCCGGAGGAATCACCCTCGTTGGATTCACTCTTGAGGAGTTGCACGATGGAAGCTTTGTCGGAGGTGGTGAAAGAGGAATCACCCTTGTTAACCCATAACCGACTAACTATACTACAGAGGCAACATCAGGAGTGAGATAAGAGGTATCACCCTCGGCACTTGATGGTAGCTCTGCAGAGTCATGCAACTAAGGGGGGTGTGCGGTGCTGTGTTTGGTCTCTGTACATCGATCACACTGATCGAGTCACCAATGGTAAAGCATGGCAACAAGGACAAGGGTGCGGGGCCAATGGTGGATCCCTAACCAGCCTATACTAAGCATTTAGGACAACAAGTAATGTATCAACAACAGGTTACAAAATCAGGGTATGCATCAGAATAGGAGCAATCAATTACAGTAGCAAAATCTAATGCAAGCATGGGAGAGAATGAATGGGCGATATTGGAATGATCAAGGGGGTTTCCTTGCCTGGAAGCTCTGCGGCAAAAGAGGGGTCGTCGGGGATGTAGCAGTCCTCCGGGGCAGCGTCGGTCTCGGGGTCTAACGGAAGAGAAGAGGGGGAAGAACAATAAATAAAAGCAATCAAATGCAACACAGTGCATGGCATGGCAAAATGCAGTGTTGGTGGTGACCTAATGCAATGCTACATGCTGCAGACGAAGCGGGAAAAGATCTGGGATAGTTTCCCGGCTTTTAGGCAGTTATCGGTATACTGAACTGGAGGGGAAGGTTTCATGTTCATATAGTTAGGAGTGATGGTCAAGCATTTTGACCACATATTCGGATTCGTCTCGTTTTTCTGATCAACTTTCATGTTGAAAACTTTTCGATGCGAGCTACGGTTGAATTTCTATGAATTTTCAAAGATTTAAACCTTTTTCTGAAAATCCTGGAATTATTTTAATTAATAAATTCGCATTATCCAGAACAGTGACTTAGGACGTCAGCATGGCGTCGGTGGTCAACCCCAGCTGTTCCAGGTCAAACCTGACAGCTGGGTCCCACATGTCAGTGGCTCTGGTCTAATTAGAACTTAAATTAAACTAAACAGAGACTAACTAGGGATGGGCCCCACATGTCAGTGTCTAAACTAATTAACAGATTAAATTTAAAACTAATTAGTTATTTAAGCGAGTGGGGCCCACCTGTCAGTGGCACTGTGTGCCCAGTCAGCTGAGTTGACCAAGTCAACTCGATCAACTTGGGCCCCTGGGCCCACTGGCAGTGACTTAGGGGGTGCCAGCGTGGCTGCCAGCTCGGCGGCGGCCGGCGGCGACGCCAAATGCGGTGGAGGCGCATGGGACAGCGACGGATCTCACCGTCCGGCGTCCATTTGGCGCGCACGACCCCGCGTTCGAACGAGCGAAGCGAGGCGCGTTGATTGGTGGCGGTGGCATCGCCGGAGTCAGCCGGAGTTGTCGGCGGCGAGCTCGCGGGCGGCGCCGGAGTTCGGGCTCGAACGGCTATGGCGCTAGGGAGCACGGCAAGAGCAGTGGGCGGCGGCGTTGAGCTCCTACGACTGTGCTGTGCACGGCTACGTGCTCGGACGAGCTCGTCGGTGATGACATTGACGGCGACGAGCTCGGCGGCGGCGTCGCGTTCGGGCATGGCGAAAGCGCGGCTACGGCTCAGGAAGAAGAGAAAAAAGAGGGGGAAACGGCGTGGAGCTCACCGTGGAGGCGCACGGTGGCCCGTTGACGGCTTAGGAGCGCAGTACGGCGGCGAATCGACAGCGATAGCAACGGCGACCGAAGAGGAAGAAGAGCTCGCTGGGCTCGCTGCTGTGGCTCCCGGCTCGCGCTCGAGGACGGGGACGAGGTGGACGACGACGGCGGAGACGTTGGACAAGGCGGCGAGGCGGGAGGAGCTCGGTGGCCGCGGGATCGATGGCGTGCGACGATGGAGGAGGGGGGGAAGTGGCTAGGGATGACGGCTAGGCCGAGGGGGCCGTTCTTATCCCCTCGCCTGCCCTGTAGCGCCGCGGTGTCGGCCGCTGGCTGGCGAGCGCGCGCGCGGCCACGGCGAGCCTGACACGGGGAGGAGAGAGGCGGGAGGTAGGAGAGAGAGGGAGGTTGGGCTGGGCCGAGTGCACTGTGCACTTAGGCCCAGTCGGTTTAGGCCTTTTCCTTTTCTTTTTCTGTTTTTCTTTTACAGAAAGGATTAGCGAAAATATTTGAGCTGCCAAATGCATTTAGTAAAATGTGAAACTTGTCCACAAAAATACTTTGCATTATTCTGCACTGCCACAAAATAGTTTGGGCAATTTTTGAATCCATTTGAATTTTTCAAAAATGGAAAGGCATTTAAAATGCTGCTTTTGCACTGTAATAATTGCCCTAGTCCACATTTTGCTTGATGGTGATGTTGTTTTCCTGAACAATAATTTGTTTTGGAATTTTTGCTAAATGATGAACTATTTTCCAGCAACTTTTGAGCAACTTCAAATTTCACTGATGATTTGAATTGAATTCAAAAGATGGAATTTGAAATG
This sequence comes from Elymus sibiricus, assembly GCA_039707655.1. NCBI lineage: Eukaryota > Viridiplantae > Streptophyta > Magnoliopsida > Poales > Poaceae > Elymus > Elymus sibiricus. The sequence continues at coordinate 348,374,852 of CM077664.1, forward strand.
AGATATGATTCCATTGTGATCGTGCATTGCAAATCACAGTGACTTAGCAAAACCATTCTGGATTACTGTTGCTCATTACAGAGGAGTGTTACATTGAATTAACAACTCAACTGCTTATACTCGCAAATATTATTTGGCTCCCCTAGTGTCGAATCAATAACTTTGGGTGAAATACTACCCTCGAAGACTGTCGCGATCCCCTATACTTGTGGGTTATCAATGGCCCATCCTCACGGATCCTACTTCACAGATCTTTGGGCTTGCCGATCGCACGACCTCTTGCCTGTGACTCAACGACCCGAGGTTCCGTGGCTTGAGATTTTGCGGCTTCATAACCTAAAGTGCCACGGGCTCATGGATTGAAGTTCTGCTGGCTCAAAAATTGAAGTCCTCCGGGTTCACAGCTCAAGGTCATGATGTTTACTGCTGGGAAACGTAGTAGAAAACAAAAAAAAATCGCCCTACGATCAACCAGGAACACTATGAAGATGTAATAATGGTTTGGATCGGATCATTACCAACTCCGAATTGCAGCGGAAGAAGACGAGTTGGTGTAGATCGTACTTGGAGTCCCTTGAACCGTCGATGAACGATCCCTCGAATGGAAGACCGAAGGCGGGATATCTCCATTGATTGCAAGCGTACGGTCTTCGCGATCCGGTAGCGCTTCGCTGTCCAGAGCTAATCGTCGCCAGAGAATTAGAGGGAGGAGATTAGAACCACACTAGGCTTCTAATTATGAGGATTAGAGGATCTAGGTCTATCTCTAATTAGATCAACTAAGACCGACTAGCACTAGAACTAGAGAACTAGAGGAGGCTCCAAAACTTGTGTGTTCAAAACTGCCCAAAACTTCTAGTATATATATGTTGGAGGAGGGAGAGGGGGCGCCACACAAAGGGGGGGGGGGGAGTCTCCCCCCTTTGTCCGGCCAAGAGGAGGAGAAAGTCTCCTCACATGTCACGCAATGCCCAACTGGTATCCTGATCCAGTGCTGTGCTGGAGAGAGAGGGCTCAATGTGCCACAAGTTGGGCCAACAGACAGATCTAGACACGCCACACAACGCTTAAATGTCCGTCTGATCCGGCAATGCCCTAGAGGAAATGGCAAAATGCATCGAGCATTGGGCCAACACACGAATCCTGAGACAACATGCAACACCGGACTGGTTGTCTGGTCGGCAATGAGCCAGAGGGAGCTGGCTCAATGCACAACACATTGGGCAAACATACCACTTTTGACACGTTGTTCAACGCCTAATTATCCATGTGATCCGACAGTGTGCTCAAGGGAATTTGCTCAATCCTCCACCATGTATGACGCACACACCAACAATGACGATCCTTCGATAATAACTACCGAACGATATGTCGTCGGTTTGTTTTTGATCATGTGTCCACTATACTCATTTCAAAAAACCATATGCACTAATATTTTTAGTGGTACTGCTCGTTATTTTTTTCGCTGGTCGGCTAGATACCATTCTTATTTTTATTCTTCTTCCGCCTATGAGGAGGTTCATTTTCAAGATTAGTTTTCATTTTCTTTATCTTTTTTTATGTTGGCTACAATCTTTTCTTGAGGAATAAATAAGTGGCAAAAGTGATGATTTTGTTTTGTTTTCCACTATTTTTTCCCTCATGTTCTCATTATACTTTTAGGTACATATTATCAGTATTTTCCCTAAAAGAATGTTTTCTCAAAGAAGAAAATAAGTGGAAAATGTGTGTCACACTCAAGAAGTGCATTGGTAGCGTGTGTGTGGGTGTGTGGGTGTGTTAGTGTGCATCACACATAGAGGTGCACTGGAAAATATTTTAAAGTTTTTTTTCTTATTTGTTGTTTTGTTCATATTCTTAAAATGTTTCCTCTTAAATTTTATTTAAAATTTTAATAATTGAAAATAAATAAATAAATATTTCAGAATACATTTGCTATATCGACATACTCTTTGGACATATTTTAGGAATGGCTTAATGGATGGAAATTGATATCGAAATATGTAACATGATGCATATGGTATCATCTGTGACACCTAACTGTCCGATGATGTGCTTGAGGGTCACGTGTTGGGCCAACGGCTGGCTGCTGGAGGTCAGCAGGCTGCCTAAAAAGGCGATGTGCTGGAGGGTCGTGAGTTAGGCCTTTTAAATTTGAATCTTGATGGTTTTACGGGAGGATCTTGTGAATGTAATGAATCATGTCTCAAATTAGAGTTGCTTTAGTAGAAGTTTTGTGGATAAATATTAAAGTAGGGCTAAATTTCTTAGTAAGAAAATGAAAGGATGGAACTTAAATTATGCCTGCTTTTATAAGAAGCATAATAAGTTCCTCACTAGAGCTAATGGTGACATAGATATAAACAATGAAGTAGGGTCCAAATAAGGTAATGTCCTTATAAAACAGTCAAATGATGGAAGAGTTGAAATGTATAAAAAAGAAGAAGAAATTAAATGGTTATAAAGATCTAAAGAAGAAAAACATTTGATAATTAAGCTGGAGAGAGAGGGCTCAATGTGCCACAAGTTGGGCCAACAGACATATTTAAACACGTCATGCAACGCCCAACTGTTTGTCTGACCCGACAATGTGCTGGAGGAAACTGGCACAACACGCCGAGCATTGGGCCCACACATGAATCCTGTCACAACACGCAACACCTGACTGGTTGTCAGGTCGGCAATGAGTCGGAGGCAGCTGGCTCAATTCACCACGCATTGGGAAACAAACCACTTTTGACACGTTGTTCAATGCTTAATTATCCCTGTAATCCGACAATGTGCTCAAGGTAATTTTCTCAATCCTCCTACCTTCACAAACTGAAGAACAGTTTCTATGCCATCACTGTTGCCCAGAGTCAAACCAACCTCAAGATCCGGCTTCCCCGTTGGCATGTAGCGAGAGCAGTTCCAGGTGTGCAATTAAAGCATAATAATGTGCTAGATGTGCTCCTATGTCTAATTAACGAGACACCAAGAGCTATTATTTACACTGTTCTATCATAAGGAAATAAATTGTAGGCTGCATAATTTGTTCAAGAGCTATTACTTTACACCTTGCTGTTACAAGAAAATAACTTGTCTGTATCTCTATCTGATAATACTGTTGACTTCTAGTTTGGACAACCAGAATTCACACTTGGAATATTTGGCATATAGCTGATGTTCTCGAAGTTTTTCCAGAACAAGACGAAGATGTTCAGCATGTTCTTCCTTGTTCTTGAAATATACCAGGATATCATCCAGATAAACCACGATGAATTTGTCGAGGTAATCCATGAAGATATAGTTCATCAAGCGGGAGAACGTTGTTGGAGCATTTGTTAAGCCGAATGACATAACGGTGTACTCGTATGAGCCATACCGAGTAACGAAAGCGGTCTTGGGAATATCCTCTTCACGGACTCGGATCTGATGATAACCCAACCTCAAGTCAAGTTTAGAGAATACTGAAGATCCAGCAAGTTGATCATACAGATCGTTGATCCGAGGAAGCGGATACTTGTTCTGAAAGGTTGTCTGGTTGATAGGTTGGTAATCTTGGACCAACCGGTTCGTACCATCTTTCTTCTTGACAAAGAGAGAAGGTGCTCCCCAGGCAGAGGAACTTGGACGAATGAAACCCTTGCGAAGTGATTTGTCGATTTCCTCCTTAAGCTCAAGGAGTTCATTGATGTCAAATAACAGTGTGAGAGGCATAAGATAACTTGGAAAAGAATGATTGCAGATAATCCAGCTCTCCGGGTTGATGTGATCACGAGAACCTAATGTTAGTGTTAGCAAAACATTTAACCCGAAAGGAAGAGAGATCAGAGCCCCAGAGTAAGGAAGAGGAATAAAAGATCCTAATACCACCCTTTGGCGACGTGGGCCCATAAGCCACACAACCATGTTAGTAAAATAGTTTTTCAAAGACTAGACACAACTTTAGCCAAGGAGTTGGAAAGAGGGGTTCCTACAGGCAGTCGGCTCTGATACCAACTTGTGACGCCCCCGACTTAATCGTGCACTAATCATACACGCACATGCACATGATCAAGCTTAAGGACTCACTTGAAGATATCACAACACAACTCTAGACACAAATAAAAGTTATACAAGCTTTATATTACAAGCCAGGGGCCTCGAGGGCTCGAATACATAAGCTTGAGTCTTACAAGCATCAGCGGAAGCATCAGATATCTGAGTACAGACATAAAGTTAAACAAGTCTGCCTTAAGAAGGCTGAGCAAAACAACAACACTGGATCGAAAGGCGCAGGCCTCCTGCCTGGGTGCCTCCTATCTACTCCTGGTCGTCGGTGGTCTCCACGTAGTAGTACTCTCTGATGGACATATGCCCTAGAGGCAATAATAAAGTTGTTATTATTTTATATTTCCTTGTTCATGATAAAGGTTTATTATTCATGCTAGAATTGTATTGACTGGAAACTTAAATACATGCGTGAATACATAAACAAATACCGTGTCCCTAGTGAGCCTCTACTAGACTAGCTCGTTGATCAAAGATGGTTAAGGTTTCCTAACCATAGACATGAGTTGTCATTTGATAACGGGATCACATCATTAGGAGAATGATGTGATGGACAAGACCCATCCGTTAGCTTAGCATATGATCGTTCTGTTTATTGCTACTGCTTTCTTGAATGTCAAATACATGTTCCTCAGACCATGAGATCATGCAACTCCCGGATACCGGAGGAATACCTTGTGTGGTATCAAACGGCACAACGTAACTGGGTGATCATAAAGATGCTCTACAGGTATCTCCAAAGATGTCCGTTGAGTTGGCATGGATCGAGACTGGGATTTGTCACTCCGTGTTTCGGAGAGGTATCTCTGGGCCCTCTCGATAATGCACATCATAAGAAGCTTGCAAGCAAAGTGACTAAGGAGTTAGTTACGGGATGATGTATTACGGAACGAGTAAAGAGACTTTCCGGTAACGAGATTGAACTAGGTATGGAGATACCGACGATCGAATCTCGGGCAAGTAACATACCGATGGACAAAGGGAATTACGTATGTTGTCATTGCGGTTCGACCGATAAGATCTTCGTGGAATATGTAGGAACCAATATGAGCATCCAGGTTCCGCTATTGGTTATTGACCGGAGAGGCGTCTCGGTCATGTCTACATCATTCCCGAACCCGTAGGGTCCGCACGCTTAACGTTCGTTCACGATATAGTGTTATATGAGTTATGTGAATTGGTAACCGAATGTTGTTTGGAGTCCCGGATGAGATCCCGGACGTCACGAAGAGTCTCGGAATGGTCGAGAGGTAAAGATTTATATATGGGAAGTCATATTTTGGGTTCCGGAAAAAGGTGCAGTTTTTTCTGTATTGTACCGGGAAGCTTCCAGAAGGTTCCGGAGGATTCCGGAGGGGTCCGGAAGTCCACAAGTGGGTCCACCACGTCCCAACGGGCTGGCATGGGCTAAGGGGAGGCGTCCTGGCCTTATTGGGCTAGGCGGACCCAGTCCTCAAAAGCGCACGCAGCTAGGGAAGGAAAAAAGGGAGAGTCCTAGTAGGAATAGGATTGGACTTTGGAGTCCAAATCCACGTGTGTACTATTCACGGTTACTGTTCACGTGTCACTATTCCTTCTACTCCAAGCCCCTACACATATATAAATAGAGGAGAGGGGGCGCCCCAAAGGACACAACATTGTCTTAGCCGTGTGCGGCGCCCCCCTCCACAGTTCCGTCCCTCGGTCATATTTTCGCAGTGCTTGGGCGAAGGCCTGCGGAGATAGCATCACCATCAGCGTCACCACGCCGTCGTGCTGCTGGAACTCATCCACTACCTCGCCGTCTTGCTGGATCAAGAAGTCGAGGACGTCACCGAGCTGGACGTGTGCTGAACGCGGAGGTGCCGTACGTTCGGTGCTCGGTCGGTTGGATCGTGAAGTTGTTCGACGACATCAACCGCGTTGTTCTAACGCTTCCGCTTACGGTCTATGAGGGTACGTAGACACACTCCCCCTCTCGTAGCTATGCATCTCCATGGATAGATCTTGCATGTGCGTAGAATTTTTTTGTTTTCGATGCAACGTTCCCCAACTGTGGCATCATGAGCCAGGTCTATGCGTAGATGATATGCACGAGTAGAACACAAAGAGTTGTGGGCGGTGATCGTCATACTGCTTACCACCAACGTCTTATTTTGATTCAGCGGTATTGTAAGATGAAGCGGCCCGGACCAACCTTACATGTCCACGTACATGAGACCGGTTCCACCGACAGACATGCAACTTGTTTTGCATAAAGGTGGCTGGCGGGTGTCTGTTTCTCCTACTTTAGTTGAATCGAATTTGACTGCGGCCGGTCCTTGTTGAAGGTTAAAACAGCAAACTTGATAAATCACCGTTGTGGTTTTGTGCCGTAGGTAAGAACGGTTCTTGCTAGAAGCCCGTAGCAGCCACGTAAAACTTGCAACAACAAAGTAGAGGACGTCTAACTTGTTTTTGCAGGGTATGCTGTGATGTGATATGGTCAAGACATGATGTGATATACATTATTGTATGAGATGATCATGTTTTGTAATTTATCGGCAACCAGCAGGAGCCTTATGGTTGTCTCTTTATTGTATGAAATGCAAGCGCCATGTAATTGCTTTACTTTATCGCTATGCGTTAGCAATAGTTGTAGAAGCAATAGTTGGCGAGACGACCACGACACAACGATGGAGATCAAGGTGTCGAGCCGGTGACGATGGAGATCATGACGATGCTTTGGAGATGGAGATCAAAAGCACAAGATGATGGCCATATCATGTCACATATTTTGATTGCATGTGATGTTTATCCTTTATGCATCTTATTTTGCTTAGACCGACGGTAGCATTATAAGATGACCCCTTCACTAAATTTCAAGATAAAAGTGTTCTCCCCGAGTATGCACCGTTGCTAAAGTTTGTCGTTTCGAAGCACCTCGTGATGATCGGGTGTGATAGATTCTACGTTTACATACAACGGGTGTAAGCCAGTTTTACACAAGCAGAATACTTGGGTTAAACTTGACGGGCCTAGCATGTACAGACATGGTCTCGGAACACTGGAGACCGAAAGGTCGAACATGAGTCATATAGTAGATATGATCAACATGGAGATGTTCACCATTGATGACTATCCCATCTCGCGTGATGTTCGGACATGGGCTAGTTGATTTGGATCATGTATCACTTAGTTAACTTAAGGGATGTTAATTTAAGTGGGAGTTCATTAGTAATTTGATTAATTGAACTTAATTTATCATGAACTTAGTCTTGATAGTTTCTTTGCATATCTATGTTGTAGATAAATGGCCCGTGCTACTGTTCCGTTGAATTTTAATGCGTTCCTAGAGAAAGCTAAGTTGAAAGATTATGGTAGCAACTACACGGACTGGGTCCGTAACTTGAGGATTATCCTCATTGCTGCACAGAAGAATTATGTCCTTGATGCACCGCTAGGTGATGGACCTGCTGCAGGAGCTGCTGCAGACGTTGTGAACACCTGGCAGGCTCGATCTGATGACTACTCGATAGTTCAGTGTGCCATGCTCTACGGCTTAGAACCGGGACTGCAAAAGCGTTTTGAACGCCACAGAGCATATGAGATGTTCCAAGAGCTGAAATTGATATTTCAAGCTAATGCCCGGGTTGAGAGATATGAAGTCTCCAACAAGTTCTTTAGCTGTAAGATGGAGGAGAACAGTTCTGTCAGTGAACACATACTCAGAATGTCTGGGTACCACAACCACTTGACTCAGCTGGGAATTGATCTTCCGGTTGAGAGTGTTATTGACAAAGTTCTTCAGTCACTGCCACCAAGCTATAAAGGCTTCGTGATGAACTATAATATGCAAGGGATGGAGAAGACAATTCCCGAGCTCTTCGCGATGCTGAAATCAGCGGAGGTAGAAATCAAGAAGGAGCATCAAGTGTTGATGGTTAACAAAACCACTAATTTCAAGAAAAAGGGCAAGGGAAAGAAGGGGAACTTCAAGAAGAACGGCAAGCAAGTTGCCGCTCCCATGAAGAAACCCAAAGCTGGACCCAGGCCTGAAACAGAGTGCTTCTACTGCAAAGGGACAGGTCACTGGAAGCGGAACTGCCCCAAGTATTTGGCGGATAAGAAGGATGGCAAAGTGAGCAAAGGTATATTTGATACACATGTTATTGATGTGTTCCTCACTAATGCTCGCAGTAGCGCCTGGGTATTTGATACTGGTTCGGTTGCTCATATTTGTAACTCGAAACAGGAGCTACGGAATAAGCGAAGATTGGCTAAGGACGAGGTGATGATGCGCGTCGGGAATGGTTCCAAGGTTGATGTGATCGCCGTCGGCACGCTACCTCTACATCTACCTTCGGGATTAGTTTTAGACCTCAATAATTGTTATTTGGTGCCAGCGTTGAGCATGAACATTATATCTGGATCTTGTTTATTGCGAGACAGTTATTCATTTAAGTCAGAGAATAATGGCTGTTCTATTTATATGAGTAACATCTTTTATGGTCACGCACCTTTTTTGAATGGTCTATTCTTGTTGAATCTCGATCGTAGTGATACACATATTCATAATATTGATGCCAAAAGATGCAAAGTTGATAATGATAGTGCAACATACTTGTGGCACTGCCGTTTAGGTCATATTGGTGTAAAGCGCATGAAGAAACTCCATGCGTATGGACTTTTGGAATCTCTTGATTATGAATCATTTGATACTTGCGAACCATGCCTCATGGGCAAGATGACAAAAACTCCGTTCTCCGGAACAATGGAGCGAGCTACTGATTTGTTGGAAATAATACATACCGATGTATGCGGTCCGATGAATGTTGAAGCACGCGGCGGGTATCGTTATTTTCTAACCTTCACAGATGATTTGAGTAGATATGGGTATATCTACTTGATGAAACACAAGTCTGAAACATTTGAAAAGTTCAAAGAATTTCAGAGTGAAGTAGAGAATCATCGTAACAAGAAAATTAAGTTTCTACGATCTGATCGCGGAGGCGAATATTTGAGTTACGAGTTTGGCCTTCATTTAAGAAAATGTGGAATTGTTTCACAAATCACGCCACCTGGAACACCACAGCGCAATGGTGTGTCCGAACGTCGTAACTGTACTTTATTGGATATGGTGCGTTCTATGATGTCTCTTACCGATTTGCCACTATCGTTTTGGGGTTATGCATTAGAGACAGCTGCATTCACGTTAAATAGGGCACCGTCTAAATCCGTTGAGACGACACCATATGAACTATGGTTTGGCAAGAAACCTAAGCCGTCGTTTCTTAAAGTTTGGGGATGCGATGCTTATGTGAAAAAGCTTCAACCTGATAAGCTCGAACCCAAAGCGGAGAAGTGCGTCTTCATAGGATACCCTAAAGAAACAATTGGGTACACCTTCTACCACAGATCCGAAGGCAAGGTCTTTGTTGCCAAGAATGGGTCCTTTCTAGAGAAGGAGTTTCTCTCGAAAGAAGTGAGTGGGAGGAAAGTAGAACTTGATGAGGTAATTGTACCTTCTCTCGAATTGGAAAGTAGCTCATCAGAGAAAACCGTTCCCGTGATGCCTACACCAATAAGAGAGGAAGATAATGATAAAGATCATGAAACTTCAGATCAAATTACTACCGAACTTCGTAGGTCGACCAGAGTACGTTATGCACCAGAGTGGTATGGTAATCCTATTCTCGAAGTTATGTTGTTAGACAATAGCGAACCTACAAACTATGAAGAAGCTATGATAAGCTCGGATTCCGACAAATGGCTTGAGGCCATGAATTCTGAGATAGGATCCATGTATGAGAACAAAGTGTGGACTTTGGTGGACTTGCCCAATGATCGGCAAGCCATTGAGAATAAATGGATTTTTAAGAGGAAGATAGATGCTGATGGTAATATCACTGTCTACAAAGCTCGACTTGTCGCGAAAGGTTTTCGACAAGTTCAAGGGGTTGACTACGATGAGACTTTCTCACCCGTAGCGATGCTTAGTTCTGTCCGAATCATGTTAGAAATTGCCGCATTTTATGATTATGAAATCTGGCAAATAGATGTCAAAACTGCATTCCTTAATGGTTTTCTCAAAGAAGAGTTGTATATGACGCAACCAGAAGGTTTTGTCGATCCTAAGGGTGCTAACAAAGTGTGCAAGCTCCTGCGATCCATCTATGGACTGGTGCAAGCATCTCGGAGTTGGAATATACGCTTTGATGAGGTGATCAAAGCATATGGTTTTGTACAGACTTACGGTGAAGCCTGTATTTACAAGAAAGTGAGTGGGAGCTCTGTAGCATTTCTAATATTATATGTGGATGACATATTGTTGATTGGAAATGATATAGAATTTCTGGATGGCATAAAGGGATACTTGAATAAGGTTTTTCAATGAAAGATCTCGGTGAAGCTGCTTATATATTGGGCATCAAGACCGTTGTATGTGAACGTAGAATCTAATACACCCGATCATCACGAGGTGCTTCGAAACGACGAACTTTAGCAACGGTGCATACTCGGGGAGAACACTTTTATCTTGAAATTTAGTGAAGGGATCATCTTATAATGCTACCGTTGTTCTAAGCAAAATAAGATGCATAAAGGATAAACATCACATGCAATCAAAATATGTGACATGATATGGCCATCATCTTGTGCTTTTGATCTCCATATCCAAAGCATCGTCATGATCTCCATCGTCACCGGCTCGACACCTTGATCTCCATCGTTGCGTTGTGGTCGTCTCGCCAACTATTGCTTCTACAACTATTGCTAACGCATTGCGATAAAGTAAAGCAATTACATGGCGCTTGCATCTCATACAATAAAGACACAACCATAAGGCTCCTGCCGGTTGCCGATAAATTACAAAACATGATCATCTCATACAATAACATATATCACATCATGTCTTGACCATATCACATCACAGCATACCCTGCAAAAAAAAGTTAGACGTCCTCTACTTGTTGTTGCAAGTTTTACGTGGCTGCTATGGGTTTCTAGCAAGAACCGTTCTTACCTACGGAAAAACAACCACAACGGTGAATTATCAAGTTTGCTGTTTTAACCTTCTTCAAGGACCGGCCGTAGTCAAATTCGATTCAACTAAAGTAGGAGAAACAGACACCCGCCAGCCACCTTTATGCAAAACTGGTTGCACGTCAATCGGTGGAACCGGTCTCATGTACGTGGACATGTAAGGTTGGTCCGGGCCGCTTCATCCCACAATGCCGCCGAATCAAAATAAGACGTTGGTGGTAAGCAGTATGAACATCACCGCCCACAACTCTTTGTGTTCTACTCGTGCATATCATCTACGCATAGACCTGGCTCATGATGCCACTGTTGGGGAACGTTGCATGGAAAACAAAAAAAATTCTACGCACACGCAAGATCTATCCATGGAGATGCATAGCAACGAGAAGGGGGAGTGTGTCTACATACCCTCGTAGACCGTAAGCGGAAGTGTTAGACAACGTGGTTGATGTAGTCGAACTTCTTCGGGATCCAACCGATCAAGTACCGAACATACGGCACCTCCGCGTTCAGCACATGTTCAGCTCGGTGACGTCCTCGACTTCTTGATCCAGCAAGACGGCGAGGTTGTGGATGAGTTCCGGCAGCACGATGGCGTGGTGACGGTGATGGTGATGCTATCTCCGTAGGGCTTCGCCCAAGCACTACGAAAATATGACCGAGGGACGGAACTGTGGAGGGGGGCACCGCACACGGCTAAGACAATGTTGTGTCTTGTTTGGGGCGCCCCCTCTCCTCTATTTATATATGTGTAGGGGCTTGGATTAGAAGGAATAGTGCCACGTGAACAGTACCACGTGAATAGTACACACGTGGACTAGGACTCCAAAGTCCAATCCTATTCCTACTAGGACTCTCCTTTTTTCCTTCCCTAGCTGCGTGGGCTTTTGAGGACTTGGTGCGCCTGGCCCAATAAGGCCAGGGCGCCTCCCCTTAGCCCATGCCAGCCCTTGGGATGTGGTGGACCCACTTGTGGACTTCCGGACCCCTCCGGAATCCTCCGGAACCTTCTGGAAGCTTCCCGGTACAATACCGAAAAAACTGCACCTTTTTTCGGAACCCAAAATATGACTTCCCATATATAAATATTTACCTCTCGACCATTCCGAGACTCCTCCTGATGTCCGGGATCTCATCCGGGACTCCGAACAACATTCGGTTACCAATTCACATAACTCATATAACACTATATCGTCAACAAACGTTAAGCGTGCGGACCCTACGGGTTCGGGAATGATGTAGACATGACCGAGACGCCTCTCCGGTCAATAATCAATAGCGGAACCTAGATGCCCATATTGGTTCCTACATATTCCACGAAGATCTTATCGGTCGAACCGCAATGACAACATACGTAATTCCCTTTGTCCATCGGTATGTTACTTGCCCGAGATTCGATCGTCGGTATCTCCATACCTAGTTCAATCTCGTTACCGGCAAGTCTCTTTACTCGTTCCGTAATACATCATCCCATAACTAACTCCTTAGTCACTTTGCTTGCAAGCTTCTTATGATGTGCATTACCGAGAGGGCCCAGAGATACCTCTCCGAAACACGGAGTGACAAATCCCAGTCTCGATCCATGCCAACTCAACGGACACCTTCGGAGATACCTGTAGAGCATCTTTATGATCACCCAGTTACGTTGTGACGTTTGGTAGCACACAAGGTATTCCTCCGGTATCCGGGAGTTGCATGATCTCATGGTCTGAGGAACATGTATTTGACATTCAAGAAAGAAGTAGCATTAAACAGAACGATCATATGCTAAGCTAACGGATGGGTCTTGTCCATCACATTATTCTTCTAATGATGTGATCCCGTTATCAAATGAAAACTCATGTCTATGGTTAGGAAACCTTAACCATCTTTGCTCAACGAGCTAGTCTAGTAGAGGCTCACTAGGGACACGGTATTTGTTTATGTATTCACTCATGTATTTAAGTTTCCGGTCAATACAATTCTAGCATGAATAATAAACCTTTATCATGAATAAGGAAATATGATAATAACCATTTTATTATTGCCTCTAGGGCATATTTCCATCAGGATCTACGTGTGAAGCGGAATACATAGCTGCTTCGGAAGCAGCACATGAAGGAGTCTGGATGAAGGAGTTCATATCCAATCTAGGTGTAATACCTAGTGCATCGGGTCCAATGACAATCTTTTGTGACAACACTGGAGCAATTACCATAGCCAAGGAGCCCAGGTTTCACAAGAAGACCAAACACATCAAGAGACGCTTCAACTCCATTCGTGAATATGTCAAGGATGGAGACATAGAAATTTGCAAAGTACACACGGATCTGAATGTTGCAGACCGTTGATTAAGCTTCTTCCATGAGCAAAACATGATCAGCACCAAGACTCTATGGGTGTTAGATTCATTACTATGTAATCTAGATTATTGACTCTAGTGCAAGTGGGAGACTGATGGACATATGCCCTAGAGGCAATAATAAAGTTGTTATTATTTTATATTTCCTTGTTCATGATAAAGGTTTATTATTCATGCTAGAATTGTATTGACCGGAAACTTAAATACATGTGTGAATACATAAACAAATACCGTGTCCCTAGTGAGCCTCTACTAGACTAGCTCGTTGATCAAAGATGGTTAAGGTTTCCTAACCATAGACATGAGTTGTCATTTGATAACGGGATCACATCATTCGGAGAATGATGTGATGGACAAGACCCATCCGTTAGCTTAGCATATGATCGTTCTGTTTATTGCTACTGCTTTCTTGAATGTCAAATACATGTTCCTCAGACCATGAGATCATGCAACTCCCGGATACCGGACGAATACCTTGTGTGCTATCAAACATCACAACTTAACTGGGTGATCATAAAGATGCTCTACAGGTATCTCCAAAGATGTCCGTTGAGTTGGCATGGATCGAGACTGGGATTTGTCACTCTGTGTTTCGGAGAGGTATCTCTGGGCCCTCTCGATAATGCACATCATAAGAAGCTTGCAAGCAAAGTGACTAAGGAGTTAGTTACGGGATGATGTATTACGGAACGAGTAAAGAGACTTGCCGGTAACGAGATTGAACTAGGTATGGAGATACCGACGATCGAATCTCAGGCAAGTAACATACCGATGGACAAAGGGAATTACGTATGTTGTCATTGCGGTTCGACCGATAAGATCTTCATGGAATATGTAGGAACCAATATGAGCATCCAGGTTCCGCTATTGGTTATTGACCGGAGAGGCGTCTCGGTCATGTCTACATCATTCCCGAACCCGTAGTGTCCGCACGCTTAACGTTCGTTGACGATATAGTGTTATATGAGTTATGTGAATTGGTAACCGAATGTTGTTCGGAGTCCCGGATGAGATCCCGGACGTCACGAGGAGTCTCGGAATGGTCGAGAGGTAAAGATTTATATATGGGAAGTCATATTTTGGGTTCCAGAAAAAGGTGCAGTTTTTTCGGTATTGTACCAGGAAGCTTCCAGAAGATTCCGGAGGATTCTGGAGGGGTACGGAAGTCCACAAGTGGGTCCACCACGTCACAAAGGGCTGGCATGGGCTAAGGGGAGGCGCCCTGGCCTTATTGGGCCAGGCGCACCAAGTCCTCAAAAGCCCACGCAGCTAGGGAAGGAAAAAAAGGGAGAGTCCTAGTAGGAATAGGATTGGACTTTGGAGTCCAAATCCACGTGTGTACTATTCATGATTACTGTTCACGTGGAACTATTCCTTCTACTCCAAGCCCCTACACATATATAAATAGAGGAGAGGGGGCGCCCCAAAGGACACAACATTGTCTTAGCCGTGTGCGGCGCCCCCCTCCACAGTTCCGTCCCTCGGTCATATTTTCGCAGTGCTTGGGCGAAGCCCTGCGGAGATAGCATCACCATCACCGTCACCACGCCGTCGTGCTGCCGGAACTCATCCACTACCTCGCCGTCTTGCTGGATCAAGAAGTCGAGGACGTCACCGAGCTGAACGTGTGCTGAACGCGGAGGTGCCGTACGTTCGGTGCTTGGTCGGTTGGATCGTGAAGTTCTTCGATGACATCAACCGCGTTGTTCTAATGCTTCCGCTTACGGTCTACGAGGGTATGTAGACACACTCCCCCTCTCATAGCTATGCATCTCCATGGATAGATGTTGCGTGTGCGTAGAATTTTTTTTGTTTTCCATGCAACGTTCCCCAACACTCTCCACCGGAGGGGTAGTAGTAGTCGTCGACTGGGGCAGCTGGCTCCGGGGCTCCGTCATCTGGTTGCAGCAATCGGGTATGGGGAAAAAGGGGAAGCAAAGCAACCGTGAGTACTCATCCAAAGTACTCGCAAGGCTGACATCAGATCTATTCTATGGATGCATTGGTTTCAAAGAAGGGCTGTATCTGTGGACTAGACTGCAGAAATGCCAGAATAGAGGGAAGGCCTAGCCTATCGAAAACTAGCATCTTGCAGCAATAGAAGAGTGTAGATTAGTACATAAATATAGCAGTAGCAACAAGTATAACAGTAGCCATGCCTAGGGATCCTTCCGCGACTCCCTGTGAGAAAGCAATCCCGGAGCCATAATACCCATTTAGCATCACAAGTATCCAGTTCTAGTTGTAGTAGATTGGGATATTTTCCGAGCGTCCTATTATCGTGGACACGGCTATTTGAATAGATATACTTCCCTGCAGGGGTGCACCAACTTACCCAACACGCTCGATTAACTCTGGCCGGACACACTTACTCGGTCCATGCCCGGCCTCGGCTGATCGACATGTCGTAGCCCTACCTAGGCTCAACAGAGAGGCCAACACGCCGGTCTACATCCTAAGCACTCAGGGGTCTTGGGCCCATCGCCCTTTGCACTCCTGCGCGTTGCGTAAGCAGCCGGTGAGCAGACCTAGCCCCCTTAATACAAGCGCAGGCTTTCCTAGTCCAACCTGGCGCGCGCCGCTCAACTACTGACGTCTGAAGAGCTTGGGCTGATACATACGACGCCGAGTGCCCATACTATTCCCGCGTGGTGGTTAGTGCAAAAAAGGCCAGAGGCCTACTCAGATCACATATCCTAACCCATTAGTGTATTGGGAGCTCACGGAAATGAGCAGAGACTCACGATCATGTGACCCCGTCGCCCCGTCTCGTGGACTTATGGCAAGGGCCAGGAATGCCCGGCCACGCCACGTAATCATCTCACGGGTACCCTCATGGTCAACCCGGCTTCACATCTCTCGCGGGTACCCCTCGGGGCCGACCCATCTTTAACAATTTTCTGTGGTAAAGTCAAAGTATCCGTGTGTCCACAACATCAAGAAGGAATCCGAGGAATCACCCTCATTGGATTCCCACTCGATGTATCCGTCAAGGTGAACCGGAGGAATCACCCTTGATGGGTTCACACTCGAAGGATTGCACGACAGAGGCTTCATCGGGGGTGGTGAAAGAGGAATCACCTTCGATAACCCACGACCGACTAGCTAGGCTACAGAGATATCATCAGAAGTGAGTTAAGAGGTATCACCCTCGTTACTCGATGGTAGCTTTGCAGAGTCGTACAACTTAGGGGTGTGTGGTGATGTGCTGGACTCAGCCCACCGATCATATCGATCAGGACACTGGTAACAAAGCGGGGCAACTAGGACAAGGATGGGCCCACAGATGGTTCACTAACCAACCTATACTAAGCATTTATGATAGCAAGTATGGTATCAACAACGGTTACAAAAACAGGCTATGCATCAGAATAGGTAATTTGGGACAACAATTGTAGCAATTCTAATGCAAGCATAAGAGAGAAAGAATGGGTGATATAGGCATGTTCAATGGGGTTTGCTTGCCTGGAAGCTCTGCGGCAAAAGAGGGGTCATCGGTAGAGTAGCAGTCCTCAGGAGCAGCGTCGGCCTCGGTGTCTATCGGAGAAGAAGAGGGGGAAGAAACAATAAATAAAAGCAAACAATGCAATACAGATGCATGGCATGGCAATATGCAGTGCTGGGGGTGACCTAATGCAATGCTACATGTTACAGGCGGAGCGGGAAAATATCTAGGGATATTTTCCTGGCTTCGGGCATCTGTCAGACAGATGAACTGGAGGGGAAGGTTCCATGTTTGCAGTGTTGTGGGCATGTGACAGGTATGTGGAGGGCATATTCGGAATCGTCTAGTTTTTCTGATCAACTTTCATGTAGAAAACTTTTTCATCCGAGTTACGGATTATTTTCTACGAATTTTCGAAGTGTTTAGCAATTTTTTGAAATTACTAGAATTATTCTAAATCGAATTATCTAGAACAGTGCCAAAACCATTTTATACACAGCAGCAGCTAGCCACAGTGTATGACAGGTGGGGCCAGGGGCCCAGTTGACTTAGTCAATAGCCCAGTCAGCAGTCAACTGAGTTGACTGTTGACTGGTCAAAGCTGGCAGGTGGGGCCATGTTGTCAGTGACTCAGAGACTAACTAAACTGGTTAGACTAATTAAACTAGCGGTGTGGCCACTGTGTCAGTGTGATTAGCAGAAGATTAACACTAATGAAGCAAACTGACACGCGGGACCTACATGACAGAGTCAGCGGTGCCCAGTCAGTGAGTTAACCATGGTCAACGCGGTCAAACGGTGCCAGGGGGCCCACTGGCAGTGACCCAGGTGGGCCCCAGGCCACGCCACGTCGGCTGCCCGTGCCGGAGTAGCTCCGGCGAGCTCGAAACGCGGTGGAGCGCACTGGCGAGCGTCGGGTTTTGCCCACAGTGGCCCGTTTAGCGCGCGAGAGGTCGCGTTCGAAAGCTGGCGATGTCGTGCGTCGTGTGGTGCTATTGGTTCGAAAGGAGATGGCCGGAAACGACGCCGGCGACGAGTGTAGGCGGCGGCGACGTTCGGGTATGAGTGAACCGGTGGCAGCAGCGCGTTATCGAGCTAACTAAGCGGTCAGGGAGGCCCTACACGAGACTGTGAAGGCGTTAGACACCCGTGGATGACCAAATGGTCACCGGAGTAGCTCCGGCGACCAGCGAGGCGGCGACGCGTTTGGTCAACACGGTGGCACGAGCTAGGGCTCGAATGAGGCAGATGAGAGGAGAGGGAAAATGAGCAAGAGCTCACCTAGGAGCACACGAAAGACTCGGTGGCGGATTAGGAGCAGCAGGATGGCCGCAGTGGACGGAGCACGCCGGCGGCCGAAGGTGGACGGAGGCCTTCGATCCCCTTGGAGTAGGCATGCCCGGCCTCAACTGACGGCACTAGGCGAAGATGAGGAGGCCGGCGGAGCCTGTGGACACGAACTGCAGGCGCAGAATAGCCGGTGGCCGCGCGACCGGAGTGGGCGCGGCGACGGTGGCGCTCGGATGCGGATGGAGGGGAGCGAGCGCGCGAAGGAGAGGGGAAATGAGAGTGGCGGGGAGTCCAGGGGGGAGTGGTTGAGCCGCCCTTATCCTCCCGTCGTCCCGCAGCGTCGCGGTGTCGCCGTTTGGCCGGAGCGCGCGCGTGTGGCCATGGCGACAACGACACGTAGGCGGGAGTAGGTAGGGGAAGGCCTTAGTGGGCTGGGCTGCGCCACTGTAGCACTTGGGACACGAGCACAGTGGTGTTTTCCCCTTTTCATTTTCTGTTTTCTCTTTTATTTAAAACAGAAACTGTTTTTGGATTTTGTGAGCTGCCATATCATTTTTGTAAAATGTAGAACTAGGCCACATAATTACTGAGTGTTATTTGGCACTGCCACAAAAAGTTTGAAGGCCAATTGAATTCATTTGAATTTTTCATAAATGAAATGGCATTTGAATTGCTGTTTTTGCACTATTTTAAATGCTCTAGTCCATTTTAGCAAATAGATGATGTGTTTTCCTGAACAAAAATTTGTTTTGTAATATTTGCTAAAACATGAACTATTTTGCAGCAACTTTTGTGCAACTTCAAATTTCACTTATGATTTGAATTTAATTCAGTGGTGGAATTTGAAATGAGATATTAATCCAATATGATCAAGCATTGCAAATCTCAGTGACTTAGCATAATCATTATGGATCACTGTTGCTCATTACAGAGGGGCGTTATACAAACTTTCAGGGATACGGGGCAACACAAATTGGTATTCAAGGCTTTGCATGACGGTACTAAAGTAACCTACTACGTTGACGGGAAGGGTTGGAGCATGACGGTACTAAAGTAACCACTCCCTGTGTTTTTTTGTTGATAATTTGCCCTTGCATTGTGTAGAAAAAGATCGATGGGTACATCAAGGATCAAAGAATATACTGTAACCATAGCAACAAAGTGGTGCGCCTCCGTTTACATTAAGGCCACTTTGTACTATGTATTTAATTATTTACTGTGAATTGACCTTTTATGAGGAATATCCAGGTCAGCTCCTCAGCATTCAAAGCTAATGCGGGTGAGGGATCAAGACGCAAACCGTAAGTCGGCTGTATTCTTTTTTTAGCTTATACCAACCTGCACTTGTCTGCTTCCTCTTATTTATCACATTGCTATCAAGTATGACAACATCTATACGTTGAATGGGGTATCCATCCATGAGTTGTCGACGAATATATCAAAAGACATGCAATTGTCGGAACGTGAAACCGATGATCTGTGCAGAGAGTGTGGTATAGGAGGGGATTTTTTTCCCTTGCAAAATGTGTCCAAGGTCGTTTCACCCAGGTAGAGCCTTCTTCCATCTTCCTAAAACTAACGGTCAATAATGCTTTAGCTATTCTCTTGTAAATGATTATCTCAACCAATCTAATATGGATCTGCTTACTTACAATCTGTAGCTTGCGTTGGGCTGCCTGGATTTCCCTTGGAGGAGTGGTTTTGTGATAACTGCACCATTCTTGTTCAAAAAGAGAAGGTTTTAGCAGTAAATAGGAATGCCAAGGCTTCTAGGAGGCATGCCGGAGTCGATTCTATTGAGCATATTTTGAAGAGAGCTATTAGAATCATCCCAATCTGTAATGACCTTGGAGGATGCGCCTTATGCTAGTGAGTACTATTTGTCCTAAAAAGTTGCTAGCTATGCTGTCACTTTCTTTTCTTATTTCTTTGACTACTTTTTATTCTTGCAATGATCTTTCTGGCAAATCTTCTTGGTGTAGGAAAAAGGATTTTAACAATGCATGTACGACGCACACTCCAACAATGATGATCCTTCGATAATAATTGTCGAACAATATGTCATCGGTTTGTTTTTGATCATGTGTCCACTATACTCATTTCAAAAAACCGTATGCACTAATAATTTTTAGTGGTGCTACTCATTATTTTTGTTGCTAGTGAGCTAGCTACCATTCTTATTTTTATTCTTTTTCCGCTTTTGAGGAAGTTCATTTTCAATATTAGTTTTCATTTTCATATTGTTTTCTTTATCTTCCTTTTTATGTTGGCTACAATCTTTTCTGAAGAAGAAATAAGTGGCAAAAGTGATAATTTTTTTTCCACTATTGTTTCCGTCTTGTTCTCATTATAGTTTTAGGTACATATTATCATTATTTTCACTACCAGAATGTTTTCTCAAAGAAGAAAATAAGTGGAAAATGTGTGTCACACTCAAGAAGTGCATTGGTAGAGCGTGTGTGTGTCGCTTTCTTTTCTTATTTCTTTGACTACTTTGTATTCTTGTAATGATCTTTCCGGCAAATCTTCTTGGTGCAGGAAAAAGGATTTTAACAATGCATGTACGACACACACACCAACAATGATGATCCTTCGATAATAACTGTCGAACAATATGTCATCGGTTTGTTTTTGATCATGTGTCCACTATACTCATTTCAAAAAACCGTATGCGCTAATAATTTTTAGTGGTACTGCTCATTATTTTTGTCACTAGTCGGCTAGCTACCATTCTTATTTTTATTCTTCTTCCGCTTTTGAGGAAGTTCATTTTCAAGATTAGTTTTTATTTTCTTATTGTTTTCTTTATCTTCCTGTTTATGTTGGCTACAATCTTTTCTTGAAGAAGAAATAAGTGGCAAAAGTGATGATTTTATTTTGTTGTCCACTATTGTTTCCCTCTTGTTCTCATTATAGTTTTAGGTACATATTATCAGTATTTTCACTACCAATATGTTTTCCCAAAGAAGAAAATAAGTGGAAAATGTGTGTCACACTCAAGAAGTGCATTGGTAGTGCGCGCGCGTGTGTGTCACACATAGAGGTGCACTGGAAAAAATTTAAAGTTTTTTATTTTGTTTTCTTCTTTGTTGTTTTCTTCATATTCTTAAAATGTTGCCTCGAAATTTTATTGAAAATAAATATTTCAGAATACATTTTCTGCATCGACGTATCTTTGGACATATTTTAGGAATGGCTTAATGGATGTAAATTGATATAGAAATATCTAACACGATGCGTATGGTATCACCTGTGACACCCAGCTCTCCTGCGATGTGCTTGAGGGTCACGTGTTGGGCCAACGGCTGTCTGCTAGAGGCTCAGCTGGCTGCCTAACAAGGCGATGTGTTGGAGGGTCATGTGTCGCATGTTAGGACTTCTAAATTTGAGTCTTGATGGTTTTATGGGAGGATCTTCTGAATGTACAGAATCATGCCTCAAATTAGCTAGAGTTGCTTTCGTAGTAGTTTTTTTGGATAAATGTTAAAGTAGGGCTAAATTTCTTAGTAAGAACATGAAAGGATGGAACTTAAACCATGTCTGCTTTTCTAAGAAGCATAATAAGTTCCTCACTAGAGCTAATGGTGAGATACATATAAACAACGAAGTAGGATTTGTCCAAATTAAATAAATTAGTCAAATGATGGAAGAGTTGAAATCCATAAAAAGAAGAAGAAATTAAATGGTTATAAAGATCTAAAGTAGAAAATATTTTGGGAGGGGATGCCCTAACTTCTTATTTTACGTCTATGACTAGTCGTGGGAAAAGGGGAAAACGAGACCATGTCACGAAATTGGGATAAAGGGGTTGTTCAACGTGATTGTATATTTGATAGTTGCTATTTTTTATGGATCCTTCTTTGCCCATGCAAGAGTGAAGTTAAATATGTATTTTAGATTATATGGATGAATGTTTCCTTGGGCAAGAATAATATTTAGAGGAAATTAGGCAGACGTAGTGTCTTAGATGAAAAAACAAGCTCCTAGCACTTATGGTGTTCTACCAACATTTTTGGCATTTCATTAGTAATGACATGTTGGTTTTATTTCATGAATGGTGCCATATGGAAGATTAGATATAACAAAGATTTAATTACTTTGTTCTTACTTTGTTGATATAAGTGTGTGGGAGTAGATAAAATACAACATTATAGGCCCATCGGTCTCCCATAGGTGTAGTTAATATAGAGCTATATGTGTAGTGGATAAAGTTATTTCTCATGTAAACAACTTCTATCAAAGATAGATTTATCTTCAATAGAGCCATTGTTTACATGAAGTGTTGCATAAGCTACTTAAGTTAAAATTGATCAGCTATGTCTATTAATGTGGATTTTCAAGTGGCTTGTGATAAAAACCAATTAGTCTTGCAAGAAATTGTGGTCGAGAAAGGTTTCCCTAGCAATTCTATTGGTTGGGTTATGAGATTTGTTTCATATTTCAAAGTAGCTATTATGGTTAGTGATAATCTATGGCCTTTTTGAAACAAAGAAGTAGTTAGCCAATGTGACCCTGTTTCAGGAATTTCCTTTAGCTTGTACTAGATGCTCTCACTATTGATTCAACAAGCAAAATCATGGGTTGATACAAGGTCTATTTATAGAGTTAGTAGAGGGTCGAGGTAGCATGTTACAACCTGCAGATGATACTATTTTAATGTTTTAAGATATTCTTGAAGGGGCCAAAGAACTACAGCTTATTATATATTTGTTTAAGCACCTTTCTGGTTTACAATTTTATTTTAACAAGAGTGAACTTTATTATTTTGGAGATGCAAAATTTAGGAATGATGAGTATATATACTTCCATGTTACTAGTGCTAATAGTTTTAGGTTTAATAATAGTCACTAGAAAGCCACCGAAGAAAAAGTGGATAAAAGTTGCCTTTATGGAAAGTGAGGCAACACTGTTATGGTGGTAGGGCTTGTGCTTCTAAGGTATTGCTTAAGTAATCTTTAGTTTATATCTTTGTTTAAGATCCTAAAGGTCCATGTATGAGGAAATATTTTTTAAGTAAAATATTTTTATAAGAAGAGGAAGAGGATGTTAGTAAGTATCATTTTGTTGTTGACATAATGTATGTATGGTGAAGGATTTGGGAGGTTTGAGTGTGCTAGACCTGGAAATAATAAATATTTACCTTGCACGTAAATGGATCTAGAAACTAGAAAATACAACATCCATTTGGGAAGGTTTAATTAGAGCTAAATGTATTTGGAATTCAGTTATGTCTTTGTGCAAAAGATCTAGTTATTCTCATTTATTGAGGCTTCTGTAGAGTAAATGATTGTTTATATAAGCTATATAGAAAGCTGGTAGCAATTGTAAGAGAATTATATTCTAGGAGGATTTTTCGATAGCGGATAAATCTCTTAATACTCAATTTTCCATGTTGTATGGGATCACTATTAGTGCTAATATCTATGTGGATATTAGCTATGAAGAAGGTTTGGGCAATATTAGGTTTACAAGCGTACTTTGGGAGGAAACTGATGAAGCTTTGCAAAAAGTTGCATCAAGTTTGTAGATTGATTTCTTTATCTAACCAACAAGATTCCTCTAAACAGATTTTTGACAAGAATTAGATTTTGTAGTCGGTTAGATGGCCCCATGGTAGAATATTGTGGATGTTCATATAACTTTGAATGTCAATGTAAGTAAAGATGATTTATTGAATGGGGGAGGAAAGGTAACGATTCAATTGTTTTTTATAATGAGAGGACAACTGCGCATTTTTTTCCTGATTCCATTGTAGAGAGATTCATTTGGGGTGTTATAACTTGTGCTCCCTCCAGCTGATCACTTGATCCAGTGATGTGTTGGAGGGAGCTGGCTCAATGTGTAGCGTGTTGGGAGATAGGACGGCTCCTCACATGTGACGCAATGCCCAGCTGGCAGCCTAATCCCGTGATGTGCTGGAGAGAGAGGGTTCAATGTGCCACAAGTTGGGCCAACAGACATATTTAGACACGCCACACAACGCCCAACTGTTTATCTAATCCGGCAATGTGCTGGAGGAAACTGCCACAACACGTCGAGCATTGGGCCCACACATGAATCCTGACACAACACTTAACACCGGACTGGTTGTCAGGTCGGCAATGAGTCGGAGGGAGCTGGCTCAATTCACCACGCATTGGGAAACAGACCACTTTTGACACGTCGTTCAACACCTAATTATAGTTGTAATCCGACAATGTGCTCAAGGGAATTTTCTCAATCCTCCTACCTTCACAAACTGCAGAACAGTTTCTGTGCCATCGCTGTTACCCAGAGTCAAACCAACCCCAAGATCCTGCTTCCCTGTTGGCATGCAGCAAGAGCAGTTCCAGGCATGCAATTAAAGCATAATAATGTGCTAGATGTGCTCTTATGTCTAATTAACTAGAGACCAAGAGCTATTATTTACACCGTTCTATCATAAGGAAATAAATTGTAATGGCTTCATATTTTGTTCAAGAGCTATTACTTTACACCCTGCTGTTACAAGAAAATAAATTGTGTGTATTGCTATCTGACAATACTGTTGATTTCTAGTTTGGAACTTATGTTTTATTTACAAATGACATTCCTTTCCATGTTCTGTTTTGGGGTGCCATAGCCTGACTCCAAGTTCCAAGGAATCTTTGTTCAAGAGGATATCGGCAAGAAAAGGTGCGAGTACTGGAAAAGTAACAACAAAGTTGGTACTTCTAGTTCTGTTAGTTATCCCATTTAGTTTCTCACTATTGAGAACTGAACTCATTGGTCCCTGCTTGACAAATTTTCAGGGATACGGGGCTACACAAATTGGTATTCAAGGCTTTGCTTGACGGTACTAAAGTAACCTACTACGTTGACGGGCAGGGTTGGAGCAAGATCTATTATATCCTTATTTTCTTGAAAGGGCCAAAGAACTACAGCTTATTATATATTTGTTTAAGCACCTTTCTGGTTTAAAGTTTTATTTTAACAAGAAGGAACTTTATTATTTTGGAGATGCAAAATTTAGGAATGATGAGTATATATACTTCCATGTTACTAGTGCTAATAGTTTTAGGTTTAATAATAGTCACTAGAAAGCCACCGAAGAAAAAGTGGAAAAACGTTGCCTTTATGGAAAGTGAGGCAACACTGTTATGGTGG
Organism: Elymus sibiricus; assembly: GCA_039707655.1. Classification (NCBI taxonomy): domain Eukaryota; kingdom Viridiplantae; phylum Streptophyta; class Magnoliopsida; order Poales; family Poaceae; genus Elymus; species Elymus sibiricus. Next base: position 348,400,084 of record CM077664.1, read on the forward strand.
TAGGGCTTGTGCTTCTAAGGTATTGCTTAAGTAATCTTTAGTTTATATCTTTGTTTAAGATCCTAAAGGTCCATGTATGAGGAAATATTTATTAAGTAAAATATTTTTATGAGAAGAGGAAGAGGATGTTAGTAAGTATCATTTTGTTGTTGACATAATGAATGTATGGTGATGGATTTGGGAGGTTTGAGTGTGCTTGTGACGCCCCCGACTTAATCGTGCACTAATCACACACGCAAATGCACACGATCAAGCCTAAGGATTCACGGGAAGATATCACAACACAACTCTAGACACAAAAAAAATAATACAAGCTTTATATTACAAGCCAGGGGCCTCGAGGGCTCGAATACAAAAGCTCGAGTCATACAAGCATCAGCGGAAGCAAAAGTATCCGAGTACAGACACAAAGTTAAACAAGATGCCTTAAGAAGGCCAAAACAAACTACGACTCTGATCGAAAGAGGTAAGCCCTCCTGCCTGGGAGCCTCCTAAACTACTCCTGGTCATCGGGGATCTCCACGTCGTAGGCGCCTCCGGGGATCTCCTGCTCCTGGGCTCCATCGTCTGATGTATCATCTAATGGGTATGGGGAAAAGAATAGTAGAGCAACCGTGAGTACTCATCCAAAGTACTCGCAAGACTGACATCAGAACTAGTCTAGTTATGCAACATATTCAAGGAAGGCTGTATATGTGGACTTGACTGCAGAAAGCCAGAATAGAGAGAAAGGCCTAGCCTATCGAAGACTAGCATCTTCAGTGTCTTGCAGCATAAGAAGAGTACAGATCAGAACATTAATATAATAGTAGCATTAAGCAGCAATCACGCCCAGAGATCCTTCCTCGACTCCCCGCGAGAAAGCGATCCCAGAGCCAATACATTTAACCCATTTCTAGTTGTAGAAGATCAGGATATTTTCCGAGCGTCCTGTTACCGTGGACACGGCTATCCAAATAGATATACTTCCCTGCAGGGGTGCACTACTGTTACCCAACACGCTCGATTAACTCCGGCCGGACACACTTTTCCGGGTCATGCCCGGCCTCGGCTGATCGACACATCGCAGCCCCACCTAGAGCTCAGCAGAGAGGTCCCCGCCGGTCTACATCCTAAGCGCTCAGGGTTCTTGGGCCCATCCCCCTTTGCACTCTGGGTCGTTGCGCACACGCGGGTCCAGGCACCACCTCTGTCCTGGATGGCGCCGACCCAGCCGTGCCGCACTGCTGAACTGGACGTCTGACAAAGCTTTCGGTTGATACATACAGTGCTGAGTACCCATATTATTCCCACGTGCTGGTTAGCGCGAAAAGGCCAGAGGCCTACTCAGATTACATATCCTAACCCTTAGTGCCTTTGGAGCACGCGGAATCGAGCAGAGACTCACGAACCTGTGACCCCGTCGCCCCGTCTCGTGGACTTACGGCAAGGGCTAAGAATGCCCGGCCGTGCCACATATTCATCTCGCGGGTACCCTCATGGTCAACCCATCTACACATCACTCGCGGGTACCCCTCGGGGCCTACCCGACTTATCCAGTAACAACGGTAAGTAAGTGGTAACCGTGTGTCCAATTCCATCCAGCGGGAACCCGAGGAGTGACCCTCGTTGGATTCCTGCCGGATGTATCCGTCAAGGTGAATCCACAGGAATCACCCTCGATGGTATTCACACTTGCGGGGTTGCACGACATAAGCTTCGTCGGGGGTGGTGAAAGAGGAATCACCCTCATATTCCACGACCGACTAGTTATACCACAGAAGTCTCATCAGAAGTGGAATAAGAGGTATCACCCTCGGCACTTGATGATAACTCTGCAGAGTCGAGCAACTTAGGGGGGGGGTGTGGTGATGTGCGGGTCTCAGCCCGTTCGATCACATCGATCGGGGCACAGATACTAAAGCGGGGCAACTACAGCAAGGAGGAGGGGCCACAGATGGTTCAGTACCATCCAACCTATACTAAGCATTTTGGATAACAGGCAGGTATCAATAACAGTTACAAGGACAGGCTATGCAGCAGAGTAGGATAAAACAATAGCAGTAGCAAATTCTAATGCAAGCAGGAGGGAGAGAGAGAATAGGTGATATAGGCATGCGTCAAGGGGTTTTGCTTGCCTGGTTGCTCTGCTAAAAAGGATGGGTCGTCGGGGACGTAGTCGATCACAGCGGCAGCATCGGTCTCGGAGTCTACCGGAGAGAAGAGGGGGAAGAAACAGTAAATACAAAGCAGACAAATGCACACAGATGCTTGGCATGACAATAGGCTGTGCTAGGGTGCCCTAACGCAGTGCTACACGTGGCAGATGAAGCGAGGGATTAACTGGAATGGTTTCCCGGTTTCGGGCATCTGTCAGACAGATGAACCGGAGGGGATGGTTCCATGTTTGCAGTGCTGGAGGCATCTGACAGGTAGGCGGACAGCGTATTCGGGTTCGTCATATTTTTCTGATCGTTTTACAAATAGAAATTATTTTAATCCGAGTTACGGTTTAAAAGATATGATTTTCTAAAGTTTTTATTAATTTTTGGAATTATTTAAATTAACATTATCCAAAACAGTAATTGCTGACGTCAGCATGATGTCAGCAGTCAACAGTCTCGTTGACTGGTCTACCTGACAGGTGGGACCCACCTGTCAGTCACTATTTAGGTTAATTAGATTAATTACAATTTAATTAGGTTAATTATTAATTAATTTAATTAAACATGATTAATTAAGTTAATTAATTAGTTAATTAATTAGTTATTATTTATTTACTTTAATTCTTTAATTCATTTATTTATTTATTTATTTATTTCTATTTTCTTTTTCTTTTTTAAACAGTATACAGGGGGTGGGCCCCTGCGGTCAGTGTCCAGGCCGGACATGTCCGGGCTTGCCCTTTCGGGGGCCGGACACGTCCGGGCGTCCACAGCGGACGCGCGCACGCGGGCAAAGCAGAGGCCGGCCACGACGCGGCGCGGGCGACGAGGGGAGGCGCAGGGGGGCGGCTGCGGCGGCGGAGCCGACGAGGCCGCGCGCGGGTGAGGCCAGCCGCAGGTGGCGGCGGCAGCGGCAAGCGCGGGGCGGGCAGCAGCGCACGGCAGGAGCAGCGCGCGGGCGGAGGCGGGAGCGGGCAGCCGCAGGCGGGGCTGCGCGGGCACGCGCGGGCACGAGCGGGGAAGAGCTCGGCCGGAGCTCAGGCGGCGCGGGACAGGGCGGCGGCGATGGCGCAAGCACAGGGGAGCAGGAGGGGGTGAGCTCACCCTCGGTGAAGGGAAGAGGGGCAGCGAGGCGCGAGGTAGTCCGGCGAGGGAGAGGACGAGGTCGAGGCGGCGACGTCGGGGACGAGCGACGGCGTGCGGCGACGGGCGGCGGCGCCCAGAGGGAGAGAGGGGATTGGGGCAGAGAGCGAGGGGGGTTAGGGTTCGGGGTGCGAGGGGGGGGGGGGGGCGAGTAAGTAGGAGGCGGCTGGGCCGGCCTGGCTGGCCCGGTGGCCAGCTGGGCCGAGGCCCAGTTGGGGGGAAGGCTTTACTTTTTTTTTCTTTTTAAATTTTTGTTTATTTTCTTTTTTACCGATTGCAAAATATTAGGCCACTAAATGTCTTTTGTAAAATATGAGATTATGCCACATAAATAAGATGCAATATTATGTACTACCAGAAAATGGTTTGGAGTCAATATGATTTCATATGAATTTTTAATTAAATAAAAATGTATTAAATATTGCTGAATTGGTTCTGTTTTAGGATGTTAGGGACATTTAACTAATTCAATAAATGTTGACTATATTTTTATAAATGCTTCTGGATTATTTACAATATTATGGACATTATAGTTTTCAAATTTGAATAACTTTTGTTTTCAGTTGCAATTTGAATTTCAATTTGAATTGTACTTTGAATTTGTATTATTTCCTAAATGCAATTTAATTAGCATGATCATGATGACAAGGCAATTTAATTAGCCTAATGACAGGGTTGAGATCTGGGGGATGTTACAAATCTCCCCCACTACAAGAAATCTCGTCCCGAGATTTAAGAGGTGGAGTAAGGGGGAAAAGGTTTGGTTACGAAATTCTAACGAGTCTTCTCGATCTTCGTTGCACTTCTCGAAGAGTTTGATCCATTATATTTGAAGTCTTCATTTCTCTGCACCATTGCTTCATGATGAGGTTGTCGTTCTCCCTTCCGGATCTTCATCGTACTTACGAAAAGGATAAGGGGTAACTTGGTAGCGATGGGGTTTCACAAGGGGAAATCAACTGGGGTTATCTCATAAATGTAACCCATAGATACATCTCGAGTCTCGGAACCTAGGGAATTCATCGAGAGCAATATAGGTAGGTAGAAAAGTTTCAAAAGGGGTAGGCAATCGTTCGATGCCTAATCAGAAGTAAAAGGGGTTTAGAGCAACGAGATTAGATATTGCGTCTGATACCGGATAGGACATGTTAGGGAAGATGGCTCGTGAAATACAAACGAAGCCAAGCGCGAGGAATAACTTTGGAAATAGGGGATGCACAGGAGAGTCAGGTTTCGATCCTGTGGCACTGTGGTTAGGGTGGGTTACAAGTAGGAAGGGCGGTGACATCTTGCACGGTCATGATAGTAAGGCACGTCAGAGGACAATCTGTCAGCTATGTCGGCAACAATGTCGGTACCAAGAGCGGGGACGAAGAGAACCATTTTCCTGCTCGTTGAAACGAGGCGGACCAATAGGCAAGGTTCTCGTCCATCGGTGGTTACCGGAATGTCATCAACAATAGTGACAAGGTTTTATTTGGGGGTGTTGACTTAAGCAGGAAATTATCACTGCTCAGATAAAGCCAGATTACCAGAAAGGTTAAACAGACCAATGGAAAAGAAAATGTGATTATCAAATTAACCAGTCCAAAGGAATGAATTAGTCGCAGACAATCCAGCTCTCCGGGTGAAAGTTCTTACGAGAACCTAATGTCAGAGTTAGCAAAATCATTTAACCCGAAAAGAAGAGAGAGCAGAATCCCAGAGTAAGGAAGATGAATAATAATATCCTAATACCACCCGTTGGCGACGTGGGCCCGTAAGCCACACAGCCATGTTAGTAAAATCATCTTTCAAAGACTAGACTCAACTTCGGCCAAGGAGTTGGAAAGGGGCTTCCTACAGGCAGTCGGCTCTGATACCAACTTGTGACGCCCCCGACTTAATCGTGCACTAATCATACACGCAAATGCACACGATCAAGCCTAAGGACTCACGGGAAGATATCACAACACAACTCTAGACACAAAATAAAATAATACAAGCTTTATATTACAAGCCAGGGGCCTTGAGGGCTCGAATACAAAAGCTCGAGTCATACAAGCATCAGCGGAAGCAAAAGTATCTGAGTACAGACACAAAGTTAAACAAGATGCCTTAAGAAGGCGAAAACAAACAACGACTCTGATCGAAAGAGGCAAGGCCTCCTGCCTGGGAGCCTCCTAAACAACTCCTGGTCATCGGGGATCTCCACGTCGTAGGCGCCTCCGGGGATCTCCTGCTCCTGGGCTCCATCGTCTGATGTATCATCAAATGGGTATGGGGAAAAGAATAGCAGAGCAACCGTGAGTACTCATCCAAAGTACTTGCAAGACTGACATCAGAACTAGTCTAGTTATGCAACATATTCAAGGAAGGCTGTATATGCGGACTTGACTGCAGAAAGCCAGAATAGAGAGAAAGGCCTAGCCTATCGAAGACTAGCATCTTTAGTGTCTTGCAGCATAAGAAGAGTACAGATCAGAACATTAATATAATAGTAGCATTAAGCAGCAATCACGCCCAGAGATCCTTCCTCGACTCCACGCGAGAAAGCGATCCCGGAGCCAATACATTTAACCCATTTCTAGTTGTAGAAGATCAGGATATTTTCCGAGCGTCCTGTTACCGTGGACACAGCTATTCGAATAGATATACTTTCCTGCAGGGGTGCACTACTGTTACCCAACACGCTCGATTAACTCCGGCCGGACACACTTTTCCGGGTCATGCCCGGCCTCGGCTGATCGACACACCGCAACCTCACCTAGAGCTCAGCAGAGAGGTCCCCGCCGGTCTACATCCTAAGCGCTCAGGATTCTTGGGCCCATCCCCCTTTGCACTCTGGGTCATTGCGCACACGCGAGTCTAGGCACCACCTCTGTCCTGGATGGCGCCGGGCCAGCCGTGCCGCACTGCTGAAATGGACGTCTGACAAAGCTTTCGGCTGATACATACGGTGCCGAGTACCCATATTATTCCCACGTGCTGGTTAGCGCAAAAAGGCTGGAGGCCTACTCAGATTACATATCCTAACCCTTAGTGCCTTTGGAGCGCGCGGAATCGAGCAGAGACTCACGAACCTGTGACCCCGTCGCCCCGTCTCGTGGACTTACGGCAAGGGCTAAGAATGCCCGGCCGTGCCACGTATTCATCTCGCGGGTACCCTCATGGTCAACCCGTCTACACATCACTCGCGGGTACCCCTCGGGGCCTACCCGACTTATCCAGTAACAACGGTAAGTAAGTGGTAGTCGTGTGTCCAATTCCATCCAGCAGGAACCCGAGGAGTCACCCTCGTTGGATTCCTGCCGGATGTATCCGTCAAGGTGAATCCGGAGGAATCACCCTCGATGGTATTCACACTTGCGGGGTTGCACGACATAAGCTTCGTCGGGGGTGGTGAAAGAGGAATCACCCTGATATTCCACGACCGACTAGTTATACCACAGAAGTCTCATCAAAAGTGGAATAAGAGGTATCACCCTCGGCACTTGAGGATAACTCTGCAAAGTCGAGCAACTTAGGGGGGGGTGGTGATGTGCGGGTCTCAGCCCATTCGATCACATCGATCGGGGCACAGATACTAAAGTGGGGCAACTACAGCAAGGAGGAGGGGCCACAGATGGTTCACTACCATCCAACCTATACTAAGCATTTTGGATAACAGGCAGGTATCAACAACAGTTACAAGGACATGCTATGCAGCAGAGTAGGATAAAACAATAGCAGTAGCAAATTCTAATGCAAGCAGGAGGGAGAGAGAATAGGTGATATAGGCATGCGGCAAGGGGTTTTGCTTGCCTGGTTGCTCTGCTAAAAAGGATGGGTCATCGGGGACGTAGTCGATCACAGCGGCAGCATCGGTCTCGGAGTCTACCGGAGAGAAGAGGGGGAAGAAACAGTAAATACAAAGTAGACAAAGGCACACAGATGCTTGGCATGACAATAGGCTGTGCTAGGGTGCCCTAACGCAGTGCTACACGTGGCAGATGAAGCGGGGGATTAACTGGAACGGTTTCCCAGTTTCGGACATCTGTCAGACAGATGAACCGGAGGGGATGGTTCCATGTTTGCAGTGCTGGAGGCATCTGACAGGTAGGGGGACAGTGTATTCGGGTTCGTCATTTTTTTCTGATCGTTTTACATATATAAATTATTTTAATCCGAGTTACGGTTTAAAAGATATGATTTTCTAAAGTTTTTATTAATTTTTGGAATTATTTAAATTATTTAAATTAACATTATCCAAAACAGTAATTGCTGACGTCAGCAGTCAACAGTCTCGTTGACTGGTCTACTTGACAGGTGGCACCCACCTGTCAGTCATTGTTTAGGTTAATTAGGTTAATTACAATTTAATTAGGTTAATTATTAATTAATTTAATTAAACATGATTAATTAAGTTAATTAATTAATTAGTTAATTAATTAATTAGTTATTATTTATTTATTTTAATTCTTTAATTCATTTATTTAATTATTTATTTATTTCTATTTTCTTTTTATTTTTTAAACAGTATACAGGGGTGGGCCCCTGCGGTCAGTGTCTAGGCCGGACATGTCCGGGCTTGCCCTTTCGGGGGCCGGACACGTCCGGGCGTCTACAGCGGACGCGCGCGCGCGGGCACAACAGAGGCCGGCCACGGCGCGGCGCGGGCGACGAGGGGAGGCGCAGGGGGGGCGACAGCGGCGGCGACAGAAGGCGGCAGCGGCAGCAGCGAGCGGGGGGCGGGCAGCAGCGCGCGGCGGGAGCAGCGCGCGGGCGGAGGCGGGAGCGGGCAGCCGTAGGCGGGGCTGCGCGGGCACGCGCGGGCGCGAGCGGGGAAGAGCTCGGCCGGAGCTCGGGCGGCGCGGGACAGGGCGGCGGCGACAAGGCGGCGGCGACGGCGCGAGCATAGGGGAGCAGGAGGGGGTGAGGTCACCCTCGGTGAAGGGAAGAGGGGCGGCGAGGCGCGAGGTAGTCCGGCGAGGGAGAGGACGAGGTCGAGGCGGCGACGTCGGGGACGAGCGACGGCGAGCGGCGACGGGCGGCGGCGCCCAGAGGGAGAGAGGGGATCGGGGCAGAGAGCGAGGGGGGGTTAGGGTTCGGGGTGCGAGGGGGGGAGTAAGTAGGGGGTGGCTGGGCCGGCTTGGCTGGCCCGGTGGCCAGCTGGGCCGAGGCCCAGTTGGGGGAAAGGCTTTACTTTTTTTTCTTTTTAAATTTTTGTTTATTTTCTTTTTTACTGATTGCAAAATATTAGGCCACTAAATGTCTTCTGTAAAATATGAGATTATGCCACATAAATAAGATGCAATATTATGTACTACCAGAAAATGGTTTGGAGTCAATATGATCTTATATGAATTTTTAATTAAATAAAAATGAATTAAATATTGCTGAATTGGTTCTGTTTTAGGATGTTAGGGACATTTAACTAATTCAATAAATGTTGACTATATTTTTATAAATTCTTCTGGATTATTTACAATATTATGGACATTATAGTTTTCAAATGTGAATAACTTTTGTTTTCACTTGCAATTGGAATTTCAATTTGAATTGTACTTTGAATTTGTATTATTTCCTAAATGCAATTTAATTAGAATCATCATGATGACAAGGCAATTTAATTAGCCTAATGACAGGGTTGAGATCTGGGGGATGTTACAGTGCTAGACCAGGAAATAATAAATATTTACCTTGCACGTAAATGGATCTAGAAACTAGAAAATAAAACATCCATTTCGGAAGGTTTAATTAGAGCTAAATGTATTTGGAATTCAGTTATGTCTTTGTGCAAATGATCTAGTTATTCTCATTTATTGAGGCTTCTAGAAAGTAGATGATTGTTTATATAAGTTATGTAGAAAGTTGGTAGGAATTGTAAGAGAATTATATTCTAGGAGGATGTTTCGATAGCGGATAAATCTCTTAATACTCAATTTACCATGTTGTATGGGATTACTATTAGTGCTAATATCTATGTGGATATTAGCTTTGAAGAAGGTTTGGGCAATATTAGGTTTACAAGGGTACTTTGGGAGGAAACTAATGAAGCTTTGCAAAAAGTTGCATCAAGTTTGTAGATTGATTTCTTTGTCTAACCAACAAGATTCCTCTAAACAGATTTTTGACAAGAACTAGATTTTGTAGTCGGTTAGATGGCCCCATGATAGAATATTGTGGATGTTCATATAACTTTGAATGTCAATGTAAGTAAAGATAATTTATTGAATGGGGGCGGAAAGGTAACGATTCAATTGTTTTTTATAATGAGGGGACAGCTGCGCATTTTTTTCCCGATTCCATTGTAGAGAGATACATTTGGAGTGTTAAGACAAGTGCTCCCTCCAGCTGATCACTTGATCCAGTGATGTGTTGGAGGGAGCCGGCTCAACGTGCAGCGCGTTGGGAGATAGGACGGCTCCTCACACGTGACACAATGCCCAGCTGGCTGCCTAATCCAGTGATGTGCTGGAGAGAGAGGGTTCAATGTGCCACAGGTTGGGCCAACAGACATATTTAGACACGCCACACAACGCCCAACTGTTTATCTAATCCGGCAATGTACTGGAGGAAACTGCCACAACACGCCGAGCATTGGGCCCACACATGAATCCTGACACAACACGTAACACGGGACTGGTTGTCACGTCGGCAATGAGTCGGAGGGAGCTGGCTCAATTCACCATGCATTGGGAAACATACCACTTTTGACACGTCGTTCAACACCTAATTATAGCTGTAATCCGACAATGTGCTCAAGGGAATTTTCTCAATCCTCCTAGCTTCACAAACTAAAGAACAGTTTCTGTGCCATCGCTGTTACCCAGAGTCAAACCAACTCCAAGATCCTGCTTCAACGTTAGCATGCAGCAAGAGCAGTTCCAGGCGTGTAATTAAAGCACAATAATGTGCTAGATGTGCTCTTATGTCTAATTAACAAGAAACCAAGAGCTATTATTTACATTGTTCTATCATAAGAAAATAAATTGTAATGGCTTCATAATTTGTTCAAGAGCTATTACTTTACACCCTGCTATTACAAGAAAACAAGTTGTTTGTATCGCTATCTGACAATACTGTTGATTTCTAGTTTGGAACTTATGTTTTATTTACAAATGACATTCCTTTCCATGTTCTGTTTTGGGGTGCCATAGTCTGACTCCAAGTTCCAAGGAATTTTTGTTGAAGAGGATATCGGCAAGAAAAGGTGCGAGTACTGGAAAAGTAACAACAAAGTCGGTACTTCTAGTTTTGTTAGTTATCCCATTTAGTTTCTCACTATTGAGAACTGAACTCATTGGTCCCTGCTTGACAAATTTTCAGGGATACGGGGCTAGACAAATTGGTATTCAGGGCTTTGCTTGACGGTACTAAAGTAACATACGACGTTGACGGGCAGGGTTGGAGCAAGATCTATTATTTCCTTATTTTCTTTAACCACTCCCTGTGTTTTTTTGTTGATAATTTCTTCTTGCATTGTGTAGAAAAAGATCGATGGGTACATCAAGGATCAAAGAATATACTGTAACCATTGCAACAAAGTGGTGCGCCTCCGTTCACATTAAGGCTACTTTGTACTATGTATTTATTTATTTACTGTGAATTGACCTTTTATGAGGAATATCCAGGTCAGCCCCTCAGCATTCTAAGCTCATGCAGGTGAGGTATCAAGATGCAAATCGTAAGTCGGCTGTATCCTTTTTTTAGCTTATACCAACCTGCAGTTGTCTGCTTGCTCTTATTTATCACATTGCTATCAAGTATGACAACATCTATACGTTGAATGGGGTATCCCTCCATGAGCTGTCGATGAATATATCAAAAGACATGCAATTGTCGGAACGTGACACCGATGATCTGTGCAGAGAATGTGGTATAGGAGGGGATTTTTTTCCCTTGCAAAATGTGTCCAAGGTCGTTTCACCCAGGTAGAGCCTTCTTCCATCTTCCTAAAACTAACGGTCAATAATGCTTTAGCTATTCTCTTGTAAATGATTATCTCAACCAATCTAATATGGATCTGCTTACTTACAATCTGTAGCTTGTGTTGGGCTGCCTGGATTTCCCTTGGAGGAGTGGTTTTGTGATAACTGCACCATTCTTGTTCAAAAAGAGAAGGCTTTAGCAGCAAATAAAAATGCCAAGGCTGCTAGGAGGCATGCCAGAGTCGATTCTATTGAGCAGATTTGAAGAGAGCTATTAGAATCATACCAATCTGTAATGACCTTGGAGGATGCGCCTTATGCTAGTGAGTACTATTTGTCCTAAAAAGTTGCTAGCTATGCTGTCACTTTCTTTTCTTATTTCTTTGACTACTTTGTATTCTTGTAATGATCTTTCTGGCAAATCTTCTTGGTGCAGGAAAAAGGATTTTAACAATGCATGTACGACGCACACACCAACAATGATGATCTTTCGATAATAACAGTCGAATGATATGTCATCGGTTTGTGTTTGATCATGTGTCCACTATACTCATTTCAAAAAACCGTGTGCACTAATAATTTTTAGTGGTACTGCTCATTATTTTTGTCGCTAGTCGGCTAGCTACCATTCTTATTTTTATTCTTCTTCCGCTTTTGAGGAAGTTCATTTTCAATATTAGTTTTCATTTTCATATTGTTTTCTTTATCTTCCTTTTTATGTTGGCTACAATCTTTTCTTGAAGAAGAAATAAGTGGCAAAAGTGATAATTTTATTTTGTTGTCCACTATTGTTTCCCTCTTGTTCTCATTATAGTTTTAGGTAGATATTATATGTATTTTCACTACAAGAATGATTTCTCAAAGAAGAAAATAAGTGGAAAATTTGTGTCACACTCAAGAAGTGCATTGGTAGTGCCTGTGTGTCTCTCTGTGTGTGTGTGTCACACATAGAGGTGCCCCAGAAAATATTAAAGTTTTATTCTGTTTTCTTCTTTGTTGTTTTCTTCATATTCTTAAAATGTTGCCTCTGAAATTTTATTGAAAATAATAATAATTGAAAATAAACATTTCAGAATACATTTTCTCTATCGACGTATATTTGGACATATTTTAGGAATGACTTATTGGATGTTAATTGATATAGAAATATCTAATACGATGCGTATGGTATCACCTATGATACCCAGCTGTCCTGCGATGTGCTTGAGGGTCGCGTGTTGGGCCAATGGCTAGCTGCCGGAGGCCCAACTGTCTGCCTAACAAGGCGATGTGTTGGAGGGTCACGTGTCGCGTGTTAGGACTTTTAAATTTGAATGTTGATGGTTTTTTGGGAGGATCTTGTGAATGTAATGAATCATGCCGGATTCTACCAATGCTAGCCAGCCGAACTAGCGAGCTTGAATTAGCTAGAGTTGCCTGAATCATGATTCAGTCAATTATTTTTGTAATGAATCATGTCTCAAATTAGCTAGAGTTGCTTTCGTTGTAGTTTTTTTTTTGGAAATTGTGGTCGAGAAATGTTTCCCTAGCAATTTAGTTGGTTTGGTTATGAGCTTTGTTTCATATTTGAAAGTAGATTTTATGGTTGGTGATAATCTAGGGCCTTTCTGAAACAAAGAAGTACTTAGCCAAGGTGACCCTATTTCAGGAATTTCCTTTAGCTTGTACTAGATGCTCTGACTATTGATTCAACAAGCAAAATCATGGGTTGATACAAGGTCTATTTATAGAGTTAGTAGAGGGTCGAGTTAGCATGTTACAGCATGCAGATGATACCATTTTAATGTTTAAAGATATACTGGAAGGGGCTAAACAACTAGAGCTTATTATATATTTGTTTGAGCACCTTTCTGGTTTAAAACTTTATTTTCACAAGAGTGAACTGTATTGTTTTTAAGATGCAAAAATTACGATGATGAGTATACTTCCATGTTTACTTCTTCTAGTAGTTTTAGGTTTAATAATAGTCACTAGAAAGCCACCGAAGAAAAAGTGGAGAAAAAGTTGCATTTATGGAAAGTGAGGCAACATTGTTATGGTCGTTGGGCTTGTGCTTCTTAGGTACTGCTTAAGTAATATTTAGTTTATATCTATGTTTAAGATCCCTAAAGTACCACGTATGAGGACATATTTTTTAAGGAAAATATTGTTATGACAAGAGGAAGAGGATGTTAGTAAGTATCATTTTATTGTTGACATAATGTATGTATGGCGAACGATTTGGGAGGTTTGAGTGTGATAGACCTGTAAATTACGAATATTTACCTTGCACGTAAATGGATCTAGAAAGTTGAGAATACAACACCATTTGGCATGGTTTAATTAGAGCTAAGTGTATTTGGAATTCAGTTTTGTCTTTGGGCGAAAGATCTAGTTATTCTCATTTTTGAGGCTTCTAGAAAGTAGATGATTGTTTATATAAGTTATGTAGAAAGCTGGTTGGAATTGTAAGAGAATCATATTCTGGGAGGATTTTTCGAAAGCGGATAAATCTCTTAGTACTCAATTTTCCATGTTGTATGGGATCACTATTAGTGCTAATATCTATGTGGATATTAGCTTTGAAGAAGGTTTGGGCAATATTAGGTATACTAGGGTACTTCGGGAGGAAACTGATGAAGCTTTCCAAAAGTTGCATCAAGTTTGCAGATTAATTTCTTTGTCTAACCAACAAGATTCCTCAAAACTAGTTTTTGACCAAAATTAGATTTTGTAGTCGGTTAGATGGCCCCGTGGTAGAATATTTTGGGTGTTCATATAACTTTGAATGTCAATGTAAGTAAAGATGATTTGATTAAATGGGCGTGGAAAGGTAACGATTCAATTGTTTTTTAGAATGAGGAGACAACTGCGCCTTGTTTTCCTGATTCCATTGTAGAGAGATACATTTGGGGTGTTATAAAATGTGCTCACCGTGTAAGTGTTACCTTATCCACTTTAGAAGATGTTAGTATGTGGATTACAACACACAGCTCCTGGCAGGTGTCGCAAAGTCTAGCTGATCACTTGATCCAGTGATGTGTTGGAGGGAGCTGGCTCAATGTGCAACGCATTGGGAGAAAGGACAGATCCTCACACGTCACACAATTGCCTAGTTGGCAGCCTAATCCAGTGATGTGCGCTGAGAGAGAGGGCTCAATGTGCCACAAGTTTGGCCAACAGACATATTTAGACACGTCACGCAACGCCCAACTGTTTGTCTGATCCGGCAATGTGCTAGAGGAAACTGGCACAACACGCCGAGCATTGGGCCCACACATGAATCCTGACACAACACGCAACACCGGACTGGTTGTCAGGTCGGCAATGAGTCGGAGGGAGCTGGCTCAATTCACCACGCATTGGGAAACATACCACTTTTGACACGTCGTTCAACGCCTAATTAGCCCTGCAATCGGACAATGTGCTCAAGGTAATTTTCTCAATCCTCCTACCTTCACAAACTAAAGAACAGTTTCTATGCCATCACTGTTTCCCAGAGTCAAACCAACCTCAAGATCCTGCTTCCCCGTTGGAATGTAGCGAGAGCAATTCCGGGTGTGCAATTAAAGCATAATAATGTGCTAGATGTGCTCTTATGTCTAATTAACTAGAGACCAAGTGCTATTATTTACACTGTTCTATCATAAGGAAATAAATTGTGGGCTGCATAATTTGTTTAAGAGCTATTACTTTACACCATGCTGTTACAAGAAAATAAGTTGTCTGTATTGCTATCTGACAATACTGTTGACTTCTAGTTTGGAACTTATGTTTTATTTACAAATGACATTCCTTTCCATGTTCTGTTTTGGGGTGCCATAGTCTGACCCCATGTTCCAAGGAATCTTTGTTGAAGAGGATATCGTCAAGCAAAGGTGCGAGTACTAGAAAAGTAACAACAAAGTTGGTACTTCTAGTTCTGTTAGTTATCCCTTTTAGTTTCTCACTATTGAGAACTTAACTCATTGGTCCCTGCTTGACAATTTTTCATGGATACGAAGCTACACAAACTGGTCTTCAAGGTTTTTCTTGACGGTACTGAAGTAACTTACTACGTTGACGGGCAGGTTTGGAACAACTTCTATTATTTCCTTATTTTCTTTAACCACTCCCTGTGTTTTTTTGTTGAAAATTTCTTCTTGCATTGTGTAGAAAAAGATCGATGGGTACATCAAGGATCAAAGAATATACTGTAACCATTGCAACAAAGTGGTACTATGTATCTATTTTTTTTTACTGTGAATTGACCTTTTATTAGGAATATCCAGGCCAGCCCCTCAGCATTCGAAGCTCATGCGGGTGAGGGATCAAGACACAAACCATAAGTCGGCTGTATCCTTTTTTTAGCTTATACCAACCTGCACTTGTCTGCTTGCTCTTATTTATCACATATCTATCAAGTATGACAACATCTATACGTCGAATGGGGTAACCCTCCATGAGCTGTCGATGAATATATCAAAAGACATGCAATTGTCGGAACGTGAAACCGATGATCTGTGCAGAATGTGTCAAAGGTCGTTTCACCCAGGTAGAGCCTTCTTCCATCTTCCTAAAACTAATGCTTTAGCAATTCTCTTGTAAATGATCATCTCAACCAATCTAATATGGATCTGCTTACTTACAATCTGTAGCCTGCGTTGGGCTGCCTGGATTTCCCTTGAGGTGTGGTTTTGTTATAACTACACCATTCTTGTTCAAAAAGAATCATCCCAACCTGTAATGACATTGGAGGATGCGCCTTATGCTAGTGAGTACTATTTGTCCTAAAAAGTTGCTAGCTATGCTGTCACTTTCTTTTCTTATTTATTTGACTACTTTGTATTCTTGGAATGATCTTTCTGGTAAATATTCTTGGTGCTAGAAAAAGGATTTTAACAATGCATGTACGATGGACACACCAACAATGATGATCCTTCAATAATAACTGTCGAATGATATGTCATCGGTTTGTTTTTTATCATGTGTCCACTATACTCATTTCGAAAAACCGTATGCACTAATAATTTTTAGTTGTACTGCTCATTATTTTTGTCGCTAGTCGGCTAGCTACCATTCTTATTTTTATTCTTCTTCCGCCTTTGAGGAAGTTCATTTTCAATATTAGTTTTTATTTTCATATTGTTTTCTTTATCTTCCTTTTTATGTTGGCTACAATCTTTTCTTGAAGAAGAAATAAGTGGAAAAAGTGATAATTTTGTTTTCTTGTCCACTATTGTTTCCCTCTTGTTCTCATTATAGTTTTAGGTACATATTATAAGTACTTTCACTACAAGAATGTTTCCTCAAAGAAGAAAATAAGTGGAAAATGTGTGTCACACTCAAGAAGTGCATTTGTAGTGCGTGTGTGTGTCACACATAGAGGTGCCCTAGAAAATATTAAAGTTTTATTTTGTTTTCTTCTTTGTTGTTTTCTTCATATTCTTAAAATGTTGCCTCTGAAATTTTATTGAAAATAATAATTCAGAATACATTTTCTCTATCGACGTATATTTGGACATAATTTAGGAATGACTTAATGGATGTAAATTGATATAGAAATATCTAACACGATGCGTATGGTATCACCTATGATACCCAGCTGTCCTGCGATGTGCTTGAGGGTCGCGTGTTGGGCCAATGGCTAGCTGCTGGAGGCTCAACTGTCTGCCTAACAAGTCGATGTGTTGGAGGGTCACGTCTCGCGTGTTAGGACTTTTAAATATGAATGTTCACTAGTGGAAAAAGAGCTAGCCACAACTTTAATTAGTGGCGCCTCATTTTCAATCCACGCCACCACTATTTTTTTTAAAATAGTGGTGGTGTTGGCATATTTCGTACATCACCACTATATCATTACTGGTGGCGTGTCGCCTAAAATCGACGCCACTACTATTTGGGATCCAGTAGCCTGCCCGGTTGCATGTTAGTCCCGACGTGTAACTTTTTGTCACGCCACCAGTATTTCCACTATTGGTGGCGTGGGACTTTTTGTCACGCCACCAGTAACTGTATCAAATTATTCAGAAGCAAAAAAATATAGACAGGTTACTGGTGGCGTCTACAGTTCATCCCTCGTCACCAATAATTCAATGCAGTCCACGCCACTAAAACTGACTGGAAATGGGCTTGGACTATTTGATAGGTGGGCCGAAGAAAACAGCCCACAGCCCACATTGTAGCTCTCTCTCTCCTTTTGCAAATCACCGCCCGTGCCCCCCCCCCCCCCCCAAAAAAAAAGCAACAGCCCAAGCCGAAGAGAGAGAGAGAGACAGAGTGAGCGAGACCTTCTCTGTAGCCGCCGGCAACCCACGCTGCCTTCTCTCGCAGCTCCCCGCCGGCCGGCCCCTCTCCCCCTCCCCTCCCCAACCTCAGGCAGCTCCCGAATCCGCCCCCACCGAGCACCCAGCCCTCTCTCCCCGCAAGCCCTCTCACTCTCTCTCCCGAGAGACCCTTCTCTGCAGCCATACACAAACGGCGGTCGATTCCGGCGAGGTCTGGTGGCCATGGACGGCGCGTAGCACATCCCCGAGCTCGCCTCCCTCCGCTGCATCGTATCCTCCCGTCAGATCCGTCAGTCCCGGCCTCCGTCGCTCGTGCCTGTAAGAAGGAAGATCACAGATGTGATTGGAATCGCACTGTATTCAATCAATGGAGAGGTTACATATATACCAGTACAAGCACACGCAGGTGCAGCCACTAACTCAACTACTGCCGCAACTAACTCCTCTAAGCTAGTGCATGCGATAAGGACGCATATGACCAGGAGAATTGGTTACAGAGAGAGAGAGAGAGTTGAGGGAGATAGCTACGTGGGTGTAACGGCATGTGTGGGCGTGCTCCAACACCCCCCGCAGTCACAGCGGCGCCATCGGAGACACAGAGACTGGCCTTGAACTCATCAAACACGGCGGAGGGGAGGCCCTTCGTCATGATGTCGGCGAACTGCTGCGATGTTGGGACGTGCAGAACGCGGACGTGACCCAAGGCGACCTTCTCCCGCACAAAGTGGATGTCAAGTTCTATATGTTTGGGCCGCCAATGATGAACCGGATTTTGCGCGAGGTAGACGGCGGAGACATGGTCGCAGTAAACCAGTGTGGCCTTGGCGAGGTCGACGTGAAGCTAGCTCATGCAGAAGCTGGCGCTCCCAGCAGCACTCGGCGACGGCATTGGCGACGGCTCGATACTCGGCCTCCGCACTGGACCGAGACACCGTAGGTTGTCGCTTGGACGACCAGGAGAGCAGCGAGCCGCCGAGGAACACGCAGTAGCCCGACGTGGACCGGCGCGTGTCCGGGCAGCCGGCCCAATCGGCGTCCGTGTAGACGACCAGCTCGGACGGCGAAGAGGCGGTGATGGAGAGACCGTGTGAAGTCGTCCCACGAACATAGCGGAGGATCCGCTTCACCATCGCCCAGGGCGGCTGGCGGGGCGCGTGCATATGCAAGCATACCTGCTGAACGGCATAGGTGATGTCGGGCCGTGTCAGCGTGAGGTATTGCAATGCCCCGGCAATGCTCTGATAGGACGAGGCATCGTCAGCCAAGGCACCATCCGTGGCAGAAACTTTCGCCTTTGTGTCGACGGGAGTGGGCGCGGGCCGACAGTCCGTCATGCCGGCGCGCTGC
Organism: Elymus sibiricus; assembly: GCA_039707655.1. Taxonomy (NCBI): domain Eukaryota; kingdom Viridiplantae; phylum Streptophyta; class Magnoliopsida; order Poales; family Poaceae; genus Elymus; species Elymus sibiricus. The sequence goes on from CM077664.1 coordinate 348,418,855, forward strand.
AACAGCTCTTCAGCGTACTGGCCTTGATGAAGAAAGAAGCCACGCGAGGATCGGTACACCTGTATGCCAAGAAAGAACTTGAGAGGACCCAAGTCTTTGAGAGCAACAGAATGGTGGAGGCGCCCGATGATGTTATGCAGCAGTGTCGTGGACGAGGCCATCAGTATAATGTCGTCGACATAAAGGAGGAGGTACGTGGTGTCGTGACCACGATGAAGCACAAACAGAGAGGCATCGGATCGCGTGGCGGTGAAGCTGAGGTCCTGAAGACAACCGGTGAACTTCTGAAACCACGCGTGCGGAGCCTGTTTCAAACCGTAAAGCGATTTGGATAACAAGCACACGTCAGTGGGGCGCGAGGGGTCGATGAAGCCGGCAGGCTGTTGACAGTACACGTGCTCGGAGAGGTCGCCGTGAAGAAATGCATTCTTCACGTCGAGCTGGTGAACCGGCCATAAACGCGCCGCTGCGAGCTGAAGAACGAGGCGTATGGAGGCAGGCTTGACGACCGGCGAGAAGGTGTCGATCGATGTAGTCTATGCCGGGGCGCTGAGAGCACCCTCGAACGACCCACCTGGCCTTGTAGCGATCGAGGGCACCATCGGGAAGAAGTTTGTGGCGAAATACCCATTTGCCGGTGATCACATGCGCGCCGGGTGGACGAGGCACCAAACGCCATGTACAGTTGGCCACGAGTGCGTCATACTCCTCCTGCATGGCCTCTTTCCAATGGGGGTCGCACAAGGCAACCCGCACAGATGATGGCAACGGCGAGGGAGCAGTGACTGCAGCGAGGACGTAGTCACCATTATACCGCGTGTTGCGGCAATGGACACCCGCCTTGGACCGGGTACACATGGGGTGACCAGTAGGCGGTCCAGCAGGAGCAGCGGCAGGTGCGGAGGCGGCTGAGGTGGGAGAAGAGCCCGGCGTGGTAGGCGAACTGATCGTGGGCGAAGCCGAACCAACCGATCCAGCCGAACCAGCCGGAGGCGAGCGAAGTGAGTCGCTG